>QEPC01000412.1:17773451-17801604 GCA_003113815.1 Sphenodon punctatus | reverse complement strand
CAACAGATATTTTTCCCTCAAGGCATCGTAAAGATGGCACGAGAAAAAGATATGGGTGACTGTCTCGACCGCTGCGTGGTCAAATGGGCAAACCCTATCCAGGAAGGGCATTCCTTGAATCCATCCCTCAAGAACCTGGGAGGGGAGGGAATTTACACGAGCCCTAAAAATAAGCCTCTTGGCTCTAATTGTAATGGGGCACCCAAATAGGCGGGGATCTGTCCCTGGGCAGGCATCCACGTCAAGTAGGAACTGACATGAGGAGAGGAGTTAATAACGGCTATTTCTGTCTGCCTATTGATATCGTTTGCTCTTATCTGGATTTCTTTCCAAATTGCCCCTGATGGTTTGTGTCCCAGGTACTCAACAGAGAGTCCTATGCTACGTAGATAAGAGCAAATTTTCTGTTGCCAGGGACTGGCCCATACGTCCTTCAGCATCTCTTTGACTAACTCAGAAGTACAGACATAGTGGATTTTCCACCAGAATTTTAGGGCAGATTCGACGGCTAATTGGGCCCAGCCTTTCTGTCCCAGTTCCAACCGGAGCATGGCTTGAGGGATACCAATAGGGTTACCAAGTAAGGCTGAGAGGTATTTAGCCTGGACTGGATTTAATCGGTGGGCGTAGAATACAGTCCACAATTCTGCTCCATATAGTAGTTGCCCACCAACTTCAGCGTTAAACACCTGTAAGGCAGAAGAGATGGAATCTCTGCCCTGCCTGGTAAAAAAACTAAGATTGATTGCCACTTCTTTCAAGATGAGCAAGTAATTTAAGAACATATGAAATCCCAAACTTGGTCAAACCAATGGTCCATCCAGTCTCCACCTTTGGTCACTTCAGAGAAGCACAGAACAGATCCTAGTGGTCTGGAGTGATCCAAAGCCTGCGGTTCACTCCCAACGTCTAATAGTTAGAGGTTGTGTCCCTGTCAGAGCCAAGTCTCAAACCCCCAGCCTTGGGCTTGGGTTATAGTGTTTTTCCCCAGCACCACTACCTGGCTGGTCTTGGCAAGAGAATTTATTGTATGTCTCTCCCCTTGTTCTGTCTTTGACCCCACCCGTCCAGCTTCCTGATTGGCTCCCAGCATTATATAAGGCATTCTGTGAGCAACAGGAAGCTGATGGAGCATCTGTTGCTGATTCTGCCGTTGCTATTCTGGTCCACATCTGTGGATCCTTCTCTGCTCATCATGCAGGTTGTCTCTCCTTGTGATCAGTTTGATTTCTTGTTGTTCCTCTTCTGTGCTGTGTGTTTCCCTCTGTCATTGTTTCTCTGCTCCTCCCTTTGTATGTAATCGTGTACGTTTGTCTCTCGTATAGTTTGCTACAGCTTCTGTAGGTGTTGCCTTGCTGTATGGGCTTCCTCCCCCCTGTTAATAATAGTTTATTCGGGCATAGCTTTCGCCGTCGCCAAACAAAACAAAACAAAAACTTTAAAAACACACACACTTTAAAAACACACAAATAAACAACCTTTGGCTTTAGCCCACGCCCAAGTCCTTTTTGTGCCCTCAGCTCCCCCTGTACATTCATAGTTCCTTGTTCATTATTTTGTCCCCTTTGTGGTTCCCTCATCCCTTCTTAGTCCTTTCCTTGCTTAGTACCTTGTTTCCCCCTTCATAGCTTCCCAGTTTCCTGCGCATCCCGCCTTGATGCCTTGTTCTCCTTTGCCCTTCTCATAGTTCCCCTCTCAGCTTCTTATTTGCTCATAGTGTCTTCCTGCCAGCTTGCAGTCACTTGTCCAGTGTCTTGATTTTCTCCTAGTTTTCCTCCCTTAAAGTCCCCTGCTCAGTAGTTTGCCCCTTTCCTTTGTCTCCTAGTCTTCATATGTGTCTTGTATTTCTAATATACAGTATTTCCAAGTCCCTTATAAACTGGTTGTTGTTTGTGAGTTGTCCTTTCCCCCTTTGTTCCATATCCCACCTCACCTAGCCAAGTCCCAGTTCTCCTACTGTTTGGATTCTCCTTGGCTTGCTAAGTCTTTGCTCCATCTGACCGTTTCTCCCGCAGTTTAAAGCTGTCGGGCTGGGAAATTTAGATACTCCTCCATAAACCGGAAGTCACCTAGGCACCATTAGAAACAACAGTGTTGAGTGACTCCAAGGTGTTCTGAGCCGCGGCGCAGATAAGACCTTGATTTTGAGGTCTTATCTACGTCGCATCTCAGAACACCTGGGAGTCGCGCGGCGGCGCTGTTTCTAATGGTGCCAGGGTGACTTCTGGTTCATGGAGGAGTGTCTAAAGTCCCCACCTCTGCTTGGGTTTCCCAGCCCAGCAGGTTTAAACTGAGGGAGAAATCTTGCTCATCTAAAAATGGCTTATCTGACTAGTTACCCAAACCCTCATCATCTCATCTAGTCCTCGCTTTGGCCTGTTACCCCTTGTTGGCTTCCGTATCTTCTGGCTCTCAACTCCATTCCCTCGTCCCCTTTCTGACCTCGATGATGAGCTGTTTATCTCTCTGAGGCCTGTGTACCTGGCTCTGTGCTGAGTTTCAAATCTCCTGGGCATCGGAGAATGGTTGAGAGGTTTTCCTTGCCTTCTGCTGTGCTCATCCACTGTTTCCTCATCCTTTCCCTTTCTCCTACCCTTTTACCCTTTTCCGAGGCTCCTAACCTTAGAGCTTGACAGCCCCCCGATCAACTTCACTAACAGCTATTTATGGACCTATCCTCTGTAAGAACATAAGAAAGTTTGCCAATTTGGGGCCAGAATCCTCCAAATCTAGAAGGACCAAATCCTGAATGACAGGAGAATAATTTTTCCCATAACTGGCCAATTCAACATCTATTTCCTCTTGTGATTAATCATCTAGTTGCAAGGGAAACAAGATGTTGGTCTAGATGGAACTCTAGGCCGATCTGGTAGGGAAATTTTAAGGGGTCCTGAATTTTTCTTCATAAATATATTATTGCCTATACAAGCAGAACAAAGTGAAGAGAAACAAAAATAATAAAGATTGGTAGCTTTTCATAAATCTCATTCAGAATGTTAAAGACTGCACTTAAGAGTACACTGATGTAATAATGGCCGCAGAATTGTAGGCAACTAGAGGATCCTGGCAGGGCCAAACATAGTACCAGAAATAGAGCAAATTGATTCAAGAAGTTAAATGCAGCTGGAGTAGAATTTCAGGATCTAATGATTAAATGTTTTTGCTTTATAAACTTCAAGCAGGGCCAAAAGTGTCTTACATTAATATTTTCATAAACCAGGGCCCAAAGTAAACACATTTGGTAAATGACACAAACCACAAAAGTCATCTCAGGTCACTGGCTGTGGTCATGAGCATTTTGGCAGCTTCATGGGGTGGTGTGCGGGGGGAGGGAGAATTTCAGTAAATCAGATATTTTAATGATTTAGTGTTTTTCAAAGGTCAGAAGCCAGTGTACAGGATCTTCCCATTCTGAATTATATGTCAGTTCATAGAAACAGCAGTATTTTCCAAGAATGCAGCCAAAAGCTGGCATTTGACAGAAATCCGTCCATGTAGCCTACTAAATCTCCATGAAAAAAGGGATATATAATTAGAGATGAGATGGGTAGTGGAATAAATGATCACATGGTGGTGGGGGAGGGGTGGGTGGGGTTTTTTGGGTGTGATTTCAAACAGGGTGTAGTAGGGGTGGGAAACCGGATGGAATCAGAAGCCGTTTGTAATTTTTTCTCATTGACTTCACTGAGAATTTTTTTCCCCATTGAAATCAATGGGAAACCGAACCTATCCATTTCAATGGGCAACACAAGGCATATCGGTTCTTGTGCTGGAATCGGATTAATCTGAAGCAATAAAAATCAGGTGAATCGGATTAATCTGATTCCAGTATTCCCCTCCCTAGGGTGTAGTCGACGTGAATAACATTCATTGCAAATTGCAAGCAATCGATGTTTCTCAATTTCAGTTCGTTCCATTAGTTTGTTTCCGGTTTTCCCATTTGTTTCACCAGGAACAATGGAAATGAATGGGGTAAAAACTGGAATTGGAGATAAACAGCTATAACAACAATAATTATTTTATTTCTATAGTGCCCCTCCCCGCCTCCCCCCACCAAATGGCACTTGGAGCACTTCACAACATACTATGAGAAAACAATATAAAACCATTTAAATTACAAATCTATTTTAAAACAATTTAAAAGGGGACGGTAAAGAGGAAGGAGAACACTTTAAGGGGAGCCAGCAGTGGATCCTGAGAGCAACCGGAGAACAAATATGAAACAAGAACTAATGAATGAAACCGATGGAATACACGAAAGGCACAAGCACCACAGAAAGATTCAATGGGTAATCAATCAAAGATCGGATGGGTAATGTTTGTTAACTGGTTGGTTTGTCTCAAGTTGGATCTTTCGGATTCGACTGGTTTACTCATTTTGGCGGGAACTTTTTTCAGCTCAAGATATAATGTGGAAAAGACACAGGTCTTAGAAGTATAGAAAGGCTGTTGAAAGGTGAAAGAAGGAAGACTATGGCACATTCACACCTGCTGTAGCAGCAGAGCAAAGATGTGGAAGTGGGGAGGACCCCGATGGCAGAAGAGCCGGTGTGAACGAGGATCTGCCGTGGCTTCCTTCGCTCATGTCAGGGCAGGATTTTGTGCTCTGGCATGCGTGAAGGAAGCTGCCACAAATCCCCATTCGCACCGGCTCTTCTTCTGCCATTGGGCTCCTGCCCGCTCCCGTGTCTTCCCTCGTGGGTCTAGCTACTGCTGTGCTGTGTCAGGTGTGAATGTGGCCTATATGGTGAGGGAAAACTGATTCATCTTAACAATGGGCATTTTTACACACACCTTAAAGTTCCAGATCTTTCAGTCTTCTGGATTCACGAGTTCACAAGTAAGTTTCGGATGCATTTTTCACACACACACACTGCCCTGAGGCAGTTCCTGGATGTATTCTTCACACAAACACTGCCCTGAGGCAGCCTAAAGTAGTCGCAGCTGTAGACGTGAGGGGCTGCCATGGAAACCAAGTGAGCACAGCTGCTTGGAGCAAAGCCGTTTACCAGGAGAACTTTTTACACACAAAAATTCTGGGAGAAGTTCTATGCAGAAGTTCAAAGAGCCAGATGTTTAAGATCTGGGTGAGTGATTTAGACACACAGAAAGTTCAGGATGTAACAGCATACATGCAGGAGAAATGTGTGTGTAAAAACACCCAATATGAGGTAAAATGAAGAAGGACACTGAGAAGCTGGAGAGGGCTCAGAGATAAAAGTCAGGAAGGAAAGACCTATGGGGAGAGATTAAAAATCTAGGAATATTGACCCTAGAAAAAAAGAAAATTATGGACAGGGATTATGGATGTAAAAGGAAAAATAACAAAATGGTGCCCAATTATTATTTATTATTTATAGAGTGCAAGAAGTGTACCTGGCTCTGTACAATCAGCATTTATAGACAAGTCCCAACCCCAAAGGGCTTACCAACTAGGAGATGCAAGGAAAGGGGAGACGAGGGAGAGGTGAACAGCGGGAGAGACAGGGATACATTCATGAGGCTAAGAAAATGCAGGTGCACGTGCTTCGCTTAGTTACAGGGAAGAGATTCAGAGTGAGGGAGGAATGAGGATGCAATTTCACTCATGACAGACCTTTTGACTCATGACCAGGGAAATCCTGATGGAAGAGAGAGTTTCCAAGAGGAATCTGAAAGTTGGGAGGGAGGGAGCAGAGCAAATGTATCCTGGGAGAGAGTTCCCAGCATGGGGGTGAGGGGGGCAGCAAGAGAGAAGGGGTGAAGATGTTTAGAGGATCAGGGGAGTTGCAAGCAGGTAAGGGTGGGGGCAGAGGAGGAGCGAAGCTCCCAGGCAGGAATGTGACAAGATATAAGAGCGGAGAGATATGGGGGAGCAAGGCCATGGAGAGCCTTGAAGGTGAAGACCAGGAGCTTGTGCTGAATGTGTTCATGTAGAAGGAGCCAGTGTAGGACAGGCAGAGAGGAGAGGCTGAACATAGTCAAAGCGATGGGCAAGGTGTATGACTTTGGTAGCAGAGTGTTGAACGGAGAAAGATAGGACTAGAAGGAATAGGCTTAAATCCTCCACCTGTTATTTGTAAACTCCCAATTTACTGTAACCAAGCCACGAATGTGTACCTGAGTTTTCACATCCTCATGAATGTCACATCCCTTATCTCTCCATCTGTTCCCCCTTCCCTGTCTCCCCTTCCCCTGTCTTTAGGTCGTAAGCTCTCGGGCAGGGACCATGTCTATCTTATTTTTTGTAAAGCACCAGGTACATCGCTGGCGCTATATAAATGCTTATAATAATCAAGAGGAAAAGGTTTAGGCTAAGCCAGAAGAATTTTCTGCTGGGACAAACAATGGAATAATTTGCCAAGGGAGGTTGTGACCGCACTGACACTGAAGGACTTTAAAAAAAAAATATTGGGCGGAGATTTCCCAGGAGTGATGATGTAGTTAAAGCGAATCCTGCTTGATGACCGGGGGTTGAACTAGATCACCCTTGGGGTGAAAGGATCCACTTCTAAGCTTCCACAAAAGTCTGACTCCATTGAAGTCAATGAAGTTTTATCATTGCATTCGATCAATTTTAAAATTTTGTTGATGGTCAGGGACGGATTAACCATTATGCCGTAGTGTGTGTGGGGAGTAAAGGGTAAGCCCTGTGCTCGAGGTTAATGAGCAAACGTGCGCTTCTGCCAACCTATGGCAACCCCCCCCGTGCCCACAGGACTTCACAGCTTGCATTGCGAATGTTCTGCTGGTGCAGTCGAGTGAGAAAGGCAGTGGACCATTGCATGGCACCGTCATTGCAGACCATCCCGATCCCAACTCTCAAGGGGTCAGACTTTTAATTGCAGGTGGAGGGACAAGGCCAGAAGGGTCTCCTGTCCTTGTTGACATGGCCCCGCCCCCAGCAGAGCAGCGCAATGCCATGATGCTCCAAAGGGGGCGACGCCACGCGATAAAGGTGCAGGACAAAGCACTTTCTGATGTGGCCGCATCACACAGGGGTGGCATTAAGCAGGGCCCAAAGGGTCCCCGACACGGGCTCTGCAGTCAGAGGGGCTTCCACAGGAAGGTCAGTCCAAGTAGCTTCAGATTCAGTGCTCCTCAGACTCCAAGATGGGCTATTTTTCTGTAGGACTTTCTTCCCACCTGTGACTGTCAGTCCCCTGGGGAGGCTATTCTTGTGGGGCCCTGCGCCCCCCCTCTCTCTTTCAGTAAATCCTTGATCACTGAATCCTCCCTGCCAGAAGTGTGTGCAAGTGTCTGTGCCTGTGGTTGTTAACATGCAGCTGCAGTGTCTGCACCTTTGGGGGCAAGATGGCCACTGTAACACTCAAAAGTGCTCTAAGTGATCATTAAGAACACTAGTGAGAAGGGAAGAACTGCAGAGAGACTCATCTGTGGGTGATTGCCTTGAATGGGCCACCTTATCTAAAGAGAGCTCAGTGGAGCCATGTCGTCTCCTTTGTAAGCGGGGCTATTGGAAGTTGCAGATGAATGTATCATTTCACCGCACGGAGGAGAGCAGAGGTCATAAGGAAGGAAATTGTGAGTGGCTGGCTTAGAATAACTGGGGAGACTATATGGTTTATAATGGTCTTATAATGCTTTGTTACTATGATTTAGATCCATGACCATTGGGAAACTCATGAATAAGCCTTTTTGCCAAGAACTGTGCCATTGAGCTTTGACCAAAGGTAAACTGATCCAGACTATGAGATGAGACTACAATTTGCAGGTAAATTGATGATAGGTTTGGTGTGGGAGAAAGATTTATAACTCCCCCCCCCCCCCACACACACACCAATAGAAGAGGAGTGGGATAGAATTACAGCGTATCCATTTTCTTCTTTTCTCCTCCCTCCATTTCTCGCTCCGCCTATTATTGTTATTGTCAACCCCCTTTCAGCAATTGCTGACTGATATGGTAACATTGGTACAGTATAATTCATGCACTGAGGAAGGATTTTTTATCTGAAATGCTTTTGCTTTTAAATATTGTTTATTTCATTTGTGGTATAAATTGCATTGTGGTTGTATTTTTTTGATGAATTCAACAGTCCTCATCATTGGTATTCATGATTGATTGTTGTTGATGATTATTGTATATTTTATTGTGGTACATTGCATAAAAGAACTTTCTTTATAGTATAAATTCAACTATTCTTTTGAGTGTTACAGTGGTACTTACTGGGTAGTTGGAATAGCTGCCGAGGACTCCCCAGCAGGACAAGATGGCTACCCCCACATCCCCTGGCCTGGTCAGGGGTTCGGGGATGGAAATTAGCATTCTCCTGGCCTGACCGAGTCAGGAAGGGGTGGGTGGGGAGTGACACACAGCTTAATGGCTCTGCCCCAATGCTGGAGCTGATGTCCCACCCCCACCATGACACGCACCCATGGCTGCCAATAACAGGCAGCCATGGCTGGCTTTCATGGTGACTCCTCACGCTGGGCTGGGAAGGTGGGCGCAAAAACAAATGTGTCTGCCTCGTTCATCCTGCTCTTGCCCACCTGGGCAGTTCACGGGGCTGGACCATGGGCCTGGTTCATTCCAAGCCCATGTTTCTGGCCCGACTGCCAACCCCACCAGGGTTTGAACTGGGCCCACATCTGGGAGGCCTGGAACAGATGTAAGAGGTTTGGCACTGGCCCAGGAGGGCCAGAACTGGCCAACCAGGCCAGTGCTGTGTCTTTTAACTCTGTGTGTGTGTGCGTGTGTGTGTGTGTGTGTGTGTGTGTGAAAATGACGCCTCTTTGTTTTTGTAAGCAAAATCAGGCTGCCAATTGGGACTATGGAGGGCAGGGCATTGAGCTCCCCACATTCTATTCTAGCCCAGGGCCCCACAAGTTCTAAGACCAACCCTGTCTTTTGAACATTGTAACATCCTGGCGTTCTAAAGGGGCAGGGCAGGCAAAGCCAAGGAAGGGTTGGAGGGATGTGCACCCAATTTCCCTTCTTCCTGGCACTCTCATCCCTGCTCCTTCTGCCCCTCCCCATGCTGACTCTGATTCTGGCCTCTATGGAGAGGGCGTGGGCCTGAATTATGGCTTCACATGAGGCCTCTGTCTAGTCCACCTTAGCCCATTGAGTTGGAACCCACTGCTTTTCTAAAGTTAAGGGGGGGGGAATAATTTATAAAGGCATTCATTTATAGTTTTGTTTTTTTACAAAGGAATCTCTTGGGACATCCGAACCCTATGCACATCATGCAAAAAGATTACTTTCGGAGAAACAAAGGAAGGTGATTGACGGACAGAAGAAATAATGAATTTAACTTTTCTTTTGGGGTGACAGAAAAGAGTGAAATAAAAAGTGGAACAAGGAAATGCTGGTAATTTGGGGATGGGAGAGATCTAAGCTGGATCTGAAAAGTTCACACATATGGGGTGCAATCCAACACCCGACTTATGTTGGTGGCAGACGCAGAGCGGAGCTGGGTGGCATGAGCTCAGTTGTGCAGGCGCAGCAATCCATCTTGGAAGGGGTGTGCCAATGCCCCGCATGGCTTGCTGTGCCGGTGGCGCGCATGCGCGTCGGAGCACCGGTGCACTCAAACTGCGCCTCGCGTCAGCGCAGTTTATCAGGGGGTGTACTTGCACCAATAGTGTTTGGAGTCATGAAAAAACTTGTCAGAAAGCTTTCATGAGTGGTGGGCAAGGGCGGGCCCGCTGGCCCAGTTGGGCACACATTTGGTCTGTGACCCGATCTTACCCCAACCAGGCCTATCCTCCCCTCCCAGAGGGTGTAGCTGGAGCACTGGCTACATGTTTATTTTCACCCATTCAGTAGAAGGAGAGAGAAAAAGAGAGAGACCAGGAGTGGAACCAGTGAAATAAGGAGAAAAAGAACATACCAGCTGCCAAGGCTGTGTTCATTGATGAAGGGTCAAGGCCCCATGATGCTGGAGGGAAAGGCATCTAGTGGTTGGACCATCTCCCTTTTCTCCTGAACCCATAATATACCATTGTTTATTTGTAAATGATTACAATGTATTCCAGCAAAGCAGTGAAAGAGTAGAAGAATCCTCTCAATCACATGTGGGTTAGGCATTTCATGAAGAAACCCATAGGCCAATGGTGGTTACACTGTGGGTATTTTCAGACATGATGGGCCCAGAGGCCCACCATGCTGAACCCCGGACCGGGATCTCTCTCAGATCCTGGTCCATGATGAAGCCGGACATCCTTCAGATGTGCCGGCTCCATCACTGTGGGGAATTGGGGAAGGGGCAGGGCTGCGCGGCCCCATCCTCCTGTGCTCCCTCAGCTGCCCACCCATGGGGAGACGGGTGGGCACAGTGGCCAATGAGGCTGCTTCGCCCAACCTCGTCCTGTGGTCGGGGCCTGATTCTGGGATGGGGTTGGCGAGCAGATGTGCAGTGCTGCTGTCATCAGCCCTGTCCTGGGTCATGGCCACTCTAACCACGGTTCTCGACCTCCCACCGGCCGGAGGTCAAGAACCGTGATCAAGCTTGATCCCGGCCGGGGGTTCACCGGTGAACATCTGTCCGGGACTGAACAGATGTTCCCGGGAATGCCACCACCACAGAGAATCCACTGTGGTTCCCTGTGGTGAAAGGCATTTTCATAACGTCTGAAATTACCCTATGGCTCAGGAGAGATATGCAGTTTCTCAGCAGTTCAGCAACACCTCTTGGCCAAGCCCAGTCCCAAGCTCTGTGCTGCCTTAAAGGTCTTATGTAACGTCATTGCACATGAGTCTCAGCAGCTAAATCACAGCATCAGCAACCAGGATCACAGAGCACTGGCTCAGCCAGCCAACCACATAGCAGGAGAGGCAGCAGGGAGGAATGATGCTCAACCTGGGTGATGCTTCAGAGGAGCCCATGGGTTTATAGGCTCTTGGCCATATGAATATTTTTGGTACCATGGTTCTTGGGGTTGGGAACTTTGCCCATCATTGCAATGAGAGCTCTGGTGAGTCAGCTTTGTTATCGGACAGCTCCACACAAGTGAAATGAGTAAGAGAGAGTGTTCTTTTTTTTCCCTCCACCATCAGCATTGGTAGCAATGACAAGGCAGCTTAGCATGTGTAATATAAACATAATGGGAAACTGGCAGCCAAGAATCTAATTCATCCCCTTTCTGCTTTCATCCCAGTGCCGGACGCACCAAATGCTGTTGTAGGAAGAGAAAACAAACAAAACCAACAGAACACTCGGATGCACAAAAGCCCCAAGCGACATTAAATCACCGAAAGACATCTCTATTATACAGAATTACTGTCCCCATTAAGAAGCAGTCATGGCTATTTAGTGTCACCGGCTACTTAGTTGGTTCCCTGGGAGACATCTCGATGAAGCAGATTTCCCATTCGGGTGTCTCTCAATTAAGGGCTTTGATCTGGGAATCCTCACTCACAGGATCAGTCCTTCCCTTAGTCAAACAATCCCATTGGAGTCAGTGTAAACTGTCAACTACTGTAAATTAGGGGTGTGCAAGTTTCCCCCGATTTTATGAAAACAAAAATGAAAATCTCATTTTTGTTTTCATTTTCATAGAAGAACGAAAGCAATAAAAATGAAATAACCAAAAAAAAAATGTATTTTGTTATTTTTCATTATTGCCAGACTCCATTTTGGAGGGAAAACCTGGTAAACAACTTTTGGGAAGGGGAGGAGGAAGCAGACACCCCAGAGCCAGGAGATGCGATTGACATCTCCATTAGCGAATGAGCATTGCAAGCACATCCCCGAGAGTGGTATGGCACTCTTTGATTGCTCAGTGGCTCCAGCCTCCCAGAATGAATCACGGGGCCTCTGGGAGGGCACTTGNATTTATAGTTTTGTTTTTTTACAAAGGAATCTCTTGGGACATCCGAACCCTATGCACATCATGCAAAAAGATTACTTTCGGAGAAACAAAGGAAGGTGATTGACGGACAGAAGAAATAATGAATTTAACTTTTCTTTTGGGGTGACAGAAAAGAGTGAAATAAAAAGTGGAACAAGGAAATGCTGGTAATTTGGGGATGGGAGAGATCTAAGCTGGATCTGAAAAGTTCACACATATGGGGTGCAATCCAACACCCGACTTATGTTGGTGGCAGACGCAGAGCGGAGCTGGGTGGCATGAGCTCAGTTGTGCAGGCGCAGCAATCCATCTTGGAAGGGGTGTGCCAATGCCCCGCATGGCTTGCTGTGCCGGTGGCGCGCATGCGCGTCGGAGCACCGGTGCACTCAAACTGCGCCTCGCGTCAGCGCAGTTTATCAGGGGGTGTACTTGCACCAATAGTGTTTGGAATCATGAAAAAACTTGTCAGAAAGCTTTCATGAGTGGTGGGCAAGGGCGGGCCCGCTGGCCCAGTTGGGCACACATTTGGTCTGTGACCCGATCTTACCCCAACCAGGCCTATCCTCCCCTCCCAGAGGGTGTAGCTGGAGCACTGGCTACATGTTTATTTTCACCCATTCAGTAGAAGGAGAGAGAAAAAGAGAGAGACCAGGAGTGGAACCAGTGAAATAAGGAGAAAAAGAACATACCAGCTGCCAAGGCTGTGTTCATTGATGAAGGGTCAAGGCCCCATGATGCTGGAGGGAAAGGCATCTAGTGGTTGGACCATCTCCCTTTTCTCCTGAACCCATAATATACCATTGTTTATTTGTAAATGATTACAATGTATTCCAGCAAAGCAGTGAAAGAGTAGAAGAATCCTCTCAATCACATGTGGGTTAGGCATTTCATGAAGAAACCCATAGGCCAATGGTGGTTACACTGTGGGTATTTTCAGACATGATGGGCCCAGAGGCCCACCATGCTGAACCCCGGACCGGGATCTCTCTCAGATCCTGGTCCATGATGAAGCCGGACATCCTTCAGATGTGCCGGCTCCATCACTGTGGGGAATTGGGGAAGGGGCAGGGCTGCGCGGCCCCATCCTCCCGTGCTCCCTCAGCTGCCCACCCACGGGGAGACGGGTGGGCACAGTGGCCAATGAGGCTGCTTCGCCCAACCTCGTCCTGGGGTCGGGGCCTGATTCTGGGATGGGGTTGGCGAGCAGACGTGCAGTGCTGCTGTCATCAGCCCTGTCCTGGGTCGTGGCCACTCTAACCACGGTTCTCGACCTCCCACCGGCCGGAGGTCAAGAACCGTGATCAAGCTTGATCCCGGCCGGGGGTTCACCGGTGAACATCTGTCCGGGACTGAACAGATGTTCCCGGGAATGCCACCACCACAGAGAATCCACTGTGGTTCCCTGTGGTGAAAGGCGTTTTCATAACGTCTGAAATTACCCTATGGCTCAGGAGAGATATGCAGTTTCTCAGCAGTTCAGCAACACCTCTTGGCCAAGCCCAGTCCCAAGCTCTGTGCTGCCTTAAAGGTCTTATGTAACGTCATTGCACATGAGTCTCAGCAGCTAAATCACAGCATCAGCAACCAGGATCACAGAGCACTGGCTCAGCCAGCCAACCACATAGCAGGAGAGGCAGCAGGGAGGAATGATGCTCAACCTGGGTGATGCTTCAGAGGAGCCCATGGGTTTATAGGCTCTTGGCCATATGAATATTTTTGGTACCATGGTACTTGGGGTTGGGAACTTTGCCCATCATTGCAATGGGAGCTCTGGTGAGTCAGCTTTGTTATCGGACAGCTCCACACAAGTGAAATGAGTAAGAGAGAGTGTTCTTTTTTTTCCCTCCACCATCAGCATTGGTAGCAATGACAAGGCAGCTTAGCATGTGTAATATAAACATAATGGGAAACTGGCAGCCAAGAATCTAATTCATCCCCTTTCTGCTTTCATCCCAGTGCCGGACGCACCAAATGCTGTTGTAGGAAGAGAAAACAAACAAAACCAACAGAACACTCGGATGCACAAAAGCCCCAAGCGACATTAAATCAACGAAAGACATCTCTATTATAAAGAATTACTGTCCCCATTAAGAAGCAGTCATGGCTATTTAGTGTCACCGGCTACTTAGTTGGTTCCCTGGGAGACATCTCGATGAAGCAGATTTCCCATTCGGGTGTCTCCCAATTAAGGGCTTTGATCTGGGAATCCTCACTCACAGGATCAGTCCTTCCCTTAGTCAAACAATCCCACTGGAGTCAGTGTAAACTGTCAACTACTGTAAATTAGGGGTGTGCAAGTTTCCCCCGATTTTATGAAAACAAAAATGAAAATCTCATTTTTGTTTTCATTTTCATAGAAGAACGAAAGCAATAAAAATGAAATAACCAAAAAAAAAATGTATTTTGTTATTTTTCATTATTGCCAGACTCCATTTTGGAGGGAAAACCTGGTAAACAACTTTTGGGAAGGGGAGGAGGAAGCAGACACCCCAGAGCCAGGAGATGCGATTGACATCTCCATTAGCGAATGAGCATTGCAAGCACATCCCCGAGAGTGGTATGGCACTCTTTGATTGCTCAGTGGCTCCAGCCTCCCAGAATGAATCATGGGGCCTCTGGGAGGGCACTTGGAAAGCTTTATATTGCCATAGCTAGCCACCAGTGACAGCTCCTGCCAGTGAGTTTCTCTTCCCCCCCCCAGCCCCACACACATACAAGTCCTGTGCCCCTGGGGCACTCTCTGTAAGTTGATGCCATGCCAGACTTTGAGGGTGCCAATGCCAGTGCCAACACCTGCTGCTTCTGCTCCTCCTCTGCCTGCCTGCCTGCCTTGCACCGGCCACTGCTGCTGCTCCTCATGCCAGTACATCTCTCTCACACAGTTCCTGCCCCCCTGAGGTGCTCTCTGCAAGCTGATAACCTGCCAGACTTTGTGGTACCAATGCCAATGCTACTGCCTCTGGTCCTCCTCCACCTGCCTGCCTTGCACTGCCTGCTGCTGCTCCTTCTCCTGCTAGTGCACCTCTCTCTTCCACATGTCCGCTGCAAGTTGGTGCCAATGTCAATGCCAGTGCCAGTGCCAATGCTTGCTCTGCTCCTCTGCTGCCTGCCCCTGCCAGTGTATGTGTCTCTCTCACACAAGTCCTGCTCCCTGAGGCAAGTTGATGCTTTGACACACTTTAGAGTACCAAGGACAGCGTCAAATGCCCAGAACTACTTGCCACCAGTGTCTGCTGCTACTGCTGCTCTACCCCCACCCCCTCATATATGTCCCCACTGGGATGTTGTCTGCCACACTTTGTGGTGCTAAAACAAACCTGATTTCTGCTCCTCTGAAAAACTGCTGCTGCCAGTCTGTATTCTCTCTCTCTCTCTCTCTCTCTCTCTCTCTCTCTCTCTCTCAAATCCTGCCAGTCGCTGCTAGTTTAAGCCCAACAGGCTTGAGACAGCATGTCTCCTTTGCCAGTCTCTGCTATTTCTCAGTGCCAACCTGCCCATTGCCTGCCTGTGCCCCTGATGCTCCATCTTTTGCCTGCCTGCTGCATGCTAGTCTCTCCCTGATATTCTGCTTCCAAGAAGTTGAAGCCTTGCCAGGGCATGCACCACCATGGGTGATTTCAGACGTTACGCGAACACGGTGAACCACGGTGAATACCCACCTGTGGTCACCGTGTCCCGTACGTCTGTTCACGGCGTGCCAGATGTTGGCCACGGTCAATACCCACATGGGGTTCGTTTGAACCATGCTTCCCGGGCTAGCCGGGGGAAGGTCCCGGGAAGCGTGGTCNTTCCAAGAAGTTGAAGCCTTGCCAGGGCATGCACCACCATCTGTCTCCTCCTTCCTCTGCGAGCCACAGTGCCCGCTGTTTCAGTGCCCTCCCAGTGGCTGCTGCCTGCCAGTGGCTGCTCTCGCTCTGTCCTCTGCCTTCATGCTACGTGCCAGTCTCTCTGTGATATTTCTGCTGCTCTGTGTCACTCTTGGCAACTTTGGGGAAGGGCTTTAGAGTCAAAATATAATCTTATTTAAAACTTTATGCTCCACAAGAGTGACTTCAAGGAGTGGGGAAACTGAGGCATGCCTTTTTTGTTGTCTTAGGGAAATGACATATTCTGGAAGCAGAGCAAGTACAAAGGAAGAAGAGGTTGATCCTGGAATGCCATCGGTGTGGTTGCTAATCAGAGTCTCCTGTTGATCGGCCACTAAGCATAAATTTGGGGTTTGTATGCTATCAATCTGATCTATTTATGGAAATTTAATAGACGGGCCATGCCAAGTTTGGAATAATAAAACCTTCCACAGCAATAAAATTATTTTACCGTTTCAATCATTCCACAGATTTCAGTCTTGTTGGGGGGTTCTGGGTCGAGGTGTGTGACATTTATAGATCATAAGTGAGTCTTTCTAAAAAAAAAGGAGGTGGGGGCTTTTCTGTCAGTCAGGGGCAGATCCAGTATCTCCCCTCAAATTTAGCCCAAAGTTATGCCATTGGCTTTGATCTAATTCTGATTTATACCAGCTGACTTTCTGTTCCCCTGGTGTCACTCACGGAAATAAGAATTTGCAGGATCAGACTACATATGCCACAAGTATAGTATTTCAGATTTCAACAGATTCTTTTACCTCACTGGTTGCAAGAGGATAGCCTAAGTTGCCTGTGAAATTGGGTACTTACATACTCGATAGCTCTGCCATCATCCCGCTGGGAGGGAGAGGGTTATCTTCCACTGAGGCAGCTCCACGGTGGGAAAAGACATCTCCACTGCCTGCTCTGATGGGGAAGGAGGAGGACTGGAGCATCGTGTGGCTGACCATCTCCAGCCCCACACTGTGGCCAGCACCCTGCCCCTCTCCCCCCACCATGGCAGGCTGCCATGGTGACCCCTGATGCTGGGCCAGGACAGGACTGGGAGCAGACGTTCCCACTTGGTCCCACCTGCTCTGACCCATCTGGGCAGCTACCAGGCCTGGATCATGGGCCTGCTTCATTCCAGACCCACATTTCCAGTCTGACCCCTACCCACACTGGGGTTTGTACCAGACCCACGTGTGTTCGGCCTGGAACAAATGTACCGCTGTGACGCTGGCCCAGACAGGCCAAAGAGGGCGCTATTGGGCCAGTGTCACATTTGTTAACACCCATTGTGGTGAGACAGAAATAAATAGGGGTGTGCAATTCACATAGTTTCAATTAATTATGAAAATGAATGGAGCCCCATTCGTTTTCGTAACTAAGGTAGCAAAAGTGAATGAATAAGCAAACAACATTTGTTTGACTTCATTTTCATTTTTAAAAATTTTTTTGGTTAATTTTATTAAAAATAATCATCATAATAAAAATAATCACCACACGTGTGTAAAATGGCCACCTGGAAATGGGATAGTCCTTTACAGGAATATGCCCCCCCACCCCTAACCTTCATTACAGGAACAAAGGGTTTTGTAGAAGCAAAAAAGACTACAAAGAACATGAATGCTGTGCCACAGCCCTAAAAATAACATATTATTTGGTAAAATTTAAGGCAAACAAATATTACTAAAATGAAATACCAGTGGTTGGAAGCTATGCATACTGAAAAAGTTCTACAGAAGGGAAAGTGAGAATCCCAAATTCCAGGAGTGGAACCAGAAACTGAGAGTTTGCTTTCTTAAGCATCAACTTGACTGCATTTTTAAAAATAATTTATGCAACTGGAAATTAACCTTGACATCTCAAAATACCCAATTTCCCAATTTTCCTACTGCACTCTCCTACACATTTCCAAAGAGTTTAAGTTCAAATTGTGTGGTCGGAACAGGATTCTCCTTGACATTGTTTGTGCTGATTTCCACATCTTGATAAAGCACAGGGCCTCCCTTCATCTTTCTTCGTGGAATATTTGGGTAACATGGCTACAATGGCCCATTCCACTTTCCCAGATGGAAGAGGTAGGTTTTTAGTACTCTTGATGAAAACAACAGATGGCAACTGAAAATAAGGATGTGGCCAACTGGGTAACAGAAGGTTAGGAAGGAAAAAAATACATGAGGCCATAGGGCTGGAGAACTATTCCATCTTTTGGAAACCCGTGTAGAATCACAGAACCCTAGGATTGAAAGATAGTCATCTATTCAAGCTCCCCTACCCTTAAACTGGATGAATTATACCTAAATTATCCCTGAAAGATGTTTTGCCAAGATTTTCATTTGATACCTAAGCAGATCAGTACAGAAAGATTTCCTTTCATTACTTCTCATTTCAAAGTTTCTCTTATTGATTTCTTTATTCTAATTCAGTGGCTCTCAACAAAGGGCTGAGTTAGTAAGACTTTCACTTTTCATAAAGGGAAGAAATATTAATCAATCAAGAACAACTGTGCCAAAAAACACATTTCACCTTTTCTTGGAAAAAAGAGTAGTAAAAGCCTACCTCTTCCATCTTATCTGCCTTAGCTCTTCATCCCCATAAACTGCTCACTGATGCTCCTTCTACGATCCTATCATTTAGGGTCTCCTAATGCCCATAAACTAAGCTTTGCATGTGCACACTGTGACTTCTCAACTTTGTGAATGTATCCCTGTCTCTTCCTCTCTCCTCCTTTTGTAAACTGGGATGGAAAACTGAAAAATTGGGATGCGAAATTGAAAAATTGAGACTGGAAGTCAACATTCTGGGACCAGAAGTCAATATTCCAGGACATTGGGTACTCAAATTGGGTCAAAACCAGGAATCAATTTGTACCCCAAATTTTCAAATTGATTTAAATTCAATGGGCATATCCTTCTTTGCAGGAACACATTTCAGCTTTAGAGTGTGTTTAGATGAGTGGGGGAATCTAGTGGACAAAATCTGCTCTTTAAAAAGTCACGCGGGGAGCGTTTACACACACTGGAAGTCGTCGGCCACCATTGAAAACAGTGGCACCCGGCAGCTTGTGCGTTATTTTTAAAACTGGATTTGTAAAACCTCGAGTTTTCACATTCGTGTACCTACACTGAATTCATCTGGAGGAACCATTTATTTATTCCAAACAAACAGAGAATCAAGGCCACAGTCTTTACCCTCTTGTCAGGAATATGCTCTCCCAATTGGTATTTTGATTGATACTAAGGGCATTTTTAGATGAGTGGAATTTAGCGGATTGGCAAATCCGCTCTTTAAAAAGACATGCACCGGAACTCGCCGTTCGCCATTTAAAACACCAGCCCGGCAGCTCGCGCATTATTTTTAAAACCGGATTTGTAAACCCTAAGTCTCGATCAAAATTAAGGGGCTTGGGTCCCTCCTATCTGAGACACCGCATCACTCCTTGGGCCCTGGCACGATCCTTATGGTCCACCGGGGGCGCATTCTTGGAGGTCCCCCGGGTTAGCCAGGGCCACAATGAGGGTGTTCTCAGGGGCCGTACCATGTCTGTGGAACTCCCTCCCAGAAGAAGCTCTACTGACCCTGGGTCTGCTTGACCTTCTGCCGGGCCTGTAAGACCTGGCTATTCATCCAGGCCTTCGGGGAAGGGAGTGGGTAGGGTGGAAGAGGAGGGGGGGGTAATTTGTCTGTTCTTATCTTATTTAATTGGTTTTCGTTTTCCTCTTTGTCTATGTTTTATGATTTTAAAACGTAGTAGTTATGAGACGTCCAGAGTTGTCTGTTGACAGGAGGGGATGGGATATACATTTTAATATAAATAAACAAATAAATTAAATTAAATTAAATACCATTTGGGAAAGCAATAGCATCATCCTGACAAGAGGGTAAAGATTTTGGCCTTGATTGTGGCCTTCTCTTCTTCTTTGGCGTAAATAAACAGTTCCTCCAGATGAATTCAGTGTAGTTACATGAATGTGAAATTAGTGTAACTTAAGTGAAATGTGAATCAGGCTCCACAGAAAGAATGAAGTGGATTACTAAATTAGAAAATGCAGGGTTGTTGTTGTTTTTGCAACTCCCATTTACAAATACTTTAAAACCATTTTTTCCTTTGTGAAACTTTTTATTTTATTTTATTTTTTGTAAACATTTAACAAATTTGTCCTCCTTTACTGATAAGATACATTGAGGAAACATAGGGTTATTTTGAGGAACAGCGAAATAAAACTGCTTTGATGTGAATCAAACTGCTTTCAGCGTGCTAGCGGATATCAATGTTTTTTTAAAATTTCTATCTGAGATCTGTTTCAAAAGAGAAATGGATTTCTTATCTGCTACAGAATCAGAGATTTATCAGCAGGTGGAGGTCAGGGAAATTCCCTTTCCTCAAAATTATTTGTTCCTTGCTTTTAAAAGTTCAATAATTTCTTGAAACTTGGGCTTTCCCTCTTCTGTGTATTTACTGTGGGTTGCCTTAATGTGGGCTAAATATATTATTGCAACACAGTTACCTCTGTCTGAGGCAGTGAGGCTTTTTTCTGCCTGGCTCCCCTGTCTCAAAGAATTTCAC
Source organism: Sphenodon punctatus (assembly GCA_003113815.1). Lineage (NCBI taxonomy): Eukaryota > Metazoa > Chordata > Lepidosauria > Sphenodontia > Sphenodontidae > Sphenodon > Sphenodon punctatus. The sequence continues at coordinate 17,781,396 of QEPC01000412.1, read as the reverse complement.
AGATAATTCCCTGATCAGAATAAACTAATTGTCTATTCTGGATTCTCTTTTGTAGGATTAAGGGAGAGGGGAGGGGGGGGAAGATTAAGTTCATTGGTTTAGAGAACAAATTGAGTCTGTTCCTTCTCAGGAAGCTGAGAGCTTTGTGCCTCCCAGGTTTTTTACCAAGCCTCCTGTTAATGATAAAACTAAATTTCCTTCAAAATGTCAGCCTCGAATCAGAATCCAGTCTTACGTTTCCAGACTGGAGTGTCATATAAAATTTAAATCTCTCTCTCTTTATGTCTGAAATACCAACATTTAGGGGGCTGTTAATATGCCATGCTGAAGTCAGACTTTTAATCACTGCATTGCACTTTTGATTTTCAATACGTACATTCGTCTCCTTATGCAGCCAACAAAGCAGAAGTCATGTCCTGGGGAAAAGAGGCTCCAGGCAACTCCGTATCTTTTTCTTTGTCTTGTCTCTATACCCTGTAACTGAACACAGTGTTTTCTTAAATGACTCAACTAGGGTTGAAGTAAGATTTTGCAAAAATGGGAATTCCCATCTTGATCAAATCGAGAACCTCTCGGTACTCAGGAATGTGTTGATCAATATTTCATTTCTTGATTTACCGATAATGTGCTTACCAGGATCCCATTTACTGCTTTGTCATTTACCTCTTTTCCCTTTTCCATTTTGCCCTCAATTTCAAATCCTGAGAAGTAATACTGACACAATAATGCATTTATTACATCCCATTTTCCCTTGTACTTCTTTGTCACTCAGTGAGGCCAATCCCATGACCTGTGGATCACATGCACAAGCTGTGCGCATGCATGTACATGCATGTACTGTTAATCGAGATATGCATGGTTTACACATGGTGCATGTACGGGTGAGCATGGGATCCACAGGCCATGGGACTGGACTCGCTGAATGGTACACAGATTCCTTTACTAATCTTCAATCAAGTTGCAGATTGGTCAAAGCAATGCGAACAGTATAGAACAACAATTCTAATCAGTGGCACTAAAATTGCGGTTCGGGGGCACTGGGGGAAGGCTGAGGCGTGGGTTATTCGCACAGTGGTTACTCAGAAATGCGCTACAATGTACCCAGTCAGAAGTAAAGTGGTACCCTTGGCAACGCGGTAAGTGGTAAATGACGGTACGCGGACGGTGAATGATAAGCTGAAAGTCTGTAAATTGGGATAGTATCACGTGGTATTGCAAGACTCGAGAAATCACATTGGTGTCAGGAAATGGTCGAGAAATTGATTCCAGTTCCTAAGATGGTGAAACCTCTCATGGGCAAGAATTTAGCTGCTCAGTTCACCTCAGTTCACAACAGATGCCAAACAGAAGTGATGGACTTATTAACTTTATGTCTGTGACATGATCAGTTTATAACTGCAACTCATTAGATAATTCCCTTTGCCCACCCAAGGGCCATTCAATTTATTTAGAATTACTTTAGGAGAGAGAGAGAGAGAGAGAGAGAGAGAGAGAGAGAGAGAGAGAGAGAAAAGAGTTTATTTTCTCCCCCCAAAATGCCATCAAACTCTATGATAAAGCAACTCTCTTCTGGTAATAAAAGACCACGGCACTGAAGTGGTTACAAAACATTTTGTTCGACCAGACTATTTACAAGTAGCAACAGGGTATCTGTTTCCTGTCATCTCCATCATATATCTTGAGGCAGAGAGATTGGAGCCCAATTACAGCCTGATATCTAATCAATACACACCTTATTCCTAGAGCAGGAAGTAAAGGAGTAGGCCCTTGGGAGCCAAAGTTCAAATTACTATACTGTCGATTCTAGATAGCAGCTAATGATAGGCTATACTTCTGAAGGGAGGGATGTACAGTTTAATGGGACCATTAAATACACAGTTCACATATGTAGATTCATTTGTGCTTCTCACTTTCAGTTCCAGAAAATCCTTGTAGAAAGTAAAAGATAAATGAATAGTTGCTCACTTAACCTTTAAATCCCTGACTTTTAAAAATAAATAAATAAGGAATCAAGCTGCCAAAGTGAATTCCTAATTACATCCTTTCTTAACGGAGATTTGCAAGCTATGTATTATTTTTTCATGAAGAATTTCTTTCTTTCAAGCAGATACACCCAAGTGACGTATTTATAACTCTCCAAGGACCTTCAGGCAAACCAGCAGCGTATCCCCTTCCCGACAGAGCAGTTAAACTAATACTGTCACATGAACGAATCCACTGGACCAATTTTGGCCCTTAGTTACAAAAGGCACAGTTTTGGTCCCCTGTATTCCTCTCAGGTCACTGGCTGTTTGTGCAGACCTTGGTGAGATCAATGGCAGGACTATTTTTGCCATAAGATTCCAACTGATTGTGTCAATTAGCCAAGAAAACAACCCACACCATATTTGCAGTTCAAATAGCTGCTCTCTTGCACAACTATCACTTTGGAAATGCTTTCCTCCATCACTCTTCCCCATACAAGAAATCTTGTACTTGACAGAAATGTAAAATATGGAAAGGAAATACGACCAATTATCAACAAAAATCACACATTACAGCAGCCAATGTTCTGAGTCAGAGAATGCAGCAGTGGGGCCCAATAAATCTTGTTAGCATTTTAAGTTTTACAAAAGACTGGCTGCTGACACAGGTCCCTCTTAAGCTGAAGGCAGGTTTGATTAGCCAGGAAAACATTGTCCATTTTCCAGAGCTTCAGCCCTCACGGCAATAAAATTCATAATAAAGATAGCAATGCAGAAAAGATTATGTTAAATGGTCTCAGGGCTTAAGAACTGTACTCGGAAGCTACTTAGTTCCTCTGTACCTAAGCTCCCCATCTGGCAAATATGAAATTGTAAACTTCCCTCCACTCACTCTTGGACTGCTTTGTCTGTTTAGATTGCAAACTCTTTGGGCTAGGATGAAAGTTTATCTTGCACCATGTCTAGCACAATGGAAACCAACTTTGGATGTGTCCTTCATGCATGGGTGCCATGACACCACAAACAATGATGGTATCAGGCCTAGCAGAATGGGCCCATGATCTTGAACAAAGATTATTGGACAGGGGTTTCCAAACTGTGAGTTGTGACTAAAACTGAAATGAATACCTGGAAAAACGGGTATACTCGTTGAATTTCTGGCACCTGAATCAACCAATAAATTTCAGGTCCTAATTGGTACCCGATTAGTGACCAATTTGGGTTCACAAAGTCCTGAAAAATTGACTTCTGGTCCTGGAGTATTGACTTCTGGTCCTGATTTTTTGAGTTTCTGTTCTGATTTACCAATCAGTAACTGAAAAATTGGTAAATTAGTAATGACATTTACCAATTTTCTGGGTAGTTGTAGGGCCCCTAACACAATGGACTTGATCCCAAGTCTGCGCGGAGCTGTGCGCAAACCGCCCTGAGCCACCCCATTGTGCATTTCAGAAACCATGAGCATGCACATGCAGATACATGCACACCCAGGATCTGCGGGGCACAGGATCGTGGCCACTATTACTAACAGATATTCAATTAGGAACCCAGTTCAGGTCTAGTTATGCTGAGAGGTGAAATGACTATCCAAATTTAATATTGCTGAATATTATTCACTTATTTGGATAGCTATCTGATTACCCAAATCAATACTTAGAAACAAAATGAAATTCATTGAGTCGGGCTTTTGGAATACTTGGGTTATTTCAGTCATTTTGTTGAGCTATTTGGTTATTTTACCAAATAACGAAACGGAAATGAGTAAAATAGCTAAAATAACTGAGCTGAAATAACCAAAGCCAGCCATGGCAGGTCCAGATCCCTGGCAGAGATGGAGCCAAAGATAGACGTGCTGGTTCGCTATGGCCCGCGTTGGCTCACCTGGGCGGCCCTTGGCCTGAGCTGTGGGTTGGGGGTCATTTGGGGGTCCAGTTCCGGGCCAGCCTCCTACCGAGGCCAGGGCAGCAGTGGGCCCACATCTGGAGACCTGGAAACAAATGTCCAGGTGAGTCCCTTGAGCCCAGGCGGGCCATCGTTGGCCATAGCAGGCCAGCATCATGTCTATTGTCACCCATAGTGGAAACAAATCATTATTTGTATCCACTTCATTGGGATGGATCCAAAATAGATGAATTTGTCAGATATATCAATTTTTTAGATTATTCATCTCAGTTCTAGTTGAGACCTCAAAAAGGTCATGCTATCCAGTCCCAACTGATCATTCATATTCTTTGCATGATTTTTTTTTTTAATTGTCTAGAATTGGATAATTGAATTTGGGTCTCAATATAGAGTCACAAAAGCAAAATTTTGAGAACCACTGCTCTAGCAACTATCCTAATAATAAGGTGTATATTGATCTGTTATTGGCAGTGATGAAATTCTATATGGGAGAAAAATAAAAAGTACAGAGTGATCCTCCATGCAAACAGCACTGGTGTTACTTCTTAACATGGACACAAGTCCTGTTGGAATATGAGTGTGCTTTAAGTGCTAGTTCCTGTACCATCCATATGGAAGGTCACATCTTGAGACAAGAGATGAGCTTTCTAAGCATATGGCACATCAGGGATGGGGAACTCCAGCCTTTAGGGTAATCTGGGCCCACAACTGTTTTCTATATACCCCCTTCCTGATCATACACTTTCAGCACACCCTTGTCTTCCTGATTCCACCTATTTGGCTCACAACGATTGTAGTAAATTTTCAAAGTTTTCCATATGAGGGTAAAGGTTCCCCATCTTCATGGTATGATGGGGCTCTGAATAGATTAAAAACTATTAAAGACTTCATATCTTTCCATTTTTTAATTTCATAAACAGGACAATCTTTTTCAACCACTAGGCCAAAGTCCATGATAATGCCACCTTGGCTCTCTTTTAAAAAAAGAAGACAGTACAGGAGGTTTGAAATATCCTACGTCAGATGAGGACTTAAACAACCCTAAATTCAGGAAGTAAGCAACTAGGGGGAAAGTAGCATCTGAGCTATATCCATAACTATGCTGTACAACAGGGTTGAAGGACCTCAGGCCCAAGGGTCTAATGTGACCCACTGTGAGTTTCCAGTTGCTGGATCTGTCCCTGGATCCAGAGTCTACCCAGAAGCATGGAGAAACTGAGCTCAGGATAAGAGACTACTACTAATAATAATTTCTATAGCGCTACTATGCATAAGCCGGATTTTGGAGACTAGTCACTGCGCCTAGTCTTACAACCTAAGATGGACATGGGTGAGGAGAACACAGGAAGATACAAACAGACACAAATTCCCATTTTACAGATGTGGAACTGAGGCTGAGAGGGCCAGAGAGGAGGGCGTTCACACAAGTTTAGGGGACAGATCCATGATCTGAACCCTCCTCTTTTTGACCGCACTCCTGATGCACCCCACCTCCAACTCTTATGCAGCCCCCAGAGCTTGAACTCATTTTTAAAGTGGCCACCAGAAGCTAAAGGGTTCCACATCCCTGCTTCAGAGTTTGGGTAAAAATAGACGCGACAGCGACCCGCTTTGTCACACTTTGGCCTGGACCACACCTGCACATCTGTGCAAGTGCTGCCAGATGTTGGCTCAGGATTACCCCAGGCTCTATCGGCAGTTAGTGAAGGTTCTGACCTCAGGAAACCCCCAAAGTCAGAGCCCTGGCTAAGGCCTACCCAGCCGGGCCAAAGCAGGACACAGCAAGCTATCATGTATGTTTGGGTCAGCACGTTCAGCATGTTCCCCACCCTCTCCAATGCCCCAGCTGTAGGCATGTCTGTTCAGAATCCTGACCCTCTCTGGACCATAGGGGTCAGGCCATCATCACGTTAGACGAACGTTTCATTTACCCGTTGTCTCTCTCCAAATGAAGGCAAGGATCTTCTAGCACAACTGTGGGCATCTGAAAGGAGAGGGAAGAATTTTGACTAAGTTTTTCGACCTAATGGGACTCAAAGGGTCAGATGTTGTGAAGTGCTCTATGAGTCTTCTAGGGCACTGGACATACTCATCTCTCTTTGAAGTCCACAGGACTTGAGGACATCAGTTACTGAAATCATTGGCATTTAGGGACTGTGACCACTTCAAAGTCTGTCCTGAGCTAAGCAGCCGATTGGGATGGTGTGGTTAAGGGACACCAGTTTCCATGCCCTATTGTGCACAAGGAAGTTATAAGGTCAGCACCACATGCAACAAAGTACCTAACCCAATGTATCAGGTCCCCATTCACAACTGGATAGACTAGAGGAGCCACATCCAGTTTGAGACCAATCAGGACTTGAACCCACAGCCTCCAGGGATGGAGTTGAGTGCCTTAACTACTCAGGAACACAGCGGCAATTAACAGTACTGGAATCTTAGCCCTTGGGAGTGGGAAATAGGGCTGCATAAGGAAATGTCTTTATTTCAGCTGAACTGTTCTCCGAACTTCCAAAAATAACCTCGACTTGGCATTCTGCAGCCAGCTGTGTTTATGGAAGGCGGTATCATGTATGTAAATAAATTCAGATGCTACTTGAGTTATTTTAAAACAATCAAGCTAACACTAATCATTTTATAGACACAGCTATATGCTAAAAAAGTGACAGCTCTGTGTTCGGGATGTAACCTGCACTAAACATTGCAGAGCTGAGTTAACTACTACCACCATCCATAGGGGGATTATTAGGTTGAAGATCATAAGTTATAACAAATTCAGACCTGGCCATTTACCTTTTATATGCATTTCTTTTGATGGATTAGCTTCAATTTAATAAATCGATAAGGTAAAAGAATGCCTTTCTTGGACTCCAGACACTTCTGTCGCTAATTATAAATACAAGACTAGTTATCAACAGCAAAATCAAAACAGCAGCACATCTCTCTCTCTTTCCATTCTAACTATCAGTCAACAAATATCCTTCCCTTATCCCGTAGGTAACGACTGTAGAGGCAAATCTTGTGTGATCAACTTTCCATTTTGCTCCCTTTTGTGCTTCAGCATATAGGGTGTTTTTAGATGGACGTGGGGGCAGCCACCCCCAGAATTGCTTTGGGGGTGCAACCCCGCATCCACCTGCTTCTAGATCCACCTTGGTCAATTTTAGATGAACCCAGCGGTTTACCTGGCCACGGTAAGCCCATGTGACACCCACCCTGTGACGAAACGCAGCAGGGGGCGCTGTACAGTGAAGCCACCTGTCTTACTGGGTTACGTCTAAAAATTGCTGACACCACCAGGAACCAGGAAACACACCTTCCCGGATATGTGAACCCCCAACACAACTCTGGTTCTTCGCCCACAGCTCCCCCGGTGTCCCTCTTGTTGAGGTCAGTCGCCCTAGAGTCGCTCTCCATAGACAGAGCTACAGAAAACTGTGTGTCTTGCAAGGACTTCCCAAAAGGGGGGGGGGGTAGTACAAATCCTACTAACCCTTAAGGGTGTCAGAGGCTTTTCTTTCCAGCTGCTGGTCCTTAAATTCAGGCATAGACACATCCGTTTTACAAAACAAAAGATGTGCTTTATTTGACAAAAGCAGAAAAACAGGTTTGGCAACAAGGCTAAGGGAAAAGGCTTAGGATAAAGGTAGAAGCAAACTTAAAATAGAGTATCAGATCTGGGGATTCTGGAGTCCCCTGGTTTGAGTAATCGACTCCTAGGACTGAAGGTAGAAAGGCAGTTGCTGGTACTTACAGGTCCCTTCTCATCACTCGTGCACGTAGCAACAAGTGAGGCACATGTCTTAGCTGGCTCCCTGCCAGCAGCATGTTGCAGTTTCAAAAATGAAAGTCCAGAGAGAGAGGGAGGAAGGGGTGTGTCCTGGCTTTTTAAGCTCGACCCCTCCTCCCCTTTGGAAATCGCCCCCAGGTAGAGGTTTCTCCAATCCAGGTGAACTGCCTAAGCCCTCTGACCTGTGATGTCACTTAGATGAGACATCATGGTGTTCACCTTGAGATACGGATCCCTGTCCTTGGCTTTTGGAGCATGCCCAGAACACTTGTCCTGTGACCTTGCATTT
>QEPC01000412.1:17755815-17767332 GCA_003113815.1 Sphenodon punctatus | reverse complement strand
CACTTTTGATGGACCGAGTGGGTTCCCTTGGCCACAGTCTGCCTGGGCTCCCCTCCCCACCCCATAGAGATGTGGGTGATCACCCGGCACTCTACATTGATACCCACAACTCTATGGTGCAATATCTGGCTGGGAGCAGAGCTGCAGCATTGGTCCACTAAGCTGACAGACAGCAGCTCCACTCTGGGGCGGTGGCCCAGGTTTTGCTGGCCTGCTCCACTCGCGGCACTTCTGGGATGTTCTGGAGCACCGCAAGTGGGGCTGCCCTGGAACAGTTGGCACAGCCTGCTCCATTCCAACATCCGGTGGGCCACCTTAAGATGGACTGGTCAGCCCAGTGGGGAAGCAGGCTGGTGCAACTGTCCCTAGAGCTGCCGTCCATCTGTTTACACACATTGGGACCGATCCCATGGATTCCATACAGCACAGCATGCCGGCAATGGGGCTGTGTACAGTTCCGACGTGGGAGCACGCAATATCCACGGGACATGAAATCGGCCCCACCGTCTTATAGGTTGGGAACAAGCCTGGATTGAGAAAACAATATCTACCAAAGTACTTGTACTATCTTCTTTTTTTGTTCTCTGTTGGCTTGTGGATATGTTATTTTTTTTAAAAACTGAATACTTTTGGTTCATTTTAACTCCTTTTGTTTACAGTTTCCCCCTCTGATTTAAATCCTATGTGTAAACTGGTTGCACTGGAAAGAGCTACAAAGAATGATCAGACAGTTGAACAGTATAGGCAAGGGTAGAAAATGTCCAGTCCGTTGGCTATATCTAGTCCATGGCTGCTTTTTATTTTACCTCTTTCTAATTTCTGGATCTGGCCTGTGGATACAATCCCTACTGTCAAGCACTGATAGAGTGATCTAGCTAAGGGAAAGTAAGCAAGGATGAGGACCTGCAATCAAGAACAAGGGATAGATTCATGGTGTAGATGGTGTAGCACAGGATTTGGATCTTCTCTTTGTCCCCAGCCCAAGCGCACCCTACCCAGCCTGCAGAGCTTGTACTAATTTTCAAAGTGACCCATGAGAGGGAATAGGTTTCCCCACCCCTCATATAGGTTAACAACTGTTGAGCTAAAAAAAATCTAAACAATGGAAGCAAAGGCCCATCTGGGTTTTTAGAGGTGTAGGAAATAAAACATTCTTGGCTTGTCTATCTTGCTGTAACTGAACTTGTCATGACCTTTGGAGTGCTAAGCAATTCTTAGCATTTGTTCCTCCAATAGCTTATTTGACCATACCAAACCCACTCCATAAAAACATCCAGGATTAGGACAAACTTCTCTGGACAAATGCTAATGAACTGTTTTCTTTTTTCCGCTTAAATACTGTTTCAAACAAAAACACATTGCCGCCTTGTTGCCGTGCATTCTCTCCCACAGCGTCCAGTATAAAGACTTGCTTGTGCCAGCAGTGGAATGTGCTTATTCTTGAGATGTCGTTTCTTTTAGCTTACCTCAGAAAGCATTCTGTGTGCATTCATTAGGCCCATAAAAATATGCTTGGAAACCCAGCCGTTGAAGTCAGAAAGGGTTAGAGAGAAGAGTGCCATAATTCCCAAGAATTACTAATGGTTTACTGAAGTTATTTTTATCGATCAATGGCCTAGTTGTCAAAATGGCTGAGGTGAGATGGAGAGTCAGACCTAAAGCTGCTATGGACTAAATACTGCTTTACTACAGAAAGGTGGGTAGCAATTTTCACATGAAAGTTTTCAACTAAGCATTTCATTTCAGTGGAACAGGTAGCTTAGCACCTAACAACAGGGTGTGACTTACCGGGGGTGTTACATGTAGGAAGTAATATGTGCTTCTGTGGGTCTGGTGTTTTCATGTCCTGGCAAGGAGAACAGGATTCCAAGCCTTAGAATTTCCTTGTGCAATTATACCGGCAAAAACAGCAACTACAAAACCTTAATAGTATCCTTCCAAAGTGATAATTCACCTAAATAAAGCCTTTTGCTAGATCAGAATGTGTGAGTGGGCTTCGATTTACTATGAAAAACAAACTGAAATTCTCTTCTACTTTCTACTGTCCCACCTATAAAGTTCTTCACAACCTTGCTCCCCCCTACCTCTCTGTGCTAATTTCCCTCCGTACTCCAGTCCGTGAACTCCGCTCCTCCTCTGTCCCCTCTCTTGCCCTCCCATGCCTCCCCTGCTCCCCTATCTGCCTTCATCCCTTCTCCCAAGCTGCCCCCCATGCCTGGAACTCCCTCCCTGCCTACATCTGCCTCGCCCCCTCCCTTCGTACCTTCAAATCCCTCCTCAAGACCCATCTCTTCCGCTCTACCCTCCCCGACTCTTCGCTCCCCTCTCCTAACTCCTGCTGATACCCTCCATCCAGTACAATCTGTTACCTAAGCCAGCTATCATTCTTGATGTAACCAAGCCAAGCGCGTGCACCTGGGACCTCGCATCTTCATGAATGTTACACACCTTGTCTCTCCTGTTCAACGGAGACAACGGTTGACTTTCCAGTGCCATTTCTACATAGAGCTGCTTCGGGTACAAAAATTACTACTCATGAGTAATGCCTGCATTTTGGGGCACTTCCATTGGACACCTGATGCGCTACCCCAGGACCAATCAGGTACCTTATGGGCTGAGGAACAATAGGGTGCACAATGCCAAAAAATGTATTACCCCGAGAAACTGACAAGCCCCAGCCAGAAGCACTGCAGAGTTCAGCTTCGCAGCATTCCAGCCGGGGCGTGTCAGTTTCAAAGGCAGGTCAGGGCTTTCTCCACACAGTGCTCTGATAGGTATTGTGACTGAAAAGCCACTTTTAAAGCTGACAAACACTGAACAAGAGTGTTGTGGAGTCCGGCTCTGCAGTGGTCCCAGCCGGGACCTGCCACTTTCAAACAGAGCTGTAACCAGGCACCTGAAGATTCTGGGCACCCCCCCCCAATAAATGGGACCCAATGGGCTGCTTAAATGCATCATCTGGCCTTTGAAAGTGACACGCCCCAGCTGGGACCACTGCAGAGCACAGCTCAGCAGTGATCCCAATTGCAGCCTGTCACTTTCAATGGTCGCTTCCCCTGCACATTGTCTGTCATCTGACAGGTGGTGTAGGGTCCCTTGAAAGTGACAATCCCTGGCTGGGACTGCTGGGACCAATGCTTGTCAATTTCAAATGCAACTTCCTGGTCACTGTGGGTAACCCATCAGTTGCCCAATGGGGTGCCAGAAAATATGAGCATTACCCAAAGAAACAGACACGCCCCAGTCAGAAGCACAGAATCCCCGACCTGCCTTTGAAACTGACAAGCCCTGGCTGGAGCTCTGTGGAGCCGGACACTGCAGTGCTTCTGACTGGGGCTTGTCAGTTTCTCTGGTTAATGCTTACATTTTGGGGCACCCCAGCAGGCAACCAATGGTTTACCCTAGGGTCAATCAGGTGCGTGATGCCCCAAAATGTTAGCATTACCCTTGGGTACTAATTTCAGTACCCAGCACAGCTCTACTTTCAAAGGCTGGCCAGGTGAGAGGTGCCAGGAGAGGGGAAATGGCTTTTCAAAGTGACAGGACCTAGCTGAACCACTGCGGAGTCTGACTCTGCAGTGGTCCCAGCTGGGGTCTGTCACTTTCAAAGGTCAGCCCCCACCCCCGGACAGCAACTCTCAACTGAGAGGAACTGATAGGCAGGGAAGTAGCCTTTGAAGTTTACAAGCTCCGTCAGGGACCTCTGGGCTCTGTAATGGTCCTGGCTGGGGCCTGTCAGTTTCAAAGGCTAGCCAGTGCATTCAAACAGCTTATCAGGTCCTATTCAGGCATTGAGGGTGCCCAAATGAAGCCTGGTTGATTCAGGCATCACAGATTCATTGGGGGTGCCCAAATCTTTGGTTGCCTGGTTGCAAATCTAGTTTCCACTAAGGCTTTCCTGTGCTGGTCTTCCTCTAGGCCAGGTTCTGCCTTGTTCCATACTGGTGGCTACCTGGTTGGTTGACTGTGTCTGCCTGGCTTGAAGTGACAGTAAACTGGGCAGATGATCTTTTCTCTTCACCCTTCCTGCTCCTGTCTCTCCCTGGAACTTGTTTTTCTGCTGACCTGTCCTCACTTTCTATTCTGGCCTTTTTCCTGTCTCCAAGCCTTGTCTTAGCTTCTGTTTCATGGCTCCTGGACTCCTGGTTCCTTTGCCTTGCCCTGCTTTGCTCCAAGCCCTGTGTCCCACACTTTGCCTCCTGACTCCCAATCTAAGCATCTGCCATGCACACCTCAACCCTTACATTTGGCAATAATGGAACAGCATCTTTTGATCTTTCTACAACTCCTTCAACTAAAACATATGAGGCAGGACACTATCCAAGAATAAGGTGCAATAAGATGTGGGGACCATGAAGCAGGAGCATTTGGTTCATTACATTTTTTCATTCTTTTTGGACAGTTCCAGGGGCGTATGTACCATGGAGTGAAGGGGTTCAGTTGAGCCTGGGCCCTGGGCTGCTAGAAGGCCATTTGCAAGTGACCTGGCTGTTGCTAGAATTTTTCAGAAGGGGGAGTGGGCCAACACACCACCCCAGATGACTCTGAAAATTCCCTAGCAGTATTCAGGCTGCTTTCAAAGGCCACTGCCAAGAATTAAGTTTTCAGAGCGGGTGGGGGTGGAATGCTGGCTCTATGCCCACCCACTCTTAGAACATTGTTCCCAGCAGGGTTTCTACAGCTCTGGGGGTAGACAACCCAATGGGATCTGGGGTGGAGCTGTCTTCATGGGCAAAACCTGGCCTAGATCTGTAGTGTTTTATAGTTTTATGATTTTAATTGTCAATATATACTGTTGTGAGCCACCCCAAGCTGCCTGTGGCAGGAGGGGAGGGATACTAAATCATAATCATAATCATAATCCAATCTTGATTTTCTCTCAGTTCTTGACTTGTTTTTAGCCATAACCAAGAAAAACCCCAGTTCTCGACACATTCTCAGTCGAGATTTTTTCTTGATTTACCGTTTACCGACTTACCATGTACTGCTTACTATGTAGTGTGTCGGCCCAGTAAGGCGTATGCACAAAATGGCTGCCCTTTTCCAAAATGGCAGCAACGCTGCCGGCACCATCTTGGAAGAGGACTGCGCATGAGCACAACAACTGCAAAGACCATTTTGCGCATGCACATTACCAGGATGAATGCAGGGTACACCATAAGCAGCATGCGGTTAATTGGTACATGGTAAATTGCGGTAAATGGTAAACAGTGAACATTGCCAAGATATTTGCAAAGATCTTAAACCGTTACCGAGAATGTGCCGAGATCTCGATAACAGTTCTTGATTACTGCAAGATTCTCGTGAGAATGAAAATCCAGCTTCAGCCCTACCCTGCCCCCAAGCTTAAAGACCCCATCCCCTTGTTATCGGGGGGAGCATAATTGGGATATGACGACAGGTTCACCGCAGCCTTGTTACAACATTGGATGGCTTGTCTGGTTCCAGTTTTTACCCGACCCATCCTCATTGTTACAGGTTGAAATGACTGAAACCAGAAATAAAGAAAACTGAAATTGAACAAAAATGGCCAACGTGACCAAAACCGTGAAAACGTTGTTGCTCAAAACTCATGACGAATGTTGTTTGGGTCTACGATCACCTGCCTGAAATGGTGAAAAAACTTTGGAATCATATATTCTGCTCCCCAATTCACTTTTATTTTCTACTATGAATTGAATATTAAATTTAGATTCCATTCTGTAAGAGCTTTACAGACAGAGAAGGATGTGGAACAAACTACCGTGAAGATTAAGCATGGAATCCATGTCACTATTTCTGTCTCTCCAGACTCTTCTCTTTCCCAGTGTGGGACTTTCATTTTCAAGGTGCGTGGGAAGGTCTGAGGCAGCATTTTTAGGGCTTTAATGGAATCACCTTAGGTTGTTTTTTTTGATTGAAATATAAACCTGAAATATTACATAATTACAATGGTGTAGCTCTACACTCTCTTTCATTCTCACCAGAGTCTGGCTCGGTTCATAGGCAGCCGAACGTGACATCACTCAATTTTCTTAGTTTATATTTAAATAAAATATTATTTATAATCCTCAGATCAGCTTTCAGGTGGTTCTCTCAGGCAATTATTGTACTAGACTAAAGTAATAATAACTTTAATGGACTTCAGAGGTAATTTTTTCACTGAAGCAGAATTCACTGAAACTCTTTAAATTTTATTGATGTGTAAACTAAAGTTGTCCAGTATCCAGACCTCTCCACCCTCTGGAGACATTCAGCTGAAAATCTGAAATGAGCTTTTAAGTTATCTTTACCCCTTAAAGGCACGATCCTGCCAAGTCTACATTGTGTCGATGAATATTCTACCAGTTCAATACGACTGCTTGGCATGAGAGGTAATGTAGCCTAGTTGATAACTGTTGGACTTGGACTTGGGAGATGATGGCTCAATCCCCAACTTGGCCATCAGCTCATGATGTGGCCTTGGGCAAGTCACTGTATCTCATCTATGGCTGAAATGAGAGTTGATCTGATTCTCGAAAGAATCTCACGAGAATCAAGAAAAATGAATGAGATCTTCGAGATTCTTTCTTAAAAAAACACCTGCGCAGCTGCCAGCGCCATTTTGGAAAAGGGTTTCACATGCGTAGGCTGGCCGCAATAGCCATTTTGAGCATGTGCCGTTCTTTTTTGTTTTTTTAAATTGAGGGGAAATGTCTCGATGAGAAATTGTTGAGATCAGGGCTTTTCTCGATTCTTGATTTTTTCTCGATCCTCATTGAGAAGCTTGATTCTCGACAAGAATCAAGAAAAAACGAGATTGAGTTTCAGTCCTAATCACTGTCTCTGCTCCCCATCTGTACAATGGGAATAAGAATGACCTATCTCATGAGGTTGTTGGGAGGGTGAACTAGATAAGTACTGTAAGGCACTTTGAACTCTGAAAGCATTAAAGAGAATCAAAGAATGTTAAGGTTGGAAAATAATGCAAGGATCATCTAGTTTAACCCTCCGGTCCAAGGCAGAATAGCCTCTGCTTGCAGCATCACAGAGAGATTCTTGTCCAGCTGGGTTTTGAAAACATCCAAGGAAGGAGATTCCACAACCTTCCTGGCCAACATCATCCAATGCCCAAGAGTTCTCGCAGTCAGAACGTTTTCCTCTAAAATGTAACTGAAATCTACACTGCTGAAGTTTAAGACCATTTCAACTTGTTCTACCTCACCATCATTTTTGTAGCTTCCTTTTGGATGTTTGTAAACTGTTGTCACGTTCCCCTTTAATCTTATTTTTGCTACGCTTAAAATACCCAATTAGGTTAGCCTTTACCCCTATGGTTTGTCTCCCAGTCCTTTTAAAAAAATTTAGTTGATGTCCTCTGAATCTTCTCCAAGTTGTTTACACCCTTCTTCAAGTGTGGTGTCCCAAACGGAACACTATACTCCCAGTGATGGTCCTATGTCTTAGATAATAATGATCATAATAATAATAGGACTGAATCCAAGTCCTGTGGATCCTGAGCGCGCAAGCACATGTGTATGGTTTCTGCGCCGCACAATGTGCCTGCAACAGAGGTCCGTGCGGTTGGCATGTGGTTCTGCGCGGGATCTGCAGGGCTTGGGATCAGCCCCATTGTCAACTTACAATTCAATATTTATTTATTTATTACGTGCACTTGTAGCCCGCTCCCTCCTGCACAATGGCAGCTCTGGGTGGCATACAACACAATTTTAAAACAACAATAATAATAAAAACAGCTAAAATATTACAAAATATAAAAATATATTAAATGGACATGACGGTCTCAAGAGTAACCCCCACCCTGACCCCTTCCCCCTCCTCCCTGAAGGCCCAGTGGAACGGCCAGATCTTGCAACATCTACGGAAAGAGGGGCAGTCCGGGGATAAACGGGCCTTCAATGGGAAGGGAGTTCCACAGTTGAGGTGCGGCCGCCGAGAATGCCCTTTCCGCCATCACCACCCGGCGTACTCGGGGGACTTCAAGCTGGGCGCCCCCAGCCGACCGCAATATGAAGAAAGAGTGGTAAAGCTAAGTGTCCAAACTTTAAACCACCATCCCTCTCCACGGTTATAGATTTTAATCATTTGTATCTATGGCTTAGTCCTAATTTTGCTTTCACTCCTCATAAGGTGTTTTTAGACAAGCATTGAAAATTTGTGGGTTAAAAAAACTCCTGTGATACCCTGGAACACGCGAGGTGGGGTAGGCTTTTAAACAAGCAGCTCGCAGATGCGACAGTGGGTGTTTTTACACACACATTTCTCCTGCATGTTTGCTGTTACATCCTGAACTTTCTGTGTGTCTAAGTCACTCATCCAGATTTTAAACATCTGGATCTTTGAACTTCTACGTAGAACTTCTCCCAGAACTTTTGTGTGTAAACGTTATCCTGGTAAACTGCTTTCCTCCAGGTGGTGTGGTCACTTGGTTTCCATGGCAGCCCCCCACATCTGCAGCTTTAGGCTGCCTCAGGGCAGTGTGTGTGTGAAGAATATATCCCGGAACTGCCTCAGGACACTGTGTGTGAAGAATGCATCCAGAACTTACTTGTGGACTTGTAAACCCAGAAGATTGAAAGACCAGCACTTTAAGGTGTGTGTGAAAATGCCCAATGATGGAGGGGAAGGGGCGGAGCATTGTATGTTCTCCCCATCTGCCCTGACAAACAGCTGATGTGGGCAAAGGGTCTGAGTTCATAACAGTGTGCATGCTCTCATCTGCTGCCCTGACATGTTTGTTAGGGCACTTCCAGTTGTGCAGAAATATGTGCTTCATGTCTTTCTTGCTTTCTTGCTTACTTTCTTTCCCTAAAGCCCTAGGATGGCTTACAAAATAAAAACCATATAAAAGTGCATAGAAATGTATACAAATCACCTTGAAAGTTCAGCCTAACCCCCTAGGGACTTTTCCCCTATCCCCACTTGACAAATTCTTGGCTAGAAAGAAAGGTCTTACATTTCCTTCAGAAAATGTCTGGGCTCTGACAGACAGACCTCCCAGGGAAGGGAGTTTCCTAATTCTGAGGCAGCAACTGAGAATGCCTCTCTCTGTGCTCTCAAAGTATGAACCTAGTGGACATGCACTACCTCCAAGAGACTACTCCTGGATGACTGGCAAGAGGGTAAGCGCAGACCGTGATGGAGCATAGGGGAAGAGATGGTCTTTCAGATATGTTGGGCCCAGGTTGTTTAGGGCTTTATAAGTTAAAACCAGCACAGTGAAATCTGAACTGTGATTTCTCTCATCTCCTTGAAGTTTGTCAAAGCCTGAGACTCTTCCAGTGGCAATGCAGAATGTTGGTCAAGCATTTGGCAGGATAGGATAAGTTTTAGGGGACTGAATCATAGGGATTTTTAATAGGCTTTATATGATGATGATGATGATGATGATGATTGATGATGATGATGATTGCCTTTGGGAGGCATCTGTGGAATGGTGGATATAACTTTAAAAAGATAAATAAATAAAGTTTGAATGAGAACAGATAAACTTGGACTAAAACTTTGGGAGTACAAGGATGTTGGCATTCACCAACGTACGGCATTTTCAGACAAGACATTCTCCACTCACTACCCACCCATCCACTATACATGTTGCAGGACTGCAATGTTGCCCTATGGGTACCCTGTAACATGTATAGTGGGTGGGGAGTGGGTGGAGAGTGTCTTGTCTGCAAATGCCCTTAGACCCCCAAATAAATACAATTTATGTATGGACAACGCAGGTGTTGGGGAGAGTAGAGGTGGTTAAGAAGGTCAGACTTGAACTCAGGCTAACTCTTTAATGTAGACAGGAACCGAGATTTGATGACTAAGGGTGAAAAAAGCAAAACGATAGGAGCTAAGAGTGTCATGTACGACTCACCCACATGCCGTTGGTGCCATCTCCCAAATAAATGGCATGTGGGTGAGTGGAAAAGGATGTTCACAACCCCACAACAAACTATCACCCATCTGGTCGGCCCCCCACCCATTCCCCATCGCCCCTCCCCACAGCTGCTCTGCACGCCAGCTGTGAGCCCCACCCATTTTCTTCCTGGGTCGGAAGGAGATCAGTGGGTCTGGCCGTTGAGATGCGGAGGCTCTCCCCCAGCAGCTGGCATGCCCCTGTGTTGGCCCACAGGCCAATACGTGGCTGTGCTTAGCTCACACAATGTTCTCTGCCTTGCCTGATAGGATGTTGCATGAGGGCACTGAATAGGAGTGTGCAATTCGTTTTTGTTATTTTAATTATTAAAAGGAACAAAGCTCATTGGTTTGCGTAATTAAGATACAAAACTGGATGACAAAGGCAATGAAAATGGACAAAAACAAACAAAGAAGTGTCCGTTTTCGTTATAAAAAACCCACACACCACTGCACGTGCTAGAAATGGTCTTCAGGGTCGTTCTGCTCATGCTCACCCTTTTCCAAAATGGCGCCAGCAGTGTTGGTGCCATTTTGGAAAAGAGCAGTTGGTCTGCACATGCGCAGTGGTCAGTCTGCACCGACTGACTGCCCTTTTCCAAAATGATGCCAACACTGCTGGCACCATTTTGGAAAAGGACTGCACACGCACAAAATGATCAGGAAGGCATTTTCTGAATGCACAGTGTTTTTTTTAAAATTGAAAATAAATTAAAATAGAATTATAATTAAAAAACAACAAACAAACAAAAAAACCCAAACGGTACGGGTTGTTTATGAAAACCTCCAAAAATGAAGGTTTTTTTGTAAACAAAAATGAAAACGAAACAAACCAAACAAATGGTGTGCCTGCTTCACACCCTTATCGGGAATACGTGTTTCCCTCCCTCTAGTGGACACCCACTCATGGGTGGCTACTTTTGGCCTAAAGTAATGTGGTTATGCTGGCAGTGTCAACTGGAAGTGATGGTGAGGATCATATCTGCTCCTTTAATAAAGGGTGTGTGTCTGCCTTTTGCTACCAGGAATTTCAGTGGGAAGGAGAAACTGCTGGTTTCATTTTTCTTGTGAATGGGATAAGCTTATTGCACAAGTGCCTAGAGCCAGGGAGAGAAAAAAATATATAATAAAATTAAATAAAATTAAACAAAATGAGTTGGGAGGTTCTCCCCAGCATCAGTGATATAGGAATTAGGAACACACTCCAGAGTAAGTGGTTTGTGGATTGGAACTAGAATCTGTTAAGTTGCAGAGCCATTCGAAATTTTAGTCTGGTGAAAAGGTTAAGGAAGGGCAATTATGCCATTCTGTATTTGTAAAGATGAACTGCATATTTGGATGCCCTTGTTAATAGCAGTAGCTCAAAAGAACTGGGCATTTTTACACACACCTTAAAGTGCTGGTCTTTCAATCTTCTGGGTTTACAAGTTCACAAGTAAGTTCTGGATGTATTCTTCACACACACACTGCCCTGAGGCAGCCTAAAGTAGCCGCAGCTGTAGACGTGAGGGGCTACCATGAAAACCAAGTGACCACAGGTGCCTGGAGCAAAGCAGTTTACCAGGAGAACTCTTCACACACAAACTTTCTGGGAGAAGTTCTACGCAGAAGTTCACAGAGTCAGATGTTTAA
>QEPC01000412.1:17716172-17752978 GCA_003113815.1 Sphenodon punctatus | reverse complement strand
GCCTCTGGCACATGCCCCTTTGCCTCCCCTACGGGCAGCAGACTGGCCTCTCCTTCCCTTCTCCATTTCTCCCTCCAAAATAATGTTTTTTAATATATATATATATATATATATTGGATTTTTACAATCCAATGGATCCAGTACCTGGAGGTGGCCGTTCAGTGTGAGGTCAGTGTGAGGCTTGAACCCATATTTTAAAGAGCTATTTAATGTCTTTTGTGTTCTAAAATGATATTTGTCATACACACACGAAATTAGACATTGGAGACAGTTATGGATTAAATTTGGCTGCAACTCTTTATTGAATACAGAAATTCGGCTGTCTGGATAAATGGGGGGAAGGGTAAAACAGAACCTCAACCTTAACCAATAACAACCCCTTTCCCTAACATTCAGTGCCTTATCTCAATGGTTTCGAAAGGAGATCCCATTCCATTAAGCTAACACCCCACCTTGTCAGGGTCCAGAGGAAAGAGAGACGATTCCCGTACGAACTAAGGACCACATGTATCCTACCAGTAGGCCAGTCCCCACCACCCTTCAAAGTTGGGTGAGACCGTGAGTCTCACTTCCTCTGATCGGCTCTCCTATCTCTCACCTCCCACAGAGGTGCCTTTCTACCTAAGTTCTATTATCTGTCCAGGTTGGAACTGATCCCATGAGCTTTCAAATTATATTACTTGGCACTCAACTGCTGCCACCAAGTTATGACAGTTATCTAAACCACTTCCTGAATGCCCCTGTTAACTGCACAACTTGCGTGTCAAGGTGGATGATACTACAACGAAGGCAAAAATACTTTGATCAAGGCACAGACAATCTGCCTGATTCACAGGAAAATTCCTTCCTGGCCCCAATTAAGGCAACCAGCATAGCCTGCAATATTAGTCCAGACAGCGGGCTGGTGCGGAACACACTCAACGAACTAGCGCAACTGAGGAGAAACTATGGGGCTGGTTAGATAACTCTTCCCCAGACAAGCCCCCAAAACCAATTTTTGTGCCTCAGCGCAGTCCCTGTTTGCAAGTGCCACTCCAGCAGGCAGCCTGCTTGCAAAAACTAAGTTTTCTTCTAGAGATGTGTGAACAGAACGCGGTTCAGATGTTGGGACGTTTGGTCGTTTGGTTTGAAACCCGAGTTCGGTTTCGGTTGTTCGGTTCGGCGGAGTTCGGTTCAGCCGAACTCGGCCAAACATCCGAAAATAGCGCTATCGATACCAATACCCAAATCAAATATTTTTTTCGGTATCGGTATCATATGGCCCTGAAACCACCCCTGGTCTCCACCCCTGGTGCCAAGAAGTCTGCTCCTCAGCTGCCTCCCCCTTCCAGTCATGTTTTTCCCACCCAAAGTCACGTTTTTCCCGGCCCCGAACTCATCCAAACTCATCCAAACTTTTCCGAACTGTTTGGCCGTTCGAACGTTCGGTTCGGACATTTGGTTTGGTCATCTGAACAGGCTGAGTGTGGCCCGAACTCCGAACATCTGAACCGCGTTCGCACATCCCTACTTTCTTCCCACCCTTTAGCTTTAGCCTTTCGGACCCTGACTGGTGGCCAGCCCAACCTCCAATGCTCCATTCCCTAAAGGTGGCGGGTACAACCCTCATCCCCCGCAAAGGTGCAAGAGGAGAAGGGGATTTTAATAGAATGAAAATAATATCAGTGCCTGACCCAGGGTGGCCTGCTTGGGCTATACTTCCCTTCAGAAATCACCCTCAAATCTCTAGCATAGCTCAGTTTCTGGAGTCAGTTGCTCTTTATAGACAGTGCACCACCATCAAACATGACTATTAGAGCTGAAACGGATACTGCAGAACAGATATACTAATTGAATTCACGCGATACCTAATTCAACTCAAAAGGTTTGGGTACTTTTCTGTACCCAAAATGGTTTCTGATCAGGTACTGAAATACCAATAGGCTGAAATACTGACATACCATCTTCATCCCAATTTTTTGATTTCCAGTACTGGGTTTTGGATTTTTTGAGGAGGTGGTGGTGGGAGCATTTTTTCAGGTTTTTGGATATTTTGGGTTTCGGGTACTCAAACAGTATTTGGGTACCAATTTGGATACCCAAAATGGTATCCGAAAATGTGGGTATTACCCACAGGTACCAAATCAGGTATTGGTTTCAGCTCTAACTACTATATTACAGCCACAGTCTCTGCATGAGGCAAGCCCTTTCTAGGACTCCCACCCTTCTATCTTTTGTGGGAAGGCCCTTGCTGGGCTTCCAGACTACTCTAGCAAGCTGTTCTCCCAGCTCTATGCAGCTTTGGACCTTCTTGACTGACCTACTCCTAGCCTACCAGATCACAGGGCAGTCATAAATGATGTAGGGACTTGGGAGAGGCTCTCTGGGTCCTTCTGGAACTTTTACCCACCAGATGTCCACTAGGGCCAAGACGAGAGCAAGTGTTCCAGTTCTGAAGGGAAATACCGAGTTTCTGGAGTGCTTGTGAGGGTCTATTGGTGCTTCATCAGTTGCCAGTGATTCTGCACTTCTGCCCTTTTTTTGGGTCATTTTTGTCACTTTCTGGGGATTTTTTGTCACTTTCCAGGAATTTTACAACACTTTTACACCAGTTTTACAGCACTTTTATGGCAATTCTCAGCACTTTTAGCCAGCAGGTTTTTTCTCCACAGCCCCAGGGGTGTGTGTGGAGGGCACACATAGGGCTTGGGACTGGTCTGTGGCAGCCCCGTCAGACTTGTAGGGGGGAAAAAAAAAACAGATAATGGCCAAAATAGCAGGAAAGTCTGTAAAGTTTCCGTGTCGCGTAAATCTCAGAAAATGCCCTGCTTCTGACAAAACCAGCACTCACCGAGATTTTTCATTTCAGATCTACTGTGCACCCAGAGGCAGGGCCTATTGGCTCCACGTGCCTCTCCCGGGTGGTCCTCCTTTCTACTCAGCCTTTTTTTTTCTTCAACCCCTTTAGATCTCCTTTGCATAAAGCAGAGAGATGTGATTAATGGACATTAACGCCTTACCACAGAGTGACTTGGGATGACTGCTCTAGAGCCTGCTGTATCCTCTACTTTCAGGGTCCCTCCATTACCCCCCCATTTCACCAGAGCAGGGTGCAAAGCCCCCACTGCCACCCAATGAGACCCCAAATATGACTACCTGTAAGACCCCACAGATGATGCCTCTGAGAGGACAGTGCCACATGAGAGGAGGTGGGGCATTTCATCTTCACTCTGAGCCCTGCAAATACTAAGACTGGCCTTGATTAAATTAGCTCATCCTCTTCAAACTCCTGTGACAATGGGCATTTTTAGACACACATTAAAGTTCTGGATGTTTCAAGCTTCTGGGTTTACAAGTCCACAAGTAAGTTCCGGATTCATTTTTCACACACACGCTACCCTGAGGCAGCCTAAAGTAGCCGCAGCTGTAAACGTGACAGGCTGCCATGGAAACCGAGTGACCACCGCTGCCTGGAGCAAAGCAATTTACNGTGACAGGCTGCCATGGAAACCGAGTGACCACCGCTGCCTGGAGCAAAGCAATTTACCAGGAAAACCTTTTACACACAAACGTTCTGGGAGAAGTTTCACACAGAAGTTTAAAGATCCATATGTTTAAGATCTGAATGAGTGATTTAGACACACAGAAAGTTCTGGAGGTTACAGCAAAAATCCAGGAGAAATGTGTGTCTAAAAAAACCCAATGATTGTCTCTGTGACAGTGAACTTGTTGAGGTGACTCAGTTGTCTTTCTGAATCACAGAATGGAACGTTTTTCCAGGCCCTCTTTCAGGTGAGTACTAGTGGAGGGTAGGTCTGAAATGAGATTCTGTCAAATCAAGTACCCTCGACAAAATCCCAGTTCTTGATTCATCTTGGGATCAACCGGAAACCTCCCAGTTGAGTACATGTGATAAAATCCCGGATCTTGGTTCATCTTGGGATGAATGGAAAACCTTGGATGCCAGCAATTTAGTACAGAATGCTCAGCAAGGAATTCTTAAAAAGCAATTTTTAAAAAAATCACTGCACATACACAAAATGATCACCAGGCACCGCTCTTAACCAAAAACAGTGTTCATGTTATTGCATCCATTTTGGTTAAAGGTAGTGGCCATTTTGTGCATGTGCAGTGGTGTGTTTTTTTAAAAAAAATTCTCACCAAGAATTTGTCCCAGACTTGGGCAATTACCAGGAAATCGATTCCAGTGACCCAACTCATGAGAATTCTCATGAGAGAAAAAAATGGCTGCTCATTCAACTCTAGTGGAGACCCTTTTTCTCCCCTGGATAAGTCTATTCGAAGCATTTTGCAAGAACATGAAATCTTTCCAGTTTGATTTTTAGTTTAATGTCAGTGAATTTCTATTTGTTCACCCTTCGCCATTTCACTAATACCCACCTTTGTGTGTGTATATTTGTCCAATGCAATCTAAGAAACAATCACATTAATTGATCCAATGTTAACCTCTAGCAGCCTCAGATCCTTGCTCCTTTCATCTGCTGCTTGGCCCCAGATGCAGCATTAATTCCCTATAGTGCTTACATCTCTGTCACCGTCACCACCCCATCCCTTTCACGAGAAGCGCCTCCGTAAATAAATGCCGCTGTAAACAAAACCGGAAGACCCAAGATTGTTGAAAAAGCAGCAGTTGTATCAGTTTGCTTTGCCTGGTGTTGTATATAATGATAAATTTCATACAGGTGTCACATTTTTTAGACCGAGGTGAGGATTGATTGGGTACCGTCGGGTGATCCATCATCAGAGGCAGGTGGCATGGTATTGGAATTTCAGAAATCTGTTCCCAATCACATCCACTGCTGGATGACTCAGTAACGACCCTATTTGTGATGCGTTACTGAAAATCAATGTGCCGCATTCAAGGTCAATGTACTGTTAGAAAACTCTTTAAGCACTGATGGATGGATTGTGTTCATTCAGAATAAATTTGAGAAGAAACTGACAGCCGAGCATCCTAATATTTGTGCCAACTTTAAGAGGCAGGCTTCCTTCTCAACGGAGAAATAGGATTCCCTCAGGGATGACATCACTCTTTATTTCCTTTGTTCTTTCTCTCTTTTCTTTTCCTTTTTTGGGAGTATTTAGGTAATTGTTTAATGTATCTGTCTTCACGCAATTAAGAAACTTCAAAGATGCTGATGAACAACAATCTTTATGGACTTCACAGACTTCACAGTCTGAATAATATTAATCATTGCCAAATAAATCAGAAAGACTATTAAAGTTTAAGCAGCCAACCCATATGCATAAGACAAGCTACCCATAAAGAGTCCACTTCAGATATATCTGGGCTCAAGATACAAAACTCATTTGTACCTTTTTTTAATTGTTCCATTATTATAATAAGGAATGGGGTCTTTCAAATCCCTTTGAAAGGTTTGCATATTTTAAAATGTTCCAAATCAGCAGTGAACTTGCTTTTCCATTGGAAAAAATATATAATTTCTATTTTACAAAGGATATTAAATTGATTAAACAAAACTATTTCATATTTTTGACCCATTTTATTGGTGGAATGGGATATTTATCACCGCAGTGTGCTAGATACTGGATAATGACACTTTGGAGACCATTTCCTGGAAATACAGCACAGAATACATTCACTTTTTTTGTAGATACAGAGGGAATTGTGTTTTAGTTCAAAGAAAAGTAATCAGAGGCTTCCAAAAGGAAAATATGATTTATAACACAACTGAACAGGAAAGGGGGAGGGGGGAGTGTAACTTTATAGGGCTGAAAAGAGCAGCAATGTTCATACTCATGAGTAATTTTACCATCTTGGGAACCGGGATCGATTTCCTGATGATTTCCTGATATGATTTCTTGATTCTTGAAATACCGCAAAATACCATCCTGATTTACCAACTTTTTATTTACCATTCGTTTATTGCATACTGTTCTTTTACTGCTTGCCACATTGCTGAGGGTACCATTTTACTTCCTTGTTTCTGTACTTCTGAGTCAATTGCTGTGAGAATAACTCATCCCTTAACTGCCTACACCTGCCTAAACTCAGTTTTTAAAAAAACAAAACAGTGCCTCCATTCCAATGTTTTCAACCAGAATTGTTATTGCATGATGTTTCTTTTGTTTTAACCAATCTACAATTGGACTGCAGATTTGCAAAGGAATCTCCATGCCAGCCAATGAGTGACAAAGAAATACAAGGGGAAATGGAACGCAGACAAGATAGAAGAAATTTGGTATCCCATCAGTTACCTCTCAGGAATTGAAATTGTCGACAAAGGGTCATTTTAGACATTATGCAACCACGGTCAACCACGGACAATCCCCTGTGGTGGCGGATGGTCGCATAACGTGTGTTTGCTTGCCTCCAGATGTTCACCACGGTGAACCACCGGCAGTGAGCAAAATAACCACGCTTTCGAGGATGGTCCAGGCACCATCTCCGAAAGCATGGTTAATTGAACCACGGCCCGGAATTGGTGGCCGGTAACGTCTGTTACCGCCGCCGATTCCGGGCCGTGGTCCAGACCTCGGGATGGAATCGGGCGCAGTGGCCGGATTGGCTGCTGTGCCCGTCTGACTCCCGGAGGGCAGGCAGCCTGGGGAGCATTGGGGGGGTGGGGCTGTGCAGCCGCACGTTGCGCCATGCAGCCCCACCCCCGTCCCCGATTCCCCGCCCGAATCAGCCGGCTCATCTGTTGATGGGCCATTTTGATTCCGGCGGGGAATCAAAAGGTGATTCCATGATGGGGCCAATAGGCGCCCCGTCACGTCTGAAATCACCCAAAGTGGTAAATGGCAAAGCAGTAAATGGGATTTCGGTAAGCAAATTATCATCAAATTGAGAAATTAAATGTTGATCAAGACATTACCAAGTACTAAGGGCACATTCAGATGTGCGTTTAAGTCGCACATCAGCGGCGGCGGCATCATGCAATTTAAAGCAACACGTACTTCCGGGTTGGTGTGAATGCACCAATTCAGCGTAACGCGAACTGTTGGAGTGGGGTTTTCAAAGCTGCTCAGAGCAGCTTTTAAAACCGCACTCCAACAATTCGCGTTATGCTGAAATGTGCGCCCTCAGTGCATTCACACCAACCCAGAAGTTGCTTTAAATCGCACGATGCCGCTGCCGCCGCTGTGCATTTAAACGCACATCTGAATGCAGTCTCAGAGGTTCTTGATTCAATCAAGACAGTAGCGGGAAACAGGATTTCAACAGGAATTCCTGTTTTTGCAAAATCTCATTTCAGCCCTATGTAGTTCACCAGCCTCTAAAGCTTGTTCAGTTGACCCAATAAATATCAGGATTCTTCGTCCACTGTGTTAGCAAGATGGGTGTTCTCAAAAAACTTGAAGACTTCTTATTAACAAACTCTCAAGTCATTATACTTTTGGAAGTGGTTTTGTCTTCTGCTAAAACTTATGGCATAGACAGCATTGATTCATCTGATAAGTTGATACCTCAACAAATGGCTTTAGGGGTGTGCATGTCATTTTTGTTATTACAATAATGATAACAAAAATTGTAATTTTTGTTATCATTATTGCAATAACAAAAATGAAAAAAAATATAACGAAAATAACATTTTGTTTTTGAAATAATGGGGAAAAAATTGAAAAATGTATATTCGGCTAAAACATTTTTGTTTCTTATTCACTTGTGATGAAATTTGGGGTGCTTGTGCCCCCAATGGAGGGCATTTTTTGTACCAGGTTATGGAACTATTCAATAAAGGGAACAGATTTTAGAATCATTTTAATGTTGTGATTTTAGGAAAAGCTCCATTCAGAGTCATGGCTACACCTTCTTTATCTTCCATGCAATTTGCATGAAACTTGTAAATAGTATGTCCCCCCACAAGCTTAACACTCCTGCCCATTCTCAGAAACATTGGATGAAGGGTCCTGATGGTATAAGACATTAACTTAAAAATACATTTCCAGCTGTAACATTTGTATAGTCTATCCTGTGTGCAACATATTTGGCAGGAATGTATCACATGCATTACCTGTCATCTCTGCCTAACTAAAGGCCACTTTGATAAAGGGACCCAATTTTATAAGCTATTGTAGTTGTCCCCTTGAAGACCATTATTCAGATAAATAGCAGCACATGCACTGCCAATCAGAGGCAGGCATCTGGCATGGCAGGAAGAAAGAGGCTGTAGGAGGGAGGATGTGGAGAAAACCCAAAAGACTGGCAGACACATTCACTGGCCAATTACTGCATTGGTCCTAGCTTTACAGGACCAATCAGTAGTCGCTTCGAGGTGGGCATAGGGGGTGGCCCTCCGCATAGAAGAGACATAACTGGGACTTTGGGGATAGGATTCCAGAAATCAGGAGACAATGGGCATTTTTACACACATGTTAAAATTCCAGATGTTTCAGTCTTCTGGGTTTACAAGCCCACAAGTAAGTTCCGGATGCATTTTTCACACACACACTGCCCTGACGGAGTTCCTGGATGCATTCTTCACACAAACACTACCCTGAGGCAGCCTAAAGTAGCCGCAGCTGTAAACGTGACAGGCTGCCATGGAAAACAAGTAACCACAGCTGCCTGGAGCAAAGCTGTTTACCAGGAGAACCTTTTACACACAAAAGTTCTGGGAGAAGTTTCACGCAGAATTTCTAAGATCCGGATGTTTAAGATCTGGGTGAGTGATTTAGACACACAGAAAGTTCAGGATGTAACAGAAAACATCCATGAGAAATGTGTGTGTAAAAACACCCATAGTTTACACATCTGGCTGGCCAATTATCATCACAATCACATCCTGCAGAACTGTGATCAAGGACATAAAAGAATCTCTGTTGGCTCTTTTATAAACAGATGCTTCTGACTTCCCAGTAACAAGTGGGGGAGAGATGTTGGGATGGTCACAGCACAGAATGAAGATATTTGGTTGACATTTCTTCTGGTCAGTTGGCATCACAAACCAATCTTATACCACAGTGACATGTAAGAGAATCCCTGGCATAGGCTCCTTCTCTGCATATGCTGTGCAGGCATATAAAAGTGGGAACCTTTAGCACATCTTTCTGATATTTGGCAGAGATGATAATGAAAGTGTGATATAGATCTCTGCCAAATTTCATGTACACTGGTTGGACTACAAAGATGTAACAGTGAGACATACATTTATAAGTGAATTTCTTATGCCACCAGGACCCTTTATCCAATCCTTCTGAAAGTTCTCAGAGATAGTAAATTTTGGAATTGGTACAATCTTGCCAAGTTTCATCTACATTAAACATGAGGCAAAAAAGTTACACCTAAGAATGTATATGAAGATTTTTGTAAAATATTATAATTCAACTGCTTCTAAAATTGTATTCTTTTATCCAATCTTTTTGGAATTTGGTACATATAATGCCTTCCATTGGAGGCATAATCACTCCAAGTGTCAACTGAATATAGTGGGCAAAAAAGTTACAGCCAAAAATGTGTTTTCCATTGAAACCAATGGAAAATGAAAACAAAAACAAAAACAAAAACAACAATTTGATATTTATGAAAACAAAAATGGCAGATTTAAATAAAGAAAACAAAAAAACCAAACCAAAAATGATATGGGCCCCTGGTGCACACCTCTAAAGAAGATTCTGAAACTAACTAAAACCATTATCCAGGCAAAGCTATTTTAAAAATAAAATGGTTTGGCATGGCTAGACACTTGAAGAGAAAAATAGCTAATTTACCTGTGCCCATGCAATTACACTACTTTACAATCTGCCATTAGCATGTTTTTGCTGTCATACTGTTAGAGTGGAAATTAGCAAACGGGAAATAAAGTATCCAAATGTATCCATCAGGGCTTAATTGCAAGGCAAAAAAATAAATGCAGTTTCTTAACATCTGCTTTGATTCTGCTGAGAATAATTTACTGGATGGAGCAAATCCTATTTGTGTTACTCATGTAAGTAGCTCCAAGCTACTCCGACTAGTAAAATGTGTGTGATTTGGCCTATGATAACTAGATTTTCAGGCAGCCTCAATTTGATCAAAGGTAACCCTAGCAGTCAGGAGAGTGACCTAGCAAAGCTAGAGTGAGCCCGGATTCATTTCTCAGTTATGGACCCACCTAAAGGCAAGGGAGTGAGGTCTCCTGAGTGGGGGGCATGACTTGTTCACAACAGCAGTGACCCCCCACCGTCAGCTATCCCTCTGGAGCAGCAGCAATCCCACAAGGAAAGAAGGGTGGGGCCCCAGGCACCTCTGAAAACTTCATTCTTGGCAGGGTCCTTTGTAAGCCCCACTCCCTCCCCCTTTGATCATTTCCTAGTGGTCCTTGCAAAGGATTGAGTCCTCTTGCTCCGTAGTAACTATGCTCCTGAGCTAGGAAACAGTAAAGACTAATACCGCATTCACACCTTATGGCGATGTGGTTGTGGCATGCCCACAAGGAGAAGATGTGGCGGGGAAAGGAGGTGGACGCCATCACAACTTCTGGTGCAAATGGGGTTCTGCCGCGATAATACTCGCGAATGACAGGGATCAAAATCCAGCCCTGTCATTCGTGAGTATTGTCATGAGGTGGTATCCCTGAGGTAGCTGTGCACCCCGAAATGGGGCTACTCATGATTCTGGGCAGCCCCTTTATTCTGTTCTCCAGTCAGCACACACAAGACTTGGGGTGATTTCAGACGTGATGGGACAGTTTTGGCCCCGTCACGGAATCACCCTTTTGATTCCCCACTGGAATTGCCCCGTCACGGCCAGCAGACATGCCGGCCGATCCTGGCAGGGAATCTGGGGGGGGGGGGCAGGCCTGTGCGGCGCAACGTGTGGCTGCACAGCTCCTCCCCCCCACGTCCCTCCAGCCGCTTGCCCTCCAGGAGACGGGCGGGTGCAGTGGCCAGTCTGGCCGCTGCATCCGATTTCAGCCCGTGGTCTGGGGTCACAGCCCGAAATCAGCGCCGGTAACAGAAGTTACCAGCCGCCGATTCCAGGTCGTGGTTCAACTAACCACGCTTTCGACGATGGTCCCTGAACCAGCCTCGAAAGCGTGGTTATTTTAATTCCTGCCGGAGGTTCACTGTGGTGAACATCTGGCGGGAATCAAACAGATGTTATGGGACCATTCCCCACCACAGGGTATTGTCTGTGGTTGAGCGTGATCTTGTAACGCCTGAAAATACCATGGTTATCTCTCGCTTCGATTACTGTAACCTCCTCCTTGCTGGCCTCCCTCGCTCTCATCTGTCCCCCCTTATCGCAATACAAAACTCCGCTGCCAAGGTCAATCACTCAGCCCGTCGCTTCGATCATGTGCAGCCTCTCCTCTTCTCCCTTCACTGGCTTCCCCTTCCTGAACGTATCCTGTTTAAACTCCTGGTATTCACATTCAAAACACTCCACTATTAAGCTTCCCCCTTACCTCTCGGACCTTAACTCCCTACTCACTCCTGCATGTGCTGTCCGCTCCTCCTCTGTCCCCTCTCTCACTCTCCCTCATTTCTCCTGCTCACCTAACTGCCTTCGACCCTTATCCCTCACTACCTCCCATGCCTGGAACTCCCTCCCTACCCACATCCGTCTTGCCCCCTCCCTCCGCTCCTTCAAATCCCTCCTCAAGATCCACTTTTTCCTCGCCGCCTTTCTCAATGCCTGCTAGTCGTTCCCAATATACTTACTGTCTGCCCTCCTCTGCAGACTGCTGCAACCAACCTGATTTAACCAAGCCAAGCACATGCACCTGAGACTTTACAAACCCCACGCATGCTTTGCCTCCCTATTTTTTTCCAGGAGGCAAAGTATGCACGGGAAGTCATGTGGAAAAGCACCCTGATACTAATAGAAAATCAGAACACCTAAGCAAGAGAATAAGCCACATTCATGGTGCAGAGTGAAAACTTGTACTGTTCCTTCCTAATCTGGATCTGTCCTGTGGATGTAACTGGATTGTTCATCTTCAGGGATGTCAAAAAACACGTTTTATGAATGCCAAAGTCTACATATAGTAAATGCCATAAACTACACACCAAAATATATATCAAGGGCCTGATTAATCTCTTACACCTGCATTATTTGGTAATGATGACTCAATTGCAATTAATGTCAAACTAGTTTGAGAGGAAAATTAACTTTATGCATGTATACAGGTGTGTGTGTGTCTAAATAATAATAATCATAATAATAATCATAATAATAATAATAATAATAATAATAATAATAATAAATAAATGCATTTTTATAGAATTCCCCTTTCATAAAATGGCACTTGGAGCACTTTACAACCATAAAAATATAAAAAACAGTATTAAAAAATATAAAAACAATTTTAACCAATTTAAAAGGGGACGTTAAAGAGGGGGACAAACTTCATTAAGGGGAAACAGCAGTGGATCCAAAAAGCACGGAGGGAATAAATGACTTTTCAGATGCTTTTAAAAGGTAAGGAGGGAGGAACTAAGATGGATATCTGGAGGGAGCAAGTTCCACACTAAGGGACCCACCACAGCCAAAACTCAATTGCCTGCCAACTTAAAACATGATAGAAGGATTGCCAGACAGCGGGGAGTTTCTGAATGCAGAAACCCATCAGTGTGAGACTTCAGAAGCAGATCTCAAATATACGGCTCAAGGCCCTGAAAACAAGCATCACAATCTAAAATTTAATCCATCGTTCTAGAGGCAGCCAATGTAGAAAAGGCAGGGTAGGTGTAATACGATCACGGCTACCCTGTCACTAAAAGCCTTTACTCCTTCATCATTAAAGTCAATGGCAAAACTCCCTTTGACTTTAATGATGGAGGACTGTCCTGGCTATGAAGGACTAGCAGGTAAGACAGTGGCCGTTTTTAAATGGGATGTGCCCATGACGGTCAACCCATCCCCCCACAAGCGGCCATCTGAAGGCGGCATTTGTGGGTGCATGCTCCTGTGACCCATGCACCGCCCACTCATGGAGCATCGGGAGACAATCCGGGATGTTCCATGAGGGGGCAGAAGTGGGCGGTGTGTGGGTAGGGGCGCACAGCTATCCTAACCCATTTCATTCCCCGAACCACCCCAGACACTCACTGGAAGTGCGTGGACTCTCCATGTGGTGCACACAGACCCGCCCTCCCAGCCGTGCCCATTGAAAAACAGCCAGTAATCTGGCAAATGTGAATTTTCTCTCTCTTACGAAGCTGTGATTAAGTCCTGCAATTAACAGAGTATATAAAACGTTAAGCGCAGCCAAATTTATAGACCTGTGTAATATATGGATTGGCCTCTCCCACAATCTACACTGAACGAACACCAGATGAATAAACCCTGGGATTCAATTTCAAAAATTTGGGTAATGCAATGGAATCACAGAAACCTAAAGGCTCAGCACTTAAATTCAAAATATACAGCAAATTGAGCCTCAGTCCACTCAAGGTTTAAAGTCTGGTATAATTTAAATTACGTGAGAACAATTGGGTTTCTAATTTTATTTTCTGTTTAATTTACATTAACTTAATTTCTTGCAAAAGGGACAGAGGAGCATGTGAGCTTAAGAAGGCCAATCTACCAACATTGGTTGGTGCTGAGACTGATTTGGGGTGCAAATGGAGATGTCTCTGAAAAGTGATCTTAGACAATGGTCTTTTTTATATGACCCAGATCCACACATGCACACGCAGATCCACTGCGTGGGTGCCACCTGTGTGACCACTGCGGTGAGTGGGCATTTATGTAAGCATGCTCCCGCAACCCACCCATTTCTACCCACCTCCACCCATCACCCGCACATGGAAGAACTGGAGAAAAGGCAGGTTGCTCCATATGGCTGTTTTTAAACAGACCGAGGTGGGTAGGGGGACAGGTGTGTCATCACGGTGGGTGGAGGCAGGTGTGAACCTATTCTCACGGGCGCGCTCCCACCTCCACCCATGGAACATCAGGCATTGGAGCCCATTGTGCCTCTGTGAGTGTTTCAAGTGGTTTTTTGGGGGATGATGATGATGATATTTTATATAGCTCAAGCAATGTACCTAGTGCTTTACAGAGAATAAAATAGACACTTTCAGAATGATTCCCGAAAAGGTTTTTGGGGTAGCTGGAAAAGACTGAGTAAGAATTTATTTAGTGGGATAATTGTATTCCTTCCCAAAGGGTTGTTTGGAAAGGGTTCTTTGTGTTGGATAGGGCTTTTTGGGTAGGAAAGTGTTTTTGGGTAGGAAAGGGTTTTTTTGTAGGAAAGCACCTTAACTTATCTGCTTAACCCAATCGGTTTTTAAAAAATTGTTATTATTATTATTATTATTATTATTATTATTATTATTATTATTCAACGCACATGCACAAAATGGCACCTGAACCATTCTGCACATGTGTAGCCTTTTTCCAAAATGGTGTAGGCAGCATTAGTGCCATTTTGGAAAAGGACAGCCAGTCTGTGCATGAGCAAAATGGCAGCAAAATGGCAGCCTCACATGCGCAGACTGGTTGCCCTTTTCCAAAATGGCACCAACACTGCTGTTGTCATTTTCAGAAAAGGAGTGCAGAATGGCCCCAACCGTCATTTTGTGCATGCACCGTGTTTTTTTTATTTTTATTTTTTATTTTTATGATGAAAACAGATGCTTTTTTCCTTCATTTTCATTGCCCTGGCTGATTGTTTTTATATTTCAATTACTAAAACAAATGGAGCTTCATTCATTTTAGTAATTAAAAAAACAAAATTAATTGCACAACCCGAACCCTAAACTCTACTAAAGTGAAAAAATGTCAAATACCAAAATGTTAAAGCAATTGAAATAGCAAACACAGATACACCAAAATGAAGATTTGAAACCACAAATGAAGCTATCCTGTTTTGTATCTACCTTGTTAAAATAGATTCTAATATACAAATTTGTTGAATATCCTATTTGCTTTAGATATTCATTTCAGCCCATTTAGCTTCTCCTTCTGTCAAAGACTAAGAAGATTTTGCACGGAGCATAACACATTTTGGTTTAATAAAAATCATCTAAAAATATTGAATAAGAAATAAAAAATGATTACCTTCGTAACCTCCTTCTCAATTCTCAAATGACGGGCTAGTTTTATATTTAATAACTGAGAAAACCGTAATTCAAAATGCTGGTAATTAACAGCCGACAGTCTCAAAGTAGTTTGTAGACTTAAATTAATTAAGACTCAGCACATACTGGTGATGTAAGAAAATATTATTGTCACCATTTTATAGATCGGGTAACCAGCTTAAGTGGATTTTTCAAGCTCATAAAAATGATGGAACCTCAGATTTCCCGACTCCTGGCCTTCTCTTCTATCCTTGATACTGGTGGTTTGCGTCTGATTAATTTTCATATCAATTTGCTATTGAAGTAAATGGGACTAGTTTTGTGATGAATTGCTCATCAGTAGTCACCAATAGTAGGGATGTGCAGATGGTACATCATTTGTTTTAGTTTGCCAGAGAGCCAGTGTGGTGTAGTGGATAAGGTACTGGACTTGGACCTGGGAAGCCAGGGTCAAAATCCCGCCCTAGCAATGAAGTCAATTGGTGGCCTTAGTTGCAACCTCTCATCCTAGAGAGCCAGTGCGGTGTAGTGCATAAGTGCTGGACTTGGTCCTGGCAAGTCAGGTTCAAATTCTGCCCTAGCCACAAACTCACTGCATGGCCTTGGGCAAGTCACAATCTCTCAGCCTCAGTTTCCCATCTGTAAAAAAGCAGGAATATGGGTATTTTCAGACTAACGAGATCATGCACAACCACGGACAATCCCCTGTGGTGGCGAATGTTCCCGTAACGTCTGGTTGCTTGCCGCCAGTTGTTCACCACGGTGAACCACCGGTGGTGAGCAAAATAACCACACTTTCAAGGATGGTCTGGGCACCATCTCCAAAAGCATGGTTAATTGAACCATGGCCTGGAATTGGCGGCTGCTAACGTCTGTTACCGCCACCGATTCCAGGCCGTGGCCTAAACCCCGGGACGGAATCGGGCACAGCGGCCGGATTGGCCACTGCGCTCGCCTGTCTCCAGGCAGGTGGGCTGCTGTGGGAGCGTGGGGGGGCATGGCAGTACGGCCACACATTGCGCAGCGCAGTGTAGCGCAGCGCAGCCCCACTCTCTCCCCAGATTCCCCGTCAGAATCAGCTGGCTCGTCTGTTGATGGACTGTTTTGATTCTGGCGGGGAATCAAAAAGTGATTCTGTAACGCCGCCAATAGGTGCCCCGTCATGTCTGAAATCCCATATGTCTGTCTGTCCCTGTGTTCCTGTCACCCTTGTCCCTATTAGATTGTAAGCCCACTGGGCAGGGACCTGTCTCTGAATATCTGTGACTGTAAAGCACTACGTATGTCTAGTAGCGCTACAGAAATTATAAGTCGTAGTAGTTTTTGTTTTTGTTTACCAAACCCCCTTTGTTTTCATGGGGGTTTTGGTTTATTTTAAAAACTAATAATAACAAAAATTACTGTGAATGTGTAAAATGGCCACTGAGACTCTTTTCCAAAATGGCGCTGGCACTGCCGGCTACATAAAGGGCTGCTCATGCGCAGAATGGTCAGGTAGCCATTTTGCACATGTGCAGTGATTTTTAATTTAAAAAAAAAATACAAAATTAAATGAAAACATAAAAACGAAAACAAATGAAGAATTTTTTTTTACCTTAGTTATGAAAACAAATGGGGCTCCATTTGTTTTTGTAACTAATAAAAATGATATAACTTGCACACCCCTAACCAATAGCCAAAATAAGAATTTTGCCTTGTAGAAGCATCTGTTTGATTTTAACACTAACCAAAGGGTGAAAACAGACATGACGCTAACCACCCTTTAACCACCCTTGGTGGTTATTTATGCATGTTGCAGGGCTGTATTGGTGCCCTATGCAGCCCTGAAACATGCATAAATGACCACCAAGGGTGGTTAAAGGGCAGTTAGCGTCATGCCTGTTTTCACCCATAGTTAATCACAACCACACCAAATTCCATGAGTACACTATTGAATATAGACTACGCTATGAATGAGTACACTATTGAATGATTTTCCCTTCTAATGCTAGCTTGACGTGTAAGTAAATTCTCAGGAATACTCAGAAAGACACAATTAAATTAATTCATTTGTCAAGTACACCACTTTCAAATGGGAGCACGCAGAGCAGCCAATAAATCCCTTGTAATTTTCTTAATAAACAAAACCATTGTGAATCGCTACAGAGTAATCACCCTGGTAATTTCATCTCTGTTGCTCTTTCAAACAAAGCAACATTATTTTGCACAAATTAAAGACTATTTCAGAAGGGAAATGAGAAATGACATTTCAGTCTAATGCAACGTATTAATCACTAGGTTGTAAAGAAATGGCTTGCTAGCATCTTCATGGAAATATATACACCAGCCTTTTTGTTATGTATAATTCTATCTGATTCCTAACAGAAGTAGCAAAGCTTTGCATGTGCCTTTATTTATTTATTTATTCATTCATTTATTTATTTATTTAAAATTTATATCCTGCCCCTCCTGCCCTCAGGGCAGCCCGGGGCGGTGAACAACATTCAATAAAAATATTTTTAAAATTAAAACAATTTTAAATTACAATATGTGGGGAAAAACCCCACCCCCCCCCACCCACCCCTACACCTCGCCAAAAGCCTGATGGAACAGCCAGGTCTTACACACACGTCGAAACAGCAGGAGAGTGGGAGCCAACTGAGCCTCCTCCGGGAGCGAATTCCACATCACAGGGGCAGCCACTGAAAAAGATCTTTTACTATGTGTTTAGTAAAAAGAAATAATAACATGGTTGTAATTCTGACTCCATTGAATGTAATTTTCCCACAAGGCTTTCCAAAGGCTTTCCGAGTTCGGAACTCGGTTTGGTCGGGGGCTGGTACAGATTCAGGGTGTTTGCGAACGGGCCGAACACCCCGAGTTCGGGGCAAACCATAAACTTCCAAACTGCGTTCGCACATCCCTAGTTTTTACAATGGAGAGATGTAAAAAGTGGTGTGCCTCAGGGATCTGTATTGAGACGGGTGCTTTGTAATGTATTCATTAATGATTTGGAAAAGGGTGTTAAGAATGAGGTGATCAGATTTGCAGATGACATCAAGTTATTCAAGGTAGTTAAAACATGAGCAGATTGTCAGGAACTGCAACAGGATCATACGACACTGGGTGCCTGGGCATCTAAGGGTGTTTTCAGACGTGACGGGGCAGCTTCACCCTGTCACGGAAACAACCCTCAGATTCCCCGCCAGGATCACTCCGGCACGGCCAACAGACGTGCCGGGGGATACCGGCGGGGAATCGGGGAGGGGTTGCACAGCACAACGTGTAGCCGCACGGCCACGCCACCTCCATGCTCCCTCGCCACCCGCCCTCTGGGGGGACAGGCGGGCGCCATGACCAATGAAGCCACAGCACACACCCGAAATGACCACGGGTTGGAATCACGGTGGGGATTCCGGGCCGTGATTGCTATCCAGACGTGACGGGCCCCTTCATCCCCACTGGGAATCTCCTTCACCACGTGATCGGTGCCAGCCCCGCGGATTCAGCCGATCGTGTGGTGAATGTGATTCCCAGTGGGAATTGAGCATGGCAAACATCTGGGGGGGGAACTTCTGGTTCCCCAACAGACGTTACAGGACCATTCCCCACCAGAGGGTATTGACTGTGGTTGATCATGATCTTGTAATGTTTGAAAATACCCTAAATGGAAAATGAGATTTAATGTGGACAAGTGCAAAGTGATACACATAGGGAAAAATAATCCAAACTATGCATACACAATGCTGGATACTAAGCTAGGAGTTACCACTCAGGAAAAGGATATGGGGGTGGTTGGTGACAATACAATGAAATTCACAGAGCAGTGCACAGCAGCAGTTGAAAAAGCAAACAGAACGTTAGGAATTATTCAGAACAGGGGATAGAGAATAAAACTGAGAATGTCATTATGCATCTCTACAAATCAATTGTGTGACTGCACGTGGAATATTATGTGCAATTCTGGTTGCCCCATCTCAAAAAAGACATAACTGAACTAGAAAAGGTGCAGCAAAGAAGGGCAACAAGGGCATGGAAGGGCCACCATATGAGGAGAGACTTGGTAGGTTGGGGATCTTCAGTTTGGAGACGAGACAAGTGAGAGGAGATAGGATAGAGGTCTATAAAATCATGAGTGGTGTGGAACTAATAAACAAAGAGCAGTTATTGACCCTCTCAGCTAGTACTAGAACTAGGAGACGCTCCATGAAACTCATGGGTGGCAAGTTTAAAACAAATTTAAAAAAATATTTTTTCACTCAGCGTATAATTCGGCTGTGGAATCTACTGCCAGAGGCTGTGGTAAGGGCCAGTACTAAAGGGCCAGTACTATAGCTGAGTTTAAAAGAGGTTTGGACAAGTTTCTGGAAGATAGGTCCATTAGCAGCTATTAGCCAGACAGGATCAGGGAACATGACGGGAGCTGGGGGAAACAACAGGGAATGGATCCCCCATTGTGACCTGTTGGATGCTTCTCCCAAGCCACCATGATTGGCCACTGTCGGAGACAGGATGCTGGGCTAGATGGACCATTGGTCTGACCCAGTATGGCACTGGGGAGAATGGGTTTTTATTTTCTTTTATGGCTCCCTTTTATGTATTTTATATATATTATGTATATTTTAAAATATTTTAATTTTTGTAAGCTGCCTCGAGCTACTTGGGCAGGAGAGGTGGGATAAAAATGTTGGAAATAAATAAATAAATATCTACTTGCCCCCTGGAGTAAATTGCCCTAGTTCTTAAGCTGATAAATTTGAACATGATTCCTCCTCTCCCCAAAAGAAAATTTCACTTTCCCCTGAAGCAAGTTGTAGGCACCAACAGTTGGCTCTGCTGCATTCCCATGGAGCAGCATGTCCACCTGGTCACTGAAGGCTGGAGCAGGGAAAATTGGTCAGTAGCAAATATTTTCAGTACAGATTCCCTTAGCAAATTGATCAAAAAAGCACATGAAGAATAATGCTATTGAGTCTGAATGCAGGAAACATTCTACAAATTCTATGTGAATTATTTGATCTAATCCCACTTTTTTTCCATTGCAACCAAAGAATGGGAAGAAACAGTCTAAAGTCCACATGAGCTATTGACTGTCAATACAGTAGGTGCGTCCCGATTTGGAGATACCCAAATCCCTCCCTGGTACAGTAGTCTGGTATTTCTTACAGTATCCATAGCCAAGGGGTCACGTTATAGCACTTTAGAACATTTAGAAGCTTAGGAAAAAACCTTTTATGTGAGCATTTTCAAGCTCTAATCTAGGACTTGGTATAATTATCCAGGTCCTTAATTATTAATGTTACTCTATTGATTTGATACCTGAAACTCTTAACAACAAAAATAGTGCAAACTAATTATGGGCAGCATCCGACATTTCAGGACTTCTCTGCTCATCATCTAAGCCTACCTGTTATCAGTCAATAGCTCATTATTAATTAAGAAATGTAGAGATGGCAGAAATGTATTTATTTATTTATTTGTTTATTTGTTTATTTATTTATTTGTAAAAATGTAATACCCCACCGGGAGTTCCACAGTTTCAATGCGGTCACCGATAATGCCCTCTCCATCGTGGCCCACGGAAGGCTTGGGTAACCTTGAAGAAGGCACCTCCAGACGACCGCAGGGGCTGATCCAAAACCCAGGGGGTAAGGCAGTCCCACAACTAGGTACGGCCTAGGACAATTAGGGCTTTATGGACAAGCACCAACACCTTGAATCAGGCCAGAAGACTATAGGCAGCCAGTGCAGAGATTGGAGCATTGGTGTAATATGCTCCCAGCGGACCAACCCCATCAGGAGATGGGCCACCGCATTCTGCATCAGCTGAAGTCTCCAAGCCATCGCCATGGGTAGCCCCACATAGAGTGTGTTACAATAGTCCAGGCTAGAGGTGATGAAAGAATGGATGACAGTGACCAGGTCAGAGTCCGAAACATACGGCTGAAGCCATCGTACCAGATGCAATTGGCAAAAAGCACTCCTCACCACAGCCTCCACCTAGACATTCAGGTGGAGCTGATAATCAAGGAACACCCCCAGACTCCACACCTGGGGAACCAGCGGGGAGAAAACCCCATCGATAATGGGGGATGCCTCCTCCACAGCCTTTCCCACCAGCATCACCTCTGTATTGTCATGATTCAACCTCAGTCGGTTAGCTGACATCCAGTCCCCTGGAGCTGCCAAACACAGAGTAAGCACTGAGACTGCCAGGCCTGGGTCAGATGAAAAAGAGAAGTAAAGTTGGGTGTCATCAGCATATTGATGACATCGCACGCCAAACCCGCTGACTGCCTCACTGAGCAGCTGCATGTGCACGTTGAACAGGAGAGGGGACAAAACAGAACCCTGAGGGACTCTTCACGAGAGGTCTTGGTATGATGAAAAATAATCCCCTGGCACCACTCGCCGAGTTCTTCCAGCCAGGAAAGAGTGGACCCATTCGAGAACCATCCCGCCTACCCCTGCATGGTCTCGCAGGCGTGTCACCAACATCTCATGGTCAACGTTATCAAATGCAGCCAACAGATCTGATAGAATAAGCAGGGTCGAAAGACCCTGATCCAATTCACGGTGGTGGTTGTCGACCAGTGCCACAAGTGCAGTCTCAGTGCCCTGGTGTTTCCATCTGAAACAGCCCCATGGTTACCATGGCGGCCATGAATTCACTCTCCACTCTTCCAAAACTGGCATCATCATGAATATTGAAGTCCTTCAAGACTAATGTCTTTGGGGACCACAATACCACCTGATATCAGGTCCGCTAGAGCATGTAGGGAGACTACTGTACAGGTAGGTGCACAGTATACAAGCAGCACTCCCAATCTGTCCCCTGCCAAATTGATCACAAGATGGAGACCCTCAATCAATACCC
The DNA here is from genome assembly GCA_003113815.1 of Sphenodon punctatus. Lineage (NCBI taxonomy): Eukaryota > Metazoa > Chordata > Lepidosauria > Sphenodontia > Sphenodontidae > Sphenodon > Sphenodon punctatus. Next base: position 17,731,146 of record QEPC01000412.1, on the reverse strand, counting down.
AATATTAATTGCACCAGATACCTCAGAACAGACCATGCCTCTCTAAAAATCATGGCTACACTGCCGTCCCCCCCCCCCCACCCCACCAACCGTGATTGATGCTGCACGGAGTACCCAACCAGAAAAAGGTCAGTCAAGATAGGCCCCGACTCAGTGTCCAGCCAGGTCTCCGTGATCCGTACAAGGTCGGCTGCATGGTCCAGGATCAATTCCTGGACAGTTGTTACCTTATTAACTACCAACCTCGCATTCAACAGCATCAGAGTAGGGTTGGGGCCCCTCTGATCATGACCCAGCTCACCAACTGCTTGGGGGGTGCTGAGCAGGACAGGCACTAAACACCAATCTAAAATCCCCCTGTAAGGGACCATATCTCCCCTGCCCTATCACGACCCCAATGGCTGTGCCCCCCTGGCTGGCCCGGACCCTGCCCCCCTCCGTCTACCCTGCCCAGACAGCGGGAGAAACCCCCACCTACCATACCTTCCACTCCCACCAGGTGGTAACCAAACAACACCCCCCAGGGCTTGTCTCACCCCCTCTCATCAGGGGAGACAACCCCCCTCCCTAATCCAGTCTCTTCCCCCTCCTCTCACAGGAGGTAGGAGACATATCCTATCACCTTCCTGATCCCAACACCAACCCCCAAAACAAAAAGTAGCCCTCCTCAACAAAATCTCTCCTGCCAGTCACCACGCTAAAATACCCACCAGCTAAGACACCCCAATCTCCTATAATCCAAAATGGGCTTCTACCCCAGGCCCCACCAAGGGCCACACCCATGGGCCCTTTGGCATGGCCCTTTGGCTTTCAGGCACACCGCTCTGCACCCCTTGTGTGGGCCGGACCGGAAAGAAGCCATCGGGAGGAATCCCTGGCCCCACCTCCTCTCCCTCTGTAACTGGGGAGGGGGGGCGAGATAGCAACAGGGGCCTGGGAAATCCCTGGGATTTGTTAATGGCTAGTGGCTGGCTTGTGCTACCTGCCTCATCCTGGTGAACACTTCCTCACAAGAGTGCTCATTCTGCACTCACATAACTGATCACTTAGATTGTAGTGAGGTACATACAGTATTCACAGGAGCAAGAAAAGATGATCTAGGGATTAGTGAGGGGTGGGAGATGTGGGTTTAATACCTTGCTCTGCAATAGATTTCCTGTGTGACCATGGCAAGTTGTTTATCTTCTCCTTGCTTCTGTTTTCCACTGTGTAAGACTGGACTAGCAATACTTCTACTGGGTAATAAATGGACCACTTATGAGTGCTGTTGGATTCTTTCATGGATGACTGTTCTCAAGTGGTAAGAGCCAAGAAAATCCCCGAAAAAGCAAAATATGGTAAAATTACCCAAATCATCATGGTTTCTTTGTGACGTGAACAATTCTACCATATGGTAAAGCCTTAGTGGTTCATGAAGAACTTATTCAAGGATTTACCCTATGGTAAAGTGTTTGCACATTACAAATTACTTGTAACTTGATAGTCAATTACCACAGAACAAGGCAGACTTGTTTCCAACCAGAGGAAATCTGCTTTCCCCACTGGTATAGCCCTCACAACGGGATCAAGCTTTCATTCCATGCTCGTCTCCCCTGCTCCCCTAACCACCTTCGTCCCTTCTCTCCTGCTGCCCCCCATGCCTGGAACTCCCTCCCTGCTCACATCCGCCCCCTCTCTCCACACCTTCAAATCCTTCCTCAAAACCCACCTCTTCCTCACCGCCTTTCCCGACACCTGTTAGAACTTTCCTTTCAATATTTACTGTCTGCCTTCCCCGCAGACTCCTGCCTAACTGCAGCCAAGCCAAGCACGTGCACCTGAGACTTCGCATTCGCTTGAATGTTATTTATCCCTTGTCTCTCCCTCTGTCCCCTCTCCTTGTCTCCCCCTCTGTGTCTATTAGATTGTAAGCTGTAGGCAGGGACCGCGTCATTCTTATTGTTCTGTAAAGCGTCAGGTACACAGCTGGCACTATACAAATGCTAATGCTAATGCTAATGCTAATGCTAATGCTAATAATAATAATAATAATAATAATAATAATAATAATAATAATAATATAACCCTCAATTAGGAGTGCAGCAGGTAGGACATTTGCTACCTGCGGGTAATACCCACGTTTTGGGGCACCCCCCCATTGGGTACCCTAATGGCTTACCCAGTCCCCACTGGGTACCCAGAAGCCCCAAAATTCAGGTCTTTTCCAGGACTTTCCAGGATGCCTCGGGAAACTGTTGTCACCATGCGGTCCCCAAGCTGACTCACCTCCCTGAATGGGTTGCTATTCCCAGCGCCCATCCCAACCCCCATCCTATTCCAGTGCCCAGCCCAGCACCCATCTCCAAGCAGAGTACCAGCCCTGCCCTCAACCCAGCTCCCAGCCAGCACAGCCCCCAGCCTCTAGCCCCCATCCCTCATCCAAGAATTAAAAAAAAAAAAATTAAACCCCAGACACCCCCCTACCTAGTGGCACTGGGGCTCTGGCACTGGGTCCCGTGGCAGTGGTGGTGGCTCCGGCGGCTCTGCCGAGTGCTTCAGGCCTCTACTAGGCCTTCCCAGTCAGGTGAAAGGGTTGGGTGACCCAGAAGGCCTAGTAGAGGCCTGAAGCACTCTGCTGCCGCCGCCGGACCCAATTCCAGAGCCTAACCTACCTGGTTAGACTGGTCTTGCCCCTATCTAATGCATTGATCCCCCACTCACTTCCCCCAGAAACAAGGAGTGCTGGATCCCAGGCCCCCACTTTAACCCACTAGACCTCACTCCCCTCCCACAGAACTCTCATACACATCCTGTACCTATCCCAGCATCTCCTAGACTTGGAGGCTTTTTGTACCCCAGAATAGGTAGCCCTATTAAGCATCCTGACACCAGCTTGGATGCAGCCTACTTTGAGGGCAACGGCAGCTGGAACAGCAAAGACCCTTTTTAAACAGGCCATGGCAGAGGGGGTGGCTCATGGGTGCGCCACTGTGCAGGTGGTACGGGGTGGGTGGGCGCACACAGGCGCACACCAGTCCCCTCTACATGGAGCAACCTGCATTATTGCCGGTTGCTCCGTGCGTTGGGGATGGGTGGGGATGCGTGGGTCACATGTGCGTACACCCCCCACCCCAAAATTTACATGGTGTGTTCCCCCGCAGGGATTATGGGTGTCTATGCGGGGGAGCATCTTGTGTAAAAAGGTCCGATATATGTGTGAGATTTTAAAGTTATGTCACGATGGTTGTGGATTGTACATAAAAGAAACATGCAGACATTTTATGTACATGTGGCTTTATACTCTCATAGAGAATAGAAAAGAGGGTAGAGGGATATGTTCATAAAATGTATGTACATGACATGAATTAAATATCTCATTCTCTCCATTAGATAAAATGAGAAATTCAAAACCTCATAACTTAAGAACTACATGATAGATTTTAAAAATCCAAACTCAGAGAGTCACTAGAATGCACACTTGAATTTTCTGACACCTCTACATCTCCAGACAGATAACTTTAAACACACTTTTGTCTGTCAAGAGGAAAAATAGCAAAAGGGAGAAAAAACAGGTCTGCCTCCAAAATCCAAACATCTGTAACTTTCTTGGTTTCCATCTGGTTTATCTAGTATTTTTACAGCTTGTACCCCAATCTAAAGTGGTACATCATACAAAATTTCACACTGATAGGATAAATCATCTAGATCGTATAATGAATATGAATTTTCATGATTTTAACCAAGAGTGCAAGCCCCCTTTAACTATAGAGCTGCTCCTGTGGCTCTATAATAAACCAACTGGGGGTTTTAGTTGGATCAATGAAATAGCTGTGTATAATAATTTTTCACATTTAAAAAGTCGTTTTTTCCTGATGGTTGTGGTCCTACTCCCAGATCCTATCATAGGCCCTTTTTACATGGGTGTCACACACATATGAACACTCAGAAATCTGGGTGTTTATGTGTGGGTGAATCTCGTCAGACCCACACCGCGACTGGGTGGGTTAGATGTGTATGTGTGTGAATGCGCACCCCCATGCACATGCATGCACACCGCGCACGGAGGCACCAGACAAAATGGAGGTGTCTCCATGTGTGGGTGATGGGTAGTGGTGGGGAGGCCGGCATGCACTCGTCAGAACCTCCCGTTCACTCACCACACATGAGCCGTGGTGCACACCTACCCCCCTATTCCGCGGCCCGTGTAAAAAGGGCCATAATTATGGGCAGTGCTGTGCTCGGTGCTGCACAGCAAACAACTTAAGCCATTGTTAGGTAATATCATGCAACATTCATGCAAAGACTCCTAAGCCATTTACTAAAATATATGGCAACCATAAACATATCCCTAGGACTGAACTGAAAGTGATGTTGTGTAATAGACTGACTAATGTTGCATGGTCTTAAAACTTTTATTAAGGTCACTGTGAAACATGACTTAAAGTCTAATGATGCCAATAGCTCTTTGGTCACAAATCCACCCCCAAAAATGTTTTATTAAATAGAAAGAACTCTGAGAAGAAGAATCTTAATGGGGAAAAAAAGCTATCCAAGTGGCTTTGGAAGGCTTTTTACTACGTTTTTTTGGCAATTTTACATGATCAAGAAAGACAATGTGTTTGGTTGTTTTTTTGCATGGAGAAAGTGTGTGTGTGTGTGTGTGTGTGTTTTGGTCTGAGTCTTGAGGATACTATGGGAAACATATCTAAATAAATAAATGAGTAAATAAGGCTATGAGGCCTGTACCACAGCCATATTTCTGTGGTAAAAATTTATAACTTTTCCTAATTTAAACTTCTAATTCTTTAAAAAATACAATTGTGGTAATAATAGACTCAAATGTATCTTATTGCTTCTTGTATTACAAAAATAGTTCATCAGTGCATCTCTAATGCAAATTGTAGCATTCCATGACCTCAGACAACTTCTTGTTATTTTGTTTATATTTGTCCCCCTTCCCCTGTAGATGGCCTCATTGAGGCCTTTACGGTCTGGTGGGGGCTTTGTCCCTGCCCCCCACTAAAAGGAAGAGGGCAACATTGAAGAAGAGCTTCCCGGTTGCCATGGCAACTGGGAATGGGTGTGAAAGACAATTCACGCTATCATGAGATCTGCAAACACTATCTTAGAACCAGGGGTGTACAACTCAGTTTGCCCCTGGTAAAGCTGAGAAGCAAATGCACCCACCCACCCGCCATATTATACGGCACAGTGGGCCCTGCTGGTCACTCTTTAAGGGGGCTGGGAAGGAATTTTTACTACCATGCCACAATTGGTAATTTTGTCTGGTAGTTTTTCACCTTTCTACGGTGACATTACCGACAGTTGACTGAAAGATAAGGGGCAGTTAGGTTTTTTATTGTTGTTCTTTTGGACATGGGTCCAGTTAGGGTGTTAAGATTATTAGGAGAAGATTATGGAAGATGTTTCCTTAAGAGATGGGGCAAAGGCGGGGAAACCCTTCGATTGACCCTGTTGATTCTGTAAGATCTGTCAGCTTCATTTGATACCATTGAGCATGAGATGTTGGTGGCCCACTTGCAGGACCGGGCCACAGTGAGCGGGATTGTTCATGAATGGTTCTGCTTCTTCCTGGTTGGGAGAACTTAGCGAGTGTGGTGCTTGGGGACTATTCTTCAGTTCTCAACGTGTGGAGTCCTGCAAGGTTCTATTCTGTCTCCTCTCCTGTTCAACGTGTATATGGAGCCGCTGGGCGAGGTCATGAGACGGTTTGGGGTGTGGTGCCATCAGTACACTGATGACACCCAGGTCTACCTCTCCTTTTCATCCAACCCAGACCCAGAACTCTCAGTGCTTACCCGGTGTCTGGTGACTGTGGGGGACTGGATGAGGGTGAACCAACTGAGGCTGAATCCTGACAAAATGGAGGTGATGCTGGTGGGTAAAGTGGTGGGTGTGGTGTTCCCCCTCATTGATGGGATTCACCCCTCACTGGTCTCCCAGGTTTGGAGTCTGGGAGTGCTCCTCGATCCACAGCTCTGCCTGAATGTCCAGGCGGGGGCTGTGGCGAGGGGTGCATTATATCTGGTGTGATGGGTTTGGCTGTATGTCTCGGACTCTGATATGGCCACTATTATCCATGCTTTCATTACCTCAAGATTGGACTATTGCAACGCAATCTATGTGGGGATACCCCTGGTGATGGTTTAGAGACTTCAACTGGTGCAGAATGCGGAGGCCCGCCTTCTTACAGGGGTGGGCCACCGTGAGCATATTACACCAGTGCTTTGTGCTCTGCACTGGCTGCCTATGGTCTTCTGGACCTGATTCAAGGTGTTGGTTCTTACCTATACATCCCTTAACAGCCTGGGCCCCGTACCTGTGAGACCACCTTGTTCTCCATGTTCTGGATCAGCCCCTGCAGTTTGCCAGGAAGGCCCTTCTTGATGTCCCCTGGATTGCTCAGGGGGTGACAATGGAGAGGGCGTTCTTGGTGGCCGCACCCAGACTGTGGAACTCCCTTCTGGCAGAGGCCTAGGTGGCCCCGGACCTCACCTCTTTTTCCCATTATTGTAAGACCTGGCTGTTCCACCAGGCATTCAGTGAGGGTAATGTGTAGGGAGGGGAGGGTGAGAGGGTTGTTTTTTGTGCACCCCATTTGATATTCTGTTTGATTATTTATTTGTTTTATAGTTTTTTAAAAATTAAATGTTTTTTTAAATGTTATACTGTAAGTCACCTCGAGCTATTAGATGTTGGAGAGGCAGGGTAAAAATATTGTAATAAATAAAATAAAAATAAATAAACCAAGAGCAGGGGCGGCCAGGTCCCCCCCTCCCCCGGGTCCAGGAGAGATAGTTGAGCAATGTACCTGAGGACACAGGCTGTCCTGGGTGAGCCTTCACCTCCTCTCCTGCTTCAGGTCGCTACAAAGATACAATGCCTTCTCAACCAGACAGGTGGCTGGTGAGAGTGACTTAGCATAGATGGAGGGGACATCAGGACACTATCTATAATAGTTAAATAAGTTGTTTTGGGACCCCGGAGGTAATCCCCTCCTCTGACAATTATAATCTGAATAAAGAGTGCGGCCTTTTAAAAGGTCACCACTCTTCTGGTGGTGCTGGGGCAATGCAGCACCGCTGTTTGGACACAGTCATTAAAGCGGTCATCCCAACCAAATTTAGGGTTGGTTTGAAACAACTGTTCTCTTTTTATGAATGGTTGTCCAGTATTTCAACTGGAATTCTGATTGGAAATTATTATTATTGGAATCACAGTTGAATTAATAATTTTTAAATCGCCATTTTGCATTAAAAAAACAACCCCAGAAGCCATTTTTCTCATGTGCCAAATGGCCCTATTATTTCATTTGTTCTTACTGGAAATCGGAAAGAATGATTGGACTGATAGTTTGTTCTGATTTCAATAAGACAAAATGAAACACCTGGTTCTGATAAAAATCAAAACTTGGCAAAATTCTGGATGCAGCCCTAACCAAGGGTGATTTTAGAAAAGCACCTCCCCACCCACTATACATGTTGCAGGGCTGCAGTGGTGCTGTATGGGTGCCCTGCAACATGTATCATCGGTGGGAGATGGTTGAGTAATGGGTGGGGAGGTGCTTGTCTAAAGGCACTCTAAGGCCAATTTTACTCAGGTGGCCAAGGAAGTGCGTTCTTCAACACGCCACTAGAGAAAGCTGAGTGGGGTGTGTTTACATACCCTGGAAGGGGCTGCCCACCGTAGGACTTGGCGGCACACGCTGCCTCGCACGGCCTCTTTAAAGATGCGTTCTGGAAACCTTGATATCGGGGTTTCCAGAATGCATCTTCAAAGAGGCCACAGAAGGCTGCGTGTGCCGCTGAGTCCTATGGCAGGTGGCCACTTTTGGTGCAAGTAAACGCACCCTGCGTGACTTTTCCTAGCGACACGTTGAAGAACGCGCTTCCCTGGCTGTTTGTATAAAAGTGCCCACAATTTTACCACATTCCTCTTCCTGATTAGAGAGGCCTTTATTTCCTTTTCATCTATGAGCAGGCCTTGGCTGTCATATAACAGCCCACTAGTGGCTACTCAGGAGAGTCTTTCCAAACTAACTGATACTGCATGCCTTGGTGTGTAAACAGAGTGGACGCCAAGTGGACATGATGCATATTTTTAGATCAGAACATAATTGTCAGGTTTGCCTAACCCTCTGAGCCTACTGGAATGGCTCAAGCTATACTTTCCCCATTCTTTCCTGTAGTTTCCTCTGAAGTATCTCCTGCTGAGTACAATTGGAAACAAACCGCTCGGCTGGACTGACTACTGGAATGACTTGATATGTCAGTGACACATACAGGGACACTGAGGCCAGGTGAAAAATCATCATGTGGGTCCCCTCCTAACATATGAATAGTTAATGGACACACACTGACTCATTCATTAGAAAAAGGAACAATGTTACTGTAATTATTTGTATGTCAAATTAATCATAATATTCATGTCAGGGGCCACAGCTCCCTGAGCTTCAGGACCGGTGATCCTGTGGAATCATAGAGTTGGAAGGGCACTCAGAGGTCATCTAGTCTAACACCCTGCTTATGTACTTTATGCATAAGTTGTTAGTTCTGTTTTACTCATGGATCCCATGGATTGGAGACTCCCTTCTGAATCACCATGGGCCCTCCACCATAGACTGCTTCATTTGAGCTACTATGGGTGCATATGTTGCCCTGGTGTCTCTCACATCCATGTCATTTCAAGTTTAGCTGTGGAGTTAAGACCCTGGACTTGAGTCCTGCCCCTCTCCCTGACTCCTGGAATCATCATCATCATCATCATCATCATAATAGCACCGCCATCATGGCACTCAGACTGTTTTATATAGAACAATTTTAACACAACTTTTAACACACACCAGGCATGGTGTGCCCCTACGGCATATGGAGCACTACCCCTCCTGGCTCTCGATGCCCCCTGACCCCCAAAATTGATCGCATGCAGCCGCAGCAGTGGCACAGCTTATAATCAGTTTGCGGTGCCGGCTTGCGAATGGCTGGTGCTGCACTTCCAGGTGTGGGCGAAACAACTGCACACGTGTGAGAGCAGCGCATGCGCTAGAGCAGCACATGCACAGTTTGTGACTGAGGCGGCTGTTGCTGCCATGCTGAGCTGCCCTGGAAAAGAGCACAGACTCTGAGAGTCTGAGAGGGAGCTGGAGGGAGCTTCTGCCTCACTCACTATGGGATACAGCCTGGGACAAACTACTGTATTTTGCGGTATGGGCGACCGGCTCCACCGTCCATACAAAGGTAATATCAAATTGCAATTGCAGCTTTTAGCAACCTGGGGGAACAGCGATAGAAGAGCCCTATGGGAGTCCTTTTAAAGGGTGCCTGTGTGGGTGGAGCTGACACCCAGGGCCTAGGCAGGAGGTGAGTGAGTGAGGGGGGAGGGATGGCATTGCCACGTGACTGGTTGGAGCTGTATGCGCACACATAGACTTTTTCAGTCTTGCCTTCTCTGGTGGGATTATCTATCAAATGGAGAACAACACAGCAGAACCAACGCATGGCACGCCATGGCACAGACAGCAAGTGAAGTAGTCAGAGTAAGTACCACAAAAACCCTGAACTAGTCCACTCCTATAAGAATGGGCTCTATAGATGAGAGAGGCATGGGGGACAAGGAAAGGGAGAGGGTTTGGGGGTTCTGTGGAGAGAGGAATGGGGAGAAGGAGAAGGAAGGGGCTGGGGTTCTGTGAGGGAAATAGGCATGGGGACAAGGGGGTTTGGTGGATTCTGTGGGAGAGAGAGACATGGGGAAAAGAAGAGGGAAGGGTGTTGTGTTTTTTTGGGTGAGAGATGCATGGGGGAGAAGGAGAGGGAGGGGTTTGGGGGTTCTGTGGGGAGAGAGGTATGGGGACAAGGAGAGGGAGGGGGTTTGGGGGTTCAGTGGGTGAGAGAGGCATGGCGGACAAGAAGAGGGACATGGTTTGGGGGTTCTGTGGAGAGAGGAATGGGGAGATGGTTTGGGGGTTCTGTGGGGGAGAGAGGAATGGGTACAAGGAGAAGGAGGGGGTTTGAGGTTCTGTGAGGGAGAAGCATGGGGAACAAGAAGAGGGAGGGGTTTGGGGGTTCTGTGGGGGAGAGAGACATGGGGACAAGCTTTGGGGGTTCTGTGGGGAGTGATGAATGGTGGGCAGGGACAGGGAGGGAGGGGTTCAGAGGTTCTGAGAGGGAGATTATGCCCTAATATTGGCTTTGATAATGACTTTTTCTTTGTCCTTAAATCAATAACTAAAAGCATTTTAATGCTATAGGTTTTCTGTGAGGGATCATATGATACCAACTGAGTTCTGACCAGGTGAGAATTATCTTTGAAAGATTGTGCAAAGATGAGTGCACGACTCTATGTCCTGGCCTTGACCTTGAGCAAGTCCCGGTTCTTGCTCTTGCTCCTAATCTTGTCTCTCTATCTAGCCCTTGCCTCCAGCCTTGCCTCCTGTTTTCCCCTCCTGTCTTGACTCGTAGCTCTGATCCTGATTCCCCCAGCCCCTATGTCTATCTTTGGGTGTTTTCAGACATTACGGGGCCAATTGGCCCCGTACCGAAAACAACCAAATCATTCCCCCGCCGGGATGACCCCATCACGCCATATCAGACATGCCGGGGGATCCTGGCGGGGAATCTGGGAGGGGGCGGGGCCATGTGGTGCAGCATGTGGCCCCATGGCCCCACCCCCTCCACGCCCCCCGCCACCCGCCCTCTGGGGAGACGGACGGGCGGCGGGACCAATGCGGCCGCAGCGTCTGGCTGAATTTGCCATGGCCCGGAATCCTGCCAGTGATCCCGGGCCATGGCGCCCGACCAGACGTGATTTTTTTTTTTGTCCCCACCGGGGATCACTTTCACCACACTTCCCGGGATATTCCCACGGCTAGCCCGGGAAGCGTGGTTGAAAATGACCCCATGTGGGTATTGACCGTGGCAAACATCTGGCGGCCGCCAAACAGACGTTCGAGGTACAGTGACCACAGGTGGGTATTCACCGTGGTTCACTGTGATCTCATAACGTCTGAAAATACCCTTTGTCCCAGATGCCCACCACCGCCATGATCCTGACAGCCCTGCTGACACCCCTCCAACACATGGTACCCCGTGCAGACGCATAGTCTGTCCTTTTCTAGGCCTGAAGTATGTCCAATTTTAAAAAAATAAAGATGAGATGCCCCTCACCTCCATGACCCTGACAGCCCTGCACGGTCGCATAGTCTGTACCTTTTCTAGGCCTGAAGAACGTCCTATATTTTTTAAAATAAAGATCAGATGCCCCTCACCACCATGACCCTGACAGCCCTGTGTGGTAGCATAGTCTGTCTCTTTTCTAGGCCTGAAGTATGTCCAATCTTTTTTAAAATAAAGATCAGATGTCCCTCACTATCATGACCCTGTTGCGGTCACTGAAGTACATTTGTGTGGGCAAATCTATTTTTTTTTGCCCACATAGTGGGCCAGTGGAAATGCATGACTTGTGTGGAATTACACCAGGTTTACACTAGGACAACTGAGGTCTGAATCTAGCCCATGCCCCTTCATTATGAATGAGCTCCATTAGTTTGCCTGGACAGCAACGTACATCTTCTAGGGAGGTAATTTACAGTCTTTATAGCCATCATAATTTGTAGTACACAACTAACTGCAAGGACATTCCTTTAAAACATCAAGATAAATCATAGCGAAATCAAAAGGGTGTTTAATGTCTGATAACAAATGGCTACCAAGAAACATTTATTGTGGTGAATTGCTGTTAAAAATGGTGATTACGGGAGAAACACTCAACCAAAGTTGATTAGAATAATACCCTGCTGCTTACTGTAAGATTTCTTTCTCTGCTTCTCTAAGTGCACAGACCACCAAGTTTACTCCAATCTTTACTAATTCTGCTCAGGGTAATTATGGCATATAATGTTAAATGAATCGCATACCTGCCCGCGAGTAGCACAAAGCCATTGTGGCTGTTCGATGAATGCCGCGTCGCAGGGGTTAATGTGGCGTGATACTGCACTCGCTTATGCAGCCTGTTATTTAATTTAGTGAGCTCTTTCATTAAGCTAGGGAAATACAGTAAGGTTACTGTAAGATGTAAGGCAGCTGGAGAGGACGTTGTGTGACATTTGAGTCCCTCAGTCTTACAGAGGGGACTGTTGGCAGCCTCCAAAAATCTCACTTTTGTGCATTAGTGGAGATAATGTGCTTGGGTTGGGGAAATTCTGGCAGCTGCAAGTAACAGCACAGGACCTCATTTTTGCCAAGAAGGTACTTAAGTCTGAATACAAGATAACGGGCACCCAAGAATTCATGGGATCCCAAAAGAACAGAAGCAGCTTATTGCTGGCAAAGAAACAAGTGGTCCATAGCCGAGGAGAAGGAGCTAGAGTTTTGGCAGAAGAATTTGATGGAAGGCATGAGCCAAGCAGCTTAGTGGAATAGCTTAAATGTACAGAATATGATCTCTAGATGGTTACCTGTTACAGAGGAGAGATTGAAAAGCTGCTGCCAAAGGGTGACACTTCAAACTTGGACATCTGTCTGGACTTACTTCCTAACCGCTCTGATTGATGTCAAGACCTTCCACAGTACACTAGCTAATGGTTTCCTGTGACAGAACACTGAGGAACTCAGTTACGGGATGGGGCAGAAGGTCCTATCCTAATCAATATAGGAAGACATACTTCAGAACTGTTTCAAAACACTCCCTTCCTGGTGAGCAGAAGGTATTTTTAAGGAATTTTGTCCGTCAAATGGCAACCCCTGCATATATTCAGACTCCTGTCCTCCTCATTGAATCAGCTGACGAGCAATGCTTAGGCATTTAGAAAAAAAACAAAAATGTAGCAAAGCAACCATCCATGTGTTTGGGGGAGGGGAGGGGGAGCACTTCTTTAAGTCACTGCCTCAGATGTGAATGTTTCTCAGATAACTTGTGACACCAGTATTGACAAATTGTTCCTCCGACGGAAACCAGTTGTTCCTATTATCACCTCAGAGGCCTTCGGTGGAACAAGTAAAGGGGGAAATTAATCCTTGACCTCCCTTGTTCCAAGTCAGTCATCCAGCCTTGACCAAAATGACCAAAATAGTGAAATAAAACCAAAACTAAACTCCAGAAACTCCAAAATGGAATAAACAAAATGGAGACTTTCTGGAGCACAATGCACACCAGTTATTATTTAAACTATTCAATAGGTTTACCTGTTGTTGTTTTTATTATTCAACATTTTAAAAAAATTATTATTCAGTGTTTTTTCTTTATTCAATGCATTTTTTATTATTATTTTTCTATACATTTACCTGTGTCCCCTCCCCACCCCTCTTTTCCCAATGTCTGAGCTAGGGCAGAAATCAAAATGCCATGCATTTTCCATTTTCTATGGAAATAGGTAGTTTGATTGGTCCAATGAAAATTTGGATTGGAATAAATTCCTATTGGAATTCCAATTGGACCCATTTATTCATTTATTTACATTTTGCAGGTGTACAGAATGGCCATTGGTTCAGAATTCCAGTTGAAATTCTGGCAACCATTCTGATTTCACTGAACTTTCCCACAAAATTTAATTTTTTTTCATATGTTCATGGTTCGTTTGTTGTTCATTGTTTGTTCAACATTTATTCAGCGGTTCTACCTGAAGTTTTGAAATTTGCATCAGTTTACAGCTTTTGCTGTTAAACACAAGGTTGGTGCCAAAAAGTCATCAATGATCCATGACTTGATCTTGGATCAGGCTGCCGACGTTTGATTGATGGAGACCTGGACTGAACATGGAATCCGGGCCTATTTTGGTCAACCTTGTTCCTGCTGGGTACTCTGTGCAGCATCTGACAAGGCTTGGGGGGCGGGGGGGGAGTCATTATTTGTAGGGAGTCTTGGACTGTGAGGAGATATCCAGTGCAGGTGGTACTGGGGATTGAGGCCCTTCATCTTGTGATTGATTTAGCAGTGGCTAGATTAGGGATGCAGCTGGTATACCATGCACCTTCCTGTCCGGCAGCGTTCCTCTCTGCTCTAGTTGAACTGGTATTGGGAGTGGTGTTGCGGTCCGTGAGGGTCTTGGTTCTGGGGGACTTCAATATCCACACTGGTGCTGGTCTTGCGGGGGCAGAGTGTGAGTTTATGGCCACCATGGCAACCATGGGCCTGTCACAAACGGTCATCGGCCCGACACATAATGGGGAGCATGCTCTCAACCTGGTGTTCTGCACTGGCCTTGAGGTGGGGGATCCATTGGTGGGGGAGATGTTAACAATGCTCTTGTCATGGACGAATCATTACCTCCTCCACGCCAGACTCCTGGTGCATGTCTGCCCCCGAAGAGGTGCAGAGCCTATTCTAATGGTTCACCCCCGGAAATTGATGGAGTCGGAACTGTTCCAGATGGCTCTGGGGTAATTGTCATCTGATCTCGATGGCCGTTCGGTCAAGGACTTTGTTCTGGCTTGGAACATCTTGCTGACAGGGGCCATCGACCCAATGGCTCTGAGGCGTCTGCTTCCTCAGTTTCAGCACCGCAGTTTATCTTGGTTTATTGAGGGACTTCGGTGTTTGAAGCAGGAAGGACATAAGAACATAAGAAGTGCCATACTGGGTCAGACCTATGGTACATCTAGCCCAGCATCCTGTCTCCGACAGTGGCCAATCATGGTGGCTTTGGAAAAGCACCCAACAGGTCAAAATGGGGGATCCATTCCCTGTTGTTTTCCCCCAACTCTCATCATCTTCCCTGATCCTGTCTGGCATGGAGGAGGTAATGATCCATCCATGACAAGAGCGTTGTTAACATCTAATGAACCTATCTTCCAGAAACTTGTCCAAACCTCTTTTAAACTTAACTATAGTACTGGCCCTTACCACAGCCTCTGGCAGTAGATTCCACAACCCAATTATATGCTGAGTGAAAAAATATTTTCTTTTATTTGTTTTAAACTTGCCACCCATGAGTTTCATGGAGTGTCCCCTAGTTCTAGTACTAGCTGAGAGGGTAAATAAC
>QEPC01000412.1:17666075-17699090 GCA_003113815.1 Sphenodon punctatus | reverse complement strand
CTGCATGGACTGGGCAGTGGAACCCTAAAGGTATCCACAGAAGGTAACAATGGGATAACAGGTGGGACTAACTGGTTATCTAGGGGCTTGGCCATTGGGAAATCTACAGGAGACTGGATGGATGAAGAAAAACCCGGGGAATCCCTAAGTAAAAAAGGATCTCCCCGGGTCTCCAACCCATCCTCCTTCTGTACCAAAGGCTTAGACTTGGGATGGATTAAAGCCCCTGGGGCTATGAAACTCACTCTCCTTATGGGAGATTTCAAGTTAGAGTTTGTCTGGGCCACCGGGGTACTTAAATGGTTTGGCCCAACTAAAGAGGCACTAACTGAATGGAAATGAGGCAAGAGTGGAACAAGACCAGGTCTTTCGTACACTTGACTAATAACCCCCCCCCCCCCAATAAGACAAAGTATTATAATGGACCCACAAACTTTTAACAATAGATGGAACGTTAAAATAAACAACAATCCGCTGAATAGAATCCACATTAGGCAACTGAACAAAACTAGCGATCTGATATGCCGTATAGCCCAATAAATCAGAAAGATGGGAGAGAATTCTACTCTTAAAGCCCCAGTAAGAAAAATTCCCTGGGGCTAAGGGGGCAATCCTGAAGGCCACAGCCATAGGCACCAACTGGAGCTTGTTCCTCTTAAATGGGGATAATAATCTGGAGTTCAAAAGCTGTCGTTTGGGGGACATCGATCCTGACTGGCCAGGGAACATTATAGTCTGAGTTGCCGCTGAGATCCCCTCCTCAAGGGGGGCATAGTCATCCCCTCCTGTGTCTACCTTGTGGTCTTGGAGTAGATCCTCCAATCCTTGGAGGTGTGTTTGAATTGCTATCAACTGCTGTTCTGCTCCATCAGTCCATGCTGTAATCAGATGGGTCAAAACCCCCACCTCCGCAATCAATTTCTCCAGCAGGGCATCTGCAGATGAAGCCTCCCCCAATACAGATGAGCACACCCCCAACCCCTGGTTCCCACCTCTATCTGACTGAAATGGCTGGGGAACAGTAGGGCCAATCTGCAAATCCCCAGTGGGCTCACATCCTGTTGAAACAAGCCTAGGTAATTACTCTCATCCTCCGCCGGAGAACATGTGTAAACCGCTGTTGGGTAAAAAAATCATCTAATTTAAGTTGTCTTCCCCTAGCCCTTGTGACCATACCCTGTTTCCCTTTTTTGGTCATAGTTTGGGACAGGGAATCAATCCCATCACACCCCAAGTAGCCCACTTATCGACTCAAGTGGCAAAAGAAGAAGAGGATGCCCCTCGCCTGGTCCCGCGCACAAGGGCACGCTCTTGCACATGCGGCCCTTGGGTGCCCAGCCCCGGCGTGCGCCTCTGGCACTGCCTTGTGCTGCATCGGCTTTTACCTGGTCCCGGAGGAGCAGCCCCGCCTCCTCGCACACCTGCACTGGATCGCTGCTGGGGGAGCACCACCCTCTATCGACGGGCTGGGAAGAGTAGTAGTGGGCTCCTAATTCCACTGGTGACTGATGACTCCCCCCTGGCAGGCCATGGGTAAATCAGGAAAGAAGGGGGGGAAACGGGAAGCAGGACTCGCCGCCTTGCGCTGCGTCGGCTTTTACCTGGTCCCGGAGGAGCGACCTCGCCTCCTCACACACCTACACTGGATCGCTGCTGGGGGAGCACCTTCCTCTATTGTCGGGCTGGAAAGAGTGGTAGTGGGCTCCTAATTCAACTGGTGACTGATGACCTCCCCCGGCAGGCCACGGGTAAATAAGGAAAGAAGGGGGGGAAGCGGGAAGCAGGACCGCCACTGTAGCTGAGGACTGGAGTGTAGCGAATGTAATGCTGATATTTAAAAAGGGCTCCAGAGGTGATTATGGGGCATATTGATAAATATGGGGAAGGGTTAACATAGATTTAGCAAAGAAAAGTTGTACCTCACTAATCTATTGGAATTTTTGAGGGTTTGAACAAGCATGTGGATAAGGGGCAGCCGGTTGATATACTGTATCTGGATCTTCAGAAAGCATTTGATAAAGTCCCTCATGAAAGACTCTTGAGGACATTAAAAGGTCATGGGATAGGAGGCAGGGTCCTATTGTGGATTGGTAACTGGTTAAAGGATAGGAAACAAAGAGCAGGAACATATGGTCAGTTTTCACAATGGGAGAAGTAAATAGTGGAGCGTCCCAGGGATCTGTACTGGGACTGTGTTGTTTAATGCACGAGAGGACTGTGAAGAATTGCAGGGGGATCTTGTGAGACTGGGTGACTGGGCATCTAAATGGCAGATGAAATTTAATGTGGACAAGTGCAAAATGATGCACATAGTGAAAACAATCCAAACTTTTTGTACACAATGCTGGATTCTAAATTAGGAGTTACCACTCAGGAAAGGTAATTGTGGACAATACATTGAAATCCTTAGTTCAGTGTGTGGCAGTCATCAAAAAAGCAAACAGAATGTTAGGAATTATTCGTAAGGGATAGGAAATAAAATTGAAATTATCATAATGCCTCTATATAAATCTATTGTGCCACCACAACTTGAATATTGTGTGAAGTTCTGGTCGCGCCATCTCAAAAAAGATATAGTAGAAAAAAAATAGAAAAAGTATAGAGATGCACAACAAAAATGATAAGGGGTATGGAACGGCTCCCCTATGAAGAGAGCCTGGATAATTTGGGACTCTTCAGCTTGGAGAAGAGACGACTGAGAGGGGATAGGATAGAAGTTTATAAAATCATGCGTGGCGAGGAACAAGTTAATAGGGAACGGTTATTTACCCTCTCAAACAGCACTAGAACGAGGAGACACTCCCTGGGGCCGATCCCATGCCCCACAAATGTGTGGGAGTCACCCCCGTTATCAGGGGATTGTACCTCGCAGCTCTTGGACAGATATGTGTGGGACCGGCGTGCACAGTGTGCGGGAGGGCCAATGGACTCAATCCCATTGACTGCGGATCCTGTGCGGATGTGTGTGTGCATAAACCACGTGCAAACCACACACATCCCCGTTGCCGGCCCATTATGTCACACGCAAACTACGTGGATGCATGCGTGCACAGCTTCCTCATGGGATGTGCAGGCAATGAGACTGAGCTCAGCAAAACTAACAGGTAGCAGATTTAAAACAAATAAAAGAAAGCATTTATTTCGCTCAACACACAATGAAGTTGTGGAATTTGTTGCCAGAAGGTGTGGTCAAGGACAGGAGTATAGCTGGGTTGAAGAAAGGGTTGGACAAGTTTCTGAAGGATCGGTCCATTGGCCAGGTAGATTTGGGGAATGTAACTTCTTACTGTCAGGAGCTGGGAGTGAACAACAGGGAATGGATCATCCCGATTGTGACCTGTTGGGTACATCTTCCAAGTGAAGAGATTGACCACTTTCAGAGACAGCTGCTCAGCTCAATGGACTATTGGCCTGACCCAGTATGGCAATGCTAATGTACTTATGTTCTTCGATACTGGGTGTTTTTACACACACATTTCTCCTGGATGTTTACTGTAACATCCAGAACTTTCTGTGTGTCTAAACCACTCACCCAGATCTTAAACATTCGGATCTTTGAACTTCTGCATGAAACTTCTCCCACATTTTTGTGTGTAAAAGGTTCGCCTGGTAAACTGCTTTGCTCCAGGCAGCTGTGATCACTTGGTTTCCATGGCAGCCTGTCATATCTACAGCTGCGGCTACTTTAGGCTGCCTCAGGGCAGTGTGTGTGTGTGAGAAATTAATCTGGAACTTACCTGTGGACTTGTAAACCCAGAATATTGAAACATCCGGAACTTTAACGTGTGTCTAAAAATGCCCACTGTTAATTGAAACAAACAGTATTTTATTTTGAGGTTCTTCAATAGCCATTGTCTGAGGGCATTTCCACACAAAACACTCTCCACCCACTACCCACCCACTATACATGTTGTAGGGCTGCAGTGTTGCCCTCTGAGTTCCCTGTAACATGTATTGTGGGTGGGGAGTAGTGGGTGGAGAGTGTCTTGTGTGAAAATGTCCACAATGAAAACCTTCAACAATGCATATAGTTATTATTATTATTATTATTATTATTATTATTATAGCACCAGCCGTGTACCTGACGCTTTGCAGAGCAATAAGATAGGCGTGGTCCCCGCCTATGACTTACAATCTATAGACACGAAGGGGGAAGAGAAGGAGAGGGGACATAGGGAGAGACAAGGGATAAATTACATTCAAGCGGATGCACATGCTTGGCTTGGTTGCAGCTAGGCATTACTGCTGCTCTTACAAAACTATAAATGCATTTCTTCATCATTTTAGGGTTCCCCTAAGTAAAGATGAAACAAATATTGAATCTCTTATTTGCGGTTATTCTTCTCCTGCTCAGATTGGCAGCTGAATGTTCAAGTCAGAGCAGAGTTTCTATCTGGTTCACTTTGGATCTAGTTTGTTTCAGGTTCAGTTTGGTTTGGGCCCGGGGTCATTCAGGGGTGTATGGTTTGGAGATTGGACTGGTTTGTAAGGGGTTTGATTCCTGTTTGGTTCATTTTTTCCCAGTCAAATCTGAACTAACAAAGAAATAACTGAACCAGACTGGACAAAAAAGCTTAACTCAACTGAACCGACCGGAACGGTACAACAAAACTAAACCGATATGAGCCAAATGATGACTGACTGGGGCAAAATGACAGCCAGGCTAAATGACCAGATGGACAGGTGAACCAAACATGAGCGAACCAGACTGAATTACTACCAAACTGAATAATATCCACTAACCGAGAAGCCCACATACCTGATCCAGTGGATCCAGATCAGAGCACCTAAATCTGACAGGTAGCACATTACCGTAGATGGAATGGCTATTGGAATTGCAATCATAATTCCAATTGACCATTTTGCACATGTGTAAAATGATAGCAGCTAAACTGCGCAAGTACCAAATGCTGGTGGCCGTTTTGCAGCGTGGTTGCTCCTATGTTGCACATGCACAGTAAGGCTGGATGTCATTTTGAGAATGCATATTTATTTATTTTTTCAACCATGCTGCAAACAAAAATCAGAACAATATTTTTTTTTCTGATTTTCAGTTGGACTGATTGAACTGACTGGATCGATTGAAAAACGGAATCTGGTCAGAAATGGAGTCTCATCCCCTAGCTGGTGCTGCTGTGGTTTTCTGTATTTCCACAGAAGACCAGCCCCAAGTCCATGTGCAATTCAGACTGCAGAAGCCCGGGTACTTTGGAAACCCTTCCTCACTATGTCTCACTAACGGTAGGCAAAGTTGGGACTGGGAATGAAACTTGATCTCATTTTTTTTTTTGATTTTAATAGGGAATCAAGCTTCTCGGCCCAATTTCCATGAGAAACAAGAAAAGGCCCAGTCCTCGACCTTTTCTCGATCAAGATTTTGTTTCTGATTTACTTACTGGAGCCATGTGTGTGCTACATTCATCGCCAAGACTTGTGTTCTGCATCTGTCTGTAGTCTTCTCTTCTCTTCTCTTCTCTTCTCTTCTCTTCTTTTCTCTTCTCTTGTTTCTTTTCTGCAGTCACCAACTTCAGGCCAGGGGAAAAAAGAAAACAAACAACTGTGCATGGGCCAAAAGGCCCCTGAGATGTTCTGCTCATGTGCAGCCCTTTTCCAAAATGCCCACCACTGCCCACCCACCTCCGGTCCAGTCGCTGCTCACTGGAGGTGCCTGAAAATGTAGGTACCCGTGGGTAGCAAATTTGCTCCCCTCTGCAGCTCTACAGAATTCTTGAACAACTTACTCAGGAGAAGTCCCTTTGAAATCATTCAGTCTTCTCTTGAGTAAATGGTTTGAAGTAGTCTGGAGTTTGAGGAATCGTGTAGTCCAGAGAACACCCATTAAAGTTCACAAGGCTTCTGTAAGAGTACTCCAGAATAAGTGGTTTGTGTATGGTGGCCTTAGTCTCTACTCTAATTGCTCATGGAAGCCCTGTTCTGCTCAGGTGAAACTCTGTGGTGACCAAGACGGACAAAGCAGTCCATGAGTTCTCCTCAAATACAGGGGTTCCCCCCCCCATGGAGAGAAGCTTACAGAATGAGGATAGAGCTGAAATGAGTACTCACCAAAACTGTTATACCCATCAGAATTATGGAACCTGATTCAACTCACTAATATTGGGTGCTAATCAGTACCCGATTGGTGCCTGACAGGCTACCCTATGTACCAAAGTACCAACTACCTGTAACAATTTTGAGACCTCACTTACCAATTTAACAGTTTTCCATTACCAGAATTGGTCAGTAAAATGGAAAGTCAGTAATTTGGTAATAGGAATACCCAGTATTTTGGGTAATTGGGTGCCCGACTCGGTACTCTGATACAGATAAAGCACCCATTAGACTACCAAAATTTGTGGGTATTATCCATGAGTAGCAAATGTGCTACCTGTTTCAGCTCTAAATGAGACTGCCTATCCCTTGTCCTTCACTAGTCTAACCACTTCACTTGTCAGAAAACCTTGTCCTCAGATTTTACTAATTTCCTCCGACGATTCCTATGAAACATCTTTCTACCCAGTTCCAACACTTGAAATGCCAAAATGTTGACATCTGCAGCATGATCCATTCCTATGAGAAGCTATCACTCTATCATGGTTAGAGCAGGCACAAGTTTCATCCACTTTTGTTAGACTTGTACCCACACTAAGTGCTAGGGATGGAACTATCGGTATTGGATTAATCCGATAATGCTGATATCAGATTAATCTGATAATACCGATAATGTCGGTATCAGTATATCAGTTTTTTAACATTGCCGATTTTTCAGATCTTTAACATTGCAGCCATTTAAAAAATGGCTGCAATATTAAAGATCTGAAAAATCAGCAATGTTAAAAAACGATATACCAATACCGATAAATCCAATATCAGATTAATCCAATACTGATAAAACCGGTAACACATAATTTGCCTGGAGTCCCACCCCTACGTGAGGTTTGAAATGCCATTCTGCTAAAGGACTGCACCAAGGTCATCGGGAGGAAATGGGATTGCTTTCAAATAAGCAATGTTTCTTCTTGCCTCAGAATCTATTCTTTGAAATACAGGGGCTCAAAGCATGTCTCCCAATCTACTCTATGCATGCAGAAATAAGAGCAGACTTTAGCCCCATGTTTCAGCTTTTTTTGTAGCTATCAAATGTTGTCAGATTCCTGTAGAATACTTCTAAAGGGTGGCAGTTTGCCTTCCTGGGCCTCGCTTGATGAAACATGTCAAGTCTTCTCACTCACACTGTTCATTTTATGAAGTTTTAATTGAATCCCACTAAAACAGTATCAGCTAGCAATGATGCCATTCAGCCCTTTAACCACAAATGCATAGTTTAATAATTAAAAAAGAAAAAATGCAGCATATTCGAGTATCTTTAACACTGGGATATCTTCAAATAAAATATTTCTTGCTGGCTTTGACAAATAGGAAAGTGAGTTCCAAATCTGGAGGGTAGCCACCTAAAATGTCTCTGCCCACATGGCCACATCCTTACTGTCTATATTTGACATACAGAGGGCATAGATACAAGGCCATTCCTGGATGACTGTTGAGACCGTGATGGGACAAAGGGTGTTAAATAGGGCTGCACCAAATAGGCCATCCAAGTACTCGGCTCGAGTTCTGCAGTTCCAAGTACCTGGTTCAGGTACTTGGCCAAACTTTGGAACTTTGTCCGAGGACCTGGAATTCAGAACTTGGAACTCCGGACCTTGGAAATCCCTGTAACTCTAAACTTTGGACCTCTTTCCTTTATAATTTTAAAGTGCACCCACTATGCCAAGCATAATGCCCAGGAAAGTAGGCTAGCAAGAGTGAGACAATCACTCAAGAAGACAAACCCAAATAATGCAACTGCGTGCAGAAATCCAATTCCTATGATTGGATTTCTGCATGCAGAAATCCCAGTAGTACCCACAGAATGGCCCACCATCAGCAGTGCACCTACTTTAAAATCATTATGCCAACCAAGCAGTGTCCAGAAAAGCAGGCTAGCAAGAGTGGGACAATTGCTCAAGAAGACAAACCCACAAAAGTGCAACTGAGGGCAGAAACAAAAAAAAACGCCAGCCCAGCAGACATAATAACAACACCACAAGAAAGAAACCAGACATTCACACACACACACACACACACACACACACACACACGCACATGCACACGCACACGCACACACATACACACACACACGCACCTCTGTTGTGCCTGCTCTGAGTTCACCTATGCAAGGCAAGACACATGCCATATTATTTTAACCTGAAAGAAAGTATATCTCTCCTGTGCCCCAGTGGTCAGTCACATCTTGACAAAGTTGAACCCACAAAGTACAGTCACAGAGCCCACAAAAACCCACAGCAAAATTGATTCCTCTTTGGCCTCTAGGGTGCTGCCAACTTGTCCACAGGCACTGCAAGCAGCAGCAGAACCACCCAAACGTCAAGTATACTTGGCATTGGTGGCAACCCCCTGGCATTGCCCTTAGTATATGGACAGCCCAGGCCAGGGGAAATGGAGCTGGGCAGATCCCTTTGGCCACCATGGTGCCAAGCAGTGCAAGCAGCAGACAGCAGTGGCACCTGCTTGTTTTTTAAAAAGACATGGCATTGGTATGGCACTGGTAACTTGGACAGCCCAGGCTAGGTGAAGTGAAGCAAGGTAGAGATCCTTCTGGGCTCCATAGTTCAAAGCAGCAGGCAGCAGCTGTGTGGCATCCACTTAATTTTTTTAAAAAAATCATGGCATAGTGGAAACATCTAACCCCCATCCCCCAGCATTGCCCCTATGGCCAGGTCAGGCCAGGCCAGACCAGGCAGCCCTCCCCCACTCAAGTCAATTACTTACAGATCATCAGGGTAGTGCACACAGTCAAATTCAGTAGAGAATGGGAAATGGCTGTACAGCCACTATTATTTTGCCTCTGCCAGCCAATCAAAACTTGCCATCTGGCTTGTCCATCACTCAACTGTCCCCTCTCATACCCCTCTCCTACCAAATATGGCACTAAGTTTCATTTCCTAGCTCAGAGAAGCTAGGGGTTCAACCATCTGGATCACTCCAGTCACGCGTGCAGTGGCACCAGCACTCGATTAAGGCTTCTGAATATTTCTGAGGTTTTTCCGAAGATCGGCCTTGGTACTTGGAACTTCAGACTCTGGAAATTTGGAACCAAGAACGGGAATCCCTGGTGGATTATGAAGTTTTCCAAGGACCAAGTTTCAGCTGTAGTGTTAACAGACGTATGTTCCACTCGGAGGCTGGGTGAGCTCCCTGTGGCCTGACCCAGCCAGAAGCAGGGGGCGGGGTTCAGGGAGTGACATGCAGCTGCTCAGCCATGCCCCATGCTGTAGGCATCCCCCCACCATGAGGGGCAGCCATGGAAGCCTATTACAGACAGCCATGGCTGGTTACCATAACAAGTCACCATGCCGGGAGAGCTGGAAAGAAACATTCCCGCTTGGTTCTATCCATTCTGGCCCCACTGGGCCATGTTTGGGCACAGACTGCGAGCCCTCTTTATTCTCGGCCCGCATTTCTGGCCTAGTTGCCACCCTGCATATGGTTTGTTTGGGGCCCACATCTGGTGGGCCCGGAACAGACTTTCAGGCATCATGCTGGCTCAGTCAGGCCAAAGTGGGACAAACCGTGCCAGCATGGTGACTGTTAACACCCACAGAGGAGGAGTCGGTCCCTTAGGTATTTCACTCAGCATGCAATTAGGTTGTGAAATTTACTGCCAGGGGAGGTGGTCAAGGCCAGCAGTATAGCTGAGTTTAAAAGAGGTTTGGACAGGTTTCTGGAAGATAGGTCCATTAGCAGCTATTGACCATATAGGATTGGGGAACAAAAACCCTTTACTGCCGGGAGCCTGGGGATGACCCACAGGGAATGGACAGCATGGTGACCTGTTGGGTGCTTCTCCCAGGCCCCCGTGACTGGCCACTTTCGGAGACAGGATGCTGGGCTCGATGGACTGTTGGTCTGACCCAGTATGGCACTTCTTATGTTCTTATGTTCGTTATATATATATATATATATATATTCTTTAGATTGTAAGCTCTCGGGCAGGGACCGTGTCTATCTTATTCTTTGTAAAGCGCCACGTAGGTACATCGCTGGTGCTACATAAATAAATAAATAAATAAATAAATAATAATAATAATTATATATATATTAGTAAAGTGTGTGTGTGTGTGTGTGTATATATATATATACATATACACACACACATGCTTTACTAATAAATATAATAAATATAACTAATAAATATATATATGTTTATTAATTCCCGACAATACACTAACATTTTCCTGCCATTTGGTGGACCTGTCACTTTAACAAATCAGCTATAGGACTGGTTGTTTTGGACATAGGTTACAATTTTGTACATTAACAATCTGAATTGTTTGATAGTTTGTAAAAAATAAATACATTTTAAAATCCTAAAGCCTCCTGAAGAAGTCCTCCAGCAGTAGAGTTCTTCCAAGCAAATACAATGAGGGAGGATGAAGGGTGATTGGTTCAGCTGCTGACAGTATCCCAACGAACATTGTTCACAGTGGCCTGACAAGGTGGGTCTTACTCTTGGGACAGCACAGGGGGACCTAAAAAGAGGCAAATGTCTGCAGCCAGCAGGGGGAGAACAACAGGGGCATTATAATGGAGGGGCTGTCTTGGACTATTATGGAGGAGCAATATCTCAGGCAACTCCCAATGCCTTTCGTGACCAAGAAATTCCAAAGGCATCTGCTCCTTAGGTGTAATTTGGTGCTATTTGAAATTCAGAATAGCAGAGCAAATACTTCATATCCTGATGGAGACCATGAGGTGCCTGTCTGTCTGCTGGCAAAGTTGTGAAGAGACAACACTTCCTTCACTATCAGCCCCCAAACAGCAACTGCCCTCATAAAAGTAGGTGGAGTTAGCTGGAGGCGATGCTGATTGGGAGACAGACAACTTGAGGATGCCAGCCAGGTAGAAAATATTCAATTCTGTGTGCCTTAGGAAGAGCTTAAAAAGACTCCAAACCTTGCTGAAGGGCCAGAGGGGAAGATGGTGATGTAAAAACATCGCCGCCCATATCTTGGAGCAAATCACTCTCTAGGGCAGTGGGCCAGGCTAATTTACCTTCCTGTTAGTAGTGCTGAATCCAGTCCAGGTGGTGCAATTTGTAAATGAAGGTGGCAGAGGAACAGGAAATTCGGGCAGCAAAATGGATCACGAAAGAGTAAGACAAAGTAGGAACCAGCACTGCTCTTCTCGTAGCTTTTTCTGCTCCCTCACCTTCCTTCCACCCACTCTGTCTGCCATTACACCCACATAGCAACTTACAACAGACTTGGGGACCACAACCCTGCTTTCTGCAATTCAGAATTTATGTCCTTCACCATTTCTGTTGCCGTAAATTTACATCCAGCGCCATTTTTGGTCTCTCTGATTTTAACTTTGTCCCTGTGTTCAGTGTTACACTTCAAAATGGATACTTCTTAGAATCTTGTTTTGGGACAGCATGTTTGGCTTCTGTGCTATGGGGTCAGGAGGGGGAGCCATGCCATTACACTTGGGGCTCTAAGCAGGGATATTTGGGTCCCTACTTCATCCCCCTCAACTGTGCCTTGTTGTGCACTTTGGCACAGTAAGGAAAGAGACTGGGTCAGTTGCTTGGGAGCCCTCAGAAATGCTATTAAACATAAGACCATAAGGTGATAAAACCTGCCATTCTGGGTGAGACCAATAGTCCATCTAGCGCAGTGTCCATATCCAACAGCGCTCGGCTACCACTGAGGATGTGTACCAAAGTAGGTCATATATGGAGTTATCCATCCATTTTAATTCACTCTCTGCTCCTGGCGGTCAGGGATTTCTTCCTTTGACTAAGTTGGCCAATGGCGGATTTATCCTCCATGCCAACAAACACTCCTTTCCCCCTAAAATGGGTAAACCTGTTCAATAGCCCTTACCCAAACTGAAAATGGTGCTCCAGGTAATAAGTGATACCCATTTCTGGCTACCAATTTTCGTTATTTTGGATTGGTGGTTTTTTTTTCTGGTTTGTTATCAATGGCTCGGGTTTTTTGTCTTTTTGGTCATTTTAGTATTTGGGTTCTGCCATTTCAGTGAAATTGGCACTATTGCACACGCATAGTTGCTGAAAATGTGTGTTTTTACACACACATTTCTCCTGGATGTTTGCTGTTACATCTTGAACTTTCTTTGTGTCTAAATCACTCACCCAGATCTTAAACATCCGGATCTTTGAACTTCTGCGTAGAACTTCTGTCTGTAAAAAGTTCTTCTGGTAAACTGCTTTGCTCCAGGCAGATAGGTCACTTGGTTTCCATGGCAGCCTGTCACATCTACAGCTGCGGCTACTTTAGGCTGCCTCTGGGCAGTGTGTGTGTGTGTGAAAAATGAATCCGGAACTTACTTGTGGACTTGTAAACCCAGAAGACTGAAAAATCTGGAACTTTAAGGTGTGTGCAAAAATGTTCAATAATGACATAACCCAAACACCAAAATGGCTGAAAAACAAAAATAACTGAACAAAAAAACAAAACAAAAAGCAAACAAACAAAACCAAAAACCAAAAATGGGGAACCAAACAAGTTTGAAATGGAATACCTGGGGGGTGGGGGATGGGAATGGGTATTTGTGTACTTATTTGAGTCTCAAATATTGCTCAGGTACCAAAAGGGCTACCTTAAAAAGTTACTCATTCCTACAAATAATAAACTCAGTGCCTGTTTCAGGGGTAATCTGCACTGACGCTATGGGTCAAAATTAGAACTAAAATGTACATGCAAAAATGGGAATAAATTTCAAAATTGGGGTACTCAACCCTTACCCGATAATTTGGGTATTCATCAGTATTCAATTTGTGCCCGATGGACTACCGAATGTATTGATTTACTGCTTTTCATCCTGATTTTCTGATTTCTGTTACCTATTTTTTTACTTTTCATCCAGATTCCTGTACTAGTTTGCCATTTTACCAGTTGGTACCAATTGGTAAAACGATAAATAGGTAACTTGGTAATGGTAATACTTGGTATTTTAAGGTAATCAGGTGCCGGCTGGTAGCCCAACAGACAATAGGGCTGAGATGAGAGCAAGTGTTCCCATTCCAGAGAGAAATACCGACTCCTTGGGAGTGCTTGCAAGTGTCCGTCTGTCCATCTGTTTCTGGTGATTTCGTGCTTTTGCCATTTTTTGTCATTTTTATCACTTTCCAGGACTTTTTCATCCCTTTCTGGAACTTTGCGTCACTTTTCATCACTTTCTGAG
Source organism: Sphenodon punctatus (assembly GCA_003113815.1). NCBI lineage: Eukaryota > Metazoa > Chordata > Lepidosauria > Sphenodontia > Sphenodontidae > Sphenodon > Sphenodon punctatus. The sequence continues at coordinate 17,685,821 of QEPC01000412.1, read as the reverse complement.
ACTTTTTCGTCACCTTCTCGGAATTTTATAACAGTTTAACAGCAGTTTTGCAACAGTTTTATGGCAATTTCCAGCATTTCCCGGGTGCTTCACCAGCAGGTTTTTATCTCCACAGGCCATGGAGGTGCACAAGGGGGAAAAAATGGGCTTAGAATCAGCCCATGACAGCCCTATTCAACTTGCAAAAAATAATAACAAATGGCAAAAACAGCAGCAAAGCCGGTAAGTTTCCACGTTGCACGAATCTCAGCAAACGCCCAGCTTCTGGCAGAAGTAGTACTCACCGAGATTTTTCATTGCAGGTCTAACAGGTTTCCCACATGGAAACCAAAATTACAGGTATAACTATGAGTAGCAAAAGAGCTGCCTGTTACAGCTCTAGTCAGAATCCTAAGTCGACTTTTAATTAGGGCTGAAATGAAAAGTCCTGGTATAGTTCCCGATACGATCTCAATCAAATTGAGAACCTCTTGGTACTTGCTAATGTCCTGGCTGCCATTGTGCTTCTCCGAAGCTTCCCAAGCGATTGAGATTGACCACTGTCCAAGACAGGATGATCCAGTATGATTTTTCTTGTGTTCTTATGATTTACTGAATTTCTGGTTTCCCATTTTGCCATTCATTTCAAATCCTGAGAGGTAACATCAACACAATAACGCATTTCTTGCACTCTGTTTCCCCTTGTACTTCATTGAGTGTTTTTACACACACATTTCTCCTGCATGTTTGCTGTTACATCCTGCACTTTCTGTGTGTCTGAATCAATCACTCACCCAGATCTTAAACATCTGGCTCTTTGAACTTCTGCATATTCTCACAGATTTAAGAAGTCCTTGATCTCTGTGATTTTATAAATCTGGGTGCTGTAACATCTGGGTGTCTCCCAGAACTTGTGTGTGTAAAATGTTCTCCTGGTAAACTGCTTTGCTCCAGGCAGCTGTGTTCACTTGGTTTCCATGGCAGCCCCTCACGTCTACAGTTGTGGCTACTTTAGGCTGCATCAGGGCAATGTTTGTGTGAAGAATGCATCCAGGAACTGCCTCAGGGCAGTGTGTGTGTGAAGAATGCATCCAGGAACTTACTTGTGGACTTGTAAACCCAGAAGATTGAAAGACCAGCACTTTAAGGTGTGTGTAAAAAGACACCCATTATCACTCACTGGCTGGTGCACAGATTGCTTTATTAATCTGCAATCCAGTTGCAGGTTGGCGAAGCAAAGGGAAACACCACTAAGCAATAATTCTAATTAGAGGCAAGGGAGTGGAGGTTTTGGTCACTGGGGCCCAGGAGTGGGCTATTCACACAGTGATTGCCCCAGAAATGTGGAAACAACAAACTTGGAAGTAAAACAATACTTTTGGCAATGTGGTAAGCAGTAAATGAACAGTACGCAGTAAACAGTAAGTGGAAAGTCAACAAATTGGAATGGTATCTCATGGTATTGTGAGAATCAAGAATTTGCATCAGTATCGGGAAATGTTCTGGAAATCGATCCCTTTTCCCAATATGGTGAAATTTCCCATGAGCAGCAATTTAGCTGCTTGTTTCAGTCCACTTTTAATCAACTGCAACCTTCTCATCAGTTCTGCTTTTGTTATTTCTCAACACAGATAGTTGTGGCTTTACTTTCTTTTCCTAGAACTGATTCTATTTTGATGAGTTTTTCTTCAGAAACAAGCTTCAAAGATGTTTTATGTGATTTAAGAATAATTCCATCCCTCTTCTGCCAACAAAACAATGGTGTGTTGCTTTTGTCTTTTCCATCATATAAACTACCCCACAAGAGATTTTAAGGGCTTTTTGTCTCATATAAAGTAGCTTACACAGGTGCATATGTAAAGTGTGATTTCTTGTTAATATTTGGCATGGTAAAGATACAGCTGATTTAACTTCTTACCCTCAGTGAACATGACCACCAATATTGAGATAATGCTACCGTCATGGGTGGATGAGTATCTCTGGCATGCAAAATGGGAAATGATTAAAAGTAAGGTAGGGGTGAAACGAGCAGTTAAATTGCTTTTCATAAGAAATTTTGCCATGTCAGGAACTGGGAATGGTCTCCCAACCATTTCCTGATACCAATACAATTGCTCAATTGTCCCAATAATGTGAAAAACAGTCCCAACTCACCGACTTTCCACTTACTGTTTACTGCATACTGTGTACTATTCATTTACCACTTACCGCATTGCCAACTATACCATTTTACTTATTGGTGTCGTGAACTGGGATTTTGATGGGAATTCCTGCTTTGTGAAAATCTCATTAAAACCTTAAAGTAAAGCAATGTTCATTAATTACAAAGGAATGGAATTTTGGGTAGTGGAGTAACAAAACTCAGGGGGCAACTTTGCCCTTTACCATTGGGTATCGAATGGGCTATGGGAGGAACAATCGGGTGCCCGATGTCCAAATGCAAGCATTACCCAGAAAAACTGAAAAGTCCAGTGGTCCCAGTTGTGGCTTTTCAGTTTCAAAGGCTGTCTGGTGCTTCATACCCTAGAGCGCCTCTCAGCTGAGAGGAGGTGCTCCAAGGGAGGAAGCAGCCTTTGAAAGTGACAGGATCTGGTTCTGGTTGCTGCGGAGCTGGGCTCTTCAGAGGTCCCACCTGGGGTCTGTCACTTTCAAAGGCTAGCCAATGCATCCAAGCAGCCCGTTGGGTCCTGTTTGGGCATCAGTTGTTTCTGAATGGGACCAGGTTGATTTGGGCACCCCAGATTCATTGAGAGTGCTCAAGCCCCACAGAAAACTTTAACCAAGGAAATAAATCACACCCGTCAACACAGGTGTTGACGTAAGGATCAGAAGAGCAAACTAAGGGGAGACATGATCGCCATCGTCAATATCTGAAGGGCTGTCACATAGAAGATGGAGTCACATAGAAGATGGCTCAGACTTATTCTCTGTTGCTCCTGAGGGCAGGACTGGGATCAATGGCCTCAAATAACAAGAAAGCAGATTTCGGCTAAACATTAGGAAGAACTTCCTAATAGTAAGAGCTGTTTGACAGTGGAACAAATGGTCTAGGGCAGTGGTGGGCTCTCCTTCGCTGGAGATTTTCAAACAGAAGCTGGACGGTCATCTGTCAGGGATGCTGTAGCTGTGGATTTCCTGCACTGAGCAGGGGGTTGACTAGATGACCTCTAAGGTTGCCTTCCAACCCTAAGATTCTATGATTCGGTGAATCATAGACTGGCCAGTCCCCACACATATTCAGGTTACGCATTCCCCCTTGCAGCCCAAATATGAGCGTAGGGGGCATGTCTGAAAGTGGCCTGAGAGTCATGGGTTCTTGGATCGTCTCTCTGTTAGCGTAGTTATAAAATTAAGTGACCCTGCTGCCAGCCAGAATTTATGCACACTGTCCCAGCCCAGCACCTGCTTGGGAACAGTTTAGCCTAATGGATAAGGTGTTGGGCTTGGCTATGGTAAACTAAATTTCAAATCGTTTTCTAGCCATGAGCTTACTGAAGGATCTTGGGCAAGACATGAAATTCTGAGATCTCATGCTAGTAAAATATCAAATAATGAATCAAATAAATGGAATTGGAACTAATAAGAAACAAAAAATTCAAAGTGGGGAATTTTGCAGTGAGAATGAATTCAAAGCCATGATTCATTTTGGGAAATGGCTATCTGAATTCAGTTTGCGAATTAGGAGCTGCAAATATGGTTTGCCAACTAGCGAACACAATTGCCGTAATCTTCTGGAGGGCATAATTTTGGGTGGCCCTGACATTATGTGCTCAGAGTGTGGCCAACATGATTATTTCAGTGTGCAATAAAGTTGGGCTCACAAAGTCATAGTTGCCAAAATCCCAAATATTTAGGAGTCAGGCCTCCAAATTCATGAAGTTTATGTTTATATTGGAGGTGAGACAAATGTTCACGTCAAATTGAAATATCAATGAATACAGGCAATTTGCTACTTCTGAATATTTCAGCCATTTTGGTTGAATAATTTGTCCAGTAGTGAAAACCAGAGAGAGGGTGTGTGTGTGTGTGTGTGTGTGTGTGTGTGTGTGTGTGTGTGTGTGTGTGTGAAATGTCTCCTGACATATGCTAAACATAAACTAATCTATCAGTAGGGATGTGCGAAAGCGCTTCAGAAGTTAGGAGTTCGGACCGAACTCGACTAGTTCGCTCGACCGAACTGAACTCCAATTCGACCAAACTGTTCGGTCGTATCCGAACCAGTTCAGAAGGCCAAAACCAGCTTAAAACACTGGTTTTGAATGTACGAACTTGGTTCTGAAGTTCGGAATTTGACCGAACTCGACTAGTTCGGTTGACCGAACCGAACTTCTGAACTGAACTTGATTTTTGAACCGAACCGAACCAAATTTCTGAATTCGGTTCTGTTCGTACATCCCTATCTATCAGGTGTTGATGTACGGGGCAAGATGTGAGGGGTGGGGCCAGGGTCAGATGGAAACGGGGTCAGGAATGGAGTCAGGAAGACCGAATTAGGGCCAGAGCAAGCTTGGCTCAGACAGGTATGTAGAGAAGGGTTCAGAAGAGAGGCAGAGCAGGTCAGAGCAGAAATGGGAATCAAGGAGAGATCCAGGACAAACACAAAACAGAGATTTAGGGCAGAGTTCACAGCAGACTTGAGTCAGGGATGAAGCAAGGCCAAGAACAAAAGAGACCAGGTTGGATCAGATGTTCCACCAAGATTCCTCTTATTACCAGGTAGCTTTACATGATGGTTGACAGCCAATCAGGAAACTGGGAGCCATGACAAGGGTGGGAGCCAGACTGCAGTGTGGCTCAGCTAGTATACAGAAACCCTATGGTGGGATTGGCTTGACCAGACGCAAGATGAGAAGTGGTGCTTCAAGCCCAGCTACTGTTCCTGTGGATGAGGGCCTTAGGCCACTTTTAGATGAGCAGGATGCTCTTGAGCGATGTGTTCATGTGACTTTTAGAAGTACCACGGGCGGCAATTAGACGAGACTTCTCGCACGTTATCACCGCTTGCTCATTCTTTTAATACCACAGATTAAATACCTCTACTAGCGAGGTATTTAATCCGTGGTATTAAAAGAATGTGCGAGGGGCAATAACGTGCTACAAGTCTTGTCCAATTGCCTCCCACGGTACTTCTAAAAGTCATGTGAGCGCCTTGCGCGAGTGCGCCCAGCTCGTCTAAAAGTGGCCTAAGTCTTGGGTCCTGACAGTTGAACTCTGTGCTGTTATTGTGGGCATGTAGCTGGTTGAAAAAAATGTTTATGCTGCTTTGGTCTGTTCAATACAGTGCACACATCCCTTCCACCCACAACATCCCGTCACTTCATGGTGACCCCCAACAGCCTGCAGCAGGGTAGTGCACTTGACCAAACATAATAGCTGATATATCTTGCAGCACATAGGATGAACACAGATGTGTTGAATATTTAACGGGTGCTGAGATCTGCATGTTTGCATAAACAGATAATAGAGAAACATATGTTTGGCAGCTGGAATGAGTGGGTAGTGTAGTGTTACATCTAAAGACAGCAAGAGAGAGAGAGAAATTGTGTGTGTGTGTGTGTGTGTGTGTGTGTGTGTGAGAGAGAGAGAGAGAGAGAGAGAGAGAGAGAGAGAGAGAGAGAGAGAGAAATTTGTTTCCCTTGATAAATTTTGATTCATAATTTAATAGTCACTTGCAAATATCCTAGGATTTTGGGGGGGAGGGCTATGGCAGAGACCTATTCAATCAGCTGTAGTTTATAGAGTAGCTCATCGAGTCTTGCAGGCTTTTTTACTGACCTCTTGGTTCAGTAAGTACTTGGAAATGTTGTTCTATTATTTTAACCTCTTAGATACTCTTCCCTTTTGTTCTCCGAATTTTCTTTCCTTATCTTATTTTTACACTCTCTTATCTGCCTTCTGCTAACTTCAGCATCTTTTTCATTTCAAGACACTTTCTTTGCTCCCATTGTATAAGCAATGATACATGACCTCAGGGTGCATGCTAATCAAGTATCTAATCTGCCACTACCTATCTGGCCCTGAGAGTCGTGTTGAGAACAGTTCTAAGATCATTAACCTTCAGGTCTCATTCTTCTCTCTTTAATACTCAAAAGCGTTTCCAAGACCTCCAGCATACTTACATTCAAAGGGAAACAACACTCTGTTGGAGCTTTTTCTGTCTTCTCACAAAGAATTTTTTCATTTTCTTCCTCTGTTCTGTTTGCACAAGCCTGTTGCTGTAGTCGCTGGGATAGGCACATTCAAACAGGAGACTATAAAGTCCCACTAGTTTCCTTTCTTGGCCAGGTGTTTCCTGGCAATACCTATTGTCATATCTGGTTGGCTGCTCCGTACACTCTGACACCTCTGTGGCTCTTGGTTAGCCTTTCTGTCAGAGGATAAACCGTTCCCAGGCACACTTTCTCACACTAAACAGGCATCTCCCACCTGGCCAGCATCAACCCTCCTTTCCTTTCTCACCCACCCTGCCAGATAATGACAGGCTCATCTTCCCATCACCCAAAGGCAATGAATGCACTCTGCAGACAAAGTGGGACCCTTGCCAACTCAACAGCATGATGACCAGCATGCAATGAAACAAACAGACACATTATCCCCTGTTCTGGCTTCCTCTTTCCTTTCATGGTACACTATCTGCTTAGTTCATCAAGGCAGAGAGCAATGCACATTCCAAAAATGAATGCCAACTTCCTTCCATTTCACATTAAAACCAAGCTTCCCAGATATCTGCAGCACTAAATCAACTACACTATAGTCTACATCCACTCCATTCCGCATTCACCAATAACCACGTTGGTGCAGTGAGGATGATTGTGCAGTACAAGGTGTGTTCCGGGACACCAATGGCTCCAAGCCACGCTATTCATACTTCCAGTAAAGCCATCCCGCTTCCCACTCATTGTTCCGCTAAAGATAATAGACCAAAATTTAGAAAGGCATGGTCTGTGACTTGGTGGGGATAAGGGCAATGGGGGTGGGCAGGAAAAGAATTGCTACATTTAGCATTTTTGCTTTGTCCACAAAATCCCAGTCGCTCATAAATGCAACACACAGGAGTCTTGAGGTAATGCCTCAATGCACATTGGTCATAACCAAATTCTCAGCATGCACATATGGTCAGCCACTCCATCCCATGCTAACACAAGGACAGGTTGATGGAAAGATCTAATACCACATTGTAGAGCCACCATGGAGCTGGTCAACATTACACTGGGGGCAAGGATACTTGGGAATTTGACAAGAAAGGGAGAACCAAAAAGTGGCAATATCCATTACTGTCCAACCCTACCGGGCACAATGAGTGCTGCTCCATTACTTTTGTGGGTCTTGCCTAGAGCTGCAACTGAGCACCTGAAGATTTGGACACCTCTGACGAATCTGGGGTGTCCGAATCGACCGAGACCTGTTTGGACACAATCAATGTCTGAACGGGCCCCGATGGGCTGCTCAATCATGCTGGCTGGCCTTTGAAACTGACATGCCCCAGGCTGGGACCACTGCAAAGCCCAGATCCTCAGCATCCCGGGCTGGATCCTGTCACTTTCAAAGAACGCTTCCCCCCTCAATTGAGAGGCACTGGAGGGTGGTGTGTGTGTGTGTGTGTGTGTGTGCCAGCGGCCCTTTGAAACTGACAAACTTGGCAGGGCCACGACGGCCTGGGCCAGATTCTATCACTTTCCCTGCCTGCAGGGAAATAAACTCTATTCTCCAGCCAGGAACCCAGCCATTGGACTAGCCTACTTCTCTACATCTGTCAAAGGCTGGTTGGTGCTTCCCTCCCACCGGAGTGCCTCTAAGCTGAGAGACACTGTAGATGGTGTGGAAGCACCGGCTGGACTTTGAAACCGAGGCCACTTTTTCATGAGGAGTTTAGAAAGTGCCTCTGGAGTCCCGTATTCAAGAGGAAAGCCACGCGGGGAGTGTTTACATGCTCCCCGCACTGCCGTAAGTGATGTGCCACTCATTCTCTTCAGTGGCGGTGGCTGCAGACATAGGGCTTTCAAGAGGCGCATGCTGTAGACCTCAGGTCTGGGGCTGCAGTAGCCTAGGCGAAGCCTATCTCCTTCAAAGGCTGCTTCCCTCCTACAGTGTATCTGAGCGGGGATGTGCTCAGGGGGCCAGGGGAGAGCACCGTCCTCCCTTTAACAGCTGTAGAGAAGTAGGCTAGTGCAATATATGGGTTGCTAGTTGGAGAACAGGACTTGTTTCCCTGCTATGGTATGTTCTGGGCCAAGAAGAGTGGCTTTTGTACAGATTAAGCACTGAACCCAGGCCTTCTAAAGCTATTTCGTACTATGAAGAAGTGTTTGCGTGCAGTCATAACAGGGGAGGTGGTATGACTGCACCAGGGCCCACAAGCTTCGGAAGCCCATGCTCTCTGGTGGTGTTACATCCCCTGCCTTCTGAGAAGGGGCAGCAGGTGTCCCATTCCATCATCTACACCGGGCCCCACTCCTACCTAGATATGTCCCTAATTATACTGCCTTTGTCCCTTCTTCCTACCTGCCCTCCATGCCTGGAACTCCCTCCCTGCCCACATCCACCTCGTCCCCTCCCTTCGTTCCTTCAAATCCTTCCTCAAGACCCACCTCTTCCGCTCTGTCCTCCCCGACTTCTTGCTCCCCTCACCTAGCTCCTGCTGATACCCTCCATCCAGTACAATCTGTTACCTGAGATCTGTGTACTCATATCCTCACCACATGGACCAGCCAGTCATCATTCTCGATGTAACCAAGTCAAGCACGTGCACCTGGGACCTCGCATCTTCGTGACTGTTACATCCCTTGTCTCTCCCTCTGTTTCCCTTCCTTCTTCTCCCCCTCGTCTCTCAGATTGTAACCTGACCTCTAACCTGACCATCTGCATCGATGGGGTCACCATCCATCCCGTTCTCCAAGCCCGCAGCTTGGGCTTCATCTTTGACACGCACCTCTCTTTTAAACCTTACATTGACTCTGTGGCCAAATCCTGCCGATTCGCCCTTCATAACATTGCCCGCATCCGCCCCTTTCTCTCTATCTCCTAGGCCAAAATCCTTGTTCATGCCATGGTTATCTCTCACCTCGACTACTGCAACTTCCTCCTTGCTGGCCTCCCTTGCTCTCACCTGTCCCCCCTTATCGCAATCCAAAACTCCGTCGTCAAGGTCATTCACTCTGCCCATCACTTCGACCATGTGCAGCCTCTCCTCCTCTCCCTTCACTGGCTCTCCCTTACGGAACATATCCTGTTTAAACTCCTTGTTTTCATGTTCAAATCGCTCCACAACCAAGCTCCCCCTTACTTCTTGGTCCTAATTTCCCTACGCACTCCTGCACGCGCTCTCCGCTCTTCCGTTGTCCCCTCCCTCACTCTCCCTCATTTCTCCTGCTTGCCGAACCGCCTTCGACCCTTCTCCCTCGCTGCCCCCCATGCCTGGAACTCCCTCCCTGCCCACATCCGCCTTGCCTCCTCCCTCCACTCCTTCAAATCCCTCCTTAAGGCCCACCTTTTCCTTGCTGCCTTTCCCAATGCCTGTTAGTCTTTCCCCGTACACTTACTGTCGGCCGTCCTCTGTTGACTGCTGCTACCAACCACTTTGTAACCAAGCCAAGCATACGCACCTGAGACTTCGCATCCGCCTGAATGTTTGTTTGTCTTCTCCCCTGTCTCTCCCACTGCCCCTCTCCCTGTCTCCCCCCCTTTGTCTTTTAGATTGTAAGCCACAGGCAGGGACCGCATCTAATTCTATGTTCTGTAAAGCACCAGGTCACACGACTGGCGCTATATAAATGTTTATAAAAATAATAATAATAAGCCCTAGTGCAGGGACTGTGTCTATTCCATTACTTTGTAAAGCACCAAATACATTGCTGGTGCTATATAAGTGTGTGCCAATCACAATCACAATCATAATCACAAACATAATCACAATTGAAATTGCAATCGCAATCACAATCACAATCAATCATAAATAAATTATGAATGCATGAAAACTGATCCCACAGATTATTAGATCTAAGGGTTAAAACCCAGAATCACCAAATGTCATAACTTCTTTAGATGAAGTCTAATAGAATTGTATAATCATAAAGTTAAAAGCGGCTTCAGGAGTCATCTGGTGGTGGGTGCAATTCGTTTTTTTTTGGGGGGGGGGGTAAGTCCTAAAATGAATGGAATTCCATTTGTTTTAGTACCTCAGATACGAAAATGGATGAATAAGCAACAGATTGCTGTTTGCTTTCACCCATTTTCATTTTAAACCTAAAAAATAAAATAAACCAAAATCACTGTGCATGCACAAATGGCCACTGGGTCCATTCTACCCATTTAAATATTTTCCCAAAATGGCACCGACTCTGCAGGCGCCATTTTAGAAAAGGCACACATGCGCAGAATGGCCCGGTGACCATTTGTATATGCACAGTGATTGTTTTGTGTTAATTTTTAATTAAAAGGAAAATAAAAAGGAATAAAAAGGAATAAAAAATAAAAAAAAATAAAAAAAGGAAAAAAAAAAATCAACAACAGTAGGGCCACTTATGACGCCTTAACACCCCCCCCAAAGAAAAACAGAGGTTTTTTTTATAAATGGAAATGAAAACTAAAATGAAACTATGGGGTGCCCTCTGCACACCCCAATCATCTACTTCACCCTCCAACACCAAAGCAGGGTCTGATGGCTTTTCGCCGAGCCTATAAGATCAGGCTGTTCGCCCAGGCCTTCGGAGGGGAGGGTGGGAGGGCAGGGTAGGGAGGGGGAATGTTGGGGGATGGGTAGTTTTAAATTATTTATATTGTGGTTTTATGTATTTTATTATTGTTTTAGTTGTGAGCCGCCCCGAGGTGCCGTGGGCATGAGGGGGCGGCCAATAAATGTAAATAAATAAATAAATAAATAAATTGTTCTTAAGCCAGCCCTTATAGATGTTTATCCTTCTTCTTAAAGACCTCCAATGAAGAAGGTTCTACAACTTCCCTAGACAGCTTTTTCCAATGTCTGAGTGCTCCTACAGCTACACACAAAGCATCTCTTAATGCTTCACCTAGAGCTATCTTCCTTTAATTTAAACCCACGGTCTATTGTTCTCCTTTCAGTGGAAATGGAGAACCCAGATACTTCTCTGGAAGCCTACTAAATATTTAAAAACTGTTTTCACATTCCCCCTAAATCTCCTTTTCTCAAGGCTAAACAGACTCAGGGCACTTGCACACGAGAGGAGAGGGACTGGTGAGAGCCAAAATCACGCCAGAAGGTATCGTGGGAAGCTCCTCTTTTGTGTGCGGGATTTCAGTCCATTTCTTGCATGACTTCACTCGTAGATTACTGGGCTGGATTTTGAGTTCTGTAATCCACGAGTGAAATCATGTTAGAAATGAACTAACACCCCCCTCTGCAAACAGAGCTTCCTGCAATTCCCCCTGGAGTGACTTCAGCTTGTGCCAGTCCCTTCCCCCTTCTGTCCCGTGTGCAAGTTGTCTCTGTTCCTCTGACTAGCCTATATTACTATTATGCCAGGAATGTGCCTGGTGATGAGCAATCATGATTTGGAAGAGGTCTCTGCCTTAAGGGGCTTACAGTCTAAGATATACAAGGGAGGTATTAGGTACATACATTCCCATTTTTACAGGTAAGGAGCTAAGGCTGAGAGATAGCGACTTGCCTAAGGCTACCCAGTGAATTCATGGCCAAGAGAGGATTTGAACCCTAGTCTCCCAGGTTCAAATTCAGTACCTCATTCACTAGCCTCTACTGGCTCAAGGTCTTTTATTCTCCATCCTTCATTATGGGTGTTTTCCGACGTGACAGGGCGGCTTCGCCCCGTCCCGAAAACCACCCAGAGGTTCCTCGCTAGGATCATCCAGGCACGGCAAACAGATGTGCCGGGGATCCCGGTGGGGAATCAGGGAGGGGGCGGGGCCGTGCAGTGCAACGTGCGGCCGCATGGCCCCGCCCCCTCCACGCTGCCTCGCCGCCCGCCCTCTGGGGAGACAGGCAGGCGGCAAGGCCAATGCTGCCGCAGCATCTGGCCGAGTTCATCACGGCCCGGAATCCCGCCAGGGATTCTGAGCCGTGATAGTCGACCAGATGTTACTTTTTTTTAATGCCCGCCTGGAATCACGTTCACCACGCTTCAGCCGATTTTCGCGCCGGTAGTCCGGGAAGCGTGGTTGAAATTGACCCCATGTGGGCATTCAGCTTGACGAACATCTGGCGGCCACCGAACAGATGTGCAGGGCACAGTGACCACATGTAGGTATTCAGCGTGGTTCACTGTGATCTCGTCACATCTGAAAACACCCCATGCTGAACAGACGTGCAGGGCACAGTGACCACATGTAGGTATTCAGCGTGGTTCACTGTGATCTCGTCACATCTGAAAACACCCTATCTTTGTAGCTTTCCTCTGATTCTTCTCCAGTTGGTCTGCAGTGTACTAGATTTGATTATGGGTAAAAACACATGGATGAGTGGTGTGGTGGCTCTCCAACCTGGCTGGGAGGGACAGACAACAGACAACAGATCCCAGGATAGGGAGGGGCACTGAACAAATGGGCCCATGATTGGAGAGCCAAGTAGGGCACATAACTAAACAAATGTGAGGGCAGTTGGCCTTGGCTCTGCCCTGCTCCCAACGCTCCGCCGCTGCCCCACCATGGTGGACAGTCATGGCAGTTGCCCATGACCACACCTGCCCCACGGTGGGTATGGCATGTCTGAACACACGTGCTACCCCACGCTGGCTGTGTGGGCAGCCCTTAACCCGGGCTGTGTCCTCAGAGATTTTCCAAGGAGGAAAATGCAGCCCAGGCTAGTTGCCTACCTGACCCAGGGCAGTCCTGGGATAACATCTGGAGGTACGTAAAGAGATGTGACAGTGGGTCCCAGGCCAAAATGGGCCACAATCAAGTTTGTTTTTACACCATGAAGTTAAGGTTCCAATTGGTTTACCCTTTTTCTGATTGCTTCTTGCTCACTTGCTTGCTTCACTTGCTTTCCTTTGTGCGATCTTCCCACATGAAAAATGAAGCCTATTTAGGTGAGGTGTGCGCAAGTTAAGTGTTGCGTAAGTCCTTCTAATAGGTATCTTTAAAAAAAGAAAAAAAAGAATAACAAATATTTGCCCAGCTGATGAACTGTAAATGTTATCAAGCCATGTAAACATTCCAGCTGTAATTGTCATTAGGGATGGATGAATTCATAAATATGGAAAGACTAAAAAATGGGGTAATATAAAAACAAAAGGCACAGAACAGAGGAAGGAATGCAGTGGTTTCTGCAAGAGTCATTCAAGTCGGTGGAGCAGCTAACAGGAGAATGAGCTTTGGGCAAATGTTTACACTAGGTTCTGGATTTGGTCTTGCCTAGCCATAGCCGTGCTCCTGCGTAGGATGTTTGGAAGAACTATTATTCTGTTTCAGAGAGAAAGCCTGGCTTCTTGGCATGTGGAGTTTAGGGTATTTTTGCACATAACTTTGATTGGCTAGCAAGTAGCAGCACCGCCACAACTCTGCCTTTTTCAAGTAGAAAGCAGCTACTATTTCACCCATGTCCGCTGTGTTGCATCCTGCGATGATAGCCCAGGTAAAGGTGAAATGGATAGCAAATTTGGTAACCACAGTTAATCACAAAATTCTGGATACCTTATTGTTTAATCAATCAATAACCACATATCAAATCAGTTTGCTGACTAACCAAAATACCAGGTGATACTGTTTTCAGTAAGAAAATTCCACTTTACCATATAACTAGTTTACCACATAGCCGATTTACTGGTTTCCTTCATTCCATCATGTCCAGTTTACTTATAGGTTTCTCTGTGTTGCTTGCTTACACAATTTAAGCAAATCATTTCTGTTTTGCATAACCACACATCTCTCCTTGAGACTATATTATTTATTGGTTTGTTTATTAGTTATTTTATTTGTCAATTTATATGCTGCCCTTCCCACAGAGACTCAGGGTGGCTTAAAAACATAAAAACAGTAATAAAAAAATCCATCATCATCATCATCATCATCATCATCATCATCATCATCATCATCATCATCATCATCATCATCATCATCATCCCCTTAATGCCCCTCCCATCCCTCCCCTACAGTCCTATTCAACCCCATCCAACCCTATCCCTGCCTGCCAAAGGTCTAACCAATAAGAAAGGTCTGACATTGTTTTTGGAAGATGAACCAGCTCAGGCTTAGGTGGACCCCAAGGGGGAGAGAGTGCCATAATCACCGAGCAGCCACCGCAAACACCTCCCCCATGCACACTCTAGCTGTAAAAACATCTTGAAGAGATGGCACCTGCAAGAGGGCACCCCCAGCTGACCTCAGAGACCGCGGGGGGACTTGTGGGAGGAGGCAGACTTTCAGATAGGTGGGGCCCAGAATAACTAGCTCTGGGAGTGGAAGAGGAAAGCAAACAGGAAAGGAATTGTGGGCCAATGAACCAGTGGAGCTGACCCTATTGCCTGCAGATCCCGTGAGAACCCCCGCCATTTCTGCACGGCACGGTGTGCCCGCAATGGAGGTGTGTGAGGTGCCTGCATGGCACGCACATGCATGGGCATGTGTAGGATCGACGGGGCATGGGATCGGCCCCACAAACTGTGGGATGGACAGAAAAACAGCAAAGCAGTAACAACAAATGATGGAAAGTGGTATTGCAGTAAACTGGTTAGTTAGTTAAACCATCAAATAATAAATGGATATCGCTCAGTAATAGGGGCGTGCAGAAGGCACCCCTGCCATTTTAATTTTCTATTTCATTTACAAAAAAACCCTTCATTTTCACAGGTTTTCATAAACAACCATACTGTTTTCAACAGAGCACCACCACCCCCCCCAGCCCTCAGGATCCCACCAAAAGGCCACGCCAAAGAGCACACCCCTTTGGTCATGCCCCCTTGGCACGTGACCCCACGGTACACACACCTACGGCACTGCCCAAGTGCTCCCAATTTGAGGCAGCCAGGGCAGCCAGTCGCTCGGGAAAACTTAAAGTCAAGGAGGGGAGTTTTCTCCCACAGTTTCGTCTGGAACTATAAGGCCAGTTACGGTATAAGGCATGGCGATTTTGACCCTTTTTGAGCTACCATTATTCTGAAGTTCAAAGAGTGAACTCTTCTCGCTATTAGAAAGAAGGTTTGTCCTCTTCATAAGTTTGTGCGTCCCTATTTGAAAGTATTTGGAGCTACTGCTTCCGGTACAAAGAAAATACCCTGAAAACTGAAGTGAGACCCCTGAAGAAGCTACATTATGTGGCGAAACATCGGGCAAAGACTTTTACAGGATATATCTTTGGACTGATTATAGTATGAAACTATACCTCCTTTAGTACTACTTAAAGGAATTTTCTCTGTTGTATATTATATTATTCCTTTTCACTTCATAATTAAGGGACCTTGTTCTCTACCCATAAAGAACTATTTACCTATTAATTATTCAGTGTCAGTTAATTGCTATTTACCAGTAGGGTGGGACCATCACCCTGATCCCGCCTGTGGAAACATTTGACTGGGAGGGATCAGACGTGATGGCACCACAGGTGGCTGCATGGGTTAAAGCGTGGCCACCCATGGTATCGTCACGTCTAAAAACACTCATGGACTTGGCAGTCATTTGGTGGCCTGGAAGTTGTACTTTGCTACTCTATTCCACTACATAGAATAGTTGCCACACTTAACGTAACACACAACAGCTGTTACCGTTACCGGACAGCTTGCTAAGTAGCCAGTTCCACAAGTTTCAAGAGTAATCACTTGCTACTTGCCAAGCAAATGTATCTCAGTCAAGAGATTTCACATGAACATCAAAAGCAGAGCAAGGGATGCTTGCCCCTTCGCCAACAGCATGTCTCTAATGTGTATCTGGTATTTTTAAAAGAGTGACCTCCCTTTTGCTGGTACAGCTACAAAATGCAAATCCATGGTTTTTGCATGCATCGCAGAGAAAGATAACAGTACTCAGAAGGACCTGATGTGCCATCACCCAAAGTCAGTGGGATTGTGCTTATATTTGTACCTACAAGTAATTTGCAAATGAAAAGAAATCTTTAAAACGTTGAGACTGGCCCTCAATTGAGCTGAACATTTCCTCTTGAATATCCAGTACGGCTTCAATCATTAGTTCCCAAAGTCACAGATAGAGCAGATAGATGTCAAATCAATATTAAGACAGATAACTTCTTGTACTGATAAGAATGGTTAAGAAATGATAACACAAGATACTGAGGAACAGCCTCAATCAGTTGGTATTACTTCATTAGGCAAGTTATAAAGCTGTGTCGTATGTGACATCCTCCCATAGCTCAGAAGGAAGCTAGGGAGATAATTGTATACTTTATGGCTTAATAACGCTGTGCAACCGTTAATTATATGGAACATTAAATTCTTCTAAAAATAAACAAATATGATAATTACAGTGAGGAAATTTTTAATTCAACCTAATGGACCAGATTTACAGATTTGGAATAATTAGGTGTAGCTATGTGTGTATTATTATTATTATTATTATTATTATTATTATTATTATTATAGTGCAAGTGATGTAACTGGTGCTTTACAGAAAATAAGATAGACATGGTCCCTGCCTGAAAGCTTACAATCTAAAGATGGGGGAGGGGAGACAGGGAAGGGGAAACAGAGGGAGAGACAAGGGATGCGACATTCATGAGGATGAGAGAACTCAGGTACACGTTCTTGGCTTGGTTACAGTAAATTGGGTGGGGGATAATCCTGGGTGGGGATGATTAGCAGGAGTTAGCTAGAGCGGAGTGGAAGAGGTGGGTTTTGAGGAGGGACTTGAAGGTATGGAGGGTGGGGGCAAGGCGGACGAGGTCAGGGAGGGAGTTCCAGGCATGAGGGGCAGTGAGGAAGAAGGGACGAAGGTGGTTCAGGGAGCATGGGAGATGTGGGAGGGTGAAGGAGGGGATGGAAGAGGAGCAGAGTGCTCGAACAGGGGTTTGGAGTGAGATCAGGGCAGAGAGGTAGGGGGGAGCGAGGTTGTGAAGGGCTTTGTAGGTGAAGACGAGGAGCGTGCATAGAACACACTCAGGAAGAAGGAGCCAGTGGAGAGAGGAGAGGAGAGGCTGCACATGAGCAAAGTGATGGGCCAGGTGGATGATCCTGGCAGCAGAGTTTGGAACAGAGATGAGGGAAGAAAGGTGAGAGCAGGGAAGACCAGGACGTGGATGAGATTTTTGGCAGAGGAGACAGACAGAAAAGGGCAGATCTTAGCAATGCTGTGGAGGGAGAAGTGGCAGGATTTGGCAACGGAGTCAATGTAGGGTTTGAAGGTAAGGTGCGAGCTGAAGATGAAGCCCAAGCTATGGGCTTGGTGGACAGGGAGGATGGAGACCTCGTCAATGGAAATTGACAGGGAAGAGGGAGAGGAAGGATTGGGAGGGAAGATAAGGAGTTCAGGTTTTCCATGTTCAGTTTGGTGGAGATATCAGAGAGACAGTTGGTGAGACGAGCTTGAATAGAGGGGGAGAGGAAAGAGGTGGAGAAATAGAGTTGAGTGTTGTCAGCATATAGGTGGTATTGGAAACCATGGGAGGCAATGAGTTTGCCTAGGGATTGGGTGTAGACAGAAAAGAGGAGAGGGACAAGGACAGAACCTTGGGGAACCCTGACCGAGAGGGGTAGGGAGGAGTAGGGGAGGAGTTAGGAAGAGATACATTGAAGGAGCGGTCAGAAAGGTAGGAGGAGAACAAGTCCAGGACAGAGTCCCAGAATCCAAGGGAGTGAAGCGATTCAAGCAGGAGTGAGTGGTCAACAGTGTCAAAGGCAGCAGAAAGATCAAGGAGGACAAGGATAGACTAAAGGTGGTTGGAGTTAGCCACAAGAAGATCATTGGTGATCTTAGCAAGAGCAGTTTCAGTGGAGTGAAGGGGGCGGAAGCCAGATTGGAGGAGGTCAAGGGAGGAGTTGACGGGGAGGAGGTCGAGGCAACGGGAGTAGACAACCCATTATAGGAGTTTGGAAGCAAAAGGGAGGAATGAGACAGGACAGTGATTAGAGGGTTCAGAGGGATCCAGAGTGGACTTTTTGAGGATGAGGGAGACAGTGGTGTGTTTAAAGGCAGAGGGGAAGGAGCTGGTAGAGAGGGAGAGGTTGATGATGTGGAGGAGGGGAGGGGCGACCGTGGAAGCAATGGAGGTCAGGAAGTGGGAAGAAATGGGGTCCAGGGGGCAAGTGGAGCGGTTGAAGGGGGAGAGCAGGAAGAAGATTTCCTCAAGGGAGGCAGGAGGGAAGCAGGACAGGAGAGAGGTGGGGGAAGGAGGGAGAGGGGGGAGTGGTAGGGGGAGAGGACTTGGAAGTGATTTCCAGGTAGATCTTGTTAGAGGTGAAAAAGGGACCAAGATCCTGAGCAGAGAGAGAAGAGAGAGGAGGAGGACAGGGGGTTTGAGAAGGGAGTCAAAGGTGGAAAAGAGGTGGCTAGGGTCCCCGGAGCAGGACTCAATATTTGAGGCATAGTACTGCTGTCTAGCGAGGGAGATAGCAGAGTTGAGTGATGAGAGGCAGAATCTGAAGTGTAGGAAATCAGCAGAATCTGAAGTGGAGGAAGTGGGATTTGCGCCAAAGGTGTTCATCAGCCCAGGTGCAGGACTGGAGATGGCGAATGGTGGGGGTGAGCCAGGGGTGAGGGTTACAGGAGCGAGCTGGGTGGGAGGAGAGGGGGACAAGAGAGTCGAGGGTGGAGGCGAGAGAGGAGTTGAAGGTGGAGATGGCAGAATCAGGGGAGGAGAAGGAGAAGACTGAAGGGAGAAGAGGAGAGAGGGAGGAGGCAAAGTCCTGGGGCACAATGGCCTGCAGATTTCGGAAGGGACAGGGACATGGGAAAGAGAAGGGGGAGCAGTGGGAGAGGTTGAAGGAGGTAAGGAAATGATCAAATATGGGATGGGGCTTGAAGGAGAGATCAGAGACAGAACAGTTCCTGGAGAACACGAGATCAAGAGAGTGACCATCAGTGTGGGTGGGGGAACTAGTCCTGAGGTGGAGATTAAAGGAGGATTCTAAGGAGAGGAAGCAGGCAATGCAAGGCTGAGAGGGTGCATCAACATGAATATTGAAGTCGCCAAGGATGATTGTGGGGATGTCATCAGAGAGGAATAAGGTGAGCCATGACTTGAACTTGGAGAGAAAGGAGGAGAGGGAGCCGGGGGGCGGGGGGAGTAGATAATAGCAATATGGAGGTGGAGAGGGGAGTAAAGTCGTATGGAGTGAGCCTCAAAGGAGGGGAAGGAGGGAGAGTGGGGAGGTGTCAAAACTGGCAGGAAGAGGCGAGGAGGAGGCCTGCGCCACCACCCCAGCCTTCAGAGCAGGGCTGGTGGGAGGAGAGACCTTCGAAGGAGAGGGTCGCAGGGGTGACAGAGTCAGTGGGGGTGATCCAGGTTTCAGTAAGGGCAAGAAGGTGAAGGGAGTGAGAGAAGAAAAGGTCATGGATATAGGGGACTTTATTAGCAGAGGACTGACAGTTCCAGAGGGAACAGGAGAATGGGAGTTGATCAGGGGGGAGACAGGGAATGGGAATAAGATTAGGGGAAAGGAGATGATGGGATTGGCGGGAGATGGGCACTGGAGCAGAGGGGCAGGGGGCAAGAAGTGGTGGGGGAGAGGAGGAGGAGGTGTGGGGACGGTGGAGAGAGCTGACAGGTTTAGTGGGAGGCCGGAGGAGAGGGGAAAGAAGTAGGGGGAGAAGTAAGTGAGAGGGAAGGGGGACAGGGGAGAGAGGGGGTGAGCGATAAGGACAGGCATCTTGGTGGGTCGGTTACAGAGGGGG
>QEPC01000412.1:17644498-17657770 GCA_003113815.1 Sphenodon punctatus | reverse complement strand
GCGCTGCAAAGGCTGCTGGGGGCTTCTGGGCACTGCAAAGGCTGCTGGGGGCTTCTGGGGGCGGGCGTGCACCTTTGGCCTGTGGCTGTGGGGTGGGGCCCTACTCACTTGGAGGGGATGAGCGCTGCAAAGGCTGCTGGGGGCTTCTGGGCGCTGCAAAGGCTGCTGGGGGTTTCTGGGCGCTGCTAAGGCTGCTGGGGGCTTTTGGGCGCTGCAAAGGCTGCTGGGGGCTTCTGGGCGCTGCTAAGGCTGCTGGGGGCTTTTGGGCGCTGCTAAGGCTGCTGGGGGCTTTTTAAATATATGTTATAAAATTTCACTAGTGTATCTTTACTAGGAGCACACTGCTCTGGTTTTTTGTTTTTTTAAAAATGTATTTTCAGTTGTACTTCCCTCTGTTACTGTAAGGAACCAGGCCTTAAACTGGGGACCTGGGGGGGGTCTACAACTAGATCCGTAGTGCCACTGTTGCATTCTGACCAGGGCCTAGTTTTTCCCTCTAGGGTGTCTGTACTGGCTAGGCCACATTCTTCAGCTTTCCAATAGACCCCTGGTTCTGGCCCTTTGCTACACCCTCCCACCTGCCTGATTGGTTTCTGGCTTTGCTAAAAGTGCATCTAGTAGCCACTAGGGGATGGAACTCTGTGTGGAATTCTGGTTTCAGTTTTTTTCATTTCAGGTCTTCATGAATTTTAAAATCTTAATTCCAGTTTTGCTTTTCGGGGTTTTTGCATTGACTCCCTTCCCCCTCCTCCATTTTTTCCCATTGACCTCAATGGATTTTTTCCCACTGAGGTCAATGAGAAGAAACCGGAATGCCGAACCAAAAAAAAGCCCACAAAAGAAACACTGGTTTGGTTTATGGTTTTAAAATCAAAACAGCCATTTTCAGGCTGTTTCGGTTTTATCCGAAACCAAAATTCCCACCCCTAATTAGCAGAGCACTTCATCAGTCACTTCCTGGTCATCTGCTCCGACTCTTGCTCTGCTCTGGCCTGATCCAGTCTGATCTACTCTTCCCCTGGGGCTGCTTTGCTCTACCTGGCCCACATCTGCCCTAAGATCTTGCCCCAGTCACTGACCTGGCTTCATTTCTTCCCTGCTTCTGATCCACACCATGCCATACCTGACTGTTCCCCTCCCCCCGCCCATTTTCACTCAAAAGACCAATAACAAGACCAGCATTTCTCCTCATTTCACAATGGGTATGTCTACAAACCAGTCTTTATTTCCCCACACTTGACACACTTTTTGACTCCATTGACAGGGATACTTTGGAGTAACACCCATCCACCAGCATCTTCAGTGAGTGCCTAAACGTGTGTGCTTGGTCAGGTGTTTTGTCTCCTCTAAAAGACAGCTTGGATTCCTTCAACCCAAGATAGTTTGATTTCTGTGAGCCTGGTGATACACAACAGGACCAAATGACACTGCTTCTGTGTGGCCTCTCAGAATTGCTACTTAAAGCTTTCAAGACACTCAAGAGTTTGTGCCCTGTTATACTGGGTAAAAACCGTGCAGAAAAGACACATCTTACATAATACAAGCAGCAGGAAGTCATCCGGCAGGGAGCGTATTACACAGCTGAGCAACATATGTTGATTTCTTGGAGGATTGCTCAGCCAGTAAACTATATCAGGGAATTAGTGAGAATTGGAGGACAGGGAGGCAGGTTCACAGTTCTTCCAAGATTCGGATAAAACGTTACAGCATGAGTCTTCACTATGGATGCATTTAGACGGACGTGCTGCCCTGGTTCTCGCTGTACTGGCTTGCTTCACCCATGGGTGGCCTGTCTGTCTAAAGGTGCCCCATCAAATGTAGAAGTGCTCCGGGCCTGCCCTGCTTGTGGCGCACCATCTAGAGCACCACCTGCGGAGCTGGTCTAGGAAACCTGGGGCACCAGCCTGAGGCAGAGCTGCTGTCCATTCACTTTGGGCCAACTGTTGCCCTGGGCAACATCATAGCGATCCGGGCTCCAGCCTGGAGTCTTGGGCCATCCACCTGCAACTCTATGGTACGGGGGGAGGGCCACACGGGGCTGCAAATGGGCGGATGTGGGGGTGCACTCCTGAAGCAACTCTGGGGCAGGTTGCCTCCGCATCTGTCTGTTTGCACTCTATGTATTTCATCAGTTTTCCACTGATTTCAGTGTAGTAAAACTGGAAAGTCCCTGCCCAAATTTTAGGTTGCTTTTTTCCTTATGATTTGGGTTAGGTCATCTTGACCTGTATTTGGTTTCCAACCCTTTGATTGATTTGAACCATGTCCTTAGTGACCACTATCATTCCACAGCACATTTCTGATTGTTAAATACGGTTATGTTCATCCTTTCTAGTTATTAATTAGCTATGTACACAAAAGCAAGCCAAGTATGAGTGGAGTTTATTAAACTAGACCAGCCTGGGCTTGTGAAAGCCTCTAGGCCGACTCATAGCCTTTGTTGACTTTGGTTTCTTTGTTCTTCATTGTTTGGTACTTTTGTGACTTTCTCCTAAATTACATCAGAAATGGACCAATCATATTCTGATACATATTCATTTTATTTTTTTTTAAAGAAATGCCAAATAGTACTGCCAAAGGCACAAAACCCCCAATAGCAAAATGCGTACATAAAATACTGAGTTGCCAAAGTAAAAAAATGAAAAATACCAGTGTGACAAATTGACCGAAAATACCAAAGCAAAAATGGAAACAAATCTCATTTTCTTATTCGTCGTGCAGAAATGAATGTGAGAATCTACCCAATTTGGCATCCGCTTTGAATATTCATTTCAGGTCTCGTACTAAACTCATTTTTTTTTGCATGAAGTAAAACTTGTGGAAGTGGGAGAGAGGAATTTTGTGAAATGTGTGAGTTTGGGGATGTTTTCATTTATAGGCGACTAGGAGGCAGCTCACCCGCCTTTCCACATCTGAGGGTTACCAGGAGGGCTGTAGCGGAATATCGCAGCGGTAGCTATTTTCGACGGAAACAGTGTTTCCGCAATTAGTGGAATGGCATGGCAGAGGCTTTCATTCCGCGGTTTCATTCCGCGGTTCCGCGGTTCCGCTTTTTTAATTCCGCAACTTAGTGGAATCGTGGAAACATGACATTTTCGCTATTTCCGCAATTCCGCCAGCGCCAAAAAANGGTTATGTTCATCCTTTCTAGTTATTAATTAGCTATGTACACAAAAGCAAGCCAAGTATGAGTGGAGTTTATTAAACTAGACCAGCCTGGGCTTGTGAAAGCCTCTAGGCCGACTCATAGCCTTTGTTGACTTTGGTTTCTTTGTTCTTCATTGTTTGGTACTTTTGTGACTTTCTCCTAAATTACATCAGAAATGGACCAATCATATTCTGATACATATTCATTTTATTTTTTTTTAAAGAAATGCCAAATAGTACTGCCAAAGGCACAAAACCCCCAATAGCAAAATGCGTACATAAAATACTGAGTTGCCAAAGTAAAAAAATGAAAAATACCAGTGTGACAAATTGACCGAAAATACCAAAGCAAAAATGGAAACAAATCTCATTTTCTTATTCGTCGTGCAGAAATGAATGTGAGAATCTACCCAATTTGGCATCCGCTTTGAATATTCATTTCAGGTCTCGTACTAAACTCATTTTTTTTTGCATGAAGTAAAACTTGTGGAAGTGGGAGAGAGGAATTTTGTGAAATGTGTGAGTTTGGGGATGTTTTCATTTATAGGCGACTAGGAGGCAGCTCACCCGCCTTTCCACATCTGAGGGTTACCAGGACTGTGAGAAGAATCTGTTTAAGAAACCGTTTATTCGATGAAATTGGAGGATCCCCAACTTCATAAATCAATTCCAAAATTGCAGCGGGGGGAAAGGGGAGGGGGAATATCACCTTTTAAATGCCCCTAATTGTTATTCATTATTCTAGACCCTCTAAACCTTACCAGAGTGGTTTATTGATGATATAGTCTTCAAAGAACATTATTCACGGAACAGAGAGGGGGGGAAATCAAAGAGTACTGAGCTGGAATAGTGGATTAGAGTGGGCAACATTGAAAAGTTTCCATATGTTTGCTCTAGGCTAGTTTAACAAATAGAAAAATTCTCTCTCTCTCTCTCTCTCTTGTCAAATAAGGAGTCATTTTCTTTTTTGGAAAATCAATGGATCATGGCAGGGTCCAGTAGAACATTTACATCTTTATCCCTCAAACTAATCCAATTCTGTTAGGAACCAATAAGTAGGGGTATGCAAATATCATTAGTTTCCATTTTCATTCCCCCAAACCCTTTTGATTTTGTGAATTTTCATAAAGGAACCTACCATTTTTGTTTATTAATAATTTTAATTATTTTATTTTTTTACTACACATGCAAAAAATGGCCGCAAGGTCTGTTCTGTGCATGCGCAGCCCTTTTGGTACCGATGCTGCCGACGCCATTTTGGAAAAGTGCGCGCATGCACAGAATGGCCTCAGCAGGCATTTTGTGTGTGTGCATTGTTTTTTTATTATTATTTGTAATACGACAAAAAATAAAAATGAAAACAAATGAAATCAAATGCGCCTTTTATTTTCATAATTAATTAAACAATTCAAAATTGCACACCCCTACCAACAAGTCCTCTCCTTTTTTTTAACTGGGTTTGAGACCAGGGATTTTGATTTGAGCTTCTTCTGGAAGGTCCTCTTTCTCCCCCTTCACCTGAAATATCTTAAATCTAAGTCTCCAGTCCTTCAACGACTTATTCTGGAGTAGTCCCTTGGAAACACTCCAGAGTAAATGGTTTGAGGGTCACAGCCTAAACTGCATGCAGTTGTTTTTGTTCATGTCCCATTTCCACTAAAATTGGCATGAGTTCTGTGGGCAGGATCAGGCATTGATGCAGCAATATATTAAAATACCCGTCTTATATTAAGTGTACATACAGTCTGATTAACAACTCCAGTGGAAGTGGTTGGTGCTTCAATATCATCTTGAAACAGGGTTAAAGTTGTGAATAAGCCCACAAAACAACACAGTAGAGATCAATAAAAGAGATTCAGATCTCAAACTCTTGTGTTAGCAATGAAATATTGAGTACTACCATCCCTTTTTGATCCACTATTACCCTGGGTGAAATTAAACAAAAGAGTAGCCCTCAGTTCCCACAATAGCACGCGAGTCACCTCATCTGTTTGGTGACTGCCAGATGTTCTCCCACTTCTGCCTCGGGGCAGGCGGCTGCTATGGGATGTGTTGTCCAGGGAAGGTCCATGACGCAGCCTGGGCTAAGACTTGTCCAGCTGCCATAATCCAGCTAACATATGCCCTCCCATCTGTTAAGTCATGTCCAGCCTGACTGTGAGGTCTGAAGATTGGGCCTAGAGGAACCTGCTCACCTCAGCCACCAAAGAGCTGACCATGATGGGGGCCTGGAGGAGCATGTTCTGATGGGGGGGGCTGGAGGAGTGTGCTCACACAGCCCACCAAACAGCTGATCGGGGGGTCCAGGAGGAACCCATGCACCCAGCCCACCAAACAGCTGATAGGGGGGGAAGAGCCAATTCGCTGTTTGATGCCTGTGACCTGAGAAGTGGCCGCTGCAGTGGACCTCCCCAGGGCAGTAAGGAGATCTGACTTTCCCCTCTCTCAGTTGTTTCCACCCCCTCTTATAGAGGTGGGCAAAGTTCCCAGGCCCAGGAGCCCCACAAGCCAAGAGCTTTAAGATACTTTACATTGCCATACATTTTAATAAATTGCCTCAAATTTTAATAAATGAAATGAGATAATTAGGGATGTGCAAACAGAACCAAGTTCAGAAATTCGGTTCTGTTCGAAAATTAAGTTTGGTTTGAATGTTCAGTTCAGTTGACCGAACTATTGGAGTTCGGTCGAATTCCGAACTTCAAGTTCGTACATTCAAAACCGGGTTTTTTGGCCTTCCAAACTGGTTCAGATTTGACTGAACAGTTTGGTCAAATATGAGTTTGGTTTGAAAGTTCGGTTCGGTCGACCGAACTATTCGAGTTCGGTCCGAACTCCGAACTTCTGAACTGTGTTCGCACATCCCTAAAAATAATCATTGAACCATATTTATGTTATAATATAGTAGTATTTTAAAACACCTTTTAATATTATTGTTTAACAAACTATTGAAAATGGAATCCTGCATTTGGAAATGGATGAGTTTGAGTTGCATAAATGAAAGTCAGTAAACACGAAATAGGAGGAAGAACTCAAAAACAATGGGCCACTTCTCTCACTTTTCAAAAGAGTCACACAATTCTAGTACAATTCTTCTCAAAGGGACTCCAAGTCCTGCTGGAACTGAAGGCACTTTTCTATTAGAGCCAAAATGAGTGCTGCCAAAATGGGTCTACCTATCGAATTACTGGTACCCGAATCAATTCAAATATCAACCTGATTTGGATGCCTGATGTCCCAGAATGTTGACTTCCGGTTCTGGAATATCGACTTCCCATCTTGATTTTTTATTTTTCCATTCCAATTTACTGGTCACTGGAAAATAAAAAACCTATGTACTAGAAATTTGTGGTATCGGGGTCCCTGATCAGTGATCAGGTAGCCTGTTGAGTATTAGAAAATGAAAGTATTACCTGTAGTTACCTGTTTCAGCTCTATTTTCTATGCTTTCTTTTTTGCACCTATCTTCTAGTGCAGGATTCAGGACACCTAGCGAAAGTTGCTGATGGACTGCAGGTTAGGGGCTCCAAAGGCCAGGGCTAGTGTAGTCTGGCTTTCCCCTATCCTTGGGATAGAAGCTCTCCCAACTCCCACAACCCTCAGGAGGTTCTGGCCATAATAAG
Source organism: Sphenodon punctatus (assembly GCA_003113815.1). NCBI lineage: Eukaryota > Metazoa > Chordata > Lepidosauria > Sphenodontia > Sphenodontidae > Sphenodon > Sphenodon punctatus. Next base: position 17,651,000 of record QEPC01000412.1, on the reverse strand, counting down.
AATATAAGAACATAAGAAGTGCCATGCTGGGTCAGACCAATGGTCCATCTAGCCCAGCATTCTGTCTCCAACAGTGGCCAATCTCAGTGACTTGGGAGAAGCACCCAACAGGTCACAATGGGGGATCCATTCCCTGTTGTTTTGCCCCAGTTCCTATCATGTTCCCTGATCCTGTCTGGCTAATAGCTGCTAATGGACCTATCTTCCAGAAACTTGTCCAAACCTCTTTTAAACTCAGCTGTAATACTGGCCCTTACCACAGCCTCTGGCAGTAGATTCCACAACCCAATTATACGCTGAGTGAAAAAAAATATTTTCTTTTATTTGTTTTAAACTTGCCACTCATGAGTTTCATGGAGTGTCCCCTTGTTCTAGTACTAGCTGAGAGGGTAAATAACAGTTCCTTGCTTATTAGTTCCACACCACTCATGATTTTATAGACCTCTATCCTATCTCCTCTCTGTCATCTCTTCTCCAAGCTGAAGAGCCCAAACCTACCCAGACTCGCCTCATACGGGAGCCCTTCCATGCCCTTGATCATTTTTGTTGCCCTTCTCTGCTGTATTTTTTCTAGTTCAGCTATGTCTTTTTTGAGATGGGGCGACCAGAACTGCACACAATATTCGAGGTGCAGTCGCACCATTGATTTGTATAGAGGCATTACGACATCCTCAGTTTTATTCTCTATCCCCCCCCTTCCGAATAATTCCTAACATTCCATTTGCTTTTTTGACTGCTGCTGCGCACTGCGCTGTGGATTTCATTGTATTGTCCGCTCCGCAACGACCCCCAGATCCTTTTCCTGAGTGATAACTCCCAGCTTAGTACCCAGCATTGTGTACGCATAGTTTGGATTATTTTTCCTATGTGCATCACTTTGCACTTGTCCACATTAAATCTCATTTATCATTTAGATGCCTAGGCACCCAGTGTCATAAGATCCTGTTGCAGTTCCTCACAGTCTGCTTGCGTTTTAACTGCCTTGAATAACTTGGTGTCATCTGCAAATTTGATCACCTCACTCTTAACACCCTTTTCCAGATCATTAATGAATACATTAAACAGCACTGGCCCCAATACAGATCCCTGAGACACACCACATTTTACATCTCTCCATTGTGAAAACTGACCATTTAGTCCTACCCTTTACTTTCTATCTTTTAACCAGTTTCTGATCCATAGTAAGACACTACCTATTATCCCATGACCTTTTAATTTTCTCAAGAGTCTCTCATGAGGGACCTTATCAAATGCTTTCTGGAAATCAAGGCATGCTATATCTACTGGGTCTCCCTTGCCCACATGCTTATTTACACCCTCAAAGGATTCGACCAGATTAGTGAGACATGATTTACCTTTACTAAATCCTTGTTGACTCTTCCCCATTAATTCATGTTTGTCAACATGCCCTGTAATTCTGTCCTTAGTGATGGTTTCCACCATTTTGCCCGGCACAGACGTTAAGGTTACTGGTCTGTAGTTTCCAGGATCGCCTCTAGATCCCTTTTTAAATATCGGGGTTACATTTGCCATCCTCCAGTCCTTGGGTACAGTGGCAGATTTTAGTGACAGGTTACAAATACTAACAGTAGGTCTGAGATTTCATATTTGAGTTCCTTCAGAACTCTGGGATGAATGCCATCTGGCCTTGGTGACTTGTTAGTATTTAGTTTGTCAATTTGCCCTAGAACATCCTCCAACATCACATTGATTTGTAACAGCTCTTCCAATTCCCCGCCCACAGAGCAATAGTGGTGGCAGAAATTGCGGCTCAGCTTCTCTTTCTTCTTAGAGAACCTCATAAACACCCTCTCTGAAAGCCACTTCTGGCAAAAGCACAGTATAGGAGCCCAAGAGCCACATGAGGCTCCCAAGCCGCCATTTCCCCTATCAGCTCTGTTCTATCATGCAATAGAGCAACATGATGGGATTTGCGAATGGGACTTGTGTTGGCATTAAGAGTTCGAATCAGCACAAATCAGAAAGCAGGTAGAACAGGGGTGGGGAACCTTTTCGTCCTGCAGGCTACTTCTCTGCCCTGGAACTACCACCCCATCTGCCTCCTTAGTGTGGTGGGAAAACTTTATACCAAGTTCCTGTTGGAGAAAGTCCTGGTCTGGGTGGAGGAGGCCAACTTCTTAGAACCGGAGCAAGTGGGTTTCCAGTCTGGAAAATCTACTTTGGACTAGATAATAGTCCTCTCTTTACTGGCCAAGAAATATCTAACCCAACAGGGCAGATTCTTTCTGGGTTTCATTGACCTGAGTATGGCCTTCGATGCAGTTAATAGAGAGAGGCTATGGCTTAAACTGAGGGCTACCTCGATGGACCCATGATTAATATATCTTCTAATAAAAGTCCATGGGAATAACCAGATCAGAATCCGTTCTGCTCCGGCTTATTCGCTAACTAGGCCAGTTCTGGTTCATCAGGGGGTTAGGCAGGGATGCCTTTTGGCCCCGGTCTTGTTTAATTTATTTTTAAACGATCTGATTCCTTTAATGAGGGCTACAGACACACATGCCCCTCAGATCGGTGCCAGGAGGGTTCCGGCCCTTCTGTATGCCGATGATACAGTTCTGCTCTCCCAGACCTTGGTAGGTCTCAGGAGAGGGCTGCAATGTTTTGGAGACTATTGCGAGAGGGGAGCTCTCCAAATTAATTTCAGCAAAGTCAAGGTCATGGTAATGGGGCACCGGGGTGCCAAAAAGAGCCACTTACGGAGGATTGGCCCCAATACTTTAGAACAGGTTAAAGTATTCAAATACCTGGGAGTCCTCTTTGCCTCTTCTCTGAGCTGGGCACCCCATATGAAGGTGATCAGATTGCAAGCCAAAAGCTCTTCGGCTGCCATTCTTGGCTATTTCTTTAAACAGGGGGGTAGACTGGTATTGCCGGCTTTGCGGCTTTTTAGGGCCAAGATTATTCCCCAGTGTCTTTATGTCTTCCCTGCTTGGGGTGTAGCCTTCTTATCTAATCTGGAAACTATTCAGAACCAAATTCTTCGTTCGATCTTGGGGCTCCCTAGGGGGACCCCACAGGTGATTTTGTGGTTTGAAACGTTTAGCCCTACCTTGAGATCGAGGGCCATGCTATCACTTCTGAATTACTGGGCAAGGGTACATCTATATACGCCTCAGGATAATTCCCTCTTGGCCATGTCAGTGGTTGAGGGGTTGCATAGGCCTTGGGCAGGACAGATAGAGGTGGAGCTCAATCACCTGGGTTTCTCTGCTGAATCCTTGGGGCAGGTAGGGCTTGCTGGCTCCCTGTCTCTTATCCAGAGATGCCTGAGGGCTGCCCAGGAGGTAGCCCCTGAATATCCCCTGGCGGATCCCCCTTGCCCAAGCTCCAGCTATTTATTTTCCTGTCTGGATGCTGGCCGCAGAAGGGCGTTCACCTGTTTCAGGTGTAACTCCTTTCCCTCAGCTCTTTTGGACGGGCGATATACTGGAGTACCAAGACAGGAGAGATTTTGCCAGCTCTGTGAAATGCAAGAGCTTGATTCCTGTGCCCACATTTTTTTTAGCTATGCAGCTCTTAGTGGCCCTAGAAGGGAGCTACTAGGACGGCACTGTGTTGGGAAGCGGAATCTCAATGCTCTGCTTAAGGGTCTCTTTAACTATACTGATATGGAGATCTCTAAATCAGTTGCTAAGTTTTGTCAGACTTACTTATGGATTAGAGCAGCCCGTCTAGGATCTATTGCTAATTGATGTATTCTGTTTGGAGGTTTGATATTGTTTGCCTGTATATTGATTTTTGTGTTTCTGTAAATGTTGTAATAGCCTGTTGGCTTCACAATAAACAATAAACTATTGATGATTGATTGGGTAAGCTCTGTGAATTGTTTATGAGTACGAGCAGAGAGTAAGGGAGTGTGCTCATGATGGAGACAAGAAGGGAAAGGTCTCTGGATCTATGTCATGAATCCATCTCCTATCATTCCGTGCATTCCTTCTTGGAGCTGATGAAATCTTTGTGAATGCTGTTTCGGATGGAGGAAATCTACCATCATTTTTTCATTTTCCATATTTTTTTTGCTATTTTCCGCCATTTCGGTAATTTCCAGCACTATTAATTTCCGGTATTATAAGTATTTTCATTAATTTCCAGTATTATTGGTAATACTGGAAATTACCGGAAATTACCGGGATTTACCAGAAATTACCAAAACAGTGGGAAATATCAGAAAATCAAAATGTTGATAGATTTCCTCATCACTCCCCAAAGGTCATATTTCCCAATGAGAGCCCTCATCTCTACTCCATTCCCCTGAGCTCACTCTTTCAGTGCTTTCTAGTTGAACCTGGATTTAAGCTGACATGAGTACCCACAAAAATAGGTATGCCTGTTGAAATTTTGGTACCCAACTCGACCCAGTAACATTGGGTACTAATTGGTATCTGATTACAAGTTGGAAATATGCTCTTGAGTTGTTTGTGAAACTGCTCTTTAGGTTCCTAAGAGCCGTGCTTTTTGGCCAAACACTTTCAAGCATGACTGTGTAACATGCCGGAAGGTAAAGATATTGGCATGCGTGTAAATGGAGCTTATTGAGTTCCCACTCATCCTGCTTTTAGGTACTTCAGAATCATCGAGCGGATGATTCCTCTGTCTTAAAGTAAGTGCAACAAAAAGTCCATTCAAGGATGGATGTCAGAGGAAAGTGAAATGCATTTTCTCTGCAGGTACATATAAAGCCTGCGTGTTGCCAATATAATATAACAAACTCCAGCCTCTCACCTGTGTATTTCATCCACTTGGAATACATGAGTGAAGGAGGTTGGGGTGACATACAGTGGATGTAATAAAACTCTCTTCCATCGTTTTTTGGGTGTGATCTTCAAACCAGTTATTCCTAAATTCTTCTGAATAAATATTTTGAGGATTCTGTCCTGGAAAGCAGTGTCTATACATACCTTTTATTGAGGTGCTGGTTATTGTACTGGTCAATCTGTCTTTTAGTTTAAACATAATTACTGTGATCCCTGTGTGCTCATGAGACTGAATCCTGGCACATCACTGTAGTTATGGAATAACACAGTAACTTGGGTTTACTTAATGACAGACTTAGCACATAACCAGAAATAGGGATGTGTGAACGTGGTTCGCAAGTTCAGAGTTCGGCCCGAACTCGGTCTGTTCAGATGACCGAACCCGAACCGACTGAAACGAACTTGAATCCGAACTCTGAAATGACTGAACAGTTCGGTCGGTTCAGATCGAGTTCAGCTGGTTCAGGTGGGAGAAACGTGACCACTGCCAGTTGGTGATCACTGCATGACACAGGCAGGCACAGGGAGGGGGGGTGTTCAGCTGAGGAGCAGACTTCCAGACACCAGGGGTGGAGAGGCTTGGAGTAGCAGCCAGCCTGCCCAATTACCATCCCTTTTCTCCTTAGACCACTGGCTTCGCAGTCTGCAATTGGCCACGGGCTAGGCTGCATGGAGCCAATGGGGCTTGCGGTGAAGCAGGCACAGCAAGTAACAAAACTCATTGCCCTCCCCCCTTCCCAACAGCTGGTCACTGTTCCTGACAGCAGGCGTTTCAGAAGGCTCCCTCTCTCCCAGCAGTTCCCAGTTCCCCAATCCATTGCCATCCTCCTCCTATTTCACCCATCCAACCCATTTACCTCCATATTATTTAGATTATTTAGATTATATTAGATAGATTTAGGTGTTATCTTTTGTTTTTACCCCTCCCTGTGTTCCCTGTGTTCAATTTTCCTTCCTCCCTCCCCCTTCCATTGAATCCTTTCCCTCTCCCTCTTATTCCATCCCTGATTCCCTTCCCCTGTTTTAAGTTTTGGATTTATTTAGAGGAGGATTATTATTAGATTTTCATTTCAGTTTTGTACCCCTCCCTGTGTCCTTTGTGTTTCCCCCTGTGTAATATTGTGTGTGTGTGTGTGTTTGTGTGTATGTATATATATATATATATATATATATATATAGAGAGAGAGAGAGAGAGAGAGAGAGAGAGAGAGAGTAGTTAGCTTAGCTATAGAGATAGATAGAGATACAGTGTGTTTGTAGGACAAGGCCTTTGTAGTTATTAGGATATTCCATTTAGTATTAGTTCCATAGGTTTTAGAATAGTTAGTAGCAGTTAGATTTAGTGTAGAGATAGATAGAATATTAGATAAAAAATTTGAGTAAAAAATATATTTAAAAAATTGTAAAATCTTTGTGTGTGTTTGAGTTGGAAGACATGGAGAAGGGAAGTAGGAGAGGCCGGTCTGCTGCCCATAAGACAGGCAATGGAGCATGTGGGAGAGGTGGTAGGGGCTGTGCCTGCGGAGTGGCAGCAGGCAGCAGCAGCAGTCAGAGCACATCACCACACCCCAAACTCAGCAGGCCTGCTTTAGGGCAACAGACTTCAGCAGCTCAGCATCACCTCCTGGCAGTACCCTCCTCCCTCCACTGCCACGCAGGGCACTAGAAGGCCTGCAGGACTTGAGGCTGCATCTGTCTCTGCTGGTGGTGGTGCTGGAGCAGGT
>QEPC01000412.1:17600871-17644369 GCA_003113815.1 Sphenodon punctatus | reverse complement strand
CCCCCCCCCCAGCCCTCCCCACAATCATCACCTTCATCTTGTCAGGATTTCATTTCTGGTGGCTCGCCACAGCCGACAGACACCGGGTAAGCACCGAGACCGCCAGGCCTGAGTCGGAAGAAAATGAGAGCTATAGATGGGTGTCATCAGCATATTGATGCCACCTCACCCCAAACTCCCAGACAACCTCCCCCAAAGGCTGTATGTACACACTGAACAAGCGAGGGGATAAGACTGCTGAACCTCACACATGAGGACCCAGGGCAAAGATGAAAACTCCCCCAGGACCACATTCTGGGTTCTCCCAGCCAGGAAAGAGTGGAAACATTCAACAACAGTTCCGCTAATCCCTGCCCAATCCCACAGTGGAGTCACCAACAACTCATGATCAACGATATCAAAATGCAGTCGAGAGATCTAACAGGATCAACAGGGTCGAGCGACGTTGGTCCAACTTACGGGAGAGGTCATTGACCAAGGCCACAAGTGCAGTCTCCATGCCATAACCCAGATGGAAGCCCGACTGGGAGGGATCAAGAAAATTGACCCGGTCCAAATGCCCCTGAAGTTGCTGAGCCACCCCCCGTTCAATAACCTTCCCTAAAGGGAAGGTTAGAGACTTGCCGATAGCTGGCCTGAGCACCAATGTCCAAAGATGGCTTCTTGAACAGGGGCCGCACCACCACCTCCTTGAAACAGTCTGGCACCCTGTCCTCTCTAAGGGAGGCGCTGACTATCCCCGCCAGCACTGGCCCCAATGTCTCCCGGCTAGCCTTAACTAGCCAGGACAGGCATGGATCTAACTCACAATGGATGACTCACACAGTCCCAAGAGCATCCCCCGCATCCGAGGGCAACACAGCCTGAAACTCATGCCATAAAACAGGACAGGATGGGGCTTCTCCTGCCTCTGACCTGTCTTCTGGTAAAAATGTTGCATCAAAACAGTGGTGAATTTGAGCAATTTTATCCACAAAGAAATGCACAAACAAATCACAGCGAGCATTTGATGCTTCTAAGTCCATGCGGAGGGAGGCTGGACTGACCAGCCTCCTCACCATCCGGAATAGCTCAGCTGGGCGGGACTTAGAAGATACAATAAGGGCATCAAAGAAAACCTTCTTTGCTGTCCACACCGTAATGGCATAGGTATGTAATCAGACTCTATGCTGTAATCAGTCAACTTCAGCATGCGAGTGATGCCACCGTTGCTCTAACCGCTGCCCTTCACACTTCATCGCCGCAGCTCTGCCGTGTACCATGGGGAGCTGCATTGCCAGTGCTTCGGGAGTGAATGCCTGGGGCCACACCGTCAATGGCCTCAGTCAGCACGGAATTCCACATAGACACGAGGTCATCGAGTGAGCGGTCATCGAGGTCAGAGGAAACATCCCCTAGAGCCATCTCGAACATTTCTGGTTCCATAAGCCTTCGGGGGCGTACCAACCTAACTGGTTCCACACCCTCCCGGGGACCAGCATGCACCAGGATACCCACCAGGAGGAGATAATGAATCTGCAGTGCACGCACATGCGTCTGCAAGGGATGAGTGCAGCATGCGCGGGCTATGAATCAGCCCCACCATCTAATAAAGCTAAGTCAGAATTTGTTAACTTGTCACTAAGTTTATATAATGAATGCTCACTTACAATGCCACCTTGGACATCTATCCATTACAGGGATGTTGTTATTTTTTTAGATCAGGACAAAAACATAAGGGCACAACTAGTACCAGGGTGATTCCTAATTTACAATTGGTTTTCTGCTAATTTAGGCCCAAATTGTGGCTTGCTTAATAGGAGAGTGAGACAACTTTCAGACATGCCCCCCCCACGCATATTCGGGCTGTGCGTGGGGGGATGCGGGCATCCACACACACACAAGCCCTCCCCCCTCGGGGCGGCTTTACTGGCAGAGACACTCAGGGATGCAGAGTTCGATTTTCTTCTCTGCATCCCTGCTCATCTCTGCTGGCAAAGCCGCATGGGCGGGGAGCTTTCAGACCGGCCGATCCCCACGCATATTTGGGTTGCACTTCCCCCCCCCCCGCAGCCCAAATATGTGCCGGGGGGGGCATGTCTGAAAGTGGTCTGAGAACAAACGGGGTTATGGTTAGGGTTAGGCAATATCTGTGGGGATTTGGGGAACCGGGAGGGGGCAGGAGTGCCCCGGGGAACGGGATCACACCAAGACTCGCACTACAATCGGCAGAGCAAGGGGTGGCAGCAAGGCCCTGGTGGGAAAGCAAGCCCTCAGGGTGGAATAGGGATACCAATATGGTGAGTCCCCAGCCTAGATCATCATCGGGCCCGGGGGTAATCGCTGACCTTAATTGCCGCCACCTGCTCGCAAGCATACAGGGCCCCGGAGGGGGCCAGAGGGGTGAGGGACGTGTGGGGGTACGGGGGTGCAACAGGACCCAGGAAGGGACGGCGGGAGGGGTAGGTCTGAGACTCAGGGAATACGCCCAGGCACCCGTGCTCCCCCCCACGCCCACAGGAAGACTCACTCACCGGATTCACACTGCTGAGGTCAAACACTTACACACGCTCACTCACCCACCGGTCACACTGAAGGCAGCCACGCACACACACGAAAGAGAGGGTCACACGATATAGGATACAGCACACAAGGGGCCAGTCTCACGGGCACATCAGGCTCCGATCACCAGCAGCGAAGGTATCCCCAGTGCAGCCTTTTATCTGGTTCCCCCCCCCAGGGCATTGCTGCAGCCGCGCTGAGCGGCGCACCTGAGGGGGCGTGGCAGGGGTCGGCGTGGCCTGCATGCTGGCCCCACCCCTAGGCGTCTCGGCGTGCAGCGGGGGTGTCGGGCTGTTGCGAGGCATGGCTTTGGCTCGGAGCTGCAGCGGGCGCGCCGCGGCGGGGGGTAGGTCCGGTGCGACGGGGATTGCGGGGGGCCGTTGCACGGGGGCCGCGGCAGTCGGGAGGGGGCTGCGGCGTGTCCTAGCCCCTGGAGTCCTTACAATATCCTAGAAAATGGAATGAACTCCACTCCTAAATGTCAGATATAGCAATGTTCCCAAATCAAACCCCCACATACAAAAATCTAAAATCAGGGAAGCTTAAAATCTGGACAAGTCTGGCTTTTCTCTCACTTTTGACACTACTCAATCCTTGGTGATTATTTACATTTTTTGGCTGTTACCAAACGTGATGGTGGCCTGCTTTGGCCTGTGAGCCACCGCCATATTTATTAGTGCCCCGCTTGACGTTCACCCAGGATTGCTCCCAGGCATGTCCAATTACAGACCAGATCCACTCAATCAGGCAAAAGTGGGCCACAGCAGACTATAATGGTTGTTATGGCCCACCATGACTTGGCCCAAATCGGGTCTGCTATGGCTGGATGCCATGGTGGCTGTCATTGGCCGCTATGGCTACCTGTCAGGGTGAGGGGTGGGGCACTAGGCACAGCACGGGGACGGGACCAGTCGGCTGCAGCTCAGAGGCCCAGCCACCGGCATGTTTGTTGGCCAGCTGGACCCAGATCGGACCGTGTTGTCGGCAGGTTCCCGACCCAGGTGGGGTTGTGATGACAGCACTCCGTCGCCACTTCTGTTTACACCCTTTTGTAACCAATTGGATCCATTTCCAGATCTGAAGTGGTTACTAGGCCAGGGATATTTGAATCCACTGGAAATTGATATAAGTTAGAGTCGCAAAACATTAACACTTAATTGAGCTGAGAAGTACCTTTAACAATACCAACTCTGTAAAAAAAAGAAGCAGTTTTTTCAACTTTTAGTTACATTAGAGCCGCACTATTGCCCACTAGATCATCTGAGACCAAGAAAGATTTCCTCCCCTCCACTCCCCCAAGAGCTAGCGCAGAAAGAAGAAAGAACAGCGGGAGGGCTTCCATTAATTTTCTCATTTGTCCCTCTGTTTTCTGTGCAGCAATCTAAACAGAGCTAATTCTGCTGTTGCAGTGCATGTTGTCTGCCTCTAAGTGAGAACTAAACAAAAGGAGCATTAAAACAGAGCTATGTGGTCATCCACACACCATACTGGTTTGGATGACTCTCTGTCTATGTGGCTTTTGGTATTAGAGCGTCTATCAATGGCCCCCTTGTTGTCTGCTGAGCCCCCATGGGGTTACATGAGTACTGTCTCCATTCAATAGCCTCTCTCTCCGCCATTGTCTTTTAATATAGGTTTATAGCCCTCAAGGATATATGCTGCATTACAATTAGTCATAATGTCCAGCAGTTACTGAAGCTTATTTGCAACACGGAGTTTATTGCCCTTTGTGAGCTTGACAAAGAGATCCTTGTTGAGAGCTGTACACAAAAGGCAAACACAATGTATGAATTTCTCAATAATACAAAGGATGAAAATAACAGTGGGTGAGGAAAATGGCAATGGTGGGGGAGGAGGGGACAGCTGAATCTTCCACCCCTATACATGGCCCCTAGCTTTCCCAGATTCATGGATCTGACCTAATTTTAAAAAAGAAATCCCTTAGCAGAGAAAGAGAGGGGAAACAAGCCGGGCAGCAGACTACTGTCCTGTAGCTGAAATGACCAAGGAAGAATTTTGTTTTATGTCCTATGCTGGAAATCCCTGTCATGTCTAATGTTTAGAAATGCACTCCTTTATTTAACACTTTTTAAAGAATCTTGCAGCTGCATCAACTGCAGCGGTGGCTTTGGCATGGTAAAATAAAGGACACCGTTTCAATAAATAGCATTTGGTCTATCATCAGGGTCTCCGACTGCTCTGTAAAGAATGCTCAGTTAACCCCACTTTTACCCATCCATCAGTCAGCCTGCATACTGCCAGATGACTGCACAAGAACACGAGGAAACAAATGTGGCTGTGTTAACAGAGTCATCCAGATTACCCAACTGAGTGAGGAGGAGTCAACTGAGGGTTACTGCTGCCTGCATCTTGGGTGGAACAGTAGAATGTGCTGGACTACTGGCGTAACCCTTTCAGAGCTATCATGTTCCTCCTACAGAACCTTGTGATCTCATAAGAACATAAGAAGGGCCATACTGAGTCAGACCAGCCCCTGGACCTGCTCCGGGGGTGGCTAGCCTTATATTCCCCGAGTGCAGCCCTGACAGTTGCTAGGCCCACAGTCTGCTCACATGGCACCCTCCTCCCCCACACCATAGAGCTGTGGGCAGATTGGCTGCTGCTCTAGGCTGCCACTCACAACTCTAAGGCATAACTGAGGCAACCCCTGGCCTGAAACAGAGATGCAGTGGTCCATCCTCTGAGTAGCTGGACCACTATTGGTGCCCCGGCCGGTGCCCTTGACTGGTGCTCCAATTTTGGGTGGCCTGATATGCTTGCAGTGCTCTGGGATTGTTCCAAGCATTGCAAGTGGAGCTGGCCTGCTCCACCTCAGGACTCAGTGGCCCACCTTTAAATGGACGGGCCTCCGGGATGAGGCAGAGAGAGGCGTGGGTGCAGTCCATCTAAAAGCACCCATAATCTGACCACTTCTGAAATGGTGGAAAAGTCCAGTGTCTAAACTGTTAAGTATATATCACTCCCACACAAGTAACTATGGGTACCTCCACACAAGCTGTGGAGGACTCGATCCCTGTGCACACCATGAAGGGCAATTATGGAGGTAGTGCAAGACAGTGGTGATGATAGTGGGTAGGGACAAGGGAGTGGAGGCCCCCATCATTGACGGGATACGTCCCTCCCTTGTTCCTCAGGTTTGGAGCCTTGGAGTTCTCCTTAACTCACAGCTCCGCCTTGATGATCAGGTGGCAGCCGTGGCAAGGATGAGTGTGTTTGGTAAATTACAGCTGGCCCAATGCTTCGACCATACGTCTCGGGCTCTGACCTTGCCACCATCATCCATGCATTTATCACCTCAAGATTAGACTACTGAAACGCACTCGATGTGGGGCTAACCCTAGTGATGACCCAGAGACTGCAGCTGGTATGTAATGCGGCGGCCCACCTCCTCACGGGGACAGGTTGCTGGGAGCACATAACACCGGTGCTCCAATCTCTGCACCACTTGCTGCCTATAGTCTTCTGGATCCAATTCAAGGTATTAGTTATCACCTTCAAAGCTCTATATGGCCTGGGCCCCACTTACCTGTGGGACTGCCTCATCCCTTGTGTCCTGGATCGATCCCTGCAGTCAGCTGCTTGGAGATCCCCTGGCTTTCCTGGGTGGCCATGTTCAAGTGGCAATTTTCGGTGGCCATGCCATGGCTATGGAATTCCCTCCCAGTGGAGATTCACCTCTCTCTGGATCTCCCTTCATTCCACAGTCAATGCAAGACTTGTCTGTTTCGCCAAGCATTCGGTGATGGGAATGGGTAGTGGGTGGAGGGCTTTTGTTTTATTCTACGGGTATTGGGGTTTTCTTTTCGGGTGTCTATTGCTGTTTTTGTTTTAATGTGACTTTTATTATGATATATTTTTAATATTTGTTTTATATGATGTTTTTAATATGATGTACACCGCCCCAAGCTGCCATTAGGTAAGAGAGGGTGGTATATAATTAAATAAATTAAATAAATGCTTCCATTTGGGGCCAACTCCCTGAGCTGGCCCCAAATGACTTTGGGGCCAGCTCAGGGAGTAGGACAGTTGGTTGCCCCCTGCTGTGAGGCAGTCAGGCAGCTCTCGGCTGCTCCACCACACCCCGTGGTGGGCAGAGGCAATGGCTACACAAATGGGTTCCCGGCTCGGCCCTACCCCACCACCTCCCTTGACCTGGCCACTATCCCACCCCGAGCCGTGGCATGGCTGTGTGGGACAAGACCTAGCACTTGCAGATCAGAGGAGTGTCTACTGTGCAGTGGTGCAGATGGAGACTGGGAACATGAGTGGCAGCACACTACAATGCCTTGGGAAGCCTTACCCTACTTTGGATAAGGCCGCTACATGCTGCGTTCATGGCCTTTTCCCAAGGACACAGTGCATAGCAGCGAGCTTCCTGCCTCAGCACATGGCAGGGAGAATAACTGGTGACCGCCAAGCACACAATACACTGCATCACGTGGTAAGATTGCCCAGAGTGGGGTAAGGCTGCAGTCTAAGTGCAGAGACACCCTACACCTCTGATTGTCCCAACTACTTACACGTATTTAACCCATTGCAGTCATTTTGCGGGGGCTACAAGCATCTCGTTTCCAGTACGGGAGCCAAATAAGAAAATTTTTGCTAAAACTCCAACAAATTGGAGGTGGGGTTAGCACTCAAAATGGCATAAATTACTCTTACACTGCCACATATTCGCTGATATTTTGTGGCAAAATAAAATATTGTGCTGGTGGAGAGGGCATTTATTTTTCAATTAATTCAAATGGAGAAACTCATCAGTTCAGGATACAGCAGATCTCCATGAGAATCAGGAGAATACAGTTTTTTATTTGGTCCTAGCCTGGTTGGATTTTCTTTGAGAATCTCATGAGAATGGGTCGAGAATCGGCTGAGTCGTGACTCATTCTCATTCCCAGAAATTTGTTAAGAACCCAGTTCTTGGTGAGATTTTTCAGGTTACCAAGAATGAGTTTCAACCTTAATTATTATTCCCATTTTACAGATCGGGAACTGAGACTGAGTTAAAGTGACTTAGTAAACGATGCCCAGTGAGTGAATCCTGGTCTTCCAGGTCCAAGTCAACACCTTATCCACTAGGTTACACTGGCTTGATAAGGCCATTTCACAATCTTTAATGCATTTATCCTCACCAAACACCCCTTCTTCCCCTTCCTGTGATCTAGGGAAGTATTGTTACTCTCATCTAAAAGTCTCAAAGTGACTAAGTTAACCTTTGCCAAAGGTCACATATGGAATTTGTGGTAGAGCAGAGGACTGAACCCAACTGGGCCAAGTCCCCATGACCTTTCAGTCATCCATAAAACTACGAGTGCTTTCCCAAAACATTGACTTATGCGCATTATTATTTTATCCAAATATTATAGTAATTTGAGAATGAATTCAACCTCATGTTTTCTATCCAATGTGCATGTTTGAAAAGTGCATTACAGGGTGCTCCAAACCATTTTGAAAAAGGAAGGTTTTTAAATTATGTGCATAGATTGATTGTGTGAATGCTGCATTGAAACCACATTCACATAAGGTATCTTTGCCATCACAGCAATGGGTGTCTGAATGTGTGTTTTGACCTTGATATGAACATCAATTGATCATTGTATTCACCATGTGGTGCTGCTTAGACAGACAGCCCATCTTGGGGCAAATCAGTGGACATTTTTGCACACACCTTAAAATTCCTTATTTTTCAATCTTCTGGGTTTACAAGTCCACAAGTAAGTTCCGGATGTATTCTTCACACACACACTGCCCTGAGGCAGTTCCTGGATACATTCTTCACACAAACACTGTCCTGAGGCAGCCTAAAGTAGCCGCAGCTGTAGACGTGAGGGGCTGCCATGGAAACCAAGTGACCACAGCTGCCTGGAGCAAAGCAGTTTACCAGGAGAACATTTTACACACAAAAGTTCTGGGAGAAGTTCTATGCAGAAGTTCAAAGAGCCAGATGTTTAAGATCTGGGTGAGTGATTTAGACACACAGAAAGTTCAGGATGTAACAGCAAACATGCAGGAGAAATGTGTGTGTAAAAACACCCAGTGTTTTGCTTGCCATCCAATCTCAGCACACAAGTGTTGCCACCTCATTCCCCGTGTTGTACCTGCTAACATGCCACACAATATCATTTTAAAGGAATGCACAGGAATCGTCTGTTAGTCTTCCAGGACAATGGAAGTCACAGAGAGAGCTGAGGCAGGGAAACAACCTCCAGAGTGGTGTGAGAAATAACCTCTGGAGGAGGGGGAGAAAGGTCATTTCTGGTTTTCTTCCTGTAACGCTGAGAATGCAGATAAAAGCAAGAGAAATATTGTGCATCAGACTGAATGTGGGCATCCTTATAATCCATAATTTTACAATGTGCATTAAGTTCAAATGTGGAGAAAGGCAGAACGTGTGAATGGAGAACAGCAAATTGTAATGTGCATCATAAACAATCAGATAATGTGGACTTCTTTATAATGTGGGAAAGTGCCCTGATGCTTCAGATTCAGGAAGCTATCCATGTTCACTTTTGTGCAGGAGTTTAGGGCAGTGGATCCAGGCAGTTTGTAGATCCAATTGCCATGTTTCCTGCTCATCCTTAACCTCTCTCTGTTCTCCTGAGTGCAGTAAACCACTGAGCCTTTCTCCCCAGGCTTGAAAATGTGCAGTTGCTAGAGGGGGAAAATGGAACCCTGTCAAATCTGGGGTGCCTGATGTGACCTGATGAGCTACCTGACATCCTGAAATTGCACTTTCCTGGACTTTCCCAGATGCCCCAGGAAGCAGCTGATTGCAGCTCCTGCCCACACCTGCGTGTTCCCTGGGCTGTACCCGGCCGCTGATCAGCTGAGCTGGGTTCTTCCTGCTTGGCTTTTCCATGTGTGTATGTGTGTGCGTGTGCATGTGTGCATCTGTATGCGTGTGTGTGTGTGTGCGTGTGTGTGTGTGTGAGAGAGAGTGAAGCTAGGAGGCCTCTCCTGACACAATTGTGCACACAAATTATATACACCCCACCCCACCCACTATGAGGACTGTGGTGTGCCGCTCACCCATGGATTTTATGGCTTGGCACACTGGGAAAGTTCTCCTCACTCCCCACCCGCTCAGAAAAACGTAAAAGGAAAAATCAGGGTCTGCTGAGAAGGAACCAGAAGGAGCAGCCCAGCGGGTGAGTCAGTCCAGGGTATGCAAGAGTGCGGGCTGGCAGTAGCTGGGGTTGACATCCTGGAAAGTCCTGAAAAGTCTGGAAAACGTCATTTCTGGGATGGGTTCTTTTTTTTCCAGGCATCATGGCACCTGATGGGAGCCTGGGTAACCCACCGAGTGTTCAATGGTGTGCCTGAAAATGTGGGTATTAGGGCTGAAAAGAGAATGCGATCACATTCTCGTGAGAACGGGTGAGATTCCTTTACACGCCCACCCTGTGATATCGCGCATGCTTTCGGCAGGGTTTTCAAGAACCTCGCAACCTTTTTCTAAAACCTCAAAAAAAAATTCTACACTTGTGCAAAATGGCTATCAAGCCATTCTGCACATGTGTGGCCCCAGAAAGCCAATTTGTGCCTGCACAAACCGTTTGGGGCGACCATTCTAGAATGTCGGTGGGATTGGTGCTGAGGCTGCCGATGCTCGCAAGATTCTCGATCCAGAGAATCTCAGGGTGAACGCCATTTTTGCCAAGGTTCTCGAGGGGATCAAGAAATCATTTGGGCCCTAGTATGATCCTCAAGTACAAACTGAAGTACTCTCTGCACCTCTAGTAGATATCTTTTCTATCCAGCCTCTCTGGGAGCAGTGCAAGATACTGGGTATTCAGCTGCCTTGTGGTGAGTGCTTGCTGGGGAAGAGGAGGGGCCGCGGGTGGGGGTTAGGGCTGTAGCGGAATTTCGCAGCGGTAGCTATTTCCGACGGAAACAGTGTTTCCGCAATTAGTGGAATGGCATGGCAGAGGCTTTAATTCCGCGGTTTCATTCCGCGGTTCCGCGGTTCCGCTTATTTAATTCCGCAACTTAGTGGAATCGTGGAAACATGACATTTTCGCTATTTCCGCAATTCCGCCAGCGCCAAAAAATCGCGGAATAGTGGTTTTCCGCGATTTCCGCGATTTTTCCGCGATTTTTCCGCGATTCCGCGATTTGCAGAATTCCGGCGGAATTAGCAGAATATCCGCAGAAATGTCGCGGTGTGGCGGGGGCAATTCCGAAATAGCGGAACGGAATCGCGGCGCGGTAAAAGCTGCTGCCGCATCAGCCCTAGTGGGGGTGTCAAGATTTCCACTAAGGAAATTAAACAAGCTGATAAAACTGTATTGCTTATTAAAGTGATTAAAAGAAAATACAGATGCAAACAAGGTGGAATGGTCCAAAACCTACCCCTTCCTTCCTTCCTTCCTTCGGGTATTTTTAGACAAGCACCTTCCCACTCATCACCCACCCATCATGCATGTTACAGGGCAGCATTGGTGTCGTATGCAGCCCTGCAACATGCATAATGGGTGGGTAATGGGTAGGGAGACGCATGTCTAAAAACACTTTTTCTTTCTTTCTTTCTCTGTCAGCTTGCTAATAGTTTGAATCCCCCCTGCCCCCCCCCAGCCCCAATTACACTACATTTTGCATTTCCTTTTACCTTTTACACGGCTCTTTTGGACATCGCCCTGCATCCATGAGCTAGTTAAATAGGCATGACTTGTCTTTTCAGCATCTTGCGTGCTCCACCACGATTTTAAGATGGGAATACACAGGAGAAGTGGGGAGAGTATTATTTAAAAACAAAAACAAAACAACCGCTATTTGCTTGGGTGAAGGCGCTCAAATTAAGATGCAGACAAGGAAAGACATTGGAAGTTAGGAAAATACTTAACCTGTTTTTCATCTAACACTCAAATCTCTTGCGAACCGCTGGCAAACCCGCACTCTGATGCCTATTATCATTCATTTAAGTCCTTCTAGTTGTAGCTGGTAAATTTAATACGAAAACCTAAGTGTTTTAACCAGACCATGATAAAATTGATGGACTTTTCTTTTAAGACCCAAAGGGACCATTATGATCACATTGTCTGGCCTTCTAAATAACACAAGCCATAGAGTTTCACCCTGTAGCTTCTGAATTAGGCCTATCCCTTCTGATTTTCAGTATTTACCACTGCCCTTAGCCCAGAATAAGCTAGATACTCAGCTGATGTAAATAACTGTCTTGTTCGTAACCCTACCTTGATTTGCACCTGTTCAAATTACAACCCTCAAACTCTTCACTTTCTGCCTGTCAGTTTCCCTTTGTATTTATTTTTTATATTCTCCGAAACCATTCAAAGCTGCAATCGAGCCAATTGCGGGATTATTATCGAAGGGCTTGCCCCTTGTTTAATATAACAACGTCAGAGATAGAGTCCAGAAGCTGAATAGGGCACTATTGGCTTCCGTTTCCTATTGCGACTCATTGATGCACACAATACATGAGAAGCACATCCCCATTCTCCAGCTGTTTCTTCATTTTCTCGTACAATGGTAGGTTCCCGCTTGCTCTATCAGTGAGTCCTTTTAAGTTGCCTCCCTGGATTAAGTCCTGAGCTCCTTAAATTAATATCCTCCCTAATAATCCCCATGAAAGCTGCACTACTGGTGAGCTACATGTTTCTTGTAAGTTAACTTTTAATATCCAAGCCCAGTGTAACCCGATGCAATCCCATTGAAGTCAATGGGGCTGCAGCTGCTTAGCCCAAGCCCAAACTTGGCTGACATTCTCTATTGCTGCGATGGTGCCTCTGAGCATTATCACTGTTTTGTTCATGAAATCCACGTGTACCTGCTCATGAAAGAGCCTCCCAGACAGAGCTTACTGGTCAGCTAGTTATGCATTACCCCTTGATCAATGCGACTAGCTTTGCAACTGTTGAAACAAGCCAGTCAACTGTTACGGCAAGTCTTGGCTGTAGTCTCGCTTTGTAGCTTTCTCCAGATGCATCCAATGTGGCCTTTTACTGTATTTTAAATAATGCGGGACAGGCGGCAAGCAAACAAGAATGTCATTTATGGGTCGAAGGCAGGGGAACACTCAGTCTACCAACAGTGGGAGGTTTTAAAGCTTGAGATTTTCCTCTTCATTGAGCTTCACAACCCTCAGCTTTTTCTCTTTGCCTTTTGATGAGAACAAGTGACATCAAGGACCAAGTTTTGCTCACAGTAAAGAGGGAGACAGGGAATTTTTCTGATGAATGAAAGCAGGATCTGACCTGCATTACTGCTAATGGCATTTTATGATCTGGAAATGTCATATCGTCAGCTCAAAGGACATTAGGAAAGCCATGGGCCAAAACACATAGCCCTTCTGAATGTCCAAGCCAGGTCTTAGGGTACAAGAAAACCATTCCATATTTTCATTCCTATGAGACTAGAAAGAACTGACCCCCTCTGGGGGGAATACCACATGCCATTTCTAGATGCAGCTTCCAAGGTCTACCTCTATTACCTAAATGAACTGGTTTTCCCTTTTTAAAATGTATGAGGCCAATCTTAAGGTCCACACGTGCTCCAAGCATGCATGCTTCATACATGCATTAAGTGTACACCAAGTGTGCACTAAGTGTAAGATGTATACACACCAAATGCATGCTGTGTAGGGATGGGAAGTTCAGAAGCGGATCAATACGATTACTCCAATTTTGGATGAATTGTACTGATAAGAAACAATCTGAACCTGCCGGAGACTATGCTCCAAAAGGATTGGATCCATGACGGCGTGTGTGTGTGTGTGTGTGTCTATGGGTATTTTCAGATGTGACAGGGCGGCATTCGCCCCATCACGGAAACTACCCTTGGATTCCCCGCTGGGATCACTCCGGCACGATCAACAGACGTGCCGGGGGATCCCGGTGGGCAATTGGGGAGGGGGTGGGGCCACGCGGCGCAACGTGCAGCCGCACAGCCCCGCCCCCCCACGCTCCCCCATTGCCCACCCTCTGGGGAGACGGGCGGGCGCCGTGGCCAATGCAGCCGCAGCACCCGCCTGAAATGACCACGGCCCAGAATCCCGGCGGGGATTCCGGGCCGTAATCACTGTCCAGACGTGACAGGCCCCTTCATCCCCGCTGGGAATCTCATTCACCATGCAATCGGCGCCGGCCCCGCCAGTCCAGCCGATCGCGTGGCGAATGAGATTCCCGGCGGGGATTGAGCATGGTTAACATCTGGGGGGGAACTTCCAGTTCCCCAACAGATGTTACGAGGGCATTCCCCACCACAGGGAATTGACTGTGGTTGAGCGTGATCTCGTAACGTCTGAAAATACCCTATGAAAACTCCTTGGAGCAGTGCTGGCACCGTTCCAATGAGCTTTCAGCTTATGTGCGACATGCCAAACCCATCCTGCCCCCAGCTCTGCCTCTCCCAGACTCCTGCCTGCCCCAGTGCCTGCTGAAGTGTTGTTGGGGCAGGCGTCTGGGGAAGGCAGAGCTGGGGGCAGAGGGGCTGCACAGGGGTGGGAAGAGGAGAGTAGTTGATGTGCTCCAGGCTCTGGAGTTTGAACCGATGACCCGCAATGCCTGGCGTGGCCTTCTTACAGCCACGCCATGAAGAAAATGTACAGAAAATCACTGTGTCCACAAAAATGACCACCATGGCCATTCTACACGTGTGGCCATTTTCCAAAATGCCAGGCAGCGTGGGGGGTGGAGCCAGTGAGTCGCGCATCACTTTCTGCCCCCCCCCCGGCATGGTCAGGTGGCAGGGATGTGTGTCCCCGCCGCTAGTGCTAACTTGTCCGGGGGTAGCCCACCCCCATCCCCAGGCAGGATGATAGTCTCCCATCATGTCGGTTAACACCCAGTGGGTGTTTTCAAACACACATTTCTCCTGCATGTTTGCTGTTACATCCTGAACTTTCTCTGTGTTTAAATCACTCACCTAGATCTTAAACATCTGGTTCTTTGAACTTCTGCATAGAACTTCTCCCAGAACTTTGTGTGTAAAAACTTCTCTTGGTAAACTGCTTTGCTCCAGGCAGCTGTGGTCACTTGGTTTCCATGGAAGCCCCTCACGTCTACAGCTGTGGCTACTTTAGGCTGCCTCAGGGCAGTGTGTATGTGAAGAATGCATTCAGGAACTTACTTGTGGACTTGTAAACCCAGAAGATTGAAGGACCAGCACTTTAAGGTGTGTGTAAAAATGCCCAATTTCAGCTTTACAATATTCCAGGAAGAACAAGGACTTGGCAGGGGATTAACCCTTTGAGCCAAGTCTGGTGATGGCAGGAACATTTACACCCAACCACCAAAGGGAGAGGCCTGGTTGATGGTGAGGTGGGTCCTAGCCAAGACATCCCAACCAGCACCCTAGCCCAAGATCCTGGCATTACCATCTGTAAGTCATGATTCAGGCCACTAAAATCATGAGATTATCACCATTAATTGAATGCAAGGTTCTTTTTATTAGTCGTCTAGATTCTGAGTCTACAGGTCCCATAGTATTAATGTTTGCAATATTTTCTCAACTGTTATGATATCAGTGCTTCAGAATCTGCCTTGACTTCCAATAACATTCCAGGGGATGTTTTTAACCCAGAAAGCCTTAAACAGCTTGGACCCTATGGGTGTTAACAAATGAGATGAAAGCCCACTGGAGTCCGGATTCAGTCTGTGCAGCCCCATCTCACACGTTTAGCAACTACAGCCTAATAAACAGGTAGCCCCTGCATGTTATGCACTTGTGGGCATGGGCAGCCCCTAGTGGTAGTGCCAGTGAGAGCAAACAGAGGGGCAGGAAGCAGTGATGCTCAAGGATTTTTGCCCATGACTCTATGGTGCTGGTGGGTGGTCCTGCACGCATGGAGGGGCTGCAAACAACCTGACGCGATGCAGATACATGGACGAAAACTAGCCCGCCTTCACTCATATGGTGGCTCTATGTTTGGGGAGGTGGGCTGTGTGTCCAGTGAAAGGAGGTCCCGTGGCCAATGGGGATGAACAGCTAATAAACATTTAAAGCAGGTGGACATCCATCTAGTGTGCGCTATTGTGGGCTATCATCTTGCTTGTTAACACCCAGTAGGTGAAAACCTGCAGCCCTTTCAAACGGCACCTATGAGAGATGCAGTGAATGGCCGCAGCCAGTGCTCAGGTGCACATGCACCCTGCCAGCACGGCAAACAGCGCGGGGCACCGATGTGCCCCGTCCAATGAGACCCACTGAGCCCACACACCCCGCAGCCTGGGCGATAGAGCAAGAGCCGTGCCGGCTTCATCCCCCGGACTGTGGGGTGTGTGGGCTCAGTGGGTTGCACTGGGTGGGGCGCACCGTTGCCCAGTGCTGAAATCTGTGCATGCGGTGTGCATGCATGTCTGAGCATCCGCCGCTCAGATCTCTACTGCACTGGCTGCTGGTGTAAGCTGGCAGCATTTGGGTGCAATCCTGCACCTACACGAGGTGCATGGCCAGGATACCCATGTTCAGGGATGCACACATGCCGCATGTGTAGCAAGTCACATGGGGCAAAGGCCCAGCATGGTCCGACGCAGGAACTGTGCCTGCTCCATCCCCCCAGCTGTGGGGTGTGTAGGCTCAGGGGGTCGTATCAGTCTGTGTCGCGCCTGTGCCCACGTGGCTTGCATACATACCTACCATCTCACCAAGCACTGCACCTGCAGGTGGCTTACACCAGCCAGAGGATTGCACCCTTTGTGTTTAAACAACCAACTCCTCCCGTATCTTCCTCAGTAATCCCTTAGGTCCGTCAGGGCTGCCCTCTTGCAAGATCTGTCACTGCGTTAAACCTACAAAGCAAGGGCACACAGAGAGACATTCTCAGTTGCTGCTCCACATCTCTGTAGATCCCTTCCCCTGTTGGTTTGCCACAGGCCCAACATTTTCTGGAGACCTACTTTATTGGCCTGGCCTTTAGCAGGCAGGGATAGGATTGGTGCATTGGTTTTAAATGGTAGTTTTATACCATTTAATGTTTTTTATAAGTTTTATTTTGATCTATTTTATTCTGTAGTATGTTGTAAATTGTCCCAAATCTTCAGAGAAGGGTGGGTTAAAAATAAATAAATAAATAAATAAATAAACACCATGAGGGCTAGAAACTTAACCTGTGCCAAGCAAAATTGCCTCACAGGCCACGTGTTGTACACGCTTGGATTTGGCCATAATTGCCTGCTTCTGAAGCTACTCTAGCTTCTGAACCAACTGGACTCAGCCACTGTAGAATATATGATGTCAGGCTAGATGGATGATTCATTTTATCCAATTTCCCGTTCTTACACTCTTAGGGTAAAAACAGACTTGCGGATGGCGTGGTGGCTCCACGGCCCAGCCCAAGATGGACTACTGCCGCCGTGATTCAAGTTGGGGAGAGGCACTGAACAAATGTGCCCATGGCCAGGGAGCCGTCATGCTGCCCGCCTGCACTAGATAGGATGGGCAGCTAAACAAATGTGCAGGTGCCTAGCACCGCCTGTGCCCTGCCCCTCTGCCTGCCATTCTGGACAGTCATAGCAACCAGTCATGATGCTCAGCCATGGTAGCCCCTGCTCTAAGGTGGCTATGGCAGGGCTGAACACATGCTAGCCCATGTTGACCCCCGTGGGCGGCCCTCAGCCCAGACTGTGTCCTTGGAGATTTTTCAAGGACTCAGCCTGGGCTAGCCACCTATCCACCCTGGGGCAGTTCTGGCCTAACATCTGACATGCATAAACAGACGTACTGGTGGGTTCCGGGCCACATTGGACCACCATCCCATCTGTTAATACCTTCTGTCTCAAGCACAGGGGCAGTCTTAGAATTTGTGGGGCTCAGGGTGGAGATAAAATGCAGACCCCCGGGTGGCTCTGCCCCCCCCCCCAGGGACACCCTCTGTGGGGCTCTAGAAGAGGTTGTGTTTTCAGCCACACTGGGAGGGAGTAAGGGCCCTTTGCTTTGCTCTAGCAAAAATGGGAGACACTGGAAGCCCCCAAAAGTATAGAAAATCATTGGCCCTCAGGTGGCCACCTAAAGTTGCGCTGTAGTAAGTCTTGCCCTGATCAACCCCTGTGAGATTTTGGCTGTTGTTATTTTTCTCTAAGGAGAGAGTGAAGGGATAAAAGAGAGAGAACAAAATAATATATAAACATCTGAAATTTGCACCCCCCCAACATCTGGTTTAACTTAAGAAAAAGTTATATAGCAATCTGTATTTTAATGCACCCTATATAGGATGGAGAGGGGGGAAAGAAACCAAGGAAATCAGCAGAGATATCATGCAAGAGTGCAGAAGAAATATTGAAATAATCATAGCTCAGCTCAGTTTCCAGAGAGTGCCTCCAGCATTTAGTTAGAGCGTAAAGTGAGATCCCTTGCCCCACACACAGTCTAGCATACGAACTCACGTTCATGGAGCTAAACATCAACAATCCAAGCAGTGATCAGTACACTGATAAATGGCCTCATGAGGCACTCAAAGGAGATATGTTCTAATAAACGTTTTCACTTTGGTTTTGTCCATTGTTTAGTTTAGAGAACAAGATCAGCCTTTCACATAAGAAGGTCATTTTCATTAGAAAGAGGAGTCATCATAAACAATGACAAAGAACAATCCAGAAAGAGAACATAAGAACTTAAGAAGTGCCATATTGGATCAGTCTAATAGTCCATCTAGCCAGATAGCCAGGTGCTGGTAGCAGCCACCATCAGTTGCTTGAGAGATTTATGCAACAGGTTGTAATGAATGCGCATCATCTGTCGCTGGTGCTCCAGAGTCTGCATTGGCTGACCATAATTTTCTGGACTTGATTCAAGATGCTGGTTTTGGCCGACAAAAACCTAGATAGCCTGGTCTTCACATATCTGAAAGACCTCCTCCCTCACATCCCACTAGGGCTGAAGAGGCAACTCCTTTTTCTGCAACAATATTTCATTCTGCCATTTTGGAATTGCCTGTGACTTTCCGCAGATTTTCTGCTGGCATTCCGCTAATTCCGTGCCCCTTTGCTTTGCGACATCAGAATTATCGGAATAATCGGAAAGTGTCGGAATAATTTTGGAAAGTGGCAGAATAAACTCAGAAATTGTTGGAAGAAACATTGTTCCACTACTTTCGCATTATGACCGCATGTCAGAAAGTGCAAGCGGAAGTAGAGGCATGAAAGTAGTGGAATGAACATCTCTATCGCACCGTGCCGCTCATTGCAGAAGAGCTCTTTCTGTCAGAAACAGCTACTGAGGCGGATTGCCATTTCAGCCCTACCATGGCTTCCAAGGCCTGCTGGGAGTGCCCTTTGGTGCATAGCATATCATCTGCCCATCAGGTCCATACAGCGAGGTCCGACAGAGAGGCATTCTTAGTTGCTGCCCCAGTATTGTGAAACTCACTTCCCCTGAAGATTCATCAGAGCCCAAGCCTGGAGGAAACATAAGACAGGCATTTGGAAAGCAGTGATAAGGTTTGAGGAGATTTGGATAAAGTTATGGGAGGGTTTGGAATACAGTTATGGGAAGCCTTCCCATACCTATTTCCAGGGGGACCGATGAGGGGTGTACACTGTGCTGCCCAGTTATTGGGCCCCCTGGAAAAGGCGACTGATTAGAGAGTTGCACACAGCTTGGAAGAGGCTTCCCTGATTCCCTCCCCACTCAGATAATATACTGCCAGGTCCCAGCTAAGCTCTGCAGAGTGCAGTAGAGCTGAAATGAAAAGGTATTTTCCTTTTTGAGAAAAAAAAATTGCAGAAACAGAATGGCCATTTTTGTGGAAATTGAAAAATTTTGGAAACAAAATTTCAACCCTATAGCTGAAACAAAAAGCTATTTTACTTTTTGAAAAAAAAATTCAGAAACAAAATGGTCAATTTTGGCAGAATTCGAAAAATTTCAGAATAGAAATTTCAGCCCTAGAGTGCAGCATGGCTTGGGACGCAGTGAGCAAGTTCAGCTCTCTGCAGAATTCAGAGGGAGGCAGGGAGCAGTGTATAGCATCAGACCATAGGCCAGCAGCCCCAGAGTAAGTACCTCAGGGACCGCCTCGCCCTCTGCGCCCCAGAGCGGCTCCTTCGGTCTGCCGGGGGTGCCTTCTTGGAGGCCCTCTGCATTAAGCGGGGGGGCCACAATGAAGAGGGCATTCTCGGTGGCTGGGCCGCACGTTTGGAACTCCCTCCCGGAGGAAGCTCGCCTGGCCCCAAGCCTTTTGACATTCCGGCGTAGTTGTAAAACCTGAATGTTCGCCCAGGCCTTTGGGGAGGGGGGTTAGCAGGTTTTATCTCCCTTACCCTTTTTATTGTTTTATTGAGTTCCCGGGCCCTGTTTTAATACTTGATTATTGTGTTTGATATTATTTCATTGTTTTTAGATATATTTTATACATGATTCTTTTATTGTTGTAAGCCACCCCAAGCTGTTTTAGTAGGGGTGGGGTAAAAATTTAATAAATAAGTAAAAATAAATATATTTTTATTTTTTACTTTTCTCAATATTTGTTCAATGAGAATACAGCATATTTTTCTGTTCATACTTGTTTCCCAGAATGAACCGAGAAATGTGGTTCTCATTGAAAAACGAGTAAATACTGAGGATGAGTTTCAGCCCTCGTGCTAACTCTTGCAGGATTGAGAAGAAATTAGTTGCTCATTTGGTACCCAAAGGTAATACCCGCAATTTCAGGTATGGTGTTGGATGCTCTCCAGGATACTAGAGTACCAATCTGTCACCTCATCATTACCTGAAAATACCAGGTATTGCTGTGACTGAGTTACTGCCATACTATTCTACCAGTCAGTGCTGATCAGTAAGTAATTCAGTATTAAAGAAATCAGGAAGGAAAGTGGATAAATAGGTACCGGATGTCAACAAATCTGTACTGGATGTTAGAAAATCAGGATGAAAAACAATATTTTGGTACACAACATGGAACTTTGGATTAAAAAAAAATGTGACAGTAACCCACTCTGGCCTTCTTTGGCCCATGGGCCACTGTCATGTTTGTTATCAGGCCACCAGATGTTCCCCTGGACTGACCCCGGGCAGGTTGGCCAAAGTCACAGCTGGGGCCGGCAAGAGGCAACCCAATCAGGGCAAAATGGGCCAGAGAGTGATTGCACGTCTGTTCCTGCTGACCCAGATCAAGTCCACCATGGTGGCCATCATACCTGCCATCATAGGCTGCCATGGATGCCTTTTATGATGGGGGGGCGGGGCACTGAGTGCAGCCTGGGAGTGGGGCTGGGCAGCTGCACATTTGTGTGTTTCCCTGTTCCCGAGGTCTTGCCTGTGTGAGTGTGTTTTCCATGGCCCAGCCAGGTCAGGACCGGGTTTGTGGCAGCTTCCTGACCCAAACTGGGTCAGGTTGCTGCTGCTGCAGTGGGGTCACTTCTGGTTTTATCCAGTGAAGCCATGCAGTTTTAATGCAACAATTGCATCCAGAAGGACAAATCCTAAGATTTACAACCTGGATCTGTCCAACTGTGCAATGATTATTTTTTTTAAAGGAAACAGACAGCGGTCACTTACTCTAGTCAGTAGTCACGATCATTACTTTTTATCATCCCCTTCTCTTCCACTTGCACTTTCATTTTAGGATTGGTCGCACTCTGTTGCAGAAGCCTCTGCAAAATGCTGAATCTTGCAAATTGCAGGTGTTATTGGCTGTGATGTGGCATCATTTAACTAGATGAATATATTCAAGTTGAGACAAAGTCAACCTCCAGGTGAAAATTATGCCATCCTGGGTGGGCTGATTTTTAGCAGATCAAAATAAAAACCCATGTTTGGGTGTATGAATTACTGATTCAGAGACCACAAAGACTTGCCTGTGCTATTGTATCCCTACAGGACTAGCGTAGCTGTAAACTTGACAGAGGTTCTTCTGCTCCCACCCTCCCATCCCCAACTTAATAGCTACCTCTCCAAGTGTGAATCATGAAGCCACATAAACTACAACAATACTGTCCTCCTACTGACTTCTCGGAACATAAACAATAATAACATAAATACAACTTACCAAAGACTTAAGCAAAGCACTTAAAGGAAATCTATATTTTTATATAAACAATGGCTGTTTACTGATGTCGTATGATGTTTCTGCTTAATTCTGGGTAGCTGGAAATGATCTCATTGCAGAAGAGCAGATTCCCCATCTACTGTAAACAAAAGCCAAAGAGGCTATGTTTTATTTCTGTGCCAACTTTTATGATTCCTTGTACATTGCTACTGAGCAATAGGGTGATGGACGTTAGAGATGACTATACATGCATGATCAATTTATAAATGTCATTAAGGTATCAGCATTTTCCTTTGCACAGTGAGAAGGAAAAGTAGTTTCGAACAAGAATATTGTAGCCATAAGAGGAGAATCCAGATGAGTTTATATTTGGAAAAGAAATTTACCAACTCCTGTCCTCAGGTCTAATCAGTGTTAGCTAAACTAGATATTAATGTTAGATGATACATAGCATCATTGGATAAAACTGGACACCTGTTCATGCAAGTTTTGTATTCCCATGTGCCCTATGCTAACCACAAATATTTGCAGTTTGTGTTACCTGAACTATAATGACAACATTATGAGTAGGGATGTGCGAACAGAATTGAGTTCGGAAATTCAGTTCGGTTTGGTTCAAAAATCGAGTTCAGTTCGGAAGTTCGGTTCGGTCGACTAAACTAGTCGAGTTTGGTCCAAACTCTGAACTTCCAAACCACGTTCGCACATCCCTAATTATGAGGACAGAACAAAAGATGGAAATGCAAATGGATGTTGAAACTACCTAAAATGTCTTAAGTAGAGCCAAAAAGAGGACCCAATTTAGTACCTATGGGTAACACACACGTTTTTGAGTACCTTGTTGGGTTATTTCCATTTTCCATTTTAATTTATATCCCGCACTCTCCTGCCAAAGGCGTATGCGTAGGGCTACCTCATCATTGATCTAGTTTCCAGGTTACTGAATAATCAGCAATTTCTGATACCGACTTTTCTTTTTTTCTGGTTACTGATCAATAAATCAGGATGGAATGTTGAAAAATTGAGATGGAAAACTGAAAAATCAGGACTGGAAGTCAATATTCCAGGACTGGAAGTCGATATTGAGAACATTCCAGGACATTTTGAGACATTTGTTACGCAAATTGCATTCAAATCAGGTACTGATTTGTACTCAAACCTTTGAGTCAATTCAAGTACCAGAAATTCAACAGGTACACCTGTTTTTGTAGATACTCAAGTCTTAGATGCCAAAAAAACAAAACAACCAAAAACCAGGTCAGTTTCATACACTGTGTGTTTTCACACAGTCAACACCCATGTGTATGTTCCACCTCACTCCCAGGCAGGCCGGTCATTTAAAGATGGCCACAAGATGTGCAGGCGGAACAGAGGTGGGGCGGGTTGTACCTGTTCTGGGGCAGCTCAACTGGTGGTGCTCCAGAACCTCCAGGAGCCAATGGAGTGGGCAGCCCAAACCTGGATGACTGGATAGAGGTGGGACTGCTGACCGTCTGCTTGGCAGATGGCCACTGTGGCTCCACTCTTGGCTGGGAAACACCATAGCATCGTGGAGGCTCTAGTCTGCAACTCTATGGTGTGTGTGTGTGTGTGTGTGGGTGCCGCGTGGGCAGAACACGGGCCATGGCAACTGCTGTGTCATTTAAACCTGACCCAGGTGGGGCTTTAAGTGGGCAGATGTGGGGGGTGCACTTAGGACTTGCTCTAGAACTGAGCACCCCCACATCTGTGTGAAAACACCCAGTGTCATTAAGACACCCCAGTTATTGAACAGGTGGTGCTGATCTGGGTTGTGGATTTATTATTCATGGGTATTGTTCACATTTACACTATTATTCACATTTACGCTATCCTCAACCAAAAACAGGTCTAACTGTGATTTTATAAGTCTTCTGTTTCATGTTTTTGAGGGTTTCATTTTTCTGGTTTGGTTATTTTGGTATTTATGCCATTTTGGTACTTCGATTGTGTCATTTTGGGCAATTGCTAAAATGATGTAACTGAAATACCAAAATGGCGGTAATAACAAAACACAAAACCAAACCCCACCTCCACAAAAGTGGAATCTGAAGTGGAATAATCAAAATAGAGCACAAATAGGTATTGCTTGTTTCCTGAACTGCCATTTTCAATTCCAGTAATGCAGGTCAGTGGTTGTTAAACATTTTGTACTGAGCCCCACCTCTCTGCTGCATCCAGCTTTGGTTCCCTCCATTGTGCTATGCCCCCTCCACTATGTCCCACCCCTGTAGAATCTACACTGTAGGTTCAATAGGTTTACCTGTTGCTGGTTTTTCCGGTACCCATTTCAGCTCTGCTTCACACGAAAGTATTTCAGTTGCTTCTTCAGCTATTGTCCATCCACACACAATTATTTTTACCACACATGCTTGTCTCCAATTGCCCTTTGATTCATTCAATTTGTTTTGTTAATAAGCCAGAAGAGATAGCGATAGATATCTATCAAACAGAAGAAGACACCTTTGGAGAATGCGCGTTGTCGTTGATATCGGGGAGGAAGGATTTAACTGAAGGTTAGATACCAAAGTGGGTATCTTCCTGACCATCCCAGATTTCCTGTGTGATACTTGGCAAGCCATTTAAACTCCCCAAGACTCAGCTCTTCATGTGTAAAACAGGGGTAGTAATATTTCCTTTTCCAACTTTTAATCTAGGTACAGCATAAGTTCTTGGAGCAGGGGCTGTATGTTGGCACAGTTCCTGCTACAATACAATTTCTTTTGAAGTGTCTCGGATTTGATAGAGCTCATACTCAAAATGGAGGCACGAGACATCAAATACCAATAACTGGGAGCATAAAAGGAAAATATAAAATAAAGCAGTGCTTGCATCGCTTCTGTTTCACCTGGTGTGACTATAATACTTGGGTGGGGAAACCTTTCCTTCCCATGCACCACTTTGAAAATTAGCAGAAGCTCTGAGGGCCGTATAGCAACTCAGGGTGGGAGTGCTCAAGGGGGTCAGTCAGAACAGAGGAAGGAAAAGGACAGTCTAGATCAGGGGTGGGGAACCTTTTCTGTCACGGGGGCCACATTGAAAATTAGTATGAGCTCCGAGGGCCACATAGAGGTTGCGGGCGGAGATGCTTAATAGGTGTATTGAAAAAAAGGTGGGCCCAGATCATGGATATATGCTATGGATCTGTCCCCTACCCTTGTGGGCATGCCCTCATTTCGGATCCCTTATCCTGAGCTCAGTTTTTCAGTGCTTGGGGGCAGAGACTCGATCCAGGGGGCAGAGACTCGATCCAGGGGCCAGATTCAGGCACTGGAAAAGGGCCACATAAAAATTTTCTGAGGGCCGCATTTGGCCCCCGGGCCTGAAGTTCCCCATCCTTGGTCTAGCTTATGGATCTATGGATCTATCGATCCCCTATCCTTGTGTGCATGCCCTTCTCCCGGCCCTATGGCTCACACTTCCAATGGTTGAGGCGTAGGAACTGGATCCATACACCAGAGCCAGGAATTGGAAAGGAGCTGGAGGATCCCCACATATGCTGGGCCTGGATCATGAATCTGTGTTTATAAACAGAATTATATCTCACTGAAGATGGAAGAAAGCAAACTATGCCAAACCCTTTGAAGTTTTGGTTAAGCATTAGGGGTGTGCACCAGGCCCGCAAGTCGTTTTTGTTTTTCGTTATTATTTTCATTATTAAAAAGTGTCCTTTTCATTATCATTATTAACGACAATGTTGTTTTCATTATCGTTGTCATTATTGGTATTGTTTCAAACAAAAAAATTATTTTCTGTATTGTTATTGTTATCGGCATCGATTCTGATAATATAATATATAATATAATATAATATATAATATATAATATAGATTATATATTATAACATAATACATATAATAAAACAGACTAGCCTAAATACCTATATAATATCTAATCTCTCTCTATATGTACACAAGTAATATCTATCTAAATCTAAGGGACACAGGGGAAGGGAAAAGGAAAACTATTATCTAATCAATTATCTATATAACTATTCTAATCTAATGTATATGTCTATAATATATATCTATATCAAATCTATACTCTATACTATATCTATACTATATCTATACTATATCAAAATGAACTCTTGTTCATGCTCTGGTCATCTCTTGCCTCGATTACTGTAACCTCCTTCTCACTGGCCTTCCCCGGTCTCACCTTTCTCCCCTCATCTCTGTCCAAAACTCTGCTGCCAGGGTCATCTACCTCGCCAGTCGCTTCGACCATGTGCAGCCCCTCCTCTCTTCGCTTCACTGGCTTCCCCTTCCTGAACGAATCCTGCACAAGCTCCTAGTCTTCACCTATAAAGCTCTTCACAACCTTGCTCCCCCCTACCTCTCTGCACTTATCGCCCTCCATACTCCAGCCCGTGCACTTCGCTCCTCCTCTGTCCCTTCTCTCACCCTTCCACGCCTTCCCTGCTCCCCTAAGCGCCTTCGTCCCTTCTCACTTGCTGCCCCCCATGCCTGGAACTCCCTCCCTGTCCACATCCGCCTTGCCCCCTCCCTTCATACCTTCAAATCTCTCCTTAAAACTCACCTCTTTCGCTCTGCTCTGTCTGACTCTTTATCCTGCTGAGCCACTATTCCTATACCTACGATCGGTTTACCCTTATCCTTGCAACATGGACCTGCCTGCTGTCATTCTCATCGTAACCAAGCCAAGTACGTGCACTTGAGACCTCGCATCTTCATGAATGTTAGACCCCTTGTCTCTCCCTCTGTTCCCCTTCCTAAGTCTCTCCCCCAGCTCCTGTCTCTCAGATTGTAAGCCCTAGGGGCAGGGACCGTGTCTATTTTATTACTTTGTAAAGTGCCAGGTACACTGCTGGCGCTATATAAATGTTTGTTAATAATAATAATAATAATAATAAATAATATACTACCTATCTATATACAATGTACAGGGGGGAGAAGGGCAGAAGGTAAAATGTAAGGTATGAGGAAGGAAAGGTATTGGTAATACAACGAGGGCTAGGGAGGATTTTTGTGTGTGCAAGCACCACAGTTCTGTAAGCACAACCTGACAAGCAGAGCTCTCACAGAACAGAGAGAAAAAGCCTGGCCCTCCCATTATAAAGGGTTGCAGTGCCCTCCCCCAGAGCCCCCCTGATTGGTTGTGGGAGGCAGCAGGCATTGAGCAATCACAGAGCGCCATGAGACTGCTGGGGCCTGCTTGCACTGCTCGTTGGCCAGTGATACATCCATCAGATACTGCTGAGCTGTTCGTCCCTCCCAACACAGGCACAATTCAAGAGTTCCACCCTGTTTAGGGCTTTGAGATGTCTGCTCCCTCCTCCACTCTCCACATTTTCCTTCCAAACTCCAACTGCCGCGACACTAATAATAACGACAACGATAACTACAATTGTCGTTATTGTAATAACAAAAATGACATGCAAACCCCTAATTAAGCATCGCGGCTTTCTTAAATGTTTGGGTGGCCCGAGGGAAGTCAAACTTGCCCCAGAGTATTGACCCACAAATAGCACTTTAGTGTTACAATTATTTGTTATTTCTTAGGAGTCAGCTGCAAATAGAAATCGCTGTGCTAAATGAATGCCATCAACAGACAATGGGTAATAAGTCAAGTTTACCTCAAACCTAAGCCTTAAGCCTTAGCTTAAGCCTTAGCTGCTTGAGAACAATGTAACTCCTTTGAGTTCATAGCAGCTGTGAGGAACACACTAGTTGCCACTGTAGATATCTGCCTTGACTGACTATAATGGAATATCTGGTCCTAAGTTTGTATAATAGTCAAAAAGAAAATCTTAAAAGCTCAGTCTTTCTTGCCCAGTCTTTCGAGCTTGATGAAGATGGTGGTGGTGATGGCAATAAGAACATAAAACATGCCATTGGGTCAAACCAACGGTTCATCGAGTCCAGCATGACCTCCGAGAGTGGCTTCCTTTGGTTGCTCTAGAAGTGCAAAATAGCTCATCATAGAGTTACCCATTCTTGAAGATCAGAGTAATAGTATGCAACTGCTGATTGAGAACAGCAGTGTCATTTTTGCAAAATAAATCAAAAATAGAGCTTAAATGGGTACCTAATTTGATACCTGCAGGTAATTCCCATATTTTCATGTACCGTGTTGGGTGTTTGACGAGCTACTCAATCACCAATGGAGTATCCAAATACTAAAAAAACCAACAGTCATTTTTGGTAATAATTTACCAGTTTTCCTGTTACCAATTGAAAAATTGGTATGGGAAACCAAACAAAAATCAGTACAGGAAACAGAAGTTGATATTCCTGGATATTTTTGGACATTCCAGGACACTGGATACACAAATCAGGTTGAAATCAGGTACTGATGCATACCCAATATTATCAAATTGATTCCGATTCAGGTACTGGAAATTTGAGAGGTATATTTGTTTGTATGGGTACTCGAGTACCCATGAAATGAGTTTTAAATGTTTGGATAAGTTTTTAACTATTTAATTGATTTTATTGATGCTTTGTGAGCCGCTCCGAGCTGCCATTGCATGCAGGAGGGTGCAGGCTAGAAGTACGACAAAATAAATAAAATTAATTGTTTCTGCAAATATTTCAAATTTTTTATCAATGATGTTGGCTCTAAAAGGTTGAGGATATAAAAAATTAAAAAGTAAAACTTCAACAATGATGCAAACAAAAACCAGTCAGATTTTTTTGGAGGGGGGCACTTTTTAAAAAAAAATTAAGATGTCAATGATATGTCACAAAAACCATTGTAGCCTTTAGAAGCAAAACGGTACACTAAAATTTTGATCTGCTGAAAACCTTTGATCCAACTCAATTTTTATTGCTCCAAGCAAGAGAAAAGAAGCATTTGGCAGGCTTATGTGCAATTTGAAGGTGAATATTAATATCAAACATTAATGTATTTTGAGGCCTTGGTATCTGTGCCATCTACACAGTCTAAGGAAGTTTCCTGGTGAGATGATCAGCAATATGTCACCACATATGTCAGAGTAGGCTTCTGAAGACAGGTACTGTCAACTGACAAAGAAGACTTAACTCCATATTAGTGATGAAATATCTCCATACAGCCAAGTGCTATACCTACAGAAGCTGACAGAGATGCCAAGACACAACTTCAGTCTTCCAAGTAAGAAGTCAAGCAAATAGCTCCTGTACTTTGGTTTCTGTATACTCAGGAGTGAACTCTTATAAAAATGAAATACCTGTATGGCAGAGTCTTACCACAAGATGGTGCCTAAAGCAGAAAGACTAAGAAAAGGGGTACTGGCCCTTTAAGCCGGTCCCAAGGCTTAACCCATAAGCCTATATAAAGGCCCTGTCTCACTGAGAGGAGGGCAGTCTTAGAAGAGACACTGAGGGGAATACATATTTCTGGAAGGACAGACTGCCCAAGAGGTGAGGGCTCTAAAGGCTGAGGCTGCAGCCATGCTGGATTTATTAAACCCTGAGGCTTCAGGAGTAGCAGTAGGCCTCAACCTGGAACAAAATCTACTATCAAGGTGGGACCAAGCTATATATGTTTATGGATTATTTGTTATGTTGTATAAGGGACCCACCTTTTTTGGGAGAAGCCCTTAAAGGTGGGTACAGGCTGGCTGTAGGGGTGAGTGTGGAGGCCAGACCCCAAATTTAAGAACCCCTCATCCAGGGAGCTAATGGAGCACTGCAAAGTACCCCATCTTTTGTCTGGGGCATAATTCCCCAAGAACTGTTGAAGATACGCACTCCTGTGACAACCAGATACCTATAGCCTTTATATTAAGACTGACAGGAATTGGTAAGACTGCTTATCATAAACTAGAGGGAGGGAGAAAAAAATGAGTTCTGAGTCCTTATCAGAATTGGATACCTGAGCAATCTGCAAGAAGCTTGTTATGTGGTAGATTTTATTATAGACCCTCTGTTATATTATATTACATTAGCAAATTCATCTTTTGGGGCAGTTTAAGTATGGGGAATTCTTCCTCCATGAAGGAGGTTGGACTAGGTGATCTTTGAGGCCACTTCCTGCCCTAGGATGCTATGATTCAAAGCATTCTAAATCAGGTTGCAAAAAGAGGATCATAGTTAGAACTGAAACAAATATTTGATGTAAATACTGAAATTGAGACATTCAGTATTTTTTTTGGACTGTCTAAATTAAGCTACTCTGACGTGGTAGGGGTAGGCCTGAAATAATGCTGTTTCTGTGGGAAACAGGTCATGCGCCTTCGCTCGTACGATGAGGAAACCTACCAGCTTTTTGCTTTTTATCACTATTTTTCTCAGCCCCAGTATGGAATCTCATGAGATTAAAAACATCAACAAAGAACTGTGCATGTGCAAAATGGCCACCGGGGTCATTCTGCGTGCACAGCCCATAGAAAAGGGTTGTGTCTGCACAGAATGGCTCTAGTAACCATTTTGTGCATGCACAGTTATTTTTTCTTGCTTTTTTCCTGCTTTCTTGATGAGAATGCAGTCAAGATGCTGTTGGTTCTTGGTTCGTTCTCGTTTGCCAGAATGAACCAAGAACCATGATTCGCAGCAAGGCCGTTTTTACATGGCGCCGCCAGATGGGGGATGCGTGGGCATGCCGGTGCGTGCCCAGCAGGTGGGCGAGATGTCCCCACTCACCCCCCACTCATCCCCATTTTTCCTGGTTGCTCTGCGCATGGGGATGAGTGGGGGGGTGAGTGGAGATGCATGTTAGACGGGAGCGCACGTGCACCCTCACTCATCATGTGCACACGCGGCACATTCTTCACATGAATTGTACCCACTCATGAACACACAAATTTCTGTGTGTTCATGAGTGGGAGCGGCTAGTGTAAAAAGGGCCTATGAAACAATAGAATCAGAAAACGGAGTTTCAGCCTTAGTCATGACATCCAGTGGGGTCATGTTGTCTTTGGAAGGAATCATAACTCATGATATTGAATACACTTTAAATATCTTTGTTGCTGTCTGGGGCATGGGTTTGTACTTAAGTATCAAGAGGGGGGACATTTTGGGAACCACAGTCGTATGCCAAAGTTTACACCAAAAAGTAAAAGTCACACAGCCTGGGTGAGTCAGTGTAGCTATCGGAACAGAAATTTGGCCATTTCCTGGGACTTTGTGACTTAACGGCGCAACCATGTAGTTGCGTTAACATCAGGTATTTGTATTGTGCTAGGATGAATCATTAGCAAGTAACTAGGAGTTGGAGTTTCTGTCTATACAGTGACAATGGGAATATATTTTACTCCACTGCTTTCTCAGAACCACATCTATTTCTGTATTTATTTATCTGAGCCACTAAATTATCTAATTAGCGGCATGTATAGTTGAAACATGAGCTCCTGTGAATATTTACAGCACACTTGTTTGTGCATTTATCTAAATAGGTGGCATGCCAAGCCTATGTAATAAGGAATAATGATTCTTCAGAAGAGTTACAGGAAATTATAGAAGGGAGGGGGAAAAAAGTTGTTTTTTTCCACAGTGCATTGCAGCATCCAGCAAAATATATCAATTCTTCCAGAGATAGAGAAATTGCATAGTAATGACAAAAATTTTATTGTGATGAATAAATCATCACTTGCCCAACTGCAGTCTCTAATCTTACTTTTATGGGTCTTCCCAACCCATGTCTGTATAGAAAAATGCTCCTGATAGAGTGTGTTAAATGACAATTGCTAACATGTGGAGAAAGGTACAGCATTGACTCCTGCAAACGGTCCTCGTCCAGCTTTTAATCACTAGCTCACTGCATGGAGATCCATTTATATCACTGCCGAGATGAGAGGATTACAGTGATGGAGTACGCCACACATTGGATGATTCTTTTTACAAGGGAGCTGTCATCTGATGCTCAGCAAAGCGGAAATCCAAGCGAGGAACAATTAAAAGTAAAATCTAAGTGGCAGCTAATGCAGAAAGAATGTGTAAACTAGAAATAACAACATATGCATAACGTACAGGTCCACGGGGCTAACAATGCAGGGAGTCGCTGCTCCTGAAGAGGATGTTCTGCTTAACTGAACATAAAAAATTAATTATAATAACATTTTCCTTTTTCTATTGGGTGAGTCAGCATGTGTCGGTCAAACCTTCCTATGGGGCCAATCCAAGGTCTACATGCATACCAAGTGTAGGATGTGTGCTAGGAGTGAAATCCATTGTCTGCCTGGTTCTGGTTTCAGTTGGACCCTGGTGTTTCTTTTAGTCCTATCAAAATCAGAACAATATATATATATTTAAAATTGTTCTTTTGCAAAATTGCATTTCCCCTATCCAAAATGGGTATGGGCATTTGGGGTATGAGCAGTGTCATTTGCACATGCGCAGAATGGCCTGGTACCTGTATTATATTATTATTATTATTATTATTATTATTTTGACTGGGATTCTGATCAGAATTCTGGTTGAAATGAGCAGCTGTTCTGTTTTTGCAAAATTGTTTGTGAAAACAGATCACTTGTTCCAAACCAGCCCTAGCATGTGTACATCAAATGTGTGTTATGTGTGCCCATCCTTCACTTTGATGCAGACACAATGCATGCCTTGGATTGGGGCCCCAAGTTGGAATGGTCCACCTCACACCAACTTCCCTGGATCCAGCACTGCTGGGAACGCATTTTTCGTTTAGAACACGTTTTCAAACATATAAGTGCACTCATGACAATCCAGGCTCATTCACACAAATTAAACTTTGGGAGTTGTGCGTGCGTACTATTGAACACACATGGAAACTCCAGCTCTTCCTTGACAAGAACCATAAAAGAAGAACAACAACTTATATAAGCTTGTGGAATTCAGTGCTTCATTTTCCAGTTCTTTTGAAAGTATTTATTTTTAATTACGTGTAGAAAGATCCTATTGCGAATGTAAATAGGGTCCAATCGTGAGCAATGCTAGGAGTCTACTGAGTCTTGTCCATTCCAATTTGTGATGGCTCAACACTGGAATCTCAAAACGTATTTTAAAAGGCCATCTTTTCTCAGCTCAGTTGACATCCCTAATTTGGAAAACACATGGCCTATTGAGTTTAGTTTGTTCTTCATTTTGGTGTGTCTTCATTGGATGTGAAATGAGTAACCGCTACTGTCCGGTATTGAGCCAGATATCACGGTATCCATGATATCTGGTATCCAATTGAATATTGATATTGTCCATTTTAGCATCTGTCCCGTTAACCAGATGAATTACTGTTTACCAAAATACCATTTATCTTCCACCATTTACCATATTATCATAAACCGCATTATCATTTCATTACCTTTAAAAAAAAAAAAAAAAACCTCCTTCCTTCTGTCCAGACTGGTCTGGTAATGCAGTAAGTTGTAACTCTGTAAATGTAATTTGGTAATTTGGTTAATGGTAATATCTGGTATTCTGGTATGCTGGTTAAACTTTGCAGTGACCAGATAATTATTGGATAACCGGCAAGGTATCTGGAATACTGGATCTTATCCGTGGATAATTTTTGTACAATCCATTTCAGCTCTAGTTCACATATGGGGGTGGGGAACAAAAAACCCCCACTTCATTGTACTTTGGTGCTGTAGATGGATTCATGCTTTCCTTTTGACTCTGGGACTAATTTATGCACCGGTATGCTAATTTCATTTGACTGTAGCTATTAGTGAAAAAGCTGAAGTTTGAATTTGGCACCTTTTTTTATGGGAGGAATGCTTGCAGTGATAAACAACCAAGTGGGCATATCTACATGGATCAGTCTTTTGCATTTTAATTCATTAACCAAATGAGGTCTTAAAACCACTTACCTATTCCCTACACTCCTTACAGATTAGAATGGACTGCACTGCGGTCCATCTGATGAAAGCAAGAGAGCAGGGTTGCTGCTTCATCCATTGTTTTAGAGGAAGGATTGTGTCTAGTCTTCGCATCATTCTGCTGAACTCCATTTTATTTCCCTTTGTTAAGTTTTAAATTGCTTGGACAATCCTTTTTTCCCTTCTGAGTTGCTGTGTTTGTGTTTTGCAAGGTTTTGTTTTTCTGAAGTGCTCCAACCAAGCAGGGACACCTAGAGATTCCTGAGTCTAGGGACAAAAATGCCATATGGGACCCTCCACCACCCCTGCCTTGTTTCACCATCCACTATGTTTAACTCGGCCTGTTGTGTGTGGGGGGGTCCTCTTTTTGTGAGTGGTCTAGGCAAATTTCTCTTTTAGTCCTCTCCTTATGACCATCACCACCAATCTCACTGCTCTGGGCAGCCCTGTAGGGAATCGAACCTGGGCCACACCTCTTGTATTTGCAGTACTTCATGGTAGCAGTGTTTGATGAATGTGATCCATTCACTTACATAATGAATCAACATTGAAACACCCATACATTTAATTTTTATTTCCTTATCTATTCCATAATTATTGGCTAGCTCCGTTTGCCAATACTTCCTTTCCTATTTACTTCCACAGACACTGGTTTCAAGTTCAGCACAGTTTCCCATTGAATACCTGATTCAATCAGTTACTTAATAAATTGATTACTCGTGTGGTAATGGTAAAGTGGTATTAATTGGGACTTCAGTTAATTAGTATGTAGTTACTGATTACTTAGCCAATTAGATATCTAGGATTTCAGTAACTAACCACAGTTACGGAATTAATGATCCATTTCAGTTCTAGTGAACATTCCAAATGAGCAACCGAGTTGCTGCAAAGCAGGCATTTTCTTGCTTGTTGAGATCTCGGTCCCGGTACAAGTTCTCTGTGAGATGTATTTTTTTAAAAACAAATCATGCCTATGGAAATTCAAAACGGCCATTGGACCATTTTTTCCTATGTGAAATGCCTGCCACCTTTAAACAAAATGGTGGTTATAGCATCACCACTATTTTGGTTAAGACCAGTGGATTATGCATGCACAAAATGACTGTTGTCCTTAACCAAAATGGCGGCCATGCTACCACCACCATTTTGGTTAAGGTTAGTAGCCATTTTGCACACGTGTGGTGATATTTTTTATCTGTCACTGAGAACTCAGAGAAGATATCCTGATGCTTGGTTCATCCCATGAACCACTGGGATTTTGATGAGATATTGAGTAATCTCAAAATCTTGTTTCAGTCCTAATTTGTAAGGATGTGTGAACAGAATGCGGTTCGGATGTTTGGACATTCAGTCATTCGGTTCAAAACCCAAGTTTGGGTTCGATTGTTCGGTTTGGCGGAGTTTGGTTTGGCCGAACTTGGCTGAACATTCAAAAATAGCGCTAGCGATACTGAATTCAAAGATTTTTTTTCAGTATTGGTATCATTTGGCCCTGAAACAACCCCTGGTCTCCACCCCTGGTGCCTGGAAGTCTGCTCTTCAGCTGCCTTCCCCTTCCAGTCATGTTTTTCCTGCCTGAAGTCACAGTTTTCCAGCCCCCGAACTCATCCGAACTCACCCGAACATGACTCAACTGTTCGGCCATTTTCAAGTTCAGTTCGGACATTCAGTTTGGATGTCCGAACAGACTGAGTTCGGTCCGAACTCTGAACATCAGAACCACATTCGCACATCCCTACTAATTTGTAGTAGTTCCAATTCTGCAGCTTGGAGCAGCATTTGTTAAAGGGATTCAGGTGAGAATTATGCCTCAGCAGCAAAGTAAAGTATTCTCCTTATAGACTTATTTTTCTTTGTTCAAAACAACAAAAATGAAAAGGGGAATGATGGAGGCCTTCTAACACAAGATGTCCTGCATGGCCCTGAGCCAAGATCCACACACTGGGTGTGCAGCATGAGATGCACCCAGGGCCCACATGTAACATATGTGCAACATGCACACACCTGAACTGTGACACAGTGCATGCGCACACTGCATTAGTGCATCATGCAGAGCACATGTACGCGGACCTTTTAATTTTAATTTTGAACTGATAGTTCATAACCCTTAATTGAGCTAATGTAACTGCATTTAACTTACCAGTTTCAGCTCTCATTAAACCACCAGGAGTAGATGAGTGTAACCCGAGTAATCTCTTTAAAAATTGACTCAATACCTTTTCAATTGACTTGTTTAAAGAGGGGTCTAAGCCCCACAACTCTGCTCCATACAGGAGCATGTGCTCACAGTCTTGGCTCTAAAGTTCTTCATCTAACCTGGATCCTGATTCACCAGTTGCTCTCTCTCTCACCACTGTCCAAGTGGTGGGTCATCAAAAGGTTGCTGTTAGAACTGAATGGATACTTGAAGATAATGGGTAAACCAATCAAAGCTAGAATCATAGAAAGACCGCACGAGCCACAATTCCTATGGTGACCAGCTACTTCTGGTGCATCTAAACACACCTTGTGGGGCTTTTCAAGAAGTGTGTTCTTCAACGCGCTGCATGCGGTCACTCTTGTAAAAGCGGCCTTAGAGTTCAAAGTAGGGGTTAAACGAGAATAAATTTTATTCTCATTAAAATCTTGCGACAGTCGAGAATCAGGATCGAGATCTCACGGACATCTTGACCTGGATTCAGATTCTCATGAGATTCCTCGCTCCCCTCACCCCCACCTCACGTGCCCAGGCTGGGAGAAATTTAAGGACGGAGGAAGCTACACTGTTCCCTGCCCAGCTTTCTTACTTTGTTGGGGGCTGTCAGCTGTCTCTGAGGGGAAAGCTTTCCAATGGCAGATTTTCATGAATAAGAGAGGGAAAGAGAAGGAGGGAAGGAGCAGATTCAGCTGATATCTTAGCATTCTATTGGCTAGTAGGAGTCAGCAGCCAATGGAATGCTGAAAAGTTGTACTGAGCCCACCCCTTGCTTTCAGCTGTCCCCTCTCCCATCTAGAAGTCCTCATCAGATGGGAGGGGGAGAGCAGGATGGAGGGGACAGATGTTGAGCATTCTATTGGGTGACAGGAGTCTGAGCACCTAACAGAATACAGGAAAGCTGTGTTGAACCCGCTTTTTCCATCAGTTCCCCCCTCCCATCTGGAAACCGGGAGGAGTACTGTAATTGATTTACACATGTTTACCCATGTTGTTACCTTGTCTGGATCTGGAAACAGATGGGAGGGGGGAGCTGAAAGGAAGAAGTGGGTTTAGCCAGCTTTTCTGCCTTCTATTGGGTGCTCAGACTCATGCTAGCCAATAGAATACTCATGATCTGCCCCCTCCTCCAATCTAGAAAGGACTTTCAAATAGGAGGGGGGAGAGCTGAAGGCAAGGGGCAGGCTCAGTACAGTTTTGTAGCATTCTATTGGCTGCTGACTCCTGCTAGCCAATAGAATGCTAAGATATCAGCTGAGTCTGCTCCCTCCATCCTTTTCTCCGATCTCTCTTTCCTGAAAATCTGCCATCGGAAAGTTTTGCCCACGGGGACAGCTGCCAGCCCCGACAAAGTAAGAAAGCTGGTCAGGGAACAGTGCGGCTTCCTCCTCCCTCCTCCTTTGCCTCACCCTATCAGCATTGAATATTCTGTTTTTTGAGATACTCACTTTTCTCTGCAAGAATCCAGCTGATTCTTGTCTCGTCCTCATTTGCAAGAACAGGATGAGAGGTATGATTCTCATAGCGAAACATGAGAAACTGAGAATCGAGTTTCAGACCTAGTTGGAAGGCACCTCAGAGGTCATCTAGTCAAACCCTCAACTCAGTGCACACCTACAGCATCCCTGACAGATGGCCATCCAGCCTCTGTATGAAAACCTCCAGTGAAGGAGGTGTTGGGCTCCACCAATGCTCAAGGAAGTCTGTTCCACTGTCGAACAGCTCTTAAGGAAGTTCTTCCTTAATGTTTATCCAAAATCTATAACGGTCTGGTCCATGTTTTTCCAGAGATCTGTATCAGCTTTGCCCTGTACTGTGCATGCGTAAAATGACGGCACCCTGTATCGTGTATGTACAAAACGGCAGTGCATGCTCAGCACAGGACATCACCATTTTGTGCACGCACAAGATGACGACATCCTGCATTGGGATCTTCATGCCAAGTTGCAAAAAGCAGAAAATCACTGTGAAGGTGAAAGGGCTGGCTTGATTCAGCCCTCCTCTTGCAGGAGAGAAAAGTTAGTATGTGTTTGGAAAAACAAACCATCTTCCCATAATTGTATGTTGATCCTGGTGTTTGTAACACTATATGTCAAGGCTTCCCAAGTGGCAATGGCAGCTATTACGGAACTCATTTGAAAGCCAAAAGAAGTAGCAGAGAAAAAAAAGGCTCATTTTCAGAGTGTGATCTGCAGAACTTCACCATAAACCAGTTCTACGTTACTGCCCTGCAACTTTTCCTGAAACTTGGCGAGTATTGTTTTCATTAGCAGTGAGTTAAATTAATGTGGATACTTGAGTACTGCAAGCTGAGAAGTTCTTGTTTGAGTTTTCTTTGGCACCCAAACAAATGAAATCCTACTCTCAGAAGAAACAGAACAGAAATGGGTTTTTCCTATTAGTCTTATGCTTTCCTGGTGGCTCGTAAGAGCAAATAAATTCCAAAGCCAAGGATCAGCTGTCTATTTTTATTTTATTGAGGGTAGGTCATCATAGTCCATCTGTGATTTCTCCCTCTTCCAGGACATCTGATTATAATAGTGTTCTAAATTAACCTAGTAAAGGAGATGTATTTCTGTTTTTATTTAAACAGCAGTAAAACTTATTTTTGGCCAGATAAAGACTAATTTAAAAAAAAATATATTT
Source organism: Sphenodon punctatus (assembly GCA_003113815.1). NCBI lineage: Eukaryota > Metazoa > Chordata > Lepidosauria > Sphenodontia > Sphenodontidae > Sphenodon > Sphenodon punctatus. Next base: position 17,606,279 of record QEPC01000412.1, on the reverse strand, counting down.
ATTTAATTAGATATTATGCCCCGCCCTCCCGCCAAGGCAGCTCAGGACAGCTTACAAAAATAAAATCATATAAAACAACAAAAACAATAATCAATATTAAAACACATAGCAATATAAAATAAATAAAATCAATACAAAATGACAAGCAGAGTTTAACTTCCTCCCCCCAAAAACCCAACCCCTCACCTATTCACCCATCCACCCCACCAAAAGCCTGGCAGAACAGCCAGGCCTTACAATATCTAGGGAAATAGGGGAAGTCCGGAGCCAGGTGGGCCTCCGGCTGGAAGGGGGTTCCACAGCCTGAGTGTGGAACATCGAGAACACCCTCCTCATTGCCCCCACCCCGGAATACCCGGGGAACTTCGAGGAGGGCACTCTCAGCTGACCTCAGGGGTGAGGAGGTCCTGCAGGTAGGTGGGGCCCAAGCCGTTTAGGGCTTTATAGGTCAAGGCCAACACCTTGAATCGGGCCCAGAAGACAATTTTGATGGAAAACAAGCACTTTATGGAATATATTTTAGAAGTTTCCTTGAGAATGAATAGTCTTTGTCAACATGAGACTTATCATTTCTGATATTGAAAATGCCACAACCAGGGTGACTAAATGACTCTTCAAACTATCAACGCTGGTGTAGGTATATCTCGTTAAATGCATGAGTCAGAAGATCACACCACTGACCCATCTATCTTGCCTTGTAGCAGAAGGATCGCCCAAGTTCTAGAAGGAATCAGATTTTTATAATAAGAAGCCCAGATCCCCATTGCTCAACAACAATTCTAGCTGGAAGGCAACAAACATCACCAACGTCAATGATGTGATGCAGTGAGGCCTCGAAGTAAACACCAATCAGCTAACCATGCATTTCATAGTCTGAGGCTCATGCGGAACAATTGTTCCAAATCAGCAACTCACTTGCAGTTGCATTAGATGGTAGTTCCATGTAAATGTTACAACATGAAACAATGGAATCATCAGAAATGCCACACTGGTGGTCATATAACCCTTCAGTTTAAGTAATGCTTAGCAGTTCACTGTGACTCCACAGACATTATCAATCAGGCTTACCAGAAGTAGTTATTACAGTGAGATGATTCTTGGGGTCAAAGGAGTGTATAATTTTCAGTTACATTAATCAGGCATCATTCGAATTTAGTTTCATTTGGATTTGTTTCAAGCATCTACGGGCCTTTTTTATTTATTTTTAAACTACTGAATACAGATCTCAGTCTTCTCCCCAAAGTAACTTTATTTTTGCAGAGTACTGTCACTTTTCTCTACATGCTTAAAAAGAAGCAGCCAGCTGGGTTTTCTAGACAAAATTAGTTTATGTGATTGTGTCTGGGAAGGGTTGTAATTAGAGCTGAGGCAATAACGACTCTTCCCATAATGTCAGAAAATACCTACCTTTCAGGAGCGCTTGTGACTGTTCCTCAGTACTTCATCATTTTCCATTGATTCCATGCTTCCACTTATGTCAATATCAATACCTGTGATTTTCTGTGATTTTCTGTCAATTTCTGTCATTTTCATCCATTTCTGACACTTTTGTAAATTTTCAGCACTTTCTGGCACATTTACGTCACTTTTGTGACACTTTTACATCTTTTACTTACTTTTACATTTACGTCTTTTGTTTTTGCAACTTAATTTACTTCTTACCTTATGTCTTACTTCACTTTTATTATTATTATTATTATTATTAACAAACATTTATATAGCGCCAACAGTGTACCTGGCACTTTACAAAGTAATAAAATAGACACGGTCCCTGCCCCTAGGGCTTACAATCTGAGAGACAGGAGCTGGGGGAGAGACTTAGGAAGGGGAACAGAGGGAGAGACAAGGGGTCTAACATTCATGAAGATGCGAGGTCTCAAGTGCACGTACTTGGCTTGGTTACGATGAGAATGACAGCAGGCAGGTCCATGTTGCAAGGATAAGGGTAAACCGATCGTAGGTATAGGAATAGTGGCTCAGCAGGATAAAGAGTCAGACAGAGCAGAGCGAAAGAGGTGAGTTTTAAGGAGAGATTTGAAGGTATGAAGGGAGGGGGCAAGGCGGATGTGGACAGGGAGGGAGTTCCAGGCATGGGGGGCAGCAAGTGAGAAGGGACGAAGGCGCTTAGGGGAGCAGGGAAGGCGTGGAAGGGTGAGAGAAGGGACAGAGGAGGAGCAAAGTGCACTATTACATCTTTTACAATTACCGAACGGGAAATAGCGATAGTAGTAAAAAAGCCGGAACGTTTCCTTATCGTCTGAGCACTCCTGTTTCCAAGAGAAACAACTTTCACTGCGATTGACCTATCCAGAATTAGTTGTAATACACAATGTGTTGACTTCTGAACATCTTGCCACCCTGATTGACTTCTCTGGGAATTAGACATGCTTTTCCACAGGCAGTTTGGCTCTCTTATAGGATTTTATCTGTACCATCGACAGCACTGCTTTACTGTTTCTGAACATTTACAGTTAAGGTGTTCGAGCAGAAGCTTATTTTTTTACATGCAGGTGCAATTTACGAGAATGCTTAATACACTCACCAGGTGCAATGCATTCTCAGTAAATTTCTTGTTATCGTGTTGTGTGAAAGCATTTGCTAAGTCAAGTTGGAAAGTTGGTTCCAAGTCTGGTTCCCAATTCAGGAACGACTCTCTCAGGTAAAATGATGCATTGAAAACTTAGAAAGGTTACCTGCTGTGAGTGGCTAAGGAGCTCTGAAGCTCCAGTAGCAAAGGGTGTTAATAAAAAGGACGATAACCTCATTTCCAAGCAGTGAGTGTCACCCACATTCTGTGAGTGATGTCACCCACTATTGATGCTCATATGGGTGAGTGTCAGTGGACACTCACAGCTAGAAAGTGGGGTTATCACTCCTCAGGTCCCCTTCTAGGCCAGTTCCCCAGTGTCCCTGTCATGATCCACATTGTCTCATTCCCAAGGAGAAGACAAGTGTGGTTGGCAGCTGACGCATGAAGTGGCTGGCATAGAGGACAAGGCTCTGTGGGTTTCCTGCTCAACAATACATTGTCAGGGAAGTAGCAATACATCCCCCCATCCACCTACCCTGAACTGACTGCCTGCAAGTGCATTGTGGACTAAGAAGGAAGTTTTCATTGATCAGTTAATTACTAGGAAACCATGAGTGTGCCTGCAACACAGTCCATAAGGTAGCACTTAGTGACCTGCTATAATTAGGTTCTATAAACCATGATGAGAGGCAGAGGGCACACCCCAGTCCACGTTCTTCTGAGAATTAGGTCTACGGAAAAGGCAGGGTGGATCGGAACTTGCCTATGATTAATATTTACAATTAGAGCCAAGAAAATGTGACTCTAAGATTTTTAGATGTTACATATAATGGTGGGTCAGGATCACCAAGACGTGCAAGTTGATAACATTAATTTTAGAAATCTGATGCCATATGCATGTCCCTCCAAGGATCTAGAACTATCCCTGTGTTGGGACACCCCTAAGATTGATTTGTACTACTGGAAAAATTATGATGACAAGTAATTTCACCTGACCAATAGTAAAACTAAGCTGACAATGCAAAAAAACAAAAAACAAATCAAACCACAAACAACCCAAACAATGGCAAATCACAGACAACAGGCTGAACAAAATTTGGATTGGTAGACTCCAGCCAGACCATGGAGACCAGATGAGAAAATAATAACTAGGGTTGGATAGTGGATAAATCGGGGAGAAATAATCTAAAAGTTGCTTGTGAGCAAGCATTCGGCCAATCTCAAGTGGGATTTAGTGTGTGCTTTGGCTTTCCAGACTCAGGTTGGCTAACCTGACCTTTTGTAGCTTTGCTTTTCATATTTATCTTTCCATTTTTATGCTCTGTAAAGCACTTTGGAAAACATATGGTTTATGGAGATGTTCTTGATTGCGTCCGATGGAATAAATATCTTTTTATGCTGCCTAGTAAATAACCAAACATAATTAGCTTGGCAAAGGAGCCATTCTTTCGTGTGTTATCATTTGGAATCTTAACGTCTTTCACATTCTCTTTGGAACACAGAACAGGGTGGAAAGCTCAGAAAGAACAGAAAAATATTGGGCCAGGATTCTTATCTCAGCTATAGTGAGAAGAAAACCTAGATTCTTGGGAGTTTTCAAAGAGAGATCATGGGAGTGATCCCTTTTTCATAAGCAAGGGGATGGTTACAGTAGGGATAAGTGGTGCAAGCACCACAGTCCATGAGTGCCCATGGAGGCCCATTCCATCTAAGACTTCTGCAACTTTTCATTCCCACATAGCTACACCTCCATTCATAGGGGTGTAAGTCAGGAGCTAAACCATTGACAAAATGGAAATTAACTATTTTAAATTCATCATGTAATCACAACCAAGCCAAGTATGTATGAAACTGTCTATGGGCATGTCCACATGCATGTGAGAAATTCAGTCACATCCCTCTAATTCTTTGGACTTTTTTTCAGACTTCCAAAGAGTTAGACCAATGGTGATAAAACAGTCAATCAGGCTTCTTGTAAGTAAATTGAGTTAACTAGCCCAGAGGTCTTTAAAGTCAGTATACGGCAGGAAAGTAAACCGTGGGTAATTTCAGACGTAACGATATCACAGTCAAACACAGTGAATCCCCTGTGGTGACTGTTCATCCTGTTACGTCTGTTCTGCTTCCCACCAGATGTTTACCCCAGTGAATCACTGGCAGGAATCAGATTGACCACGATTCCAGACCTCCGGCCACCTGGAGATCAAGAATCGTGGTGGAATCGGGCCCCAACTGTGATTGTGGATGGACCACAGGTTACGTCTGTTAACTGCAGCCCGGCCGGATTGTGGTCCCGACCACTGGACGGGATCGGGCGGAGCAGCCGGATTGGCCTCTGTGCCCGCCTGTCTCCTGGAGGGCGGGCGGGCGGCCGGGGGAACATGGCTGTGTGTGGGGTGAGAGGGGGTTTGGAGAAAGGTCTGGGGAAGTGCCCGAAGGCTAGAGGAGTAAAAGGGGGAATTCGCACCACCTGGCCCTAGGAGCGCAGCGAGGCACCGTGGGAAAAACACGCCCTCAGGGTGGAATAGGGCTAACAGGATTAGTAGTCCCCAGCCTGACTCATCATCGGGCATCTGGGTCTCGCATGCCTCTGTTGCTGCGTTCCCTACACACACACGGGAATCAGGAAGGAGCGGGGAGAGGGATGGAGAGGGGAGAGTGAGATTGGTGGGGAGCGGGGGTGCAACTGCCCTGGGGGGGGAAGGACGGTGGATAGGGCTTACACGCCAGGGAAGGGCCCAGGCTATAGTGCTCCCCGGATCCCTGTAGGGCGGCACACTTACCTGCAGGCTCACGTTACCTATCACTCACACACGCACACCACACTCGTTTGCTCCAGTCACACTGCTCTCTTCTCCAGTCACAAGGCTCTCAAGGT
>QEPC01000412.1:17581652-17595310 GCA_003113815.1 Sphenodon punctatus | reverse complement strand
AGTATTGTCACAACCCGACAAGGCAGCACGGGTTTCAAATTCGGGTCCAAATCTGGCTCTTCCAGGGTCTCCAGCAGAGGCCATCCCGGCATGCTACCTGAGACCCCTCCAAGCCCCCAGCAGAGGCCTCCCCCAGGTGTGCTACCAGAGGTCCTGAAGTGGAGATGCCAGGGATTGAACATCTTATACGTGCAAAGCACACGCTCTTACCACTTGAGTTATGCCCCCCCAAGCTATGTTCACACCCCCAACTACAACTAAGTAGCTATCACTTTGCACAGACAATTGCTACTTCTACTGTAGCCTTATATAGCCCAGGGCATTTAAACTGGAAACAAGATAGATAGAGTAATTTGGAGCAGTATGTTTCACTACAGCTAATCCTCAGAGACCATTCTCTCCAGGTCTAGTACTATGACCAAAGTCCAGGGTACTTAAATATCATGGTATCAGTCAGAAACCAAATATCTGTGGGTTCAAGCACCTCTCTGCAAGTAGCTCACTCATGTGCATATTCAGTGTTGGTAATTAGTGCTGAGACGAGAGCAAGTGTTCCCATTCTGAAGGGAAATAATAATGACCTTCAGGAGTGCTTGCGTGTGTCTGTCTCTGCTTTGTCAGTTTCTGGTGATTCCACACTTCTGCCATTCTTTTTCATCATTTTCCGGGACTCTCTGGTACTTTTTGTCACTTTTCGTCACTTTCTGGGAATTTTATGTTGATTTTATTTCAGTTTTATAGCACATTTATGACAGTTTTCAGCACTTCCCTGGGTGGGCCATGGCTCAGGTGGCAGAGCACATGATTTGCATGTATAAAGTCCCAAGTTCAATCCCCACCATCTCTGATTCAGGGTATCTGGTAATACACCTGTGTGAGGCCTCTGCCGGGAATCCTGGAGGATCTCAGGTTGCACGTCTGGGTGAGGTCTCTGCCGGATAGTCGTATTTGAAACCCTGTTGCTGTTTCAGGTTGTGACAATACTTTAGGCAGCTTCTTAGCTGGCAAGTTTTTGCCTCTGATGGGATTGGCCTGTGGCAGCCATGTTCAAATTGTGAAAAATAACAGAAAATGCTGAAAACAGTGGGAAAGCCAATAAGTTTCCACATTGGACAAATCTCAGCAAATGCTCTGCTTTCGACCAAAACAGCACTTACTAAGATTTCTCGTTTCAGGCCTATGAGTAATGGAGGATCATAGTGGATCCACTGTCTTTTCTCATGTGGGGGCAGATGCTTGAACAGCAGGAAGGAGGTACCTACAGGTCAGATGCGTAGTGCAGTAGCAATCGTTCATTGGTCAATAGTCATGCAGTAACTGAGGTGAAACTAGAGAAGATATGGATTTCTTTAAAAATGGCTGCACCCATCTGAGTCTGCATTACCTGAACCAAAAATAGTGGTTCAGGAAATAACCAAATCGCCATTCCATTCCATCAGGTATTCCATTACAATTTCTTGTATTCGCATCTGGCTCATTTCAATATTTCAGCCATTTTTATATTTTAGTCATGTCACTTCTAGCAATATCTGACTTAGTGTGCATGCACAGTGGCTGAAGATGATGCAGTCGAGATACTGAAATGACCAAATAGAAAACCAGGGGGAAAATAATAATAATAATAATAACAATAATAATAATAATAATAATAAATAAAGGGAATGCCAAAAAAATTAGCTATGCGAGACTACCTGTTTTTGGTTCTGGATAGTTTTGGGGTAACATAATACTCGGGTAATGATACTTTATATTTCAGCACTATTTAAAACTATTTAAAACCTATCCTCTTAACTCTATGCCTGTCCAGAGAGAGTACAGGGCTAATAATACTAACAGGGCTCATTCTCAAAAGTACTACTGAAAACAGTAAGGATTCTGCCCTTGCACTGCATCCCCCCCCCCATAAGTTTCAGAAAATAATTCAGGAAACGGAATAGGAAAGAAACTAAATATTAATGCGAATACAACTCATTAAGGATCATTTCACTGAGTAAAGTATTGCCAGTGTGAAATCCAATAAGTCAATTCAAGTTTTAGGATTAGTAAAAGATGCACACATTAAGGCAAAGTTTGAAATAGTTTTGCCTCTCCTGAATTTGACATTGAAATTCTCTTTCATGTTCAGGAACTGAAAGGAGTAATAATTAAGCTGAGCAATCTAGGTAACTCATAGCGTAGGTATTACGTAGTTCTCCCTGTTGCTACCGGTCAACTCATGCAATCCCAATAATTAGAGGCCTTTCCCACTTGTGGTCTCTGAAAACTGGGTGGTTCTTCTGCCTAACTCTTGGCAAAAAAGAAAAACACCACCGCCCCACGCAGACTGGTTTACGATAACATAAATTGTACTGATTTACTTGGCATGCCCATACAATATCCTGACAGGTTTTAAAGCCAAATGCTGAAACCTGGCCCCAGACGTTATTTAAAACAAAGCCACAAAGTCTGTAAGCCTCAAACTGGCATGTCTCGCTGGAAAGGTGATGATTTAAATCCACTAAATTTCACACAGAGCAAATGAACTGCTGAAACTTGGTCTTTAACCAGCGCTCGGAGCAGACTTCAAATTGCAGGGTCTGCGATGGAGAAAGGTTCATTCAGAGGACACGGCAACAGGTCCGGACCAAAAGAGGTAGAATGCGGAGAACGCGAACCATGCAGCTGCCTCATTATTATAGTCAGATGGTCATGACATTGTTTTATGTCTTCAAGATGCTGCAAACAATTGGTGGGAAAAGCCATTGGCTTTTTAGTTTTTTTAAAATGATAATTCCAAAACAAATTTAATACAAAAATAATTGAGTCAAAGTGTTTTTTTTTTAAACCCACTAAATAACAAATTGGAAGAAATACCAGGAGTTGGAAGTTGTGTTGCAAATATTGGGGGGGGGGGGAGAGACACTCTCTCACACACACACACAATAATAATAATAATAATAGTGAAAACCTTTAAGAAATAGAGACAAAACATTTACTTTGTTATCGATCGATTCTTCATTTTTAACAATGGTTTTTAAAAATCATTCCTGCCCCTATTCCTGTGTCCCTCGTTTTTAAAAGTTTGGAATACTCACTATTTAGGGATCCTGCCTTAAGTCAGCAGGTGATCAGACCTTTGTTATGTCGGACCCCTCAGTGCGGAACTCGCTCCCTCCAGATGCCCATCTCAGTTCCTCCCTCCTCACCTTTAAAGAGTCCCTGAAGACTTATCTATTCTCCTGATGCTTTTAGGATCCACTGCCAGTTCCCCTTAAAGCAACAATGACAAAACAAAGTAAATTAAATATTGAAATGATGGACCCAAATAACAAAAAAAACAGCTTAAATGAAATAACCAAACAAAGTGGGAGTGTCAGATATTATATAAATAGTCACTTCACCTTTAGACAGCAACACACCCAACCATCTTTGAGTTTTCCCCAACCCAGTGTTTCAGATACTCATTCACAGGTGGATGAACTAGAGACAACCATCCAGGGCCGGCCCGAGGCATGTGCCACCAGTGCCCAGGCACATGGTCCCGCGGGGGGAGGGGCCCCGCGCCACCGCGGGCTAGAGACTGCCAGCCGGCCTTTGGGGCCCCGCAGCAAGGCTTGGCACATGGCCCCTGAAACCCTTGGGCTGGCCCTGCAACCATCCAAAAGGATTTGAACCCACAGCATTCAGGAATGAAGTGGAGTGCCTTAGCCACACAGCCACCAGACTTCAGCTAAAGAGATTGAGCAGCGCGCATTTTTTCATCTCTCATCATCAGTTGAACCGCAGATGAGGTAACACTGTACAGTACAGCTGCTGGCACACGGTCAATCAGATCAGGTTGGCAAAGCCCGTGATGTTTAATTAGAGCTAAAATGGCTAGTATCTTTGCTGTACGTGGGTATTACCTACAATTTCAGCCAGTCTCTTGGGAGCCTGATTGGTACCCGAGTACTGAGTCGAGCAGCTGATTACCCCAAATACTGGGTATTACCACGTTACCAATTTTCCATTTTTCAACGTTTCCATTTTACTGACTGATTTCAGGAACAGAAAACTGATAACAGTATCGGAAACAGGAAATTTGGTATTGGAAGTCAGTAAATCGGTACCAATGTTGATAAATTAGGTAGCCCATTGGGCACTAATTGGCATGAATATTACCAGATCGGGTCAGGGACCATAATTTCAATGTGTCTACCCATTTTTGTGTGTACTTTTTTCAGTTCTACCACGGGAGTTCCCTGAGGCTCTGTCCTGGGCCCTCTTCTCTTCTCCCTTTATACTCTTTCTCAGGGTAAACTCATTGAATCTCACAGGTTCCAGTACAACCTGTATGTTGGTGATGCACAACTCTCTCTCCATTCCTGTGCTCTCCTCCACCATCCACTCTCATATTGCTGACTGTTTCTCTGACATCTCTGCTTGGACGTCGCGTCACCAACTCAAGCTTAATATGGCCAAGACTGAACTCCTCACCTTCCCTCAAAAATGTTCCCCCTCCTATTTTCCTCTCAGTTTCTATTGAGGGTGTCACCATCCAACTTGTCCCTCAAGCTCATAGCCTGGGATTCATTTTTGACTGATCCTTTTCCTTTATGCCTCACATCCAGGTTGTTGCCAAATCCTGCTGCTTTTCTCTGTATAATATTGCACTCTACATGGGTCTACCCCTGGTGACGGTACGGAGGCTGCAGGTGGTGCAGAATGTGGCAACCTGGCTCCTTACGGGGTCGGGTTGCTGGGAGCACATTATACCAGTGCTTCATTCTCTGCACTAGCTGCCTATTTTCTTCTGGGCCCAATTCAAGGTGTTGATTCTTACCTTTAAAGCCCTACACAGCCTCGACCTGACCTATCTGTGGAACCGCCTCACTCCCCGGTTCCTCGATCGGCCCCTACGGTCTTCTGGGGGTGCCTTCTTGCAGGTTCCCTGAGTAAATCGGGGGGCCACTATGAACAGGGCGTTCTTGGTGGATGCACCTTGGCTGTGGAACTCCCTCCCAGAGGAGGCTCGCCTGGCCCCAGACCTTCTGACTTTTCGTCGGGCATTTGGTGGAGGGGACGGGTGAGGGAAGAAGGGATGGGGGAGTTTGAGGGTTAAGGCGGGAGGGTTTTTGTTTTATGTTTATATTTTTATGGTTTCTCCCTAAAGTGGTTTTATATTTGTATTTTATACGTTTTATATTTTTGTTTTAAATTGTTAGCCACCCCAATCTGCTTAGCAGAAGGGGCGGGGCATAAAACTAAAATAAATAAATAAATAAATAGATTAAATAAAACCGTCCTTGCCTTACTGTTGCTACTGCAAAAACCCTAGTCCACACTTTAGTTACCTCCTGCCTTGACTACTGTAACTCCCTCCTTACTGGTCTCCCCTGCTCTGTTCTCACCCCCTCATCTCTGTTCAACACTTTGCTGCCAAAGTCATCCACCTTGCTCATTACTTTGACTATGTTCAGTCCCTTCTCTCTGCCCTACAATGGCTCCCTCTAGGGAACACATTCAGCACAAGCTCCTGGTCTTGATCTTCAAGGCTCTTCATGGCCTTGCTCCCCCATATCTCTCATCTCTTGTACTGCACCACATTCCTGCCTGGGAGTTTGGCTCCTCTGCCCCCACCCTCACCTGCTTGCAGCTCCCCTGATCCTCTAAATATCTTAACCCCTTTTCTCTTGTTGCCCCCCTCCTAAGCCTGGAACTCCCTCCCTGGATGCATTTGTTCTGTTCCTTCCCTCCCAACTGTCAAATCCCCCCTGAAAACCTACCTCTTCCATCAGATTTTCCCTGGCTCATCATGAGTGAAATTGCATCCTCCCCCCTCCTTCACTCATAATCTCTTCTCTAATTAAGACCACATTCACACACACATGTGCATGCTCATGCGCATAATTTGGCTGCGTGAGGGAATGCGAAAGTGGTCTAAGTTAAGCACATGCACCTAAATCTTCTCACACTCATTACTGTATCCTTGTCCCTCCTGATGTTCACCTCTCCCTTGTCTCCCCCTTCCTTGTTTCTCTTAGATTGTAAGCCCTTTTGGGGTAGTAACCTGTCTGTAAGTACCGACTTTACAGTGCAAGGTACATTGCTGGGGTGATGTTAATTATTAATTGTTAATTATTAATTGTTAATTATTAATTGTTAATTAGTAATTAGTAATTAGTAATTAATAATTAGTAATTAGTAATTGATAATTATTACTTTGTACTTTGTACTTTGTACTTTGTAATTGATTGACTATTAATTTTAATTGGCAATTAACCAGTTAATATATCTTGCACTTCCTCTTTCCCTTCCTTTTAAACTTGTTTTAAGTAGATCTTATATTGTTTTATTGTATTTTATGTGAAGCGTCCCGAGTGCCATTTCATTGGGTGGGGGAATCGCTATAAAAATAAAATAATTATTATTTCTCAACAGTTCCCTCCCAAGTGACTGCTTCTTCCATAGATGTACATGTCTTACATTTGCTTATTCTATAGTTCTGACTTCTTACATGCCTGAGGAAGGGCTCTCAGTGGCCTAAAAGATTGAATGCCCTCACCAACAGCAGTTGAACCAAAGAAAAAATCTCATCTGAACTATTTTGTTTCCATCTCTTAAAGCTGGGACAAACCTGGCAACCACACTCTCTTAATCTGTGCTTCTTCCATAGGTCGTAGAGACAAAGTAGTGTAGAGAAATCTTTTATTGGACCAACTTTGGTTGGTGGAGGTTTGCAAGCTTTCGGACCTCACAGGATCCTTCATCAGGCAAGTCAGAAATCCAAGCTGCTTCTTCCATAGGTAACTTGAACAGACCAGACACTGGTAACTTGAAAAGGCCACCCCCTACACTGGCACCCTCTTGGCATGGCATGGTTCTGTGGCATTGGTAACTTGAACAGACCAGGTATGGGGAAGTGGAGCCAGGCAAAGAGATCCCTCTGGCCTCATGATGCCAAGTGCCAACCAAGCAGCAGGCAAAACTAGAAGCAATGTGGCACCCAATTAATTAACAAAAAAAAACAACAACCCTGTGTGGCATGGTAAAGGGTAAACATAACCTCTATCCCCCAGCATTGGCCCTATGGACAGGAGAGGCAAAACCATGCCAGGACAGGACAGACACCCCTCCCCCACAGCCAATTACTTACAGCTCCAGTAGCACTGTAGCATGTAGCCAAATTCACCAAACAGATTGGACAACATGACTGCAGCCACTTTTATTTTGACCTGCCAGCCAATCAAAACTTGCCATCTGGCTTATCACTCAACTGTTCCTTCCCATACCCCTCTCCTACAAAATATGGCACTAAGTCTAATTTCCTAGCTCTGAGAAGCTCAACTCCAGCCACGCTTGCAGCAGCGCCAGTATTCAACGGAGGCTTCTGAAGTTCTCTGAAGTTTTCCAGGAAACAGACTTGGTCCTCGGAACTTCAAAACTCAGAAATTCTGAACCGAGGACCAGAATCCTTGGTGAATTCTGAAGTGTTTCGAGGACTGAGTTTCAGCACTACTTAGATTGTAAGCCCACTGGGTCAGGACCTGTCTTTGAAAATCTGCGACTGTAAATCGCTGTGTACACCTAGTAGCACTATAGAAATATTAAGTAGTAGTAGTAGTAGTAGTAAATCAGAACATCACATAACCTATTGAGAACTATTCAGATACCAATTAGTACCCATAGGTGGTGGGTAACAAAGGTGTACACATTTTTGTGGGTACTTGCTTTAGAACTATTTAGCACCCACTCAAATCTATCATGTTACTTTCTCTATACGACTGGCTCACACACAATCCCATTGCTAGGACTGAAATGGATTGCTGTTTCCTTATATGTGGAGATTATCTTCATTTTCGGAACAGTGTGTGGAAATCTAACATGTTTTTATTTTCACAACTGATCAAAATACACAGATGCCCAGTCAAACTCTAGTTCCTTACATAGCTCTGCACACAGACAGAGTGAGCTGATGCTTGCAGTGGTCTTCCAGATTATAGCAGTATTTTATGTTAAAATAATGGCTGGTGGATTTCCTTGCATTAACTACATAACACAAATTGATGAGGCTCTCTCAACCAAAGTCAATGCAAGGTTGTTCTTTTGCTTAATTGGATTTAATCTTAGTGTAGTTTAGTGTAATACTGGGTGGAAACAATTAAATACAATAGTGGAGCAGTTCATCAAACTTAAGGAAGATCCATGCTAAGTATTTAAACCTGATTCCCTTGAGTCTAAGACATAAAATTACAGCAATACGGAGTCATACACTGTATTACAAAAATTACTTTTTTGCAGCCTAAGATAGAAACAGCTGGGAAAGCCAAATTCACAAAAAGGGTAAACTTCCATGATTGGCCACTTCAGGAGACATACTTTTTATCTAGATTATAAAGAGGTGTCCAGAAGAGATTAAATGAATACTGAATCTCTTATCTCTGATTAGTTACAATGTTGAGTGAAGCTCCGATGTGGAGCTCAGTTCCATTTGGTTCAGGTTTCATTTAGTTTGGGGTTGGTCTGGTTTATGGGTTTTCAGTTTGGGAGCTGATCCAGCCTGTGACATTCATTTTGGGGTAGTTCCTTTTTGATTTCAGAGTGTTTCCAGCTTGTTCGCCCCCGCCTTCATCCCTTGTGATACAGACAAGTAGTTAGAACAGGGGTAGGATGACCAGACTGAACCAGACCAAATGACTGGACCTAACAGAATGGTCACCAAGCCGGAAGAAACAAAAGGGACCAAAAGATGACTGAACTGAACAAAGGAATGGCCAGACCAAACCAAAAGGCAGCGGTACTTAACCAAACATGACCAAACTGAATAATAACCAATAGTGGAGCTGGCTGAATAAAGTGGATTCTGCATTCATGTTGGTTATTCCTTTCACCTCTAGCTTCCACATTTGGCAGGGTAATGTAGCTGTCTGGGAAAACAGGGATGTAAAGCATGCCTGAAATAATGAAAAATAGTGTAGGGTTGCCAAACCTCCAGGTCTGATCCAGAGCCCAGATAAGCTCAGATTAAGGCTGTGTTCTCAGCTGCGGTGGCGGCAGTGGGAGGGACGAGGGAAGATGCGGCAGCGCGGAGGAGCCGGCAGATGGGAAAAGAGCCGGTGCGAATGGAAATCTGCTGCGGCTTCTCTTGTGCATGTCAGGGCATGTGTGCCCTCCGCTGACTTCCCAGGTATGGAACCTCGGGGTGCGCCTCGATGTACAGCTCTGCCTGGATTTCCAGGTGGAAGCTGTGTTGAGGAGTGCCTTCTGCCAGCTACATCTGGTGCGGCGGCTTCGGCCATAGGTTTCGGTTCTTGACCTGGCCACAATCATCCATGCTTTTATTACCTCTCGGTTAGACTACTATAACGTGCTCTATGTGGGGCTACCTCTGGTGACAGCTCAGAAGCTGCAGTTGGTGCAGAATGTGGTGGTCTGGCTCTTGGTGGGGTTGGGCCACCGGGAGCACATTACACCAGTGCTCCGATCTCTTCACTGGCTGCTAATAGTCTTCTGGGCCTGATTCAAAGTGTTGGTTTTAACCTATAAAGCCTTACACGGCCTGGGCCCTGCTTATTTGTGAGACTGCCTCACTCCTTGGGTTCTAGATTGGCTGTGTTGGAGGTACCCCAGGTTTCTCGGGGGGGCATGCAGAATAGGGTGTTCTCGGTGGAATTCCCTCTCGGTGGGGGCCCATTTGGCTCCGGACCTCCCGGTCTTCCATAGGAACTGTAAAACCTGCATGTTCAATTAGAGATTTGGTGAGGGAGAGGCATAAGGGTTGGTGGGGATGAGGGAGGGCAGAGTGGTTTTTTCCCCTGTTATTATTATTATTATTATTATTATTTATTACGTTTTAAATTGTTTTGTTTTACATTGTATTTATATTTTATTGTTGTTAGCTGCTCGGGATGCCTGTGGCAGGAAGAGCAGGATATAAATTTTGTAAAATAAATAAAATAAAATGAATAAATAATCCAAACCTGTCTGAAAAAAGACATTTTTTTGTTTAAACTGAAACACCCATAATCATCCTGCCATTTATGGATTGTTTCAGTTTTTGTATTTTTCCATTGACTTCAGTGGAAAGGGAAACTGATTCATAAATAAACCCACGCCACCCCCCGCAGCCCAATTTACCGCCCATACTCACCCCATGAGGCACTGACTTAATGGCCTCAGAGGACTTGATGGAAGCTCCTCTGGACCACCACTCCTGTGGTGGGCCTCCCGTCAGGCTCCCTTGCTGCGCCGCACAGGTGGAAAATGGCCGTCACTCTTAACCAAAATGATGGCAACATCATTTTGGCCAGCATGATTTTGGTTAAGGGTGGCGTCCATTTTGCACATGCACAAAATGTCCCCAGTGGCCATTTTATACATGTATGTGGCAGAGGAGGGAGCTCAGAAGTGCGCCGTGGCAAAGAAGCCTGACAGGAAGCCCCCCACAGTAGCGGCAATCCAACAGAGCTTCAATCAAGCCCTCTGAGGCCAGTAAGTACATGCAGGCCCCTGAGGGTGGGGGAGATCAGACCCACCAACCCAGGGAATCGGGGTGGTGGTGGTTTTTTTTTAGTTATGGCTCTGTTTCCTTTCTCATTGACTCTAATGGAAAAAATACGAAACCCAATATCCGAAACGTAAAAAGATCTGTATTTTCAAAAGAACTGAAGGTAGGAGTGTGTGTGTGTGTGTGTGTGTGTGTGTGAGAGAGACAAAATGACACCCCACCCCCACCCTCCAGTATCTACAGAGACTTTATTAATGCCAATCGGCTTTTGCAATGACAATTTAAAATATGCAGATTGAACCAAAAAACACTCACAAAAAACTTCTCAGAAAACCGCATAAAGCTGCCCATTTAGGCACAAGAACATAACATTTGTAAACATTCATATGAACATCTTCAAACAGCAAAAAAAACAAAAAACAAAATGAATAAAACTATTTTATCAGCAAATTAGTCAATGGGACAAGACATTTACTTTTCTATTTTGATTCTTATATTGTTGGAGAGGTGGGCAAAAGTTAGAATAATACAAAAAAAGAAATGTTACCAACAGGTATCTTTGTCAAATATCTGTTTTGGCTATTTTGGTCAGTTACTCAATTCTTCTGGTTTCAATTATTTACTTATTTCGTTATTTCAATACTATCAGTATCTGTGCAACTGAGCACATGCACTACCCAAAATGAAGCTACTGTATATGACTGTTGGCCCTAGGTACCTGCAGGATTAGGGCCTGGGAAGTCCGAGTGAGTCTGCAGCTCTCCTGAGGTGCTGGGACAGACTGTTCCTTTAAGGGAGTTGACTTCCTCCACAAACCCCACCCCTCCTGGGGATATAAGCACAGGAGGCCCTGCTGTAAGGTCAGTCTGTGTCTGGCTGGGACTGGAGAAGAAGCTCAACAGCCGGAGTGTGGTCAAGGTACTGATTGAAAGAGTTTGGTGTGGGAAGGATTGCGTGCATAGAGACTGATTTGCTGCAGTGAGAGTTTTTGGTCTGTGTATTTGAACCTTGGTATAGTGAACCCTTTCCAAATGGGCCAGCAGTGTGTGGGTGGGATGGGGGGGGCAGCAGCAGGTGGGCAGTGTGTGGGTGGCCCGTCGCATGAACACCCACCCATCTCCATGCACGGAGGCACCCCTGTTGTCCCCAGTGCCTCCATGCATGGGCAATGGATGGAGGTGGGTGGAGTGCAGGAGCGCACAAACACGTGGGTGAGGGGGGACATCAATGTAAAAAGAGTCTAAATCTGCACATACTGGCGAAAAGTGCTTATAGTGGTGAGAGACTCACAAGGGCTCTGACCCTGATGAACTCTACAACCCAAGGTCAGACCATATAATTAAACTACCTAATAAGCAAAATAGTGCTGCAACTCAGTCCTTGGTTTTTCTTGGAAAACACTGAGGACCAATGTATTCACCTCAATTTTCAGAGGTCTGGAGTTCCGAGGATGGGGTCTGGATAATTCACTTTTTGGAAAACATTGGCTGAGTGCAACCGAGTGCAGGCATTAGACCCCTGCTCCCCCTTCCCTGGACCCTGCTAGCCAGGGAGAGAATAGGACAGTGGAGGCCAGGAAAGGGGGGGTAGGGACCTAGCAGTGGCCTACTAGGGGCTCAGGGGTCAGGTACTTAAGGGGGTCGAGGTGTAGTGGGGGTTCAGGGGTATAGAGTACTCACCCTCCGGGGGGAGGGGTGTGTGTCTGGTGATGTATGGCTTCTTCCAGGGCCGGGTAAGTTTTAAAAAAGAAAAGGAAAAAGCTGGGTATGCATCAGAAAGGTCTAATGATCCCTTCTCAGCATGCTCAGAACTTTCCAAGATGGCGCCGGCAGCAGCAGTACACTGCAGGTATCATCTTGGAAAAGTCTGAGCATGCTCAGAAGGGTCCCTTCATCCCTTCTAGGCCTGTCCAGCTCCCCCCCCTTTTTCTAAACTTACCCAGCCCTGGCGGAAGCCAAGCATTGCCAGACTCCCACCAGATGATTACTCTACCCCTGAGCCCCCCACTAGGCCCCTACCCGCTCTTACCTGGCCCATTCCCTCCCCTCAGGCTCCCTATGGCCCCTGGTCCCCTCTATTCCCCCACCCTTGGAAATGGCATGAATATTCTGAGGGTCCTTGGAGCAGCCCGAATACTCGGAACTGGTCCTTGGACTCGCAGAAATACTTGCAAATATTTTTAAAAAAATATTTGGTGCACTCCTAAATCAAACTAGTGAATAAAGAACAACCCCGCCCCCCAGAAAAAAACAGATATGAGAATATAGATTATTCAGATATTCACATACCTAGCAAAAATTTGAATAATATCAAATCCACTCTTCATTTCAGCCCTGGTCTATATCTATCACCACAACCTTAGCTGCAATGCATTCCATAGACCAATCCCTCACTCATTAGCAATTCCACATCATCTCAAAAAGAATAACATGTCAACAAGCTCGAGAAAATTTGCACTGGGCCACAAGATGAAATAGTCAAAATTTCCATATTTTTGGAGGAGCGTTTACTGTACTTGAAACAGATGATCATTATTATTATTATTATTTCTTCTTACATTAACTGCCTCAGTCTTCGGTCCAATTATTCCTTCTCCTTCAGCAATCATGTTATGCTTGTTCAAGAAGAAAGAAATAACAACAGCTTATCTTGTCGAGAGCAAAGAAGAAATAGTAAAAAATCAGAGGATGCATTTAAACGTTACAGTTGTTGCCATTGTGCTAAACAGATGACTCATGTTCTCAGAGCAAATAGGGTGGAAAAAAGGGTTTTCTGAAAAGGAATTAGTTGTACTGGTTAAGGAACTCTTGAAAAAGCAAATGAAATGGAGTGGGGAAACCTTCCTTATTAAATAATGCACATTGCACACATACTAAGAGAACGTGGTTGAATCCTATGCCCCATTGACCATTCTATTAAAGACCTGCAATTCCAGATTCCATATAGCACATCCAGAACACCTGCAATTGCATGTTTCTAGAAGTACAGGTGCCCTTCCCTGGGAACTCTATAGGTTGAACCTTCCCCTCTGCCTGTAGCAGTGTCTTCTCCAGCCCCCAACTGGGAGAAATACCCAGAAAAAAACATAGTTAGAACTGAAACATGTATACCTGTAAAATTATGGTACCAAGATCATCTTGGACCTGTACCTCTTTAGTGCTCAATAAGCTATCTGAATTACTGAATTACTGTT
>QEPC01000412.1:17545427-17561134 GCA_003113815.1 Sphenodon punctatus | reverse complement strand
AATAATGTCTTGGATTACCTTTCCTTAGTCTCACTCAACTTCAGTTACTATAGGAATGGAAGCTGGGTTAAAGTGAGTTACATGTTTATTACTCCCGGGTAAAAAATTGTGTGAAGAAGCCCTTAAATATCAGTGTCTACCAAGGGCGTTTTTAGACATGCATGAAAATCACAGGAGTTTGTAATCTCCCACGATCATTTCTCTCCCATGACAAAGAAGGCGGCGCTGGAGATTGCAATGTTGCATCTAAACAGGAAACACCCGCAGCAATCTCAATCAGAGGGTTTAACTTTTTAGACAAGTATGGTGAGTAATTTTCACAAGTCTCGCAGGAGTTTTCAAATGCGTATTTGGAAACCCTCGATATCTATGTGACTTAACAGACAGACATTTCTGCAAGACTCACATGAGAGTAGTTTACATGTGTAGGTAATTTGTGAGATTTATAGCTCTCCTGCATGAGTAGTGCCTTGTCTAATAATGCCCTAACACGTGGTATTCATTCTACAAAAACCAAACCACCCCTTGGTTCCTTTTCTCTTTTCATAACTGTGCCAGATG
Organism: Sphenodon punctatus; assembly: GCA_003113815.1. Taxonomy (NCBI): domain Eukaryota; kingdom Metazoa; phylum Chordata; class Lepidosauria; order Sphenodontia; family Sphenodontidae; genus Sphenodon; species Sphenodon punctatus. Next base: position 17,560,573 of record QEPC01000412.1, on the reverse strand, counting down.
CAGGGAAGTTGGGGCTTTTTGTGAAATGGTGTTGTGGGTCCCCCTCTAAACATAGAAATGTTTGATGGACACGTGCTGATGTTCTCATTACAAAAAGAAAACATGGTTCCTGTAATTAATTTTTGATGTTCAATTAAAGTTAACATTGCCTTTGGGGATTGGCCTCCTTGCATATTACACATATATTGGCCCATATGTTATAGATATGTAGTTGCTTCTACTTTATTCATTGGTCCCATACATTGGGATCCCTTTCTTGAATTACTGCATGCCATCTTTAGGCCAGGCCTAAACTCGTTTGATAGGTTATAAACCCATTTTTTACACCATTACGCCTCATACTCAAGTTGTTCTTTCAAGTTTATGAACAGCCTTATTAGCAGGGCTGGTTCTAAGCAGCCATTCTGATTTCATGGAAATTTCAGCAAAATCAGAATGGCTGTCGACATTCTAATTGGCATTTTGTGCTTACACAAATAATCAAAATCTATTTTGATTGGTCCAATTGGAATTCTTTCTGATCCAAATTCCAATCAGAAATCAAACTGCCCAGTTTTGTCGGAATTGGAAGTTGAACAGACTGTTGCCTTCTCCCCTAACCCTGTGCATTAGGTGGGCTTGAGCCGCACCTAAAGCCGCACAGGAAAAAAGCATGCACTAATCTGGATCCAGCCCTACTGAATGTTTGACCGAGAGTAATTAACAGTGTTACTGGTTACAGTCGTTTCCTACATTTATAGGCTGGGTTGTTTGGTGTTTGTTTTTTCCTGATAAAACTTCTAGTTCAGGAGGCAGGCAAGCTGGCTAATCATCTGTCAATGATGCTTGTAAATGTGGCTATAAAATTAGCATACAAAATAAGCAAGACTCATCCTAGGAGCTTTTATAGGGTTTCTCCTTGTCCGAGCAAAACATAAAAACTGGTGCAGAAGGGGTGGGAGGGAGGAGAAGAAGAAAAAGCAACTCTGAAAAACACTCAATTCTCCAATTCGTGTAAACTTCCATTGAGAATCAGGAGCAGCTCCAAAAGCTGCAAATGAAAATGTCACTAATTGAACTTCTGCAGCTATGTCAAGGTTGCCATCATCTTAAACAAATGAAGGAGACTTCTAAGCGACATGACAGTCAGCACCATATTGCTGTATGACTGACTTAAAGTTGTATAAGTTAGATTATAACTTTTGAAGAAGCAATTATGATTTTATTGCACCCACTCTGCTCATGATTAATGCAGACCGCCGGGAGGAAAATGCATCCTATCATTTGCTAACATGCACTATAATTATGTATACCTCTCCAGGTACTGTAATTTAGGGCTTAAAAAGCAACATTTCAGAACCAGGACTGCTGCACTTGTAAAACATTACAGATGTGTTATCATATAAATGAGAGAACCTGACATGAGAGTGCTCTAATAAATCCCCAGCTAAGATTTGGAGACAAGATTTGTCTAAAGCAAATCCACACTGTTTCTTAATCTTTCCCATAAAGTGTTTATTTTTTCTGAGCCCTACAATAATACATGTGTCAAGAAGGCTTTGATGGTTTCTAGATTAAAGTGAGTATATATATTCTTCCCTCTCTCGCTTAAAGGTCATTTCGAAACTGCTCATTTTGGCGAAATTAACTCTGCCATTTGCAGGGTTTAAATGGGAAGCAAAATAAAGCAGTTTCCAGAAAATTGGGAGTTTTTGAGATGAAGTTAACAAAACTTATCCCTTCCCCCACAACCTGACACTCCTTGTTTCTCTCAAAGTTTTAAAGTGTCTCCAGTACTGAATGGCTTTTGTTAATTCGAGAGATTGTATTTCAAACGATACTTTCCGCAAAGAGCGTCTTGTATTCTCAATGATAAATTTAAACATTCCTTTGCTTGTTACTCATTGTATTTATTAATGGAGGTGTGGTGAGAGAAGTCTGTCTCTTGGTTATCTATTATCTTCTATTGAAAAAGATTCTTGAGAACTTTTTGTAGTGGAATTCTCAGGAACCCATTGTGTGCAGTGGGTCGTTGATATTTGGCAGTGGACAGTGATAATCTTAGGTATCAATAGAATTACATTGAGATTGAGATAATGAGTGTTAACCAATGTAATGGTGGAGCGCTGCCATCACAACCCAGCCCAGGTGGGGAACCACTGCTGACATGGTCTGCACTGGGTCCCACCACTGAGCAAACATGCCAGCATCTGGACCACCAAGGAGGGCAGGGAGCTGCATAAATGTGTGGCCAGATGGCCACACCCCCATGGTCCACCCAATGCCATGCCCCACACTGACGAGAAGGTCATTGTGGGTGGCCATGGTGGATCCAATCCATGCTGGGTCACAGTTGACCATAACAAATGTTACAGCCTGTTGTGGCCTTCTTTGGTCCAATCAGGTGGACTTTTTGCCTGGGTTGTGACCATGGCGGTCTCTGGGATCACAGCCCAGGCTAGCCACTGACACAGTCCAGGGCAATTCAGACCAACATCTGGTGGTGCCGGCATAAACGTGCAAGTGAGATCCAAGCCAAAGCATGACAGAGCAGGCCAAAGCAGCCCACCGTCACATTTGTTAACACCAAATGTGTAAAATATTAAGAGCTGACATTTTAATGTTGCTCACTTGGGTTGCTATGGGATATGTTGGGAACATGTCCAAATGATCAAATCTTCCCAAACTGAGCCAGGGGCTAGATGGTGCAAAGTCCCCTTCGCCGCCAAAATGGCGGCAACGGGGTGATTGTCGCGCCCCCCCTTCCCCTGTGAGGGGAGACGCAGAACAGGGCCGGCGAACGGGGCTCGTTAGAGAGCCCGTTCGCGCGCTTTGTCTGGGTTGCCAGGGCAACCGTCCCAGAGCAAGGTGGTGCATGCGCACCTCGTGGGACCTGGAAGACACGCCCCTTTTAGGAGGGGCGTCTCTTCTGCTAGCCGCGTGGCGCGGCATTCCCGAAGCGGAGGGCAGTGAAGCAGCAGCAAGTTTGATTGCTGCTGCTCCCCCCCCAAAGGGAAACAAAGAGCGGGAATTTGAGCGCGGCCATGGGGCGCTCCAACAAAAACCCCAAGGGGGGAAATAAGAAGAAGAAGGCCCCCCAGCCACGACACGAAGGGGACCGAGATCGAGTCCCAGCCTCTCCCGAACCCACAGGTGAATCGGGGGAGATGATCCCAACCCGGGCCGCCCTGATGGAGCGGCTCCGGGAATGCGAGGCCCTATTAAGGGCCCGCCCAAGTTACCAGAGGGAACCCCCCTGGAGTGAACTGGGGGATGGGCCTGGAGACACAAACCCCGGGGAGGGCACGAGTGGCCTCAATCCTCAAGGGGGGATGGGGGGGATCCCCCTCCCCCCTGAGGTGCGAGATGGAAGGGAGGATGCCCCACCTTGCCCAAGGAGTGAAGGAAGGAGCTGGGCAATTGAGGAAGCCCCTATGGGGGAACTTAGAAGGGGCATTAACACCCAACGGGGACAGGAGGGACCTCCTGCCCCCTCCCCTGGGGGGAGAGAAAGAAGGATGGTGGGCCCACCAGCCCGATATAGGGACAACCAATATGAAAGCTGCCCCTATCAGACCCACACACAAACGCGTTTAGAGAGTGGGCATGAGGCGGAGCTAGGACCCCGCCAGGAGTACAGCCAGGGCCATATTGCCCAAGAGGGAGTGAGGGGGGACTGCCCCATTCCTCGTGATCCCTCTGGAAGTACGAGCCTGAGAAGGCAGAGGGAAGATCCCAGTGGAATAAGGGGAGACAATGACCCGCACAGTGGTACCCAGGGGGTCACCGACAGGGACGGGGTACCTGGTCTAGCCCAATACCGGGAGCAGTTGGGTCGGAGTGGTTACCTGGGCCTAGGGCCTTCGAGGGGGGGGCCTGCTCCCATTCTTTTTTCCAGGCTCCCAAGCGAGGATAGCTCGCCCCCAGTGGCCAGACGGCGAATCCAACCGGACGAAGGCACGGAGGAACGTGGAGACGCGGCGATTTGGCGAAGACTATGCGCCATTGAGGAGGAGTTACGCGCAGGGAGAACAACTGAGGCCGCGAGACCCAGGGACAACCGAGCCCGACTGGCTCCAATCGCACCGACCCGAGGTGAGCAATACACAGGGGAAGGTAGTGGAACGGCTGGGGTTGGGCGCCCTGGCAGCGAAATACAGGGGCTCACACAAAGGGGTGAGAATAGACCAGGACAGGGTGTAGACTCCCCGAAACTGATGTCCTTGAACGGGGCTTGGGTATGGGTGACTCCGGCCCCTCCCCCATCAGCTGTTTCGACGGGTCACCCACGATTGTGGTCTGACCCGATTGACACACCTCAGAGACCTGCTGGCCCTGGGGGTACCCAACTGTTTGTAGGCACAGGAGAAGACGGAACCCCCCACGGGACAGGAACCCCAACAGTCACCGGGGTAGCCGGGGAGCACTCTATGACATCGGGGGCGTTAGCGGAAGGGCAAATAGGAACCATCCCACCCCCACCCCCTGGGGGGGCCATCCCCAGCGTGGCTGCGCCATTTGGGGCACATCTATTGCCCTCTGTCAAGGAAAAATTTTTAAAGGGGGAATACGTTGATATTTATGCCCTATTATTCAGTGATCCAATTGTGGATCACTCCGAGCCCGACGAAGGAAAGGAGAAAGAAAAATTCAAACGCCCAAAAGCAGATCGGAATTGGGCTAATTGGACCTCAGCTTTCGCAGTATATATGGGGGTGATCCTACAGGCGGACCCCAGCAGAGCGCTAGAGCTCCATAAGTACGCTGACATAGTTCGGCGCGCCTATGGAACGGGACCGGTGGGCGCATGGCTGCGGTACGACGAGGCGTTTCGCCACAGAGCCGCCACTACGCCCGGGCTTCGGTGGGATATCCATGCACCCGACCTTTGGTTGGAGTGCATGGTCGATGTCACGAAGGCACCCAGAGCGGACAGTGGGCACCCCCTGGTTCGGGGAGGAGTAGCGTGGGGTTACGATTCCTTTCGGCCAGAAAGTCGCACAGGGGGTCAAGGCACATCTGGCACCTGTTGGGACTACAATAAAAGGGGCCGGTGCAACCGCCAATCGTGCAGGTTCCGGCATGCATGTTCAGGATGCGGGGGTGGTCATCCAGCGAGTAATTGCTTTCGGACCGGGCAAAAAGGGGGAAAGAAAGGGTATGGCACGGGCGGAGGTACCGGAAAAGGGGGGGCTAGCTCCCCCGCTGGACCACGCAATACAAAAGGGCCCGACCCCAATTAAAATTGACGCACTGGAAAGGGCATTACAACGACACCCGAACAGGGCGGAAGTTAATTTTATGGTTAAAGGTTTTAAAAACGGTTTTATAATACCAGCGTTTAATGTGGGCCAGCTACCCGAAGCACGAAATCTTAAGTCAACAGTTGGGATGGAGGACATGGTAAAGGCCAAGATCGAGAAGGAATGCCAGGAGGGGAGGGTAATGGGACCTTTTGAACGCCCACCTATGTGGAACTTCGTAATGTCCCCATTAGGTATCGTACCAAAGAAAGCAGAAGGCGAATTTCGCCTGATTCATCACCTATCCTACCCACGGGGTAGTTCGGTCAATGACGCCATACCCAAAGAGCTCTCAACCATCAAATATACGTCTTTTGACGAAGCAGTAGTTAAAGTTCGAGCTGCTGGTAAGGGTGCACTCTTGGCAAAGTGCGATGTGAAATCAGCATTTCGCCTTTTGCCAGTGCACCCTAAGAGCTTCCATCTCCTTGGTTTTCAATTCCAAGGAGGGTATTACTATGACCGAGCTATGCCAATGGGTTGCTCAATCTCCTGCTCGATATTCGAACGATTCAGTACCTTGGTAGAATGGGTTCTTGTTCAAAGGCTGTCAGGGGGCGCAGTATCAAAATATCTCGATGATTTCCTTATAATTGGCACACCAGGGACGAAAGAATGTAGCGCCGCCCTGCACTTATTCCAAAGGCTCGCAGCTGAGTTAGGCCTGCCATTGGCCCCAGAAAAAACCGAGGGCCCAACGACCAAGCTCACCTACCTGGGTATTGAATTGGATACTGAAGCCATGACCTCCAGACTACCAACAGAGAAATTAGTGGGTATAAGGAGTAAAATTGACGAATGCCTTGCAACCCATAAAATCACCGTAAGGACCCTTCAGTCCCTGATTGGGAGTTTAAATTTCGCTTGCCGAGTAGTGGCACCAGGAAGAGCATTTTTATCCCGGCTATACGAAAAGCTAAGGGGGGAAATGCCCCCCCACTTTCGAGTAAGGGTCACTAGCGAAATGCGGCAGGATTTGGGTGTATGGAAGGCATTCCTCAAGAAATTCAATGGCATTAGCTTTTGGAGAGATTTACTGCTTCTGCAAGCTGACTTACAGGTTCAATCGGACGCATCAGGCAAATTTGGTTTTGGTGTATACTTCAGAGAGCACTGGTGCAACGCACCATGGCCCGACGAGTGGCATCACACGGGGGTTACCAGGGATTTAACCTTTTTGGAGTTATTCCCCATCGTAGTGGCGGTCCTCTTATGGTCTCGGCAATTCACCAACAGGACAGTTGTCTTTTGGTGTGATAACTCTGCTGTAGTCCATGTTATTAACTCACTCTCCTCTCGTTCATCCAGAGTCATGCAGTTGGTCCGGGCACTAGTGCTGGCGTGTTTGAAAGATAACATCCTTTTCATTGCACGACATGTGCCTGGAATCGATAACGGGATTGCAGATGCCCTTTCTCGATTCCAGGTGGACCGCTTCCGGGAATTGGCCCCAGAGGCTCGTGCCGAACCGGACCTGCTGCCCGAAGGAATCTGGAGCCTTGGGAGGTAGAAGTGCAGTCCACCGTACAAGGGGCATTGGCCCCTCGAACTCAGGCTGCGTATGGTAGGGCTTTCAGGGAATTTCAACAATTCAGGGTAGGTAAGGGTTGGTGGACCGGGTTCCCCATAGAGGAAGCGGAAGTCCTTCAATTTGTATTGGACCTACACAAACGAGGCTTAGCCGTGGGGACCATAGCCGGGAAGATCGCTGCCATTAACTTTGCCAGCAGACTGAATGGATTTCAGTCTCCTGACAATGGATTCTATATAAAGCATATGCTGGAGGCTTGGAAGCGGGATCAATCCGCGGCCCGTAAATTACGATCTCCCATAACATCCCCTATCCTTACCCGGGTGGTTGCAGTCCTCAAGGATGTTTGTTACGACGCTTATGAGGTGCAACTCTTTCAAACGATATATGCCATCATGTTTTTTGGGGGTTTTAGGGTAAGCGAAGTCGTTGCTAATTCAAACAAAGATTTGTCCCGGAACGCCTTTCACGTTGATGATTTGGAGGCAGTGCAACCACGAATAATACTCCGACTCCGTCGGTCAAAGACCGACCAAAGGGGACATGGCCAGAGAGTCGATCTATATAAAGGGGGACCAGACAGTATATGCCCGGTAACTCAAATGACAAAATACATGGAGGTTAGACCAAAAACCCCCGGCCCATTATTTGTTCATTTAACGGGTATACCAGCTACGGCATATCAAGTTATAACAATATTACGAGCTGCCATAAAAAGGATTGGCCTCCCGGCTATGGATTTCGGATCCCATTCCTTCAGGATTGGGGCAGCAACAATGGCTGCAGCAGCAGGATTGCCCGAAGTTGCAATCCAGCGTGTGGGAAGGTGGAGGTCACACACGTACAAGAAATACATTCGACCCTACCACAGCTAACAACTCCCTGTTTATTTTACCAGGACCCTGGGCCTGCGGGTTTACACGAGAAGAGGTGTGGATCATCGGCCACAGCCTCGTACGATGGGCTGAAGCAGCTGCCAAAACATCTACATGGGGATCTCAGCTAGGCTTAGGCACCAAAGCACAGATTAGATGGATGGGCAAGAGCGGGATGAGATGGAGGCAGCTTCTCCCATTGTTGAGCAGCCTACGCCATCTCCCCCCACCGACAATGATAGTATTACACCTAGGAGAGAATGATCTACCCGACAGGAAAGGGGTTAGTTTAATAGTTAATATAAAACAAGATTTACTAATAGTTAAACAATGGTTTCATAGGGTTAAAATTGTTTGGACAGATTGGGTGCCCAGGTTAAAATGGAAGAGAGCCCGGAACCCGGGAAGGGTTGACAAAACAAGAAAGAATGTTAACAGAGAGATAGGAAAATGGCTGAGGGATTTAGGGGGGACAAACATTAGGCACGTGGGAATAGTGCACAGAAGGCCCGAATTATACAGGGAGGATGGCGTTCACTTATCTAGCTTGGGGAATGAAATATACTTGGCAGCCTTGGCAGGCCAGCTGGAGAGCTTAATGTTTGGCTAGGAGGTGGGGAGTCGGGGTGGTTCTTGACCACCCCTTAGTGGCAGGGGTCCAATATGCCAACAAGTTTAATAAATAGGTTAATAAATAGTTAAGAGTCATCTCAGTAAGAGATGGGGAGATGATACACTGTGTAATGCAGGGCACTGCATGCTTGGTGATCAAGCTCCCTGGAAGTGGTGTCTTAACCGGGGCCAGCAGGGACATGCGCTGTCTTCAGACCCGGTGGACACATTACTTCTTACTCAAACCCACAGTGGGTTGTCCCCCCCCTTCGGCCTTGCCCTGTCGAAGGAGGGGAGGAAAATGCTAAAAGGATACTGTCAACGGAAGGCACATCCGGGCAGTACCTGAGTTAATAAGTTCCAATAGTTAAATGGCATATTGGATCCGAAAATTGCAGATAGCAATTCTTTCCCCACCTGCCTAACGTGGCATCTTTTGAATAAAGAGTGCAGCCAGTTTTACACCAACTTATGTTTCTGTGTCTCATTGGGGTGCGCCGACAAAGATGGAATGGGCCCCCTGCTGGGGCACTCCACTCCAGTGTGCACATGCAAGCTACTCGATTGTGAGACTCCCAGTCTTGCCCTGTTGAGCTTCACCTCTGCTATGACCCTGGACTCGACCTAGAGAAGTAACAGGAGCACTGGGAATGGGAACACCTTGAAGCTATGACAGAGGACATATAACATGTTCACAAACATGAACAGAACGGCCGAACCAAACGCGGAAGCGGCCGAACAGTTCGACCGTGTTCAGGTGCGTTTGGGCGGGAAAAACATGACTGAAAGGTCTACGGGGGGGGGCAACTGAGGAGCAGACTTCCTGGCGCCAGGGGTGGAGAGGCTTAGACTAGCAGTCAGCCTGCCAAGCACCATCTCTCTTTTCCTCCGCCCACTGGCTTCGCAGACTGCGATTGGCACGGGGCTAGGCTGCACAGAGCCAATGGGGCTTGTGGTAAGGCGGGCGCAGCAAGTAACAAAAGTAATTGCCCTCCCCTCTTCCGAATCCTTCTGAGCCAACCACTGATCCTGTCAGCAGGCATTTTCAGAAGTCTCCCTCTGCCAGCAGTTTGTGTTCTTCCCAATCCATTGCCATCCTCCTCCTATTTCACCCATTCCCAAACATTTACCTCCATAGTTTCATTTATTTAGATTAGATTAGATAGATTTAGGTGTTATTTTTATTTTTTACCCCTCCCTGTGTTGTTTTTCCCTACCTGCCACTGAATCCTTCCCTCCTCACACTATATATACACACACTAACTCTAGCTGCTATTAACTAGGGTTAGAAGACATGGAGAAGAAGCAGGAGAGGCCGTAAGGCAGGCGATGGGGCATGTGGCAGAGGTGGTAGGGGCCAAGCCAGCAGAGTGGCAGCAGGTAACAGCCTGAGCCCATCACCATGCCCCAAATGTCACAGGCCTGATTTTGGCAGTCAGGCTTCAGAGACTCCCAGCAGTGGCACTAGAGGGTAGTTTGGCGGCGCCTCCTGCCAGCGTCCTCCACTGCCACACAGGGCACTGGAAGGCCTGCAGTCCAGGATGCTGCTACTGTCTCTGCTGCAGCTGCAGGAGTAGGTGCAGGTGCTTCAGGGGCATTGTCTGAAGTTCACCATGGGCCAAAATCGTCCCCCATTATTGGGGTGATCCCCAGCAGTCCAGGGCTGGTGGATCCCACCCCGGCTGCTAGAGGCAGGGCCCAATCCCAGGGCAATGGCAGCAGGGAGAGGAGCAGCAGTAGCAGCAGCAGCAGCTATAGGGAGCACAGGCAGAGTGGGAGCAGCATGGTGGGCAGTTGATCAGCCTCAGGGTCCCGGTGCTCCCCTTCACGGGACATCACTGTGATTGGGAACAGCGAGGCAGTCACTAATCCCACAGAGGAGATTTCTGGAGCTGAGGCGATGGCTGTCCCTCTGAGAGCTGTGTTGCCAGCATGTTCTTCCCCTCCCAGAAGCGCTGGCAGCAGTGTGTCACCCGGTGCGGGCCAGAAGGCAGCAGGGGACAAAAGATCCTTGGTTTGGGCGCATTTTAAGTTGGTGCGGGCGGATGATCCCAGGGAGGTGCAGTGCACTTTGTGCCAGTATGTAGTGAAGTGTGGGCAGGTGCTCACCAACCTTGGCACAACTGCCATGGCGAGGCACCTGAAGGGATGACACAGCGCTGTGCTGCTAAGCAGGCAGGCAGGAGCAGTAGATGCCAGAGGATTCCTGACTCCAGCAGCCAGTCGTCCGCCTCCATCAGCGGGCAAGCGTCCTGTTTGAACAGCTGCCTCTAGAAGCAGGAGGGGTATTGCTTCTAGGGGGGAGCAGCAGGAGCAGTGTCAGTCCACCATGGAGGAGCTGGGGTGGGGGCAGCTGCCAAGTCCATTGGCAGCTGCAGGACGTGGAGGGCGGAGTGGCTTTCAAGTGAAAGCCACGCGTACGTTGGGGGAAATGATTGCCCTGGATGGGCACTTGGGAAGCCCCTCTCAGTGGTTGGGGACATGGGATTCAGGTGCCTGATTGGCTTCCTGGCCCCCCCAGTTTAAGCTGCTGTCGCGCACCACCCTGAGTCGGCAGGTGGTGCCAGCCTTGTATAGGGCTATAAAAGAGCAGGTGAGGGAGCAGTTGGTAGGGGCTGGGGTTGCCACCATCCACTTCACCACAGACCTGTGGTCGAGAAGGAACGTTCACCACACCTACCTGACAGGGACGGCGCACCGGAGGCAGCATTTGGCAGTGGCAGGAGGGGTCCCGAAGCAGGGTATAGGTGGGCCCTGCTTCAAACGGAAGTAATGGACCACCCCCCACATGTCTCGCAACACCAAGGCAGCCCTGACCACCATGGTTAGGGAGTGGGTCACTCCTGGTGTGCGCTTCACCAAGGGGTGTGTGGTCATCGATAACGTGGCCAACATATTGAGGGCAGTCTGCGAGGGGGGCTTCACTAGCATCCCTTGCGCCTCACACACCCTTCACCTGGTGGTCAGGGATGCTCTGGGTTTGGAGGAGAAGGGGATTGGGGCAGGCACCCTTAGCTCCCTGATCGAGCGGGGGAAGAAGATGGTCAGTTTCTTTAACAGGAGCATGAACGGCAGCGACCTCCTCCGGGCAAAGCAGGCCGAGCAAAGCTTCCCAGTGCACCAGCTGGTGCAGGATGTGTCCACACAGTGCAATTTGACCTTCCTGATGCTGGAGCGACTTCTTGAGCAGAAAGCCGCATTGCATCAGGTTCAACTGGTGACCGACAGCGGGGCACCTCCAGGGTACAATGGGGAGGAATGGGAGATCCTGGTGTACATAGTCTTTTTTTGAGACTGTTCATGGCCGTGATGGACACCATCAGCTCGTCCATGGCCACCATCAGCCAGGTGACCCCTCTGGTCCGGAGTCTCCTCAGGAGGCTGGAGGAAATTCTCATGGGGGGGATTGTGGCCCTCAGGACAGGAAGCGGGTGGATGAGGTGGTTGCCCTGGTGCGGCAGCTGAAGGCAGGGCTGAAGGCACGTTTCAACAAGGTCCTGCAGTGGGTGGAATACGTGTTGGCAACCATGCTGAACTCCAGGGTCAAGGGAAGCGTGGCATGCCAGACAGATCTCTATGAGCACTGGAAGGGTGAGCTGGTGGAGAGGGTCCAGCAGGCAGAGAGGGCTCTGGAGAGTACATGGCGGCAGCAGGATGCCCCTGGGGATGGTGGGAGTGGGAGAAGCCACCCCTTTCAGCTGGTGGTGTCTATCCCTGCCCCCAGCCCTAGTGGTAACAGAACCAGCATCAGGCTGAGCATCATCAGCAGCATCCCTATTGCCAGCAGCAGCAGCTCCTGCAGGCCACTCTGGAGAGCATGGGCTCTTGCACAGCAGGGCAAGCATCATGGCTGAGGGCAGTGGTGGGGTGGTGCCCAGGCAGAGTTACCTGAGGGAGTACGATGGCGCCTCAGCAGCAGTGGAGACCTACCTGGAGGAGGAACTGTGAATAGAACCCAGCAGCGATCCCTTGGCCTACTGGGCCGGCAAGACCAACATGTGGCCGGCCCTGTCCAAAGTGGCCAAGGGTCTCTTGTCCTGCCCACAAGTGTCCCCAGCAAGCAGGTATTCTCCATGGCAGGAGACATTTTCTCCCCACGTCGCCTGAGACTGGGGGCCAAGTTGGTGGAACAGTTGCTTTTTTATAAAGGTCAACCTTCCACTGCTGGGATTCCCCGAGCTGCCCCTAGAAATGGATTGATGGTGCAGTGGCACATGCCACCCCATGGCAGGGGCAGTCTTGGGATGGGGCTCCTCCTCAATATGGGCTGCTGTTGCTGTGCTGAGGTGCTGTCCCTCCCTCCCAATGCCCGGCACCCACCCTGCCTCTCTCTCTCTCTCTCTCTCTGAATAGATGGCCTCGGCCAGCCTATCTAACTGAACTCATGACGCAGGGTGGCATTGGGAAACTGTAAGCCTGCCAGCCGGCCTCTAGCTAGATGATCTCGGCCCGCTTATGTGACTGGCTCTCTCTCTCTCGCGTGTGTTGCACAGTCTTTGCCAGCCTATCTGAGTGCCCTGCCAAGGTCCCAGCCTGCCTTCCCTACTGTCTCTCATGCCACGCTGTCTGTCTGCCCTCCCTGGTTGCCAAGTTCAAAGCCTGCCTCAGTCTGCATGCCTTCTGCTCATGCCACACTGCCTGCCTGCCCGCCCAGGTGGCCTAGATCAAATCTGCCTCAGTCTGCCTTCCCATGCTCATGCCATGCTGCCTGTCTGCCCTTCCTCCCAGGGTGCCTAGATCAAAGCCTGCCTCAGTCTTCCTTCTGCTCATGTCATGCTGCCTGTCTGCCTGCCCGCCCAGGTGGCCTAGATCAAAGTCTGCCTCAGTCTGCCTTCCCATGCTCAAGCCACGCTGCCTGTCTGTCTGTCTGCCCGCCCGCCCAGGTGGCCAATATCAAAGCCTGCCTCAGTCTGCCTTCTACTCATACCATGCTGCCTGCCTGTCTGCCCGCCCACCCACACAGGTGGCCTAGATCAAAGCCTGCCTCAGTCTTCCTTCTACTCATGCCACACTGTCTGTCTGCCCGCCTGCCCACCAACCCAGGTGGCCTAGATCAAAGCTGGCCCCAGTCTGCCTTCCCATGCTCATGCCATGCTGCCTGTCTGCCCACCCACCAGCCTGCCCAGATGGCCTAGATCAAAGCCTGCCTCAGTCTGCCTTCTGCTTATGCCACGCTGCCTGTCTGCCTGCCCACCCACCCACCCAGGTGGCCTAGATCAAAGCTTGCCTCAGTCTGCTTTCTGCTCATGCCACGCTGCCTGGCTGCCTGCCGGCATAGGTGGCCTAGATAAAAGTCTGCCTCAGGCTGCCTTCCCATGCTCATGCCACACTGCCTGTCTGCCCGCCCAGGTGGTCTAGATCAAAGCCTGCCTCAGTCTGCCTTCTGCTCATGCCACGCTGCCTGTCTGCCCTCCCTATGGGCAAAGCTGAAGCCATGCCGCAGCCTGCCTGCCTCACATGCCAAGGTGTCTGTCTGCCTGCCCTGGCAACCCTGGGTGATGTGCCTCACTAGCCTGGTAATACCACTGCTTGCTGTCTGCTGGTCCATGGGTGCTCTGTCCTGGCAAATCCAAATGTGCCCATGCAATCCTGCTACTACCGTCTGCTGCTGTATGGGAGCTTTTCCCTTGCAAATCCTACCATCCTGGCTCCATGGGTGCTGCGCACAGGAAAATCCTGCTGCTGCTGTCTCTACTGTTCCACGGGTTCTGTGCCCGGCGAATCAATTGTCTGCTGCTGCTGATGCTGCCAATGCCACCTCTGCAGTCTGTGCCATGGGTTCTGTGCCCTGGCAATCCAATGTCCACTGCTGCTTCCAATGCCACCTATGCTGTCTGTGCCACGGGTTCTGCTACCAGGCAATCCAATGTCTGCTGCTGCTGCCAATGCCACCTCTGTTGTCTATGCCACGGGTATCAGGTAACAGGTAAACTTTATTGTGGCTATAGGTTTCACCTTTGCCAAACAGAATCCACATATACCAACATTGACAAAGAGATAAAAAACCCTAAAAACATCCATTATCATTACAAAACTTCTGTAAGTAGCATAATTACAAACATAAGATGATTATAAACAATTGCTACACAGAGGCTGCAGCCTCCAAAACAGTCAGTAAACACAGATTACCAGTATACTATACAGGCCTTCTATAAGCAACATTATTGGATGCTTGCATCTTATAGCAGCTGCTTGCTGCGCAAAGGCTGCAAGTTTCACAACAGCAACACTGTCCTTTTGTTAACAAAGCCAAATCAATTTTCCTCATTTAGAAGAGAGAAAGCACTTCTTCAAGAGGGAAACAATAAGCTCCATTCAAATAGCCCTAAAGTATAAACAATCCATAACATAATGAGTGATATCCTCTGTACCTGGGCAATCCAATCCAAAGTCGGATTCAGACCGACTTTGACGCTGGATTGATGGCAGTAGTGGAAGAGCGCGGGGGGTGTGTGGGGGTGGAGGTTCCGTCTGGTCCAGCTTTCTGGGGAGAGTTTCAGGAAGTGACGCCGGCTGATGCGGTGGGTGTCCTGGTGTCTGTGAGGGCCACATGTTGTGAACTTGATCCGTGCCCATCCTGGTTAGTGAAAGCTTCCAGGGAGACGTTGGGGACAGTGCTGGCGGGGGTAGTGAACGCGTCCTTGCAGCAGTGGAGGTTGCCGCCCTGCCTTAAAGAGGCTGTGGTGCTCCCCCTGCTGAAAAAAACATCTTTGGACGTGGATGCCCTCGCCAGTTACCGACCTGTCTCTAACCTTCCCTTTTTAGGGAAGGTTATTGAGCGGGCGGTGGCACTCCAGCTCCAGGTGCATCTAGACAACATCGGTTTCCTAGACCCTTTTCAATCTG
>QEPC01000412.1:17490003-17524216 GCA_003113815.1 Sphenodon punctatus | reverse complement strand
GCACGTGCAGAAGGGTGTGCATGCACACATACACTCTACGCCGTGTCTGATGCTCTTCTGAACATCAAACACGGCGTAGAGGGGAAGGCGGGTGCCCGATCGCGGTATTGAACGATCCCGCTTGTGAGCGGGATCGTTCAAAAGCGCCCTTATTCACTACACCAACTCTCTCAGCTGAAAGGTTGTGACTTGCTAAAGGTTGCCCAAATGCCCAGTAAGTTCAGAGCTAGGGTGGGATGTAGCTTCGCAGGGCCAAGTCTAGCACTTTATCCACTACGCCACACTGGCTCCAGGGTGTGGACTGGCCAATGCAAAGGAGTCTATACACAGAAAGGCTTGCTCAAAGACCTGCTCTGGGACCCACAGGGATGCAGGTTTGAGGCCTAGCTAGACCACTGACTCACTGATCTATTGTCATTATCCACTGGCTGAGGGTCTGGATACATAAAGCTCAGTGACTCCCAGTGAAGTGCCTTGATAGACCTTCTCTTTCTTATTTATTGTATTTTCTTCTCTTATATTCACGAACTAAAATAATAATGAAGCCCTGCTTAGTGCTGGCGCTGTTCCCCCAAACAATTTGTCACCGAGATAAGGAGCATGGAGGGGGAGTGGAGGGAGGCTTTTTATGGAGGAACACTGTTCTCTACCACAAATATTTAATCATAATTACATTAAGAAACATTTATATAAAGTTATGTAATAAAAATTAAATGGGTTAGAGAACACAAAGGAGGGGGGGAGAGGACAGAAAGGATTAAGTGGAGTCATATAAAGAATAGATTCTATTTAATGAAAATTTCCTCAGTGTTCAACATTTTTATTATGGTTAATGGCACCACGCTTCATTTTTTGTCTGTGGTAATTGTGTATCCTTAATGAATGGCTGCTCTTATTTCCCCATTGAGCTCTGACAGAAATTAATAAACCTAATTCTGTGGGTTTAAGTTTAATTCCGGTGAAATATATAAAGTAGTTACATTTTCACTTAGCCGCTAACTGGAAGGAAATGGGCTTTTCCCTTCGAAGTGACTTAATAGGGAGCAAATTGCATTGGGTTTCTTTTTCTTCTTTTTCTCTGGCCGCCCTTCAGCAATTTGGGTGTATTTTCCTTGCTCCCTGCAGTAACGGACGTGTCACAGGCGGTGAGGCAGAACAGAGCCCAGGGTGAAAGTGGTTTTTAAAAAAGTGCAATTACTAGACTTAGCCCTTTTTTCCAGCCTGGCTGTTAATGATTGGTGAAGATGAGCTGGTCTGGGCTTACAGTTTGATAGAGACGGTAAGCAATAAAGAGAATCAAGACTGACAACTAGAAAGCAAATCAAGTGGCAGCAGTAAATAACACCAAAAACGGGGAGCTCTAGGACTGAGTAATTTTCTCCTTGTCAGGTTAGATCAGGTGTGCAATGCAGAAATAAAACGAGGCCGCTCTGAATGTGGTTAAAATCATATGTAATTGCTCGGGACGGTGAAAAGAAAATTGTGTTAAACTTTAGATGCTTGTGACAGACAAATTCAGGGGCTGCACAGGAAGGACCCACTGAGCTGAAATATAATGCTCTCCAGCCGGATATATAAGCTCTGATCTTATAAGGAAAAAGCACAGTTGGAGCTAGTTATAACACGGATAAGAAGCCGTCAGGGAAAGCTGTGGAAGATGGGATGGAGATTCAGAAGGCGGGATGGGCTTGCCTCTGAAACAATACAGGGTATTGTTTCTGCTTTGGGACAAAAAAATAAATTAGTTGCCACCCGCTTTCTATGTCAGGAGCTTGAGAGACAAACCAAGGAATGTTACCTGGCTCTTATCCTGAGCCAAGTTTCTTAAGACAGACTGTTGCCAGATTTAAATGTTCATGGCCGGGGGGGAGGGGGCATCTGTGTTGCGTGGAGTGCCCACTCCCATTGGGTGAGTGGGAGGGAATCAAATGGTCCAGGGTGGGTGTGCAGTGTGTCCCTACCCATGTGTCGCTCCATCATGCCCCCACACAGAACATCTCAGATTTTCCCTTGATGCTCTGTGAGTGACCGGTGTCCGGGTCACGGAAGCATGCCCACCCACGCCGCCTTCAGAAGGGCACTCGGGTGGGTGAAGGATGGGCATGTCCCATTTAAAAATGACCTGTGACTACCAGGACCAGCCTCATCCCAGGTTCATGTCCCAGCTATGGAGCCTATGAAGTTGGGATCTTCCTAAGCGACTGCTTAGCTACCTCCCAGTCAGCCCGGTTTGTCCTTCACCAATAAGGACTACAATTAGGGCTGAAACAAGAATTATATTCTTGAGAGAAAAAGAACTGGGAGAAGCTTTTTATTATATATATATAAACTGCTCCAACCAGGAAACAGTCGGAAATCAAATGGGTTTGAAATGAAGCCTCCTCTCCCATTCTCCCCTCTCCTTCCCTCCCCCCCACACAGAGAAACTGAGCAGGGAGAGACCCAACCGCTGGAGCAGTCCCAGACTCGGAGAGGCAGCCAGGTGAGTCAACCAGGTTTTTTTTTGGGGGGGGGGTTTGTAAACAAAAGGCCCTTCCCAGGTCTACAGGGGAGGTCTGTTTACGAGATTCTTGCTTTTCTTACCAAGAATCCAGCATTCCTCCCTCCTGCCAACTCTGAAAACATCCTTCATGAGCCGCCATTTTGCAGTAATTTGTCAGGATGGCCAACACAAAGGTGAAGAGGGTTCCTTGGGGAAAGTAAGGGATGGGACCCAGAGGGGGATTGGATTATGAGATCTGTGCCCCCCTGTGAGAGGGAGGGGTGGGTCCCATATTGGGGGTGGNGCTAGGGAATTTTCAGAGTGGGTGGTGAAAGAATGTTGACCCTGCTCCCTCTCCCGCCCACTCTGAAAATCTTCTAGGGACTCTCAGGCTGTTTGCAAAGGGGCTTAACGGAGGGCACCAAACATATGGGGTGTCTTTAGACATAATGTCAACAGGTGTCTGAACGTGTGTTTTGACCTTGATCTGAACACCAGTTTGGCCCTGTGTTCACCCTATGGCGCTGCTTAGATACACAGACCAGCTTGGGGCAAATTGGTGTTTTGCTTGCCACCTAATCTCAGCACACAAGCACTGCTGCCTTGTTCCCATGTTGTACCTGCTACATGCCACGTGATATCATTAGACACAACGTTGGTCACATGTTCAGTCAGAACACGTAAATTGTCCTTGTGGGCTTCAACAGACTGCAATTCTTTCCACCCTGAACAGAGGCTGGATTCACTATAATTATACCTTAACCGGTGATTTCTTCGGTGTGGCTACAAGGGGCTACGGTGTGGCCATCATGTTGTTTTTAATAACTGTGTAACAGTGTTAGCAGTAGTACGCATTACTTTATGGTGTTAGCAGTCGTAAGCATTAACTCTATGTTTAAAATATTCACTATTTTATTTACATGATGATTCCAAAATAACCATGACACTGGTTTAAATGTCAAAATAGTTGCTACTGTGAGTTTGCTTTGGCTGTGTAGGCAGTCACAGGGAAATAAATAAATACATTTAGGGAACACATATTTATGGTTGCACATTCAATTTGGGTATTCATTTCTCAAAACACAGACCTGAATTTAAAGTGGTTGCACCTTGAAATTTTGCTTAATTCATTTTGGTCCTCTGTTGTTCGGGGGGTGGTTTTGTCTGCTATCTGGCACATGATGTGACACAGGTTAGCTAAACAACGGCTTTAACATTTCAGAAAGAACTTCAGAATGCAACCAAACAAATCAATGCAGAAGGGAGCAAGAAACAAACAAACCTGTGAATTCAGAAAGACAGGCTTCTTTCAATATAGACAATGGGTGTTTTTACACATACATTTCCCCTGCATGTTTGCTGTTAGATCCTGAACTTTTTTGGTTAGATATCAAGAGAAAGTTCCCAACAGTAAGAGCTTTTCAGCAAAGGAACAAGTTGCCAAGGGAGGTCGTAGGCTTTCCATTGTGGAGGTTTTCAAATGAAGGCTAGGTGGCCATCTGTCTGGGATGTTGCAGTTGTAGCCATCTGGCATCTGAGCAGGGCTTAGACTAGATAACTATCAAGATCCCTTGACTTTGATTTTTTATGATTCTATAATAGGGACAGGCATGATTCTGTCTCAGGCCCATGAACCTGGGGCGGCGGGGGGGACTATATTCCACGGTGCAGCTGTGTCCTCTGCCTCTGGGAGAGTTTGGGGGCGCTTCAGTTCATCTTCTGCACCAGGGCCTAGTCCAACCTACCTATGTGCTCATCTAGATCCATTTTAGGCATTGAAGAGCTAACAGTTACGTGTTTGCAAGGCCAAAACCATCCTATTTTTTGCTAAAATCTAATCAGAAGAGAGATGGACCCAACCTTGAACCAATCATCTGAACATTGAGCAACATTCTCTTCCATCCACGAAAGGAGAATCATCAGATAAAATAAGGCCGAGTTCCGAACTTCTCCAGCTTTGACCTTAGTTTTCTAAAACCAAACCATCTTGACCACAGTCCGCCTTTTGCTCATCTCTCACACACAGGTATATTATGATTATCCAAAAGAATCCAAACTGAGGGATGATGCAAGTGATGTATTAATTCACGCATCCTCACCCATCGCCCCCCCCCCCAGCAACCAGCGAAAAGCTTGGTTTTTCTATGAATGGAGGTGGGTGGAAGTGGATGGAGACAGGTGTGCACCCATCTGCACCCTCCCCCCAGCCCCCACAGCAGTGCTCCACTGGCCAAACACCCCTCTCCCCCCAGCAGCAGTCCATTTAAAAATGGCCAAAGTGGATAATTTAGACTATGGCCATAGTCAAAAGTTGGAATTTCTTTAGTTTGTTTCACTGCAAATCTGGAAAGTGTGGTATTGGAATGAGCTGCCTGTCATTTGTGATCACTAGTTTTTCACTACCACTTCTGGGATGGGATCAGAACCTCTCCGCTGTGTACTGTAGGGCCTATGTTGCTAACAGATGAAGGGAATTCTACTTGGTTCAGGAGGAAAGGGACTGTGCTTTTGGAAACAAGAGGCACTTAGTTCTGTCCTTGCTGCTGCATAAAATCATGGACGGCCAGGCCATTACCATATTCACACCTGACGCCTGGTGCTTTAAAATGACGCTCAGGCAAAGACGCGGACGCGGGAAGAAACCCGATGCCGGCAGTAGCGCTGGTGCGAATGGGGTTCTGCCACGTTGAACGACTTTGCTCGCGCATGACAGGGCTGGATTTTGCGCCCTGTCGTGCCCGAGGTTGGCCGCAGCAGATCCCGTTTCGCACTGACGCTACTGCCAGCCTCGGGCTCCTCCCCACTGCCACGTCTTTGCCTGCGTGTCATTTTAACAGTGCCAGGCATCAGGTGTGAATGTGGCCCATGTAGCCCGGCAGCAGCAGCCGCTGTGAAATCCCTACATGGCTTCTTATAGAACCCAAGGAAAATCTGGGGCAGGTAGCTCAGCAGTCTGTTAGGAGTGAATTTCTGAGTGTTCAGAGCAGACCACAGCGTTACCCCTAATGAGTCAGCCCTATCCCCGTCTCCACACTTCTCTCTAGGCAGTACATTCAGGAGAGAGATCACAGGGAAGCCTTTTATTGCCTTACTGCAAGGGGTATTTCCTCAGCTCAGTGCACCAAATGCTGGGGCCAGCTAATTGAGAAGAGAGAATCTCTCTCCAAGGGTTAAGCCTTCCTGTTTCAATTACACTTACACGGAAACCCTTATGTTTAATTGCATTGGGTTTGATTTTTCCAAAGCCCTTGAAGAACCCTTGTGATCATCTCCAGCATTGCCTTTTATATGCAGGCTACACAGAGACAAATTCCCGCTGATGCAGCTGCATGCTGTTCTTTCACAGGGTACTTCCATTTATCCTGGCGGTGTCATGATAAGAAATAGCAACACTATTTCCTAACACTTCTCCTGCTCTCATTTACTTCCTGCGGCTCGGACTGTATTCTGTGCTGCTTCACTCTCAGGGTTTGATTTCTGTGTTACCTCTGTAAAGGATCTGAGGACCGAGCATTGTCATTGTCCGGTACTGCTTGAAATGTGCCAGCAGTAGCTAGGGCTTCAACGAAATTCCAGACTGGATTCTGGTTTTGACAGATCCGGAGGTTCGGATCAATCCGGCAATACGTGGACCAGAATACGGAACCGCATTGTGCCGGAATGATCAGAATGAGTCTGTCTTCTACTGAGCCTGTGCAAAATGGGTATGTTCTAAGCTTCACTGCAATTTTGCGCAGGCACAGTACAGTTGCTGCCATTTGGGCATGCATGGTAAAACCAACAATTTGCGTTTACACAGTAGGAGGCAGAACCATGCCACTGAAACGCCAATCAGGATTCTGCCACTGCTTAGATCCGCAGTGGAATTCCAATGGACATTGCAGAAATGTGGAAAAAATTCCTCAAAAATGGAAGGACTGTTTCAATTTAGCCCTTGCTAGAGAAATGGTGGGGTCTCTGACTGATAGAAAAGGGCTGGTGTCAGAGAATTAATCTCCCAAGAGGGATATTTTAACTCTTCTGTGTATTAATTAAAGGAAAAAAATGCAACCACGTATCTGTATTGTTTCCCCCCTTGGTGGCAACAGAGAAAACACAGTGAACATGGGTCCCTGAATATATCCTAGTGAGAGCTAGTGTCGCTTAGTGGATAATATATTTTATTTGAGCCTAGAAGACTAGGATTTCAATCCCATCTTAGCCATAAACTCACTAGGGCATCTGTTGATAAATCGTAAGAGTTCATACTAAATTCTTGCATAGGGCCTTACAAAACCGATGCCACCACTAAAAAGAGTGCCACTGTCCATGTGAGAGTCAAATGCAAGAACTAGAGTCTCCATCCACTAAGAACGTTCCCCAAGCTGACAGGTTGAAATATTATTAATTTTTCTACTAAGTGAGACTCCATTTTGGGCTGGCAAGGAAATACGTCCCTAAGGATCATTCTTATGAGCTACTCTTATAAACACAAGAAGGAGGCAGCGTAGCCAAGTGGATAAGACCTAGAAGTTCAGAGTTCGAATCCCATGTAACTATGAACAAGCATTCAACATTTGCCCCCACTGCAGCCCTGCGATTTGCTGTGAACACCTCCCTGTGAGTAGGTACCATCTGTTAGTCTTGTTCATATGGTGAGGGCTCACAGGGGGACATTCTCGGTAGCTGCACCAGTGCTATAGAACTCACTTCTCCTAGCGGTTCATTTGAGTCTGAGCCTGGGCATCTTCTGGAGGACCTTTCTTTTTGTTAATGCATTTGGTGGGCAGGGATAGGGAATGGAAGTTTTGGTGGGTGTTTGGGGTCGGGGTGTGAGAGAGTGACTCGGGAGGGGTTTGTGGGTTGTGATGGGATAGGGAATGGGGGAGGGGGGAGGGGAAAGGTTGGAGGTCAGTTGTTATGCTTTTTTTTAAGGTATTATATTGATTTGTTTTGTAAACTGCCCTGAGACATTTGGGAAGGGCAGGGTATAAATAAATAAATAAATAAAATAGGAATAATGATCTACCTCACAGGATCATTGTGAGGGTGAACTAGATAAAGACTGCACAGAGCTTTGAGTGTTGTAAATGCGACAGCAGCGGTAAAGAATAATTTAGTCTCCAGAATAGCCTAACCACTTCTTATTTCATTGTGTTAGTATTTCAAACAACCTCCTGTTAAGCCAAAGGTGACTCCGAGAGGTGTGGCGAGTAAACCTAAGTAACTTAAGTGAGCTTAAGTAAACCTGAGTAAGCTTACAGGAGTTACCACAACTGGTATGTAAATGGCAGGTTGCTGACAGTGCAGTAGGCCCAATTCTGCAATGACTTAGTACCAAACCTACCAGCCTACCACAATTAATTTATTGAATCCACTGGACTTAGTATTTAAGTTGGCGTATAGCTGAAATAAAAATTCTGGCACAGATTCTATTTTTGCTAGATCCAGCTGTTCTGATCAGTTCTGGCAAAACACCAATCGGAATATGACCTGGGCCACATTTTTCTGGAGATCTACATCGTTTTTACACAAGCACAGCTTGGGGTGGGTGGGATCTGTGTGCACCGCATGGAGTGCACACACACTTCTGGTGAGTGGGGAGGCATCGGATGGGCTAGGATGGGTATGCACCCCTTCACATGTGCTGCCCGCTCATGCCCCCGTACAGATCATCCTGGGTTTTTCCCCAATGCTCCATCCTTGGGCATGAGTGGGTGGTGTGTGGGTCATGGGAGCGTGTGCCCACCCACTCCACCTTCAGATCGGTGCCTGGGTGGGTGGGAGATGGAGCTGAAGCGGTAACTCCTTTTTCCGTTCTACTATTTCATTCCGCCATTTCAGAAATGCCCATGACGTTCTGCAGCTTTTCCGCCAGCATTCCGCTAATTCTGCCGGCATTCCGCTAATTCTGCCGGCATTCCGCTAATTCGGAAACTGTCGGAGTAATTGCGGAAACTGTCAGAACAATCGCGGAAACTGTCAGAACAAACATTTTTCGCTACTTCGCAGTGCTGGTGGAAATTGCGGAAGACAGAAACTATCGGGGGGGGGAAATTCCACTATTTTCGCAGTCTTTGGAAGCAGCAGAATGAAATTGTCAGAGGGGTACAGGAAAGTTGGGAAGGGAAGGGGTGCCCAGACGCGCCACACTCTCTCAACTGGCTCTGATAATACTGGAAGGGGGTCCCGGAGGCCCGTCAGGATAGTATGTGGGCCGTTCTTTGGGCTTGCGCACCTGGAACTTAGGCCCCTATCATCATTGGGCACAGAGCTTTTTGTTACACAAACGACTTTCACACCCACAGGGAAGGGAGGTAATAGTGAGGACTGGTGCAAGGGGGATGAGGCAAGGACCCAGGGGCACAGGAGGCAGGGAGGCGAGGACTTGCACACAGCCACAGGGGGCGGGAGGAGAAGGGGCCCAGGAAGGGGCAGAAGCGCCAGGCCCGCAGGCCCCTTCACTCTGCTCACTCAATCTCTCACAGGGAAGCAGGGGTCAGGTNAAGTTACCGCAGCGGCTTGCCGCTTCAGCCCTAGTGGGGGATGGGCGGATCTCCATGGGCATAACCTAGGTAAAAACAGCCTTAGATTGGTTTTGCACCCCTGCACTGTGCGTGCACAAAGAAGTGGCCTTTTGTGCAAACTCATTGCAGAGCACAAAGTGATAGTGCGCTTCAGTTGCAACTTCATTCAAAATTATGCCGTGGATTTTGTCTGCAGCAGAAATTCAAGCGGTGTTCTAATAAAGCAGAAGAATTCCTTAAAGATGAGAAGGCTGATATGTTTCCGTTAAGGTTTAGAGGAGCACCTTTTTATAGAGAGCCCTTAAAAGTGCGTCTCACAATAATGGAACTCTCTTCCCTGGGAGTTTTGTCTAAGCTCAAGTCTGCTCACTTTCTGGAGTAAGACCTTTTTGTTTGGCCAGACACTTGGCAGGCAAGGATAGGATTGGGGAATTATGGGTGGGTTTACTTGATCTTACTTGGCTTTCTTTGCTGTGTTTTAAGATATTAAGGATTGAGGGATTTTTATTGGGTTTATATGAGATTTTTGAATTTATCATTGTGCTTTGCAGCCCTCCCTGAGCCTTAAAGAAAGGGCTCATAAAATTATAAATAAATAAATAAATAAATTAATTAATTAAATAAATGATTAATCTTGTCCTCCCTCAGTATTTAAGTCTGCCCCTGAAGGTAGCACATTTTCACAGGTACGAGGGATAGTCACAGAGCCCTTCTCTGTCAATGCATAAAATTATATTTAAATTTCACTTTTTGTTCCTGCCGTTGATGATCCGTGTTAATTAAAAGAAAACGCTCTCCGGCTGCAGTCTCCTTGGGCATGTTGTGCAAAAAAGTCCTTGAATTTTGGTGAGTTCTTTTTATTATTACATTTTAACAAAAACCATTCAACCAGGATCAGAATTGTTTCCCCTAATGATGAAATTCAGTTATACTAGATTAAAGGAATAGTAAAGATCAACTACAATGGTGTGCTACAAGTCGTACAAGTCGTCTTTTATTTAAATGAATCGCTGGGTCATTTTAATCAGTTAAGTGGCTTAGCATAGCAAGGCCTCTCCTCCCTATTAGTTTAAGTGACTTCTCTACCTGCCCTCAGCAGTATCAAAAAAGAACAATTCTGTAGCCAGAGCCATCAGCCCTTCATATAAAAAAGGGCTTAAGCACATGCTTAACTTTTAGCAGATGAGGGAGTCAATTCAATCAGATTACTCACGGTCTTAAATTTAAATATGCTTTACTGAGCTAGGGCCTTCTCAGTAACTAGTGGCCTATTTAAATAAGACAGGAGAAAGCCAAGAAAGCCATGGTCATTACTGATCAGATGATAACTTAGGGTGTTTTTATACATTGCTGCTTTTTCCCGGACTTCAAAAGTCTGGGTTTGGTAAACTCCTGCGAAGGGAATTTAGACGCTTTCCCCCTGACCGGAACTCACCCAGGTGCCAGTGTAAACAGCATCACCACATGATTCCCAGATGTTTTGGACCAGGATTTGTGAGACCTTGGCTATTGGAGTTTTTCAAGTCTGGGTCTCAAAACATCCAGGATTTCTGTGGTGCTGCTGTTTACAATGGCTCCCGGGTGACTTCTGATTGGAGGGTGAGTATCTAAATCCCCCCTGTGGGAGTTTGCCGAACCACCCTTATACATATCTCCGACACTCCCTTCCAGACACCTCCTGATTTCCAGAAAACAGCACCAGAACAACTGCCTTGATGATTAAGCGGCTATATTTTTGTTCTATTATGATGAGGGCCCAGATCAAAGCTTGCAGATTCAGGAGATGACTATTTCCAGAGATAATGATGTAGGAGGGATCTGGAACTGAGAGCATTGCAGAGCGGAAGGGGTGGGGCAAAACTTTCATTCCAGTTCCACGGAAACATTCTGCAAAATCAGAATGGCGATCAAACTTTCTGTCAGAATTCGAATCAAGCAAAATGTTTGATCCGAATTCTGATTGAAAGGTTTACACATGTGAAAAATGGCTGCAGTAACATGTGCAAAAGATGAAGACTTTTTGTATCGATTCCGACGAAATGGAATCAGAGTATTCATACATTCCACGTTGTGCTGGAATGGATCGAATGAGGAATCCAGCCAAAAATGAAATGTTACTCCTACGTAACATTTTCATTCCAGTTCCACGAGAACTCTGATGTTTTGAGACCCAGACTTGGAAAACCCCAGAGGGGACTTTCAAACTACCAGACTTCATCACTCTCAAGTCATTACTTACACTGGAGTATCAACCACCAATGGAAGCTGCCATCTTAAACCACTTGTTGCAGAAGGTTAGATGAGTCTGTGAGCTCCTTACATTTATTCAAGAGGATGTTGACCCAACTGGAAAGCCAATCTCTTTCAGTTACTTTCACCACATATTTAGTTATCTGTTGTTCTCCTTAGGGAAGGGATAGAATGAAAATTAAGCATCTCCATTGTCTTCTGAGAAAACCACACGAGTCCCACTCCCAATGATGTGATTTATGGCTAATGCAATTGTGGTTCACCATACCACATTTACTGTACCCAGAACACACCAATAAGCAGGCAAGGCCTGTTACTAGGGATGGGCGAACGCGTTTCGGAAGTTTGGAGTTCAGACCGAACTTGACCAGTTTGGTCGACCAAACTGAACTTCTGAACCAAACTCGATAACCGAACCGAATTTCTGAACTCGGCTCTGTTCGCCCACCCCTAAAAGATAATATTCTATTTAGTTCAATGGGGTTTGAATTTTCGAAATTTGTTCAGAAGTTCGGAGATTGGATCGAACTTGAATAGTTCAGTCAACCGAATCAAACTTCTGAACAGAACCAAATTTCCGAACCGAACCGAACCTAGGTTCTGAAATCAGTTCTTTTCGCCCATCCCTTCCTGTTACCAGTACCTTGTTGAGCAGCCAAGGAGCTGAGGCTAAACCCAAAGTTATATATTCTATTATTTATTTAGATTTATAAGTAACCCACCCTATCCTATGGGCTCAGGGAAGATCTTTACAATCCTTTTCTAACTCACCCTTAGAACGTGAGGTAGGTCATTATTATTTCTATTTTACAGGTGGGGAATTGAAGCTGAAAGACAGGGTATTTTCACCTGAATGCAGGGGTGCAAAACCTCAGGGCAAGTCTGGGGGATGTACCCAGGGCCTGACTTAGGAATTTTGAGCCCCTAGCCTTTCTCAGGCTGCTGCCCCCAAGCCAAGCCCCACCCCCACGCTGCGTGTTCATGGGTGGGGATACTCTGTGTGAATGATATGGTGCATGCACCTGCGGTGACTTGGGGTGCATGCACGAGCCTGCCTAACATGCATCCCCACTCACACCCCACTTTTCCCCATGCACAAAGCAACCAGGGGAAATGAAGGTTGCTCCATGGGTGCGGATGAGTGGGGGGGTGAGTGGAGATGTGTGTGCGGCCATGTGCATGCCCCATCCACGCACCAGCATGTCCACTGACCCCCCACCCGGTGGAGCCATGTAAAATGGGCATGTGAGGAGCTGCATGAAGAAGAACAGAAGGTTGCTGCCTTGTAAACAAGATTCTTTAAGATGGTTCAAAAAAATTCTCACAACACCCACCCTTCAGCCCTGCATGAAATTTTTTCCTTATATTCTTAGAAAGGGTTGGAAGGAACTGTCATTTTGAGGGGGGAGGGCGCTTTTTATACCAGAGGAGCTCAAGACCATCATGTGGTCTATTATTTGAATAGGGTGAGCATGCACAATCCAGTTGTGAGAATGTTGGGGGCTATCTTGAAGAACCTTCTTTACAAGGCAACAACCTTCTGATCACTCACATGAGGAGGAGCTGTTTGTAAACAAACAGCTTTATCTCCCAGATCGGTGTCCTGGTGTCCTGCTGCTGCTGCTGCTGCTGCTGCTGCTGCTGCTGCAGTGATACCAGCAGGCAGACGGCAGAGGCAGGTGAGGGATGAGGACCCAGGCAGCAGGCTCTGGCTGCGGGCAGCAGCTTTGGCTGTGCAGGGGGAAAAAAACAAAAACGGAGCGAGGTAGAGCTGGCGCCAGGATTTCTGCCCCCCAGAAAATGCTGCCCAAGGCCTGGACCTAGGAGTCTTGCCCCTAAGTCTGGGCCTGGATGCACCCCTGCACCTGCCTGCTTTCAGCTGCACCTGGATACTTTTTAAATGGACCCAGCAACTGCTGGGGCCCATGGTCCACCTGTGCCACCCCCACCCCATAGCATTGTGGGTGGATTGCCCACAATGCTATTGCATTGCTAGGGCATCCCCCAGCCAAGAGCAGGGCTGCAGTGGCTGTCCACTGAGTAGACGGATGACATCCCCACCTTCGACCAGTATCCGCAGGAAGGGCTGTCTGCTCTGTCGGTGGTGCTCTGGAATGTTCTGTATCACCACTGGTGAACCAACCTCAGAGCAGGGATAGCCTGCCACGCCTTTGCTCCACTGGCACATCTGGCAGTCCACCTGTAAATGGACAGCCCACCTGGGGTTGAGGCAGGGCAGAGGTAGGGTAACTGTCTGTGTGAAGGCACCCATAGTGACTTGTTTGCCCAAGGCCACCCAATGAGTATACGTATATGGCTAAAACAGGATTTGAATAATGATTTTATTGGGTCAAAGGCCAACAACACTTAATTCATTAGGCTACACAACATTAGGCTACATTTTGCTCAATGTAACTCAGGAAAAATCAGAATTTGAACTCAGGCTTCCCAGTTCAAAGTTGATAACACTAAGTAAACAATTAGGGATGTGACTTTCATGATTGCCGAGAAATGAAAGTAGCCGATAATGGCTATATCGGATTAATCCGATATTTCGGTTTCTTCTCGGTATCAATGGTATCGGATATTTTGCATTGGTTTTTTAATCGTATTTTAAACATTGCGGTTTTCCCCATTGAAGTCAATGGGGAAAACCACAATGTTAAAAAATCTAAAACCGAGCGAGTTGAGAACCAATAAGAGAACCAATAAACAGAGAACCAAAACTGATAAAATGTGAGAACCAAAATTTTGCCCAAGTTCCACCCCTACTAAACATCTACACCCCTTCTCTCTTGCTGCCCCCTGTACCTGGAATTCCCTCCCTGGATACATTCGTTCTGCTCCCTCCCTCCCAACTTTATTGTTGGAAGCCGCCCCGAGCTGTTTGCAGGAGGAGAGGGAATGAAATCTATAAAACAAATAAATAAATAAACTTTCAAATCCCTCCTGAAAACCTACCTCTTCCATCAGGCTTTCCCTGGCTCATGATGAGTGAAATTGCATCCTTTCCCACTCCTGCCCCACTCACTCAGAATTTCTTCCCTGTAACTAAGCTACTAAGTTAGTTCCCTGTAACTAAGCTAAGCATGTACACATGCAGCTTCTCAACCTCATGAATGTGTCCTTGTCTCACCCGATGTTCACCTCCCCCTTGTCTCCCTCCTCCCTTGTCTCTCTTCTATTGTAAGCCCCCTGGGGTAGGGACCTGTCTATAACTATTGATTGTATGGTGCTTAATTAATTAATTAGTTTATTAATAATAATAATAATAATAATAATAATAATACTAAATAATAAATGCACAAAACCCAGTGACTTAAAGAGAGAAAACAAGGAATACAAATATAGAGGGGAGAAATGAAATAGAATAGGGCAAAGTGTAAAACAAATGTAGAGAGATTGAAAAGGAGGCAGAGACAGAGAAGACAAATCTAAATGACTAAAACAGATCCCGTATATACGATATCTCTAGGCAGTGGATGAGTGGATGCCAGACAGCTTTTCTCAAAGATAAGAGACACCTCTTTGCCTAATACATGCATAGCCCAGTTTTCCCTTTAGCTAGAAAAGAATTTTTAAAATTGAATCACCTGGAGCTAAACCACTGGTTTCAGTGAGACAGGAAGAAAGTTTATGAACCCATAACTAGTTTCGCTAACTCTGCAAACCCCAAAAGGATTATGCAAGGTTCAGAAAACCTCAGACTCTCTGTGGTTCCTACCACTCTTGCATCTAACAAACCAAGGAGCTTATCCCTAAAGTTGATCTAAGGTGAGAAACAGCAGTCCTTCAAGATAGGGAAGCCCTTTAGTTAAGGGAACTCCTTTTGGAGATTCAGAGTCTTCCAGTCTGAACCTGAGAGTAGGGGCTGATTTGTTTCCAAATTTGGACAGTGTGCACTCAGCCCTCCTGAACCCTCCTGAGATGCAAACACTGAGATAAAGAAGAGACAAAGAACTGGGCAGAAGGTGCATTGTTAAAATCCTCACCGCTGTAGGATCAGCTTATGTACTATCAATTGTTCAGAAAAATATGATAGAAAGGTTGTTCATCCCTCATTGGTCTAATCTTTTCTAAGTCTCAGACAGAAGAAGATGGAATAGGCCCTCTGATCCACAAGCCATAGGTCCTGGTGTATAATATGTGCACAGTAATGCATGTCCGTCCTCCCACCCCCCACCCCCCCGTACAGCTACGCCTATGATAGCTACAGCCCTGTTTCTGTAAGGATTGTGACAAAGGTATGATGGGTCCAATCCACTGTGGTTAGTCTTGCTTTCTCCGGGAATCCGAAATTGGTTTTAGGGTTGGAAGATACATCAAGGATCATCTAATCCATTGCAGAACTTCCCTGTCTACAGAATGATGGACAACGGCATGTCCAGCCAGGTTCTGAAAACCTCCAAGGAAGGAGATTCCATCACCTCTTTGGCAGCTCTTTCTGTTGTTCAACAGTTCTCAAAGTTAGGAAGCCCTTCCTAATAACTGCTGCAATTTAAGCCCATTCCATCTTGCTCTGTCCTCCGTGTTCTCAGTGTTCTTGTCCTCATTGTTCTGGGACAAGTTTTGAAATGCAGTGATTTGAAGTCAGGAAAATATATCAAGGAACATATATAGGAATTAATTTCTGAGCAATATGAAGAATGCTATGTTTCCACTGATGATTCTGAAGAATCATTGAAATTTTGCACTGAAATGAAATTTGGTTAGATAATTTCACGTTGCTAAGTTTTGTCCTTTTTTCATGCAATTCTGCAGGAACATGGGAAATTGTTGAAAGGTGGTGGAAAATTTCCCAATGCCATAAATCTTGAGACTTGACATTTCACTTTCAAATTTGCAACAAGTCCTTTAAAAACGTGTGATACTTGGCATTGAGAATGATGAATCAAAATCGGTTTCTTTTTGTTTTCTTGTTTTTTCAGAAATGGAATTTTCATGAGCATTGACAAACTGTCACTTTGGTCCTTAAAACTTTGAAAGAAATTTTGAGGTTCCCAATCTTTGAACAAAAATGACATGAATCTTTTCAGCCAGGGCCTTTTTACACAGATGCTCTAACACCCATTCAATGGGTGTTACATTTTATTATACATGTCGCAGGACACCACTGCAGCCAATCACCATGGGCCCTGTGCACACATGATGCCTCCACCCAGTTCCTCTGGGTGGAGATGAGTGTTGACTGGTGGGTGGGGAGCATTTCCCTGGGTGGAGATGGGTGGGAACTTCTCTTTCGGTGGGTAAACGCCACTTTCGGTGGGTGTTGGTGAGTGTTTGCTCCCGGCCAACACCCATCTCCACCCACACCCACCCACGGAGCAACAGACGCCACTGCCAGTGTTAGAGCATCTGTGTAAAAAGGGCCTTACAGAGAGATGGGTGTGAAGGACCTTCTCAGTGAGATCTCTTTATACTGTACCAAGTTGGGCACCACAAGATTGGGCCCCCACAAATCAGTAGTGACTTTTGAAAATCTTGTGCATTGTAACATTGGATGTTGGTGTCTGTGGGTAAGGACTCGGAGAGTCTGTCAGAAGTCACGTCAACTGCACTTGGTGATGCAAAACCACAACAGACAGTTTCAGTGGAACATTGTGCCGGTGTATGTGTTCGGGAATGTAACTAATGGCATTTTATATAATAGAAGTAAAAATAAACTACTTTTTGCACTAATATCTTCAAAATATAGAGAGCCGAAATGTAAAGAATAAATATAGCCTCAGCTCATGTGTCTGAAAGTGTCGACACCTATTGACCTCTCTCTGCTGACTTTGTTTTTGACCTTGGGCAAGGCATTTATTTTCTCTCTGTCTTAATTTCCCCATCAATAAAACTGGATGAAAGGCATGGGAGAAGAAGAATTTATGCATGTATGTTTGCCTGAAGCCTCTTGAAGAAGTCTTTCAACCAAAAGACTACAAACATGCAAAATGAGCTGAGAGAGGAAGCTAGGTGATTGGTTCAGCTCTTGCTGATGTCGTAACCAACACTGTAGTGTTTATAGTAGCCTGATTTTTGTTGGGGGGGGGGAGGGGGATGTCTGGAAGGGCTTTAGTATTTGAATTTGTATATATTTCTATTTTCATATTTTTATGGAGATTTAAGAGTGCAGTGTTGGTATGCCAGTTTAAAGAATTTATTGGGGAAAGGGAAATAGCGTTTTTAGAACTTCTGTGAAGTCTGCTAGGGATTTAGAAAGAAAGAATTTATATTCTTTCTCTCAAATATGTATCTTAGATGACTAGACAGTCACACAAGTATTGTGAAGGTGGGACTGGGAGCAAAGGGCAAAAGAGCATTGGTGTTGTTGTTTCCATTACATTGTGTGTGTGTGTGTGTGTGTGTGTGTGTGTGAGAGAGAGAGAGAGAGAGAGAGAAGAATTCCACAACTAGACTCAACCAAAAAAATTGAGACCAGAAATTGACATTTTGTTACCAGCAGTTGACATTCCAGAATATTCTGGGACATTGCATACCCAAAATCTTTGAGTCGATTCGGGTATTAGATATTTGATGGTTGTACCCATTTTTGTGGGTAGTCATTTCAGTTTAGTCGTACAGCTTCCTGAGGTAGTGAACAGCACAAGGGATTGTTTTTTTTTAAATGACATATTTTTAAATCTCCTTTCTTTGAAATGTACCAAAAAGGTCTGGAGTGAATTCTATTCAGCGGGAACTTAACATTCAAATGGGAGTTTGCTGACAAGAAAACAATTGTCTCACAAGGGCAATTGAAAATCAAAGTGAATGAGTATTTATAGCAACTGAGCTGTTTAAAACAACAAACTGAAACTGCAGTTGCAACCACTTCAGGTTTTTGGAGTCAGGTTTTTGGAGAAGAGGAGGGGAAGGAAAAGATCAAAGATCTGCAGGCAGCCAGCTCTGCATCCAAGTGGCTTTATCAGCTCTTGGCTGTATTAAAGAGACCCAGGCATCCTGAAAGAGAAAATATTTAATGAGATGATGCATAACACTTCTTGGCCTTAATTATAAGGATAGTGCTAAACAACAATAATTGCTGGATAAATTATCATCAAGAGATATTTCCAAACACACAGACACACATGCACACACAAATGCATGTCATTATCAAACAATTATTTTAAGACTCATTTACATATACAAAAGAATAAATGGAAGAACTCCCACATCGCTCCCTCCTCCCTTTTTCCATTTGTGGGGGTGGTGGAAATGTTCAGGGTGGGGTTTGGGAATGAGATGCACAACACCCAGTTATTGTGAATGGCAGAATAATTCCCCTGCACGTCAAGGTTAGAGCTGTGTGTTCATCATCTCCAAGACCAAGACATTGGTCCAGCCAAAGCTCCAGTGTCTTTGGTATGCCTTGAAAGATTTAGATAGATAGAGAGATGTGATTGGGAGGGTGGGGGTTGGACAGAGAGGGATAAATAAGGCCTAAATTCCATGCGGAATAATCCTTTGAAAAAAAATGGGAAATCAATTTGATTTAGTACTGGGAGCATGAAGTATGCTAGATGGGTGTTAGATAGGCATGTCGACCTATATAGCTAGATAACCATGTCGACATCAGAAGACGAAACTGGGAGCATGAAGTATGCTAGATGGGTGTTACAGAAGCCAAGTCGACCTCAGGAGATGAAACTCCTCAACATCCACATCAAACAGCAGTGATGCAAAAGGTGTTTTTTCAAATCAAAGGGTGCTTTCAGCAGCCATAAAATACGCATCACAAAAGTAGAATCAACACATGGGATTATGCTCAGTGTTCTTGCTCCATATGCTTATCATTCAACATGAAGCCAAGTCTGCAGTTTTAAGCAGACAGTGATGACCATGGGAGGTACGGACTTATAGGATCACTCTTACTACTAAAGTCAAAAGAAATCTTTTTTAAAATAAAATAAATAAGACTAATGTTGAAATGAGTACTTGCAAAAATGAGTATACCTGTTGAAATTGTAGTCCTCGACCTGACCAGATAACATTGGGTACTAATAAGTACCCAATTAGCACCCAATAAGTTACCCAATGTACCAATTTACTATTTTTAATCACAATTTTCTGACTTCTAATATCTACTTTCTCACTTTTAGTGCTAATTTTCCAACTTCTGGTACAAATTTCTCAACTTTTCATCTTGATTCCTTGATTCCATCTGCAATACCAATATCCAGTTTGCTGTGTTATCAATCAGTACTGGTATATCAGTTATTCAGTAACTCGGCAATGGCAATATCCAGTATTTGGGGGGAACTGGTTTAGGTTACACAAAAAATGCGAGTATTTTTACACTGTCTGGGCCTGATCCCATGGACCATGGATGCTATATGTACCTGCAAGCATCTCCATTGATGGCACATTGTACTGCATGGTTCTCACCGGCACACGTGTGTATGTGAAGCTTGCACACGGGATCCACAGACCATGGGATTGGCCCCACCACCTGTAAATTTGGTTATCACCAATGGATAGTAAATACTTTACCCATCTCAGCTTTAAAATAGGTCTAGAGTAGACAGTCATAGAATCATGGAATGATAAGGGTGGAATTAACCTTGAAAAGTCATATAAACCATCTCCCGGCCTCAGGTGTGTAGCAAGGCTGTTGTGATCCCAACTGCGGGCTCCCTAAACACAAGACAAGAGGATGGGGTCCGCTGCAGGGGGGAGCAGTTGAAGGTCACCACCATGAGCCTCAGGAGTGGGTGGAAGGGGGCAGAGATGACAGTATGCACATAAAGATAACAAATGCATCCATGGGACAGATCTATGGTCTGGGCACTCCAATTCCTTCCCCACCCTTAGTGTTTCCCTTAAGGACACCTACTCCCAACTTCTACGCAGTGCTCAGAGCTTGTGCAAATTTTCAAAGTGGCTCCTAGGAGAGAAAGGCTTCCCCACCCATGATGCATGTGGTTCTCCAAACTAGCATCCCCAAGTTCACTAATCCCATTGGAAAAAATTATTTCTTTCTTTCTTATATATACAACTTTTTTAGCATGCAAACCTGACACCACGTATTTGCAAGGAGTCCAGTCGAGCTACTCATAAGTAAGTGGTTTCAGAATTGTTGCCCTAAGGTGTACACATGTAGGGTAAAATGATGTGAGCATTGAGGCTGGCACTGATAATCCACCAACGTGGAAAGCAATGGAGTTGGCATCTATATTTAGTAGGGTTGGGACTTTAAGAGGAATTTCGGACTGGGTTTTTTTTGGATTCGGTTCTTTAGGAATTTCGAATCTCAGTTCGGATTTGGATTTTTCCCACTGCATTTTTCCCCACTGAAGTCAATGGGAATAAACCGCAATGCAAACAATCCAAATAAAAAAATCAGTGTTAAAGATCCGAATTATCTGAAACTGAAAAAAAATCAGAATTTTCAGACAGAACCGAATCAGCCATTTTCTGATAGACTTGGTTCTATCCAAATCCAAAATTCCCATCCCTAATATTTAGTCTTTCTCCAGATGTATTGAATTAACTCAGCAAACAATACTTCTGAAATTAACCTCCTGCCCCATGAATGCTAGTGCCAGCTCCTTGTTTTGCAGGAATGCACACGTAACATGTTTATAACAATCAGAATGAGGGATGCTTTGGGGACAGTGAACAGTGAACATCTCTTTTGCCTCAACCATGAGTTGTTGGTGACCCGCCTGTGGGACCTAGAGGCGGTGGACAGGATCTTGTTTTGCAATGGCTCCGTTCCGACCTTGCAGATAGATCTCAGCAGGTGGTTCTAGGGGACTGTACTTTGTCCCCTGGGGACCTCCTGTTTGGGGTCCGGCAGGGTTCCATTCTGTCCCCTCTCTCGTTTAATGTGTATATGAAGCTGCTCAGGGAGGTCATGCACACATCGGGGAGGGGGTGTTCATTGACATCTGTATGCTGATGACACTCAGCTGTATTTGTCATTTTCATCTGACCCAGGCCCTGCTGTCTCCTGCTGTCCCGGTGTTTGGCTGCTGTGGAAGACTGGATGAGGTCGAGCCGATTGAAGCTAAATCCTGATTAGACAGAAGTGATGCTAGTGGGTGGGACTGGTGATCTGGGCGATGAGGTTTCCCCCCTTATTGGGGGTATACCTCCTCCTTTAGTTCCATCTGTGCGGAGCCTGGGGGTGCTCCTGGATTCAGGGCTGCACCTGGATTCACAGGTGTTGGCTGTGGCCAGGGGCACCTTTTGCCAATTATATCTGGTGAAAAGGCTTGACCCATATGTCTCGAACTCCCATTTCGCCACTATCATCCATGCATTTGTCACCTCAAGGCTGAGTGGACTATTGCAATGCGCTCTACATGGGGCTGCCCATGGTGACTATTTGGAAGCTGCAGCTAGTACAGAATGTGACAGCCTGCCTTCTTACTGGGACGGGCCGCAGGGAGCACATAACACCTGTGATCCGGGCACTGCCTGGCTGCCTATTGTATTCCAGGCCCGATTCAAGGTGCTGGTTTTGACCTTTGAAGCCCTTCATGGCCTGGGCCCTGCTTATCTGGGTGGTTGCCTCATCCCCTGGGCGGCCCCTGCGGTTCTCTGCTGGAACCCTCCTGGACTGTTACTGTCAAGTTCAGACAGACAGTGGGGCATTCTTGGCAGCTGTGCTGTCATTTTGGAACTCCCTCCCGGTGGAGATTTGTCTCAGCCCAGATCTTCTCACCTTCCGACAAAGTTGTAAGACCTGGCTCTTCCACCAGGTGTTTGGCAGGGGAGGGTGGGATAGGTAAGATGGGTTGGGGTGTGTGTAAGGCACTCCAAGTCACTTGTGAGAGGAGTGGGGTAAAAATATAACAAATAAATAAATAAACAAACTAACTAACTAAAAAACTCTTTCCTTAGCCTCTTCCTGGCTTGCCTCCAGTTCCTTATCTCTAGACTTACTCCTTGAACCCTTGCTCCCAAGCTCCTGCTCCTAGTCTTTCTTCTCTAGTATTTGCCTTCAGCCTTGCTTTCTGTCTTGTGTCCAAGCCCTAAACCTGACCCCAAACCCCACACCCATCTATGTTCCAGAATCCCCACAACCCATGTTCACTGCATTTTCTCCAGTGGCAGCAATGGGGGAAACACAGTGAATGCAGGTCCCTGATCTTGAGTATATGTGCACACATAGGGTAAAAACAAATGGGGCCGGTGGCTGATGGCGGTCCAACCCAACTCGGTTCGGGCAGCTGTGACAAACATGGTCTTGGCTGGATCAGGGCGCAGGACAAATGTGTGCCCTGCCAGGCCTCCAAACCTATGACCCAGGGGCAGGGAGCATGATGAATATGCAGCCATCCAGCCCCGCTCTTATGCTGGCCCTCCACCATGACGAGCAGCCATGGTAGCCAATGACGGCCAGCCATGGCAGACCATGCCAACCCAGGAACATATACGCAGCCCTGCTGTGGCCTACTTTGGCTCAATTGGCTGGGCCTTAGCCCAGGCTATGACCTTGGAGGTTTTCCAAGGTCACAGCCAAGGCTACCACTGACATGGCCCAGGACAGTCCTGGGCCAACATCTAGCAGCGCCGGCACAGGCATGCAGGTGAGATCCATGCTGGATAGTGACAAAGTGAGCCACAACGGGTCACGGTCATGTTTATTTTTATCCACAGAGGATGATCCAGTGCCCACAAATGCACCATGTGTGCGTGTGGCCTACATACATCATGCATGGTGTACATATCATGCACTCATACTCTATGCATGGGGCACACTTGGTGCATTGGCGACCTGCAGACCTCCGGTGGATTGGACCCGTAGACTTTAGAATGCATACACACTAAATGAGGAAACATTGACTAGTGTCTCTCTCTCTCTGTCCCCACCCTCCACTGGCTTTGATTCTCAAAGCACTTCAGGAGTGCAAATCAGATGTTTGCTGATTAGAGCTTCTCTCTCACTTTCTCCCTCAATATTCTCTCTCTCTCTCTCTCTCTCTCCTCTTTCTCTCTCTTCCTCTCTCCCTCCCACTCACACATACACAAGTCTTAATCTCATGTAGACATGGTACACTTTGTTCATTTATTTACGTTTGTGAGTTGTCATAAAATGTTATCAGAACAGGCTAGCAACCGTTTCTGTTCTACTTTCATTGCTACAAATGACTCAGTGAGATTCCTGTCAATGGAGAATCAGACACATTGTGTATAGGCACACACATAGCTTCCAAGTAAGAAAAGACCAAGATCCTCATGCGAAGGCCATTTGAATCAATAAAAAAACCTCTTGTTGGCTTCAGTGGGCTTTGGATCAGTCCTTCAATTCTGTTCTCTTAAAACCAGATTTATTTTGGGTCACAAAAGTAGATGAAATTTGTTCCATTCCATGACTTGTTTCAGCATAAAGTTTGCTGACAATGAGGCGTTTAAAATGAACTGCTTCCCTTTGGCCTTCATTGTGAGGCTTATAAATGAGAGGCTTGGCTCCCAGACTGCAAAATTATTATTTTTTATTTTTTTAAAAATGCAGAGTTCCTATTTCAAAAGCTCCCTCTAGCTTTACCCAACTGTTCGTTACCAGAATTTTTCCTGATGATCTGTTAGAAAAAACAGCTTCAAGTCAAAGGTGGTCTCATCAGTTTCGAGAGAAACACAAGCTGATATTGTATAACCAGTTTCAAGCAGGGTTTTAATTTATAAAAGCCACACAGTTAAGAGGAAGCTAACAACCCACCCCCTTCTTTTGATTCAAGATCAAAGAGATTTTTTAATAAAAAGTGACATAACCCTTAGATGTCCCAGAAAACCACATTCACCACTGTATTAACCAGCTTCAATTTCCAAGCCACACGCACACAGCACACAACACACACACACACACACACACACACACACACACACACACAGAGAGAGCTAGAACGGAGGTTTGGAATCTCTTTTAATTCCAATTGTGGACACTTCTAAGGAAGAAAAAACAAAAACAAGGATAGGTCAAGCTTCTTGTAGTTCATTGCAAGCACATGACAGCCATGCCAGAGGGATAAACTGGATGACAGATTTGGGATTATAGGGCCAAATCATCAGGATGGTGTAAATCAATATAGCTTTATTGACATCTACAGAACAATGTTAGTTTTTCACCCATCGACTTCGTATCACTGGCTCCAACCTGAAGGAAGCCGGTCATACTAGAATGATGAGTTTCTCAATGTCGTAACAAAGATCTTCCTGTTTTATTCCTCGCAGGGTGGACCAGACATTTATTGGCTGCACAGATCTGTGAAGAAGCTAGGGGAAAAAATAACTGAAAAATAGACTAGGGTAAAACTCAGCACAGGAGGACTTCATTTAGAGATCTTGGAATTCTGAGCAATCTCTGTCGAGAAGAAATTGAGGAATTCTGCACACAGGTCTGGCAAATATTGGCATCACCAATAATGGCAACATAGGCATGATAATGTTGACGTCTGACAATACTGCTATATATGCAAGGATGCATGATGTCTCTGATTAACATCTGCACAAACAGAAGTGTACACACAAGATTTGTGTTCAGGAATATGCACAAAAATGTACCTGTGAGTTTGTCTTGTGACAATCAGAGCCAAAATGAAGTCAACCAGAATAATTTCATTGGCTTCTACAATGGGTTTGATCCAATGCCTTGCGGATTGAGTGCATGCACGCACAAACTGTGCAGATCTGCATTGGGGGCACATTGTGCCCTGCAGAAACTGTGCCCATGCTTGCATGCGCACGCATGCACCTGATCTGCGGGGCATTGAATCGTGGCCACTGTCAGGATGTTGCCCCTATTGCTTATTACAGTGTTAGGACTTGAAAAATTAGGGAAGAATCTAGTGAAGGATGAGAGGATTTCATGATAAAGTTTTTTATTTTAAAAAATGATTGCGGGTGACTGTGTGAATGCCTTTTTCAAAACTATTTAATTTATTTATTTAATTAACTATATTATATTTATATTTATATTTATGTTTATATTTATATCCCTCCCTTCCCCCGGAAACAAACAGGCTCAGGGTGGGTTGCAGTAAAACGAAATATAAACCATGAATGTGTCCTTGGATGAAGCAAGTGATTAAGAAAAAAAGAGAGAGATGTCCAGATGATTGGTATACAAGTATTGGAACAGCATAAAGTAACAATCAAATAATTTTTTTTATAGACCCTGAGCTTAATAACTATGGCCACTTTTACACGGACGCCACCCACCCACGAACACCCGGAAACACCCATTGGATGGATGGAAGAGCGTCAGTGTAAACTTCCACGAGTGGGTAGGGGCGCGTGCACAACCCACCTGCCAACACCCACGGAGCAGCCGCGAGGGAGCCGGAGCCCTCCGTGGGTGGAGATGAGTGGAGATGAGTGTTCAACACCCAAGCATCCATGTAAAAGCCAAAACACCCAGACCCATGCGGAACGGAACGGCGGAGCCCCACCGCGCTGGCGCGATGGGGCATGCATGCGCCGCTACACAGACATGCCCACAGAGTGGGGGGACTCGGGACATCTGGCCAAGAGCCCGTAAAGGAGGGAGGAACCACAGCACACACGCGTGGCTCCCACGATGGCAACCAGGAAGGCCTATGAGAAGGCCAAGGGAGCCGACGCTGCCCCACGCAGGGGAAGGGGCCGGATGTGCAAGGGGACCCTGAGGTGGCCAGGGGGGGAAATCCCTGGCAAGGTGGTTCGGGGGAGGGAAAGTGCCCCAGGCAGAAAGCACAAGGCGGGGGAATGGACCGCCGGCAGGGGGGGTCAGCAGGGGAGGAACAGGGGGGGAATGCAACAGGAAGTAACACGGTGCACATGTCCCAGCACAGGGCAGAGGGGCCGCACCGACAGCCCCCCGGTGGACCACCCCCAGCCCAACACCTCCCAATGGCACAGCCCAAGGAGCAGCAGTGGGAGCGAGGTGAGTGAGAGGGAACAACCCCCCCCCACCCGGGAGGGGAGGGCCACACCCAGGGCCCTGTCCACTGGTCCAGGGAACACAGGGCAGGGGGCAGCAGCATAACCCAGTCCCCCATCCCTGCAGGACAGCTCCAAGACAACGGAGTACTGCTCCACCGGGATGACGGCCGAGGAGGGCCTCCCAGACAGCCAGGTGAGCAAAAGGGATCCCCAGGGGGTAGAGGAGAGGGCAGGATCCATGGGTGGGCAGAGGGGGCCAGCAGGAGCCGTAGTAACCCCAAATGCACTACCCCCAACAGGACCACTACCACAGCATCCACATTCAAAGGGTGGGCCCCATGCCGCCAAGCCGGTCGGCCCCCCACACGCGGGTCCCAAAAGGGGGAGCCCTGGTCCAGGCAGGAGGTGAGGGACTTCATATGCGTGTGGGGGTCTGAAAGGGTCCAGCATTACCTGGTGCGAAGCTACAAGACCAGACAGGTCTATGAAGCCATTGCCCAGGAGATGCAGTGGCAGGGGTACAATAGAGACGTAACCCAATGCATGCAGCAGGCAATGGACTTGAGGTCCAGATATAAACATATCAGGGAAAATAATCTCAATTCCAGCCGGGCCATGCACACAGCCGAGTTCCAGGAGGAGCTGGACAAGTTCCACTGCATGGATGGCACATCGTGGCCTCCCGCACACACAGCAGCGCCTTCGCCAGGGGCAGGCACAGGGCCAACACACAGTCCCCCCTGACAGACCCCACAGAGCAGGGGAGCAGGTTCCCCAGGCGAGGCCAGCCAGGAAGTGGGAGGGGACAGCCCCATCCCATGGGGGAGTAGGTGCCCCGGGGATCCGAGCACTGACCCACCACAGACTGCTCGCACCCCCAAGACCCACAGGTCAACCAACCACAGGAGAAGGGGGCATGTGCAGAACCAGCGGAGACCTGGGGTGCCCCCAAGGAAGTGGAGGAACTGGATCCAGGTACGTGCACCCCAGCGGGACCGGGGGGGGGGGTTGGTCGGTTGGGGAATGGCCCGGACGGAGGTGCCACGGCCTGGGCCGGGGGCTGGAAAACACTCATGGTAACCCATCCCATTGCAGCTCAAGGTAGCCTGGAGGTGCACGAGGTGGAGGTTGCGGTGAAGGAGGAGAATGAGGGGGGCCAGGCAGCAACCCCACCACCAGGTGGATGACCCTCCAGGTCAGGGCACATGGGGCAATGGGCCAATGAGGGGCTGGGGGTGGTGGTGGGCAGTGGTACAGGGGGGCAACCATCAAGTGGCAGGGCCCACCAAGGGATGGGCAGAGGGGGGCAGGCAGGAGGGGCTGGAGTATCTGTAGTGGCTCCCAGGCATGCCACACAGTCAGGGGACCCTCCCATGGCTAACAGATGCTGGGGGCCACCCTATGACAGGTCAGGGCTCGGGGACCCCACAGGGGAAGGCTGAGTGTAGTCGTCACACTATGGGGGCCACTCCACCAGGAAACCTGGGCAGGCGGTAGTGACCAACAAGGCACACAGGCAGGATGTACTAATGTTCGATCCAAACTCCCATTCACAGACCAGGTGCTTGCTT
This sequence comes from Sphenodon punctatus, assembly GCA_003113815.1. Classification (NCBI taxonomy): domain Eukaryota; kingdom Metazoa; phylum Chordata; class Lepidosauria; order Sphenodontia; family Sphenodontidae; genus Sphenodon; species Sphenodon punctatus. Next base: position 17,496,557 of record QEPC01000412.1, on the reverse strand, counting down.
GCACGAGGGGAGCAGCTGCCGGCAGCGTAGATCGGAACCGGGAGATGTAGGCCAGGAACCGGTGCTGGAGGGAGGACCTCGGCAGGGAGCTGCTGGTGGAATCACAATGGTTAGCCAAGGTGCATTCCTGTGAGCTCATGCTCACCAGGGAGCTCATCAGAGGGGAGGGGGAAAGGGAGCGGGAGATCCTGGATGCCAAGATGGCCCGGTCCCACACCGAGCACCTCTGGGACAGGTGCCAGGCTGCCGCCTTCCAATGTGAGCAACAGTGCACCTGTGACGGGCTAGAGGGTCAGGCAGCACAGCTCATGGACCTCATGGGGGAGGCCATGGAGGCCCTGCAGCATGACCCCAAGCATGACAGGCCACGCCATGCCACGGAAGGAGGACCAGCAGCCGACCAACATCATGGTGGCTTCCCACTGGTGCTGGTGCCCCTCCGCTGCACCTTGGCCACCTGTGGTTCCCCCAGAAGCAACCCTATCTGGGCCTGGTCCACGGGGTCCCCCTCCCCCACTTAGGGCAACCAGACCCGCTTGTGGGGCCACCCGTCCTGTCTGAACCCCCTGTGGTCCCGCCCCTGCTGCCACCGTGACCCCTCCATGGGGCAGCGATGCCCCCACCCCAAGACTCTGCACCCCAGGATGAGCAACTCCCCTGGTGGCCACCCCACCCTCACAGGTAAGGCCGCAGCTCCCTGGGCCCCAGGGAGTTGTGGAGTGCACCACTGGGGGGGGTCCAACAGGAATCTGGGAAACCACGCAAAGCTGGACCCCGGTAGGAAACACATTGTTGAACTCACGCCGCGCACATGCAGTACATGGGATGAGGAGCAATGGCCATTGCCAGGGTATGTGTACCTGCTCGTTGCCGCAGTACTTGACTGGGCAAGTGCCGTAATACCATGGGTGGGCCATCCTGGGCTTGGGGCACCTTCACGGAGCACACAATGGCACATGCCATTCTCGTGTGGGGAGTAGGAGGCTCCACGGACACCTATGGGGCACCCAAGTGCCAGTGCACTGACAAGGGACAGAGGTGAGTGCACACGGTGATCCCTTAACTCCTTGCTCCTCCAAGCAGGGACCAACAGCTGAGGCTGGTGTGGAGCAGCCAGTGGAGGACAGGGAGGCCGGACTGTCCACCTGGAGAGTACTGCGGTCAGCTGCGGCCAGGGCACGCCGACCAGCAAGCCTCAGTGTTGCGGCCAAGAGAGGGAGAGGGTGCCCCAGACGTTGAACCCCACCCCCCTTCCATTGTACAGTTCCCCCTTCAATAAAGGTGTTGTCCCTATACCTTGTTGTTGCTTCCTTTGTCCGGGGACATGGGGGGGTTGTGCGGCATGCGGGGGGGCACCGGCATTTTTGGGGCTCTGTGCACTCCCTGCCCAGCTGACGGAACCAGCAGCTAGACCAGCGATGCCTCATGCAGTTGAGGTGGCAGGAACAGCTGTGCACTGGACATACTCATGCGAGCCGGCTTGTGTTGACTGGCAGGCCTGTGCGGGCCCAGCACAACCCACGACTGACAGCGAGGGGAGGGCACTCACCACCGGGCAACCCATGCGACCCGTTCCCTGGAGCCAGTAGGCCACACATGGAATGGAGGGCCAGATGCAGGTAATGGGTGGGGCCCAGCAGTTTTGAAGGGGGTCCCAGGCCTACAGACATGGGTGTGAGTCCGGCGCTGGCCTGCAGCCGGCTGCCCAGGCAGCAATGCGGTAGCAGATGGACTCCCTGTTCTCCTCAGAGCTGCGTGGGGCTGCCCCTCCCTGGGCATGTTGGTATGGGGGCACTGGCCTGGCCCTGAGCACCGGTACAGGGACACCACGGAGCCCAGAAGGGCACGGCATCTGACAGACTCCTGCCTCACGCATCACACGAGTGCTGCCCTCCTGAGGTTTGCTTCCCTCCGCCGCTGTGCCCCCAGGAGGTTGGACCGGCGACTCTGCAGGCAGAGCAGGGTAATCTGCCAGAGCAGCACACACAGCAGCAGGAGGTCTGCACCTTGGAAGTGCAGAAGCTCAGCCCTGGGCTGTGGGTCTTCATCCCCCGGCACATGGTTCTGCTGCTTCCCACTCCCTGCCAAACTCTGGTGGCACATGCTGTGCACATGGTGCGCTCCGGTGTCCGGCCTGTGCCCATGGCCCACTCTCCCCTGGAATCTCTGAGCTCCTCCACATACACTCAGCCCAGGATCGCTGTTCTCTGTGTGCTGCACGGTCCCGTGCTATCGCCCCTCCACCCCATGCCCAATCGGTCGCAGCATGTCCCTTATGTACTGTGTAGGCTGGTGGGGGCCGGGCAGCGGTTGGTGCTGCACAGAGGGTTTGCTGGGGCGGCAAGCAGGTGCCGGGTCCAAATGAGCATCCCCGCGAGCAGGCCGGCCACATGCCTGCCGGGGGTGGTGGTGGTGGGACTGCATGCACGCCTGGGTACCCCTACCTCCGCAACCACACTGCCGTCCCCCCAGCCTGGGTCCGCCTGTGCAAGCTGCAGCAGTGCGCACTGTGGATGCAGTGCCTGGCTCGGCTACACGCCCTGGCACAGTGCCCGGCTGTGACCCCCTTTCTTATCTCAGCAGCTGTGCAGCATCCCTGCTGTCTTGTGAGTGGGTTGTGGCACCCTGTCCACAGTGGGCCTGCCTATCTCTGGCATGCAAGGCTGTCTGTGGATGAGGGTATCCGCTCGGTCTGTGCTCGTCCCAGTTGTGGCATCCCTCTGTCTCCTTCCTGTTGCTTCCCTGGAGCGGACCCCACTGCTGCCATGGCCGGTCATTCTGTGAGGCCCTCAGCCGGGGATGTCGTGGAGGGGTGGTCTCCCTGTGCGGACATATTGTTGGGGGCCCTCTGGCTGAGCCCTGATGTGCAGCTGTTGGTGAGTGACCCCTGTCGGCGGGGGATGGCTTCCGGCTCCTGTCACGGTACATGTGGACGATGGGTCACCAGGCTAGGGCCCCGGCGTGCCATGCCCTTTCCCTCAAACTTGCCTTCACCACCCTGTGCCAGCCTCCTTGGGGGCACCCGCCCATCATTGTCATGCCGTGGACTGCTATGGAGGTAACAGCAGCTCGCCTGCTGATAAAGCTACCTAAGTACAGTCTCACCTTGTTGTCTGGGGGCCCCCCTGTTGCTGCCCTGTACATCGGCAGCCTCCTGCATGAACACGGAGTCCCATGCGCACCCTCAAACGTGGGGGCCCTCCTGTGGGAGCTGGGCTTGCTGTCCCCCGAGGTTGGTGGCCCACTCCGGACCAGGGACCCACCGCTGCAATGCTCTCTGCCCTTTGATCAGTGAGGGACCTTCCAGCTGTACGGGTTGTTATGTCTAAAGACACCCACAGTGTTCTACCATTACAGTGTTTAGACATACCATCAACACAGTGTTCACCCCAAACACTGGAAGTGAACACTGCCAGGTCTTGACAGTTTAATCAGTGGCCAACTTTAGATGTCTAAGCAGTGCCACATGGCGAACACAGGGCCAAACCAGTGTTGAGGTCAAAAGACACATTCAGATACCGGTTGATGTTATGTCTAAAGACACCCAGTGTTTGGGGCGAAAGTTGTGTTGACAGTATGTAACACTGTGTGTCTTTATACATAACGTCAACAGGTGTCTGAATGTGTGTTTTGACCTAGATATGAACACCGGGTTCACCATGTGGTGCTGCTTAGACACACAACCCATCTTGGGGCAAATCTTTCTTTTGCTTGCCCCCCGATCTCAGCACGCAGCGCTGCCACCTCGTTCCCTGTGTTGTACCTGCTAACACACCAAACGATATCATTAGACACAACGTTGGCCATGTGTTCAGCCGAAAGACACAAATTGTCCTTGTGATGCAATGATGTTCACATCCCATGTTCAATGGGTGGGCAAATTGGTGTTGGGATTGTTATGGTGCTTAATACACAACAGCCAAACACGTGCTTAGGGGGTTTGACACCCAATCTTTATTATGTCTAAAGACGCACACTGTAATGGTATGTCACTGTGTTACAGAACAGCGTTATGTCTGCAAGACACCCAACATTTGTTATGGACGGCTGTGACCTGGACCATATTGGGTCTGTCATGGCCCGCTGTCACCACAGATGTCATAGGCTGCCATGGCTGTCCATCATGGTGGGCACTTATTTGTTCTGTGACTGGACCCAGTCCAGATCATGTCCATCATGACTTCTCCTCCTGACCCAAGCCGGGTTGCTGCGGTGGGGTTGTCACTTCTGTTATCACTCATTGCAAAGAACTCAGGACGGACATAATATGGTCATGGCTACCCAAACCAAGAAACAGCCACGCTGCTGCATTCTGAAGAAGCTTCAAGAGATGGAGATGCACTGCTGGAAGGCCATGGAAGAGTTGTGCAAACTTCGTGATGAATGTCATTCAGTTCAGCTACAGCCTACCTGAAATTATATTTAATAAAAACTGTGAGCAACATTTATTTTGCTATGTGTTTCAGCTCTACTGGATATGGATGAGGACTAGAAATTTATTCTGATCTCACTTGCCATGGGTCCGGATTAGGCTGTTGGTGTTGCTGCAAAATGAATCGTCTGACTCCTTCTATTACCATTATTATTAGTGTCGACTCTCCCAATTACTTTATAGCTCTGCAAATTGCATGGATGATCTATTATAACCTCACCCTATTTCTACAGGGAGCCTCATGAAGCCATGTTTCCCAAGTGTTAAGACCAACCCTTGTGCATATTACGCAATAAAAGAGTTGTGCATAATGAGGTAAAAATTGGGAGTTAATACTGTCACCAAGAATATTGCAGAAAAATTTATCAAATTACCACCACACCATGAGATTATAATAAAAAAGGAAAGCATTTTATGAACTGAAGCAAATGTGGAGATGACATCAAAGCATTTTGGCTGCAAATCAGACCCATTGCTTTTCGTTTGCATTTGAATGTGCTTGGTGCATTCGTAAGAAAGAGGGGATCAGATTGCGATGAGCTTGATGGTTGCAGAATGATAAAATGATGCCCATCCTAGCTGTGGCAGTAATATTTTGTGTGCGGTAAATCAAATGGTGCAATATTCCCCACTACTAAGCAGTGTCACCCACATCAGGGGACTCCCAGGGCCATAAATAAATATGGAATGACAATATGAATGTGAGAATGTCAAGTCCTGGCAGGAGTGGGGTTTCAACCCATGTCTCTACGGGGCTTGGAGGAAGGCTCCTTGTTTATTACATTACCTGGGTAGTTGTTGTAACCTGATGTTTCTCCATTCCCACTGCCTCCTTAATGGGTTGAGGCAGTGGGAATGTCTCCTTATTGGCTGTCCGGATTATATTAGGAACCCACAGGAAGCAGGAAGCGGTCTCCACCCCACAAGCACAGTTTAGCCCAGCCTGTGGATGGAGACTCCAGTCCCTTGGCTTCTCTCCAGTTTCCCAACTCAGCAATTTCCTGGCTCTCCAATTCTCCAACTTCACCACATTCCTGTGTCCTCGGGTTCCCAGACTATCCAGTCCCTGGAAACCCGGTGCTAGTTTCTGGCACGCTCGGGGCCAGCTTGGTCTAGTCTCTGACCAAAAAGCACTTTTGTAAAACAGAGGCCCACACCATCTCAAACGCAGGGAACCCAGGCCTGCAGAAGGCACACAACAATTTGGGGGAGGGGAATCCCCCAGTACGTACAGTCTATGAGTAAACTGGAAATAACAACTTCTGAATCACATAGAGGCCCGCAATGAAAGGATCTCTATACCCCAATGGGGATGTGAAGATTAAAACTGAATTACGGTAGCATTTTTCTTATTCTAATTGGTGAGTCAGTGTGTGTGCATGTGTGTGTGTTTGTGTGTGTGAAGCATACCAAAGTTAGAAAGGGCTCACACACCATTTCACACAGGGCCCCCAATTTCCCTAGATCTGGCACGGATTCTTATAAACCACCAGACGTCAGGAGCTGAGGTCTTCCTCTTTCGTGAAGTGAGCCCCTCTCAGGGCTCCAAGCCTTGGCACTCTCTCGGCTGGTCCTGCTGACCAGACCACTCCAGGGTAAGACGTGTGTAATTCTGGAAACCTGTATTTCTGGAAGCTTGGGGCACTCTGGGGTGAGCTCTTCACCGCTGAAGCAAACCTGTCCCTGTTGGTCTCTGCTCTAAGCGTCTGTCTCAGTTTTATACAGCTGTTGCCCTTGGCTGCTTAACAGCCTCATAACTTTCCAGATGAGAGCAATCCCTCCTCTCCAATGGCTGGGCTACAGTCTCCTCAGAAACCCATGGCTTAATTCAATTCACCATCCAGGCTAGGACTGAAACTCGATCTTGTTTTTTTTCTTGATTCTCATTGAGAATCAAGCTTCTTGGCTCGATTTCTGCGAGAATTGAGAAATGAGAAAATCCCTGTGTCACAGGGTTCCCCTTTTCTGGGGAATTAGCATGGGGTCCTGTGATGATTGGGTGGAGGGTCCTGCGCCCCTCTGTACTGTAGGGGTCCTTTAAATTTGATAGCTGGCCTCCACACTCACTCCTACAGCCAGTCCACTTCCACCTTATCAGGACTTCTCCCATCAAGTGTGGGTC
>QEPC01000412.1:17475802-17486170 GCA_003113815.1 Sphenodon punctatus | reverse complement strand
GGGCGCCCGTAATGTCTGAAATCACCCCATCTCTCAGCAAAGGTCGTCCACCAAAGCCACCAACGCAGTCTTGGTGCCATACCCTGGGCGAAACCCTGATTGAAAGGGGTCTAGAAAACTGATGCTATCCAGGTGACCCTGGAGCTGCTGTGCCACAACTCATTCAATAACCTTCCCTAAAATTTTATTTATTTATTTATTTATTTATTTATTTATTTATTTAAAAGCATTCAGCTTACAACCATACAATAACAATAAAATTCTTAAAAGCCATCAACAAAGAAATTAAAAACAATCCCCTCCAACCCCCCCATCCCCAATATCTGCAACTACCCAACCCTCCCCTCCTCCCCTCTGAAGGCCAGGGCGAACAGTCAGGTCTTGCAGGCTTGACGGAACACCAGAAGCCCTGGGGCCAGGTGGGCTTCCTCCAGGAGGGAGTTCCAGAGTTGCGGCCCAGCCACCGAGAACGCCCTCTCCATTGTGGCCCCCCCACCTCACCCAGGGGACCTCCAAGAAGGTGTCCCCAGCGGACCGAAGGGATTGCTCAGAGACACAGAGGGTGAGGCGGTCCCCGAGGTATGAGAGGCCCAGAGCATGCAGGGCTTTATAGATCAATACCAACACCTTGAATCTGGCTCGGTACGCTATAGGCAGCCAGTGCAGAGCACGGAGCACTGGTGTTATGTGCTCCCATTGCTCAGTCCCCTTAAGGAGACGGGCTGCCGCATTCTGCACCAGCTGCAGCCTCCGAACCAGAAACAAGGGAAGCACCACGTAGAGTGCGTTGCAGTAGTCCAGCCTCGAGGTGATGGAGGCATGGATAAGGGGGGCCAGGTCGGACCTGGAAATATATGGGCACAGCCTCCATACCAGATACAGCTGGTGGAAGGCGGTCTTGGTCACCGCCTCCACCTGCCGATCCAGACGGAGACCCGAGTCCAACACCACCCCCAGACTCCGAACCTGCTGGGCAATAGGAGGATGGACCCCCCCCACAAGGGGGGTCAGAACCTCCCCCGCCCTCCCCACCATCATCACCTCCGTCTTATCGGGATTCAGTTTCAGTCTGCTCTGCCTCATCCAATCCGCCACGGCCTCCAAACATTGGGAAAACAATGAGACAGCAGGACCAGGGTCAGTTGAAAATGAGAAGTACAGCTGAGTATCATCAGCATATTGCTGACATCGCACCCCGAACCCTCTCACAATCTCCTCCAGGGGCTGCATATACACATTAAACAATAGTGGAGACAGGATCGAACCTTGCGGGAAGGTTAGAGACAGGCCACTAACTGGCTGGTGCGCCAACATCCAAAGATGGTTTCTTTAACAGGGGCCGCACCACCGGCTCCTTGAGACAGTCCGGCACCCTACCCTCCCAAAGGGAGGCGTTGATCACCCCCACCAGCCCCAGGGTCTCCCTGGAGGCTTTCACCAATCTTACTCTAACAGTACAGCTGAAATGGGTAACACTTTTGCTACTTGTGGGTAATACCCACATTTTCGAGGGTCGAGTCAAGTACCACAAATTTAATGGTCATACTAATTTTTGCAGGTAATCATTTAGCTCTACTCGTGACATACATGTATACATTATTTTAAAAGCCGTTTGATCATAGATCATAATTCGTCATTCAGAGTGACTAGTCTTTTCTGCTGAACGATAATGTTCAGCAAAAAGTCTCCCAACATTGGCGTTATAAAATATTCTTCTCTAAGAACATTTGTTGCATGTGCATTATTTCCATTTTCCTTGAGATTTCAGAATTAGTTGGCATTGTTAACTTAGAATATTGCTAGTTAATTGTTGGCTAGGAAAGACAAATTATGAGCAGGGGACCTGTTCTGGGAGGATTTAGTGTTTTTGAATAATTTAGACCCCCGCTGTTAATGTGACAGGATTGTTTTTCTCTTGCCGTCGCCTGCTGCTACAAGAATTAAAACTGTCGGGGCACACTAGATCCTAGGCCAGGCCCTAGTAAATGAGCTTTATCAGTCAATAAATGATTTTATACAGCAAATTAAACTGTAAATTTGGTTGGGGTGGTAAATATTTAGAGAATAAACATATCTGGCTAATGAGGAGGGCAGGTTGGGGAAAAAATCTAACGCAAATGTCAATCCTTTAAATCTTCAACAGAGCAGGGTTTTGCAGAAAGTTTACTACCCCTGTCTTCCATTTTTTAAAATATTTGTAAACAACAAGGGAACACTTTATTTCCATTGTACTTACAGATGCATGAGGGGCTGAGGTTTGGAGGTTGGGAGATTGAATTTCATATACAGAACAGAATTTCATGTGTGCACTTGACTCTGAAGTTTGAATATCAAACAGCTCAGCCATATGTTTAAAGCAACTGGGAGAGAGCAACAAAAGAGAGAGAGCATTCTAGAGCTGGCTGTTCACATTAGACGAAAGCAGGAAGTTTGGGTCAACAGAATAGTCCAGTGTGTGGGACATGAGACTTGGATTTCCTCTATCCTGGCTCTTACCACTTACCATGTCAACTTGTCCAAGTCATGTCCTCTGTCTGTGCCTCCATTTCCCTGCCCACATTTTGTCTCATCTATTTAGATTGTAATATGTCTGGAGACTGACTTTTAATATATGCTCTCTCCTCTAGGCACTGTAATACAATTAATAACAATTAGACTAATAAAAAAAGTTTGGAGCCTAATCACAATTCCCAGACAAGTATTGATTGATGATTATTTATTTACGCTGTACAGGTTTTTCTTGCTACTTACGACCAAGGGCCCACCATCCAAGCCTCTTTAAAGACAACAGTGACCCTCTCTTGAAGGGCTTGAACCCTGGAGTACCCTGTGGAACTCCTAACCACAGGATGTTGTGAAGATGCTTGGAATCTCTTACATCCTTGGGTGAAAACAGACATGACGCTAACCACCCTTTAACCACCCTTGGTGGTCATTTATGCATGTTTCAGGGCTGCATAGGGCACCAATACAGCCCTGCAACATGCATAAATAACCACCAAAAGTGGTTAAAGGGTGGTTAGCATCATGTCTGTTTTCACCCATACTCTGTGCTATATCACTTTTACTAGCAGTAGCAGTAGTAAGTTCCTCATTCTTGAAGTTGGCTGCATAAGAGATCATAGTAGAAATGAAACCGGTAATTGTCAGGAGCTGGGAGTGAACAACGGGGAATGGATTGCCCATTGTGACTGTTGGTTCTTCTCCCATGCGATTGAGATTGGCCACTGTAGGAGGACAGGATGCTGGGCTTGATGGACCATTGGTCTGACTCAATATGGCACTTAGGTTCTTATTTGGTACCCACAGGTAATAACCAACATTTCAAATACCATTTCAGGAATCTGAATCAGTTCTTGAAATGGGTTTCAAGTACCCCAAAACCTGATATTTCAGCTTTTGAGTCTTCAAGTACCCAAAATTACCTGAAAACTAAAAAAATAAAAAATAAATAACCCAAAAAAACCTACCCAAAAGGATTCCCCAAAATCTGGGATTGGAAGTTGAGATTCTGGGACCAGAAGTAAAAGAATTGGGTCAAAATCATTATTTCCATCATTCGGGTACCCAATCAAATACCAGTTTTTTGGGTTCTGAGAAGTACCTGAATGTTTTGAGTCGAAACAAGTACTGGAAATTTAACGGGTATACTTGTTTTTTTGCGGGTACTTCTTTCACTTCTAATAAGTTCACATCTGTTGTGTCCATCAATGACCATGCATGCCAATGCATGACAAACACTTAGTATTTTTTAAAAATTATTTATATAGTGCCAGCAATGTAGTTGGTGCTGAACAGTCATGACCAGAGCAGATCTCTGTCCCAGGGGGCATACAATCTATTATTTACAAGGGAGGAGAAGATTAGGGAGAGGGAACATAGAGAGAGACAGTCATGCATTCATGAAGTTAAGAAATTTCAGACATATCTGCTCAGCTTTATGAAAAACAGAGGAAGAGGATCCTGAAGGATGATGCAGCAGAGGAAAAAAGACACCAGTGAGTGATCTATAGGGTTGAGGAGCTAGGAAAAGCTTGACCAAAGAAGTAGGTTTTTAAGAGTTATTTAATAGCTGGAAAAGAAGGAGCAGAACATGTGTTTTTAGGGGAGGGAATTCCCAGTCTAGAAAACAACCTGGGAGAAGGGGTGGAGACGATTTATGGAGAAAGAGACGTCTGCAGCGGGTGAGTCCCCTACCAATTTCCTATAGCGTCACCACTCTGATAGATTGATCTGTGGATTGCTGTGAATTTTTGTCAATCGTTCTGACTCTCACAGGTTTTTTCTACCGTGGCCCTAATGAAGTTGCTCAAAGCTGTGCACTCCTTCACTTGCTGAGCTATGCCATTACAGTGTCTTTTGGCCACCCTTATAATCTAATAAGCCGGAAGTGGGAATGCATTGTTCTGTATGGGGTTCTGTAAATGATGGAACTTCTTTTCCATGTCTTGGTCTACCTGAGCCCAGAACTATTAACCTTGTAGATATGACCCAGAACTATTCTTTCCCCCAAATACCACCCGAGCTGCTCTGTCAGCAGTAGGGTTGAACAGTCATGACCAGAGCAGAAAATGAAAGATAAAAGAAAATGGAAATAAATAAATTCATTAATAAATAGGTAAAGGATTGACAGAATTGTTAGGTTACATTATCTAGGTGTAGACATTTATTATTGACCTTATTATCTACATAAAGATGAACAGTCTACCGTAAGATATTTAAGACATTTTTAACGAGAATGTAAATACCAAGTGTTGTAAGGGTGCTGAGAACAAACACAGATTGAATGATTCATACTTTCATACCTCTTCAAATAAATAAATGCATATCTCAAACAGTTGATCTACTGGAGCCGACTCGGGCTTTGAGCACACTGTCGGAGTCAGGCTTAGTCATCACATAGACTGGTAAGACCCAAGAGCAGTGGGTGGTTGTGTCTGTAATTGAGTGGAATGGCATTCTTCTCTCCCAGGGTATTACAAGATGTTCCAGGGTTGTACTTTGAACATTGTTCAAAGTGCAATGCAATGCAACCTCCTACATGAGCTACAAAACCATGATCCTGACCACTTGTGGTCATTAAGTATCTATGGCATTCGTTACAGTCCTAGGAGAGCTGGTAACAGTTGTCCTGAATTTTCAGTTGAATGCATTTCTTTTCTACATTATCTGAGGAGCCAAGAATTCTCAAAGACATATAGGGTCCAGTTGGCCAACTTTACGTGTGTATATGCATCTATTTATGTATGTGTTTGTTTATTTATTTACTTATTTGCAAACCCATTCCATGCCTTGAGCCACACTGGCACTACATAATACTTGTGTTGTTTTTAAAAAGAAATTTCAATATTGAGCGGTGATGATGTGCACTGTTAAAGAGACGTATATGCCTTCATACCAATCCTTTTGTTTTTAATAACTTCATGTACATATGGTGGCGTTATATAAAGGAGTTATAATGAGATTCGGATTTTATATTTGAACAAATAGGAGCAAGAAAGAAAATCACTGCTAGGTAAAGGGAAGAAACTAATTTCATCAGTACTTTTTGAGAACGGATCGAGAAAGGTTAAATACTGTACAGGAACACTTTGTACTCAAGCTTCTTTTTTTTCAGATGCTGGTGAATTTAAAATAGTAAAAAGAAATAAACTCTTAATGGTATTTACACAGAAAAACAACAACTAAATTCTATGAATATGTTAGGAAATCATCTTTTAGGTTTTCTACAGCAACAACTCTTTAGTGTAGCTATTTCTACTGTGAAATCTGTAGATGAGACCAGGGAAACGTACATTTCTTGGAAAAGGCATTTTTTTCCTATTAGAAGTGTCATAAACATCCCAAAACCTTATACCAAGAATATACTTCATAGTGATAGCTTGTGTTATGGATTTATCTATTAGAGGTTGCTCCTTGAACATATTTCGCCGTTGTATCTGTTTTTGAATGGGGAACGTCTATTTACCATTTCTCATAACACAACAACTAGGGGATACTACTATTATCTAGTTAGCATCACCAGTATGCCTGGTGCTGAACAGCCATGATTGGAGAGTGGTACCTGTCCGTAGGGGCTTAGAATTTAGAATGGAATTATTAGGCACCCTGGAATTACCAGGCAGCAGGTTTAAAAACAAACAAAAGGATGAGTACTTCCACACAATGCATAAATAAATACCCTGTGGAACTCCTAACCACAAGATGTTGTGAAGACCAATCGTATAAATCTCAAAGAGAAGTTCCTCAGTTAAAATGGTAGCAGCACACTCAGATGGAAGCACAGAGGCCACAAATGAGTTTGCAAAAAGCCACTTGACCACAAGTCAGAGATCAATAGGAGCCAAGTATCCAATGAGAAGGAGTTGAGGGATTTTCCCCATTAAAGCTTGGAGATTTTTGGTCCAAAAGGGGAGATGACTGGGGACTGTTACAGATGTCCTATTGAGATGAAAGATGACCAAGATAATTGGAGTTCACCATAAAAGAGTTGGAGCTTAACTACAGGGTCTAAAGTAAGGGAGTCATTAAAAGAATGGGCTGAGCATAATCAGTTTGATCATGTGTTGCCATTGGGATTTCCATGGGCTGTCCATACAGTGAGTAAAGAACGTGATAATAAGAATGGTACCTCACATGGGTTAGGCTAGTATCTAGCTGGTGCCATATAATGAAGAGAAACCCAGGCCAGAGTTTACTATGCCAAGCCCAACGTTGTAATCCTAATTTCATAATCACAGAGCTGAAATCTGCTTCTTTGCAAACCCTCGGAGTTTGCAAAAGCCATAATGCATATGTGCATGAATCTGTTATCACAAAAATGTATTTTAGCTCTTGTGCATGTGTAAAAAGGTATTCTGTGTGAGATAGTACAGTACATGGCTCGGCAAGACAGAGCAACCCTTTGAAATCAAGGCCAGAAGATCCAAAGCTTTAAATAACAGTGGGGACCTTTTCCTGTCCAGGGGCCACTCTGAAAGTTAGTACAAGCTCCAGAGCTGCATAGAAACTGGGGGCAGAGGTCCCTTTCACAGGATAATATCCCGTTTCGGCCCAGTTGGGTGGGCCAGGATGTCCTCAGGAAGAGGATCATGATCATTGATCTGTCTCCTATCCTTGCGTGCAAGCCCTCCTCTCTCCTCTCTTCCCCTGAGTTCACTCTTTCAGTGGGTGTTAATAGATGTGAAGGTGGAGTGTTGTCATCACAACCCAACCCAGGCAGGGAACACACCAGCAACATGGTCTGGACCCTGTCTACCAGCATAACAAACTTGCCGGTGGCCAGGCCACCAGGAACAGCAGGGAGACACATGGCCCTGTCCTTGTGCTGAGACCAGCACCCCACTCCCCATGATGGGAAGCCATAGTGGCCAATGGCAGTTGGTCATGACACTCCGCCCTTAACAGGCTGGGAAGAGTGGGCAAGATATCCCACTTAGGCCTGGTTGGGTGGGCCATTGTCCGGGCTTGTTGGTGGCTAGTCCACGCTGTGATCCCAGAGGTCACTGAATTTTAGCCTGGGCTAGACACCAACACATCCAGGAGCAATCCTGGGCCAACATCTTGTGGGCAGCCAACAAACAAGTTAGTTATAGGGATGTGCGAACAGATCGTGGTTTGGGTTCAGTCAAAGGAGGAGGAGGAGGAGGAGAAAGAGGAGGAAGAGGAGGAGGAATAGGTCGCTGCCCCAGCCCCTGGACCTTTGGTGGTGGTGGCCGGCTCCTTTGTTGAGGAGCAAGGGCACAGGAGGTGCTGCCAGGTTTATAAACTTTTTTTTTTACTTTGAGGACAAGAAAGGCTCTATCCATTAGAACGAGTTCACTGGCATGCAGGTGGGTGCGTGGGTGGTGGGCATCGGTCAGGCACAAACAGTGGGCATCAACGGGTGGCAGCAGATGTCTGCCACAGAGAGAGAGGGTACTGTAGTGTGGGGGGCTCTTCCAGCAGTCAGGCACGAGCACAAGCAGCACCCCACTCAAACATGTGCCTGCCAGCCATCCCTAGCAAGGGTCTCCACTCTCCAGTTGCCATCCCTACACACCCCCAAATAAGGGCAGGATTTGCACATGCCAGCCAGGGTCTTTCCAGTTGCCATCCATAGCACCCCAAGGAGGGCAGGATTTTCACGTGCCAGCCAGGGTCTCTCCAGGTGCCATCCCTAGTGCCCCAAAGATAGCAGGATTTGCACATGCCAGCCAGGGTCTCTCCAATGCCATCCCTCCCTAGCACCCAAAGAAGGGAAGGATTAATTGCACGTGCCAGCCAGGCTCTTTCCAGTTGCCATCCCTCCCTAGCACCCAAAGAAGGGCAGGATTAATTGCACATGCCAGTCAGGGTCTTTCCAGTTGCCATCCCTAGCATCCCCTAGCGCCCCAAAAGGAACAGGATTTGCACATGCCAGCCAGGCTCCATTGCCATCCCTCCCTAGCACCCAAAGAAGGGCAGGATTAATTACATGTGCCAACCAGGGTCTCTCCATTTGCCATCCCTAGCATCCCCTAGCACCCCAAGGAGGAAAGGCTTTACATTTGCCAGCAAGGGTTTTTCCAGTTACCATCGCTACTAGCATCGCAAGGAGGGCAGGATTTGCACGTGCCAGCCAGGGTCACCATCTCCAGTTGCCATCCCTACTAGCAGCCCAAGGAGGGAGGACTAGAGGCATCATCATAAATGCATGATATTACTTAGGTGTTGTTTATGTGTTCCTGTTTCAGAGAGGATGAGGATGAGGAATCCTCCAATGCCGGTGTCAGGCGCAGGAGGACAACACCAAGGTGGAGGTTGCCAGTGCCACCCCCAGAACATGTGCGTGGGCGGACAAGGTCCAATGTCTGGAGCTGGTATCACAAGGACAATGGATTCGCACTCTGCAAGGTGAGGCACGGGGGCTGGAACAACAGGGTATGCATTGCCCTATGACCTGTTAGGAACGGAAGTCCCCTGCAGAGAGAGATTGGCACCCACCCACTTGTGGAGACAGAATGCAGGCAGGGCTTGACACAGACTATTGGTCTGACGCAGTATGGCACTTCTTATTTTCCCATCTTTTTATGTTCTTTAGACCTGTGGCAAAAGATTCAAAAGGGCCAGAGAAGGGACCACATCAGGCATAATCTCCCACACAGAGAAGCTACATGGGGAGAAGGTAGCTCGACTGCAGAACTCTGGCGTGGCCATGGATCTGGAGCATCAGCACCAGAAGAAGGGGGGGAAGGCAACCCAAAAGAGACTCCACCAAAGCCCTTCCCCCTCCTCCAGCTCCGATGTTGAGTCCCCTGGGCCCCGGGAGTGTGCAGCGGAAAGGGCATTTCAGGCCGAGGTGGAGAGGCCCACCCAGGACTTCATGGCCGGCCTGCAGCAGCGAGCAGTCACCATGGAGAACCGACTGGTGGAACGGTTCCAGGCGGTCGGGGTACAGGAACAGAAGGTGGAGGCATACTCACAGTACATCTCAAAGTACGTCTCCGGTGAGTTGGCCGACCTGGAACTCTTCCACCAGTCGGTCTCCAAGTGGCAGGCGGATGTGGCAGGGGACGTTGAGTATGCCGTTGAACACGGCTATGAAATGCTGGCGGGTGTGATGCCCCCTGCCCCTAGCTCCCATGCACCCCTTCTGCCTTTCTGCCAAGTTCCATGGGGCAGGCCCAAAGACTGAGTAGTACTGTTTCCTTTCTAGTTTAAAATGTGGGGGTTTTGTTTTATAATGTTGTTGATGTTGTTTTGTGAATAAAAGTTATATTTGTTGTGTTATTGTTATGAGCTTTGTTTTACCTCCCCAATCTTTTATCCCTCTGTGCTGAAGTTCTGGCTGGCAGGTGGCAGAATCTCATACAACTTGTCGATCCCTACCAGCAGCACTTGGCACCACATGTAGCATAGTTAAGGTATTAACCCAAAGATGTGCGAAGCAGCAGCAGGGTCTCAACTTGCAGACAGCCCCCCAGGAGGGGCAGGGCTTGTGTCTGTGTGGGTGTGCCAGAGAGAAATAGAGACAGGCTCTTTTGGCAGCAGGCATCCATGGGTGGGTGCGGAGGAGTAGGCTGGTGGGGGGGCAGGCTTGCAGGCGAGCGCCGGAGGCCGCTGGCCAGTCAGACATGAGCTGTGGCAGCAACCAGAATGGAACGACAGCCCCCCGTGACTGGAATGATGGTCCCAGAATCTCCTTGATGATTCCTGGGATGGGCGCGCATGACTGCTTCAGGTACAATGGAATGACAGCCTAAAGCCTATGGGATTTGAATGATGTCCCTAGAATTAGTACATGGTTGGGCACACTTCATTCAATCGTGTGCTAGGTAGGTATAGGAATGCACACATGCAGGCACATAATACGTTCCACGTTTTGTTATATTCCATCTCATTCTGGTA
>QEPC01000412.1:17445872-17464493 GCA_003113815.1 Sphenodon punctatus | reverse complement strand
GGGGAAGGGGGAGGGGGAAGGAGGAGTGGGAGGAAGGAAAGAGGAAGGGGGGAAGGAGGGGAAAGAGGGAAAGAGGAAGTGAGAAGGAGTAGGGGGAGGAGGGAAAGAGGAAGGGGGAAGGAGGAGGGGAAGGGGGAGGGGGAAGGAGGAGTGGGAGGAAGGAAAGAGGAAGGGGGGAAGGAGGGGAAAGAGGGAAAGAGGAAGTGAGAAGGAGTAGGGGGAGGAGGGAAAGAGGAAGGGGGAAGGAGGAGGGGAAGGGGAAGGGGAAAGAAGGGAAAGAGGAGAGGAGGGGAAGGAGTATGTGGTAACAATTATTTTACAAAAACCATCTCAATTCAACAGAATCATTCAACCCTGGTTTCCTTTGGTGCTAGTGAACAACTGGAGAGAGGTATTTTATTTATTATTTTTTAGAATGACACTTTGTGCTTTAAGTACAAGTTGAGAACATTAATAAGGTAACTTTAGGGAGAGAACATTTGAAGGCATTTCCCTTCATATTGTTTGGAGGGTTTGTAGTATTAGTATCAATGCGCTTTGGGGTGTGTTTGGTGCCATTTATAATAGGAACCTGTAGAGACAGTAACATCATAGATCTGACCCTTATATTGGAGTTATAAGGATTGATATTGATTTTTTTCTAAGGCATTTGCAGTTTTCATCCAGATAGGATAAATACTACTTTGGAGGGATAGAGAGGTTTTCTATTTAAGCTATGTATGATCAAACTTGACATTATGAATGGAGGCATGTGTGAGGGATATTTCATTATGGTCTGGTTTATTATATATTCTTTAAAAGATACATGCGATATTGTTATTTATTCATTGTAGTACTCTGCGATTTTCCATGGTGCGCATGAGATGGTGGAAGCACCTTAGTGGTTGAGGGTTACTCCCCTCTGCCGGTAAATAGCTCTACCCCTCCCTTTCTTCCACCACTCCCCCCCCATTTTCTCCACATCCCCCATTCCCCTTCCCTTCCCCACCTTCCTTCCCACCTTCCCCTTCTTTCTTCCCTTTCCCTTTTCCTTTCCCCTCCCCCCCACCATTTCCCCCTCTCCCCCTTTTTGGTTGATTTCATTGTTGTTCATTTGGTAACATTTGTTCATAGGATATTTTGTGTATTCTAAATATATGACAAAATGTATACTACGAAATTGAGGAATGGTTTCATTCCCATTTATTTTATTCCACTTCCAGAGAGACAACTATGGAGTTCTGAAGAAGACCACCGTTTGGTCGAAACATGTTAACTATGGTTTTGAATTGTCTCAATATTTTGTATGTCAAGGATTTATTTACACCTATATATAACTCTGCTTTTAAATTGTCTCAATATTTTGTATATGAAGGGTTTATTTACACCCATTTCTTATCAATATATTTCATAGCAGTTTGTTGGCATTTATATCTCATGTATCCTTGTAGATGTTTTTATTAGTTATGCATATATAGTTTCATTATGTAAGCATTGTATAAGACAACAGCCCTCTATTTGCTGATTCTGTGTCAGTATAGTTGCTGCCATTTTGGAAAAGGACGTGTATGTACAGAAAAACCTGGTAGCCATTTTGTACATGCAGAGTTTGTGTTCATGGCTTTTTCCTCATTGTGGAGAAGAGAAGAGAAGACACGGACGGGAGACAAAGTGTGGGACATGACAAAATGAGTATTTCAGTGAGTAAGTGAGGAAAAAAATCTCAATAAGGAAGTTCAAAATTGGGTTTTTTCTCAATTCTTGTTTTTCTCTCAGTTCTCATCGATTTTCTTGATTCTTGATTAAATAAAAGAGATCGAGTTTCAGCCCTAATGAAACCTGGACTTTGGTAGACTAAGCTTACCCAGTGGTACAGCAGGGGATTGGATCCAGAGTTTCTATATTTCCCCAGCTGATTCCCTAACCTTTGGACCATCTATCCTCACTAGAGATTTCAAATGTTCTTCGCTGTCCCTATACTTGCTGTTAGATCATTAACTCAGCTGACTAATATTTCATGGCACACCATGGAGACTATAATTTCTTACTGGATGAAAAAACAACAACACAGGAGAGTAATGGAAGTTGTAGGGAATTGTCAGAAAGGGACTGTATTCTACGTTTCACATTTAAATGGAACAATCCCTGTCTAATCTGACAGACTAGAGGGCTCCAGTTGGCAGTTCAAATACAATCCAGAACTTTGACACATTCTCAGCCTCCCTGCCATTGTTCTGGTTAGTCTGAGGCTCCGCAGATAAAACACTCCTTGAAATTGCAAAACTCATGGGAATGCAGAGAGCTCTGCACATTTCAAATCTTAAGAGCTGTGGCCTTCAGCAAAAGTTCACAGATTGCAGCTAACAAGCAACGGCACAAAGAGGCTCTTGAAGAAACTCAGTCCTACCAGGATGTTTATTCTTTGTCTGTTGTCTTACTACTTTAAAAAACACATACAGGAAATCAAAATACTCAGAATCGTTGTGGCCTTCCCCCTTCATACACTTATGCTCACACTCAAACTTAAGCCTGTGAATAGTTCTACGGAAGTTGGTGGTTGTTAAAAGTTCAATCCATGCAGAGAGCCCTTTGGAATTGGGGGGTAGGTTTAATAGGTCCTAAATACATATCTTCTCAATTGTTCGCTTGAAAGGATTTGGATGGTGGCGATTCACTGTGGGACCTAAAGGTCCATGCACGAGTGTGGTTCGACTTTGACATTAGATGGAGCAGAAATGAGAGTATCACATGCTTATTCAAGTCAGGCTGCTAAGCTAACACATTGTCACAGAACTACTTTGTCTCCTTCTCATACATTTACCCTGTAACTCAGGGGTGTTGAAACTTTTCCCTCCCCGGAAAATGACTACAAGCTCCAAGAGACCTCATAGAGGTTGGGGGCTACTTAAGGGATGCATTCAGAAAGAGGAGGGCCCAGCTCATGGATCTGTCCTCTAGCCTTGTGTGTATGCCCTCCTCTTTGCTGCCTTACTCTGAGTTCAGTCTTTCGTTATTTTGGGGGGTAGGAACTGGATCCAGGGAACAGATCAAGAAAATGGAAAGAGGCCACATAAAAACTTGGCCCCTGGGCCGAGGTTTCCAATCCTTGCTGTAACTTAATGGCCATTTGTCAGAAGACTGTAGCAGACAGGCTGAGTTAAGATTTGGGGTTACCATTCTAGAGTCCTGGTGCCAAGTCCTCACTGTGGCCTTGGGTAAAAACATATGTGATGCTGACCCAGTTAGGCCTGGTTCAGCCCAGTTGGGCCAGCGGCATGGTGGGCCGCCTGTTTGCGGCCTGCCAGATGTGGATCTGGTTCCTCTCCCGGCTGGGCGGAAGCCAGGTGGGAAATGTGAGCCTGGTATGAGCTGGTTCCACAGTTCTTACTCAGTTTCTGTCCGGTGGGATGCCCACCCATACACAGGGTGGGACAGATATCCATCTGGGACATCTGCTAACACCCCTTGTTTAGCTTACCGGTCTGTTAGAAACTGAAATAATTCCTCCCCACCTCTTGAAGCAAGGTCATGGTAATTGATTATTGAAAAGAGGGGATATGAACAGTGGTTCCCAAAATTTTGCTTTTCTGATTCCATTTTGCAATTTAAATTTAATCCCATGACCCAAAAAAGCAAAAAAGATATGAAAAATATATTACATGTAACTTGTGATTACAACCCCACCTGTAGATGGCATGACCCCCATTTATTATTATTATTATTATTATTATTAACAAACATTTATATAGCACCAGCAGTGTACCTGGCACTTTACAAAGTAATAAAATAGACACGGTCCCTGCCCCTAGGGCTTACAATCTGAGAGACAGGAGCTGGGGGAGAGACTTAGGAAGGGGAACAGAGGGAGAGACAAGGGGTCTAACATTCATGAAGATGCGAGGTCTCAAGTGCACGTACTTGGCTTGGTTACGATGAGAATGACAGCAGGCAGGTCCATGTTGCAAGGAAAAGGGTAAACAGATCGTAGGTATAGGAATAGTGGCTCAGCAGGATAAAGAGTCAGACAGAGCAGAGCGAAAGAGGTGAGTTTTGAGGAGAGATTTGAAGGTATGAAGGGAGGGGGCAAGGCGGATGTGGACAGGGAGGGAGTTCCAGGCATGGGGGGCAGCAAGTGAGAAGGGACGAAGGAGCTTAGGGGAGCAGGGAAGGCGTGGAAGGATGAGAGAAGGGACAGAGGAGGAGCGAAGTGCGTGGGCTGGAGTATGGAGGGCAATAAGTGCAGAGAGGTAGGGGGGAGCAAGGTTGTGAAGAGCTTTATAGGTGAAGAGGCCAAATCACAGTTTAGGAACATCTGGCGTATAGGAAGACCTGTCAACATGCTGAGGATGTCACTGTAGCTTAGTGGACGAGGCACTGGACAGAGACCAGGCTTCAAATCTTGTCTTAGTCAGGATGCCATTGCATGGCCATGGGCCATCCCTCAACCTCAGTTCTCCATCTATAAAATGGGAATGATAATGATCTTGTAGGGCAATAGTGAAGGTAAGCATTCTGAACACTGAAAATACTCTATAAGTACTAATAATAATGGCTTTCAAATTCATGGTCTCCGCTGTCCCAAGCCATACAGATGTGTGGGTGGCCAGGTGGAGCAGCTTGGTGGCAAGCTGCTGAAGGCTTGTGTGCTGCCATTGCCACGCCATGTTTAGACCCAGGAACATGAAACATGCAGCCCTCTGGCCTACGTCCATGATCGAGTGTGCCCATGGTACGGTCCAGCACCTGGCACTCCTGCCCATGTCCTGGGCCCGCCCCACCTCCGTGCCCCACCCGCACACCTGTGGGGCAGGCCCCAGCGCGCCCTTATTGGCTGCCCTTGTCCGGCCGCCCCACCTCCAGCTGGCTGGGGGCTGCTCAGCTGTGCCAGTGGGGTCTTCCCTGGGTTCCTCATGCCGGTTGCGCTCGCCTGCCGGCAGGTGTGTACCTGCAAACAGTGCCCCTCCCCTGGGTGCCCCTGCGCTCCTGCCAGTGCGGCCCGCAGATGGTTGCCGGTTGTCATCACCTCCTTGCTATCAGTGCTTGCTGGACATTCTGTGTGCTCGGTTCCTGCAACTGTGCTGGGTCCACTCCCCACACATCACTTGCTAGCCGTGCCCTGTTGCGGTCTGTGGCCTTATCATGTGTCCTTGGAGCGCCTCTGCTTCCCTCCACAGCCCACATTGGATCGTGGAGTGCCTCTTTCCTTGCTGCTCAGACCCTCTGCCCACTGGACCGTGGCTGGCAGTGCTTCCCCAGGGCTCCCGCGCCCCAGATTGCCTGGCACCACCCATAGCTGGACCTTCTGGGAGACCATGGCCCTATGTGACCTGTGGCATTCCCCAGCCATGCAACTGCTCCTCTGCTTCCCGGATACCCTCTCAGGTGCCTATGTGAGTCTGAGCTCCGGCCTTCACTACTTCAGCTATGAAGCAAGCGGTAGCATGTGCCGGCTCCATGCGGAGGCGCTTGGTCTCCGTCCCTTTCCTGATGGGCGCATTCCAGAGATGAGGTGCTCGCATGTGGCATGGTCTGCGATGGAGACCATGTCTGCCCTCTCGGTCTGTGGCCTGACCGGGTTCATGAGCTGTCTGGAGAAGGGGGGTCCTGCTCTGGCCGTTTCCTTCTTCTGCTGCATCCACGGGAACCATAGCTACCAGCGGTCACATGGGGCGGTGTATTAACACCTGTTGGAGCTTGGGCACCTGCCATGGCCCCCTGCTGCTGACTATACCTTGTTGGAGCCCACCGAAACGGAGCTGGTGGCACTGGCTTCTGTGTGGTCCCATGTTGATATTCAGGTGGGGCTCGCCGGGCCGGATCCGTTTGAGGCCTATTACCTCATTTCCCACTACATGGAGGGACTGGGCTACTTCCGGGGCATGCTTCAGTGGCCCCACTACATGCATCTAGTGGGCCAACCGGTCTCAGCCCCCGTTGTGACCCCCTGCAGTTGGCTGTGAGGCCCCCTGTGTCTTCGGTGTCATGGATGACAGCCCCACCAAGTGCTCCCTGCACCTCCCTGCTGGCTCAGGGCACTGGCCACTCGGTCCATGCCATTCCAGCCTCGTGACTATTCTGGCTGGTTCGCTTGCCTCCGTTCCGCTTGCCTGTGTTGCTGTGCCCCCTCCATGGGCACCCCCTGTCCTTCACTACCTGTGGTGTTCCTCTCCATGCCCAGCCCCCCCTTTGGCTGGTTCCTGCTGCCTGACACCACTACCGGCTCTCCCCGTGGTGTATCCCTCCCTTGCACGGCCGCCCGCTCACCTGTGTCCATGCCCTGCCCCCTCCCCCCCATCCCTGGGTGCCTCCATGACTGTGCGGGACTTTGGGCCACTGGACAGCGCCTCCCAGCTTTCTCCAGATGTGTGTGTGTCCATGTGCTTCCCGCAGGCTCCTGCTCGCATCCGTCCCCAGCCATGCTTATGCATCAGCGAGGGGGATCCTTGCCATTTGGACCTGCCTCAGACCGCTCCAGTGCCTTCCCCAGATTGTTTGCCCTCCCCCTGTGACCCTGATTCATCCATGTGGGGACCCCTATGATTTGGGCTGTCTGTGTTGGTTTTGGGTGGCCCGTGCTCCCTGTGCTGTCAGTGGGGTGCTGGGTGCCTTTCAGCATGTCCTGGACTTTTTGCGGCCCGGTCCCCTTCACTTCCTTGGCCCAGGGCTCCCCCCCATGTCTGTGGTGCTATGTGTGTTGACCTTCCCGGTGTGCTCCCCCATTCCTTCCATTCCCATTTGGGTGTGTTTGCACCCGGGCGTCTGTGTGTGGTCTGTGTTCTGCTGTGTCCTTGGCTTCTCTGTGCGTGTTGTGTGTGCCGCCTCTGCAGCTCTTCTCCCTCCTCCCCTCCCCTTCACATTTCCCTTGTGTGGGCATTGCCTTTTGTCAGTTTTGCCTTCATTTTCCCTGAGTTGGCCATGTCTGCTTCCTGCCCCGCCTCGGTGTCTTCTGGGTGTTATGACCATGGCATGGAATCGGAGTAATGTCTGTTGTGATGCCCTGGGCTGTGGTCCGGCCATTCGTTTCCTTGCCGTGGTCCCGCTCCCATCACATCTGTTCAGGGCTTTCCTGGACCATGGGAGGAAGTTATCTGGATCGCTATGGTTGGAATCCACTGTGTTGACCCGGGAGCATGTAACATCTGAAATTACCCAAATATTCAAAAGAAGGTTAAGGAAACAAATAGTGCTTTGTATCTGCTTTTTTTAGACCCCATTCAAAGTGAGCAAAATTGCCACAGAGGGTGTTAACACTTAGGCTTGCTGATGGGTCACCATCACATTAGTTTTTGCACCTCCAGATGTTGCCCAGGATTGCTCCTGGATGTGTTAGCAGTGACCCTGGGCTGTGATCCAAGAAACCTCTGGGGTCACAGTCCGGGCTACCATCTGCCTAATCAGGCCAGAACAGGCTATAGCAGGCCATAATGCTTGTTATGGCTCTCCGTGGCCCAGCCGGATCAGATCCACCATTGCCGGCTGCCATGGAGGCCGTCATTGGCCACCATGGCTGCCTGTCATGGTGAGGGGCAAGGCACTGTGTAGAGTCGGGACAGGGTTGGCTGGATGCACATTCATGTGGCTCCCTGCCCTTTCCAGCAACCAGGCCACATGAATGGCACCAATTGGGCCACCGATCGGCACTAATCAGTAAAATGTTAAACTGGGACAGGAATTGGAACAGCAAGTCCAAAAATCAGTACCAGAAGTTGGAAAATCGGGACTAAAAAAATTGTAAATGGGTACATCAGCAATTCAATGGGCATTCTAGTTTTTGCGGGTACTCATTTCAGCACGAACGTGTATACATACCAGTTGGTTCTACAGAAGGTATGTCGATGAAAGGACTACTCTCCTGTCAATGCCCTCATGAAACTCCACCCATGCGCCCATGTAAAAACAAATATTTGTACAATATCTAGTAGCGATCTCACTCCTGTCTGCCCTCATTATTTCAATTCAGGGACTGGCAGTACAAGACTTAATATTAAAATAAAACAGAACTGGTGTCAGCAGGAAAAAAAAAAAGTTTGAATGACACACCAGTGTGGAACACTATGATACTCTGGTAAAAAGTATGTGAAAACCAGAAACACATAAGACTGCAATTTAATATTTTTATTTGAAATATAAATATTGTTACTATCAAGCTTGACAGTATAGAAAATGTGTGCCCTGAAGCCTTCTGACAAAACAAAATTTATATTTAAAACTTCCTGAAATAATGCCTTTCATATGTGGGGTTTTGTCACATTGGAGCAGCTCTAAGCATACCTTATGGTCCTGCACCTTTAATTATTTTATGCCTAGAAGACACATTTTAAATAGAAGAGGCGGGTTACAAGCATTTTGACAGCTGGGGATGATTAAAATACTGACAACATGCACTATATAAAATTCCCTGAGGTTTTAGCTGGGTACCCATAGGAAAGTTAGCGATTAGAATAAAAAAAAAGGATATTTTACCCACCAGCTTGAAATGTTCTTCAGACCCTTGGAATTGACTCCACTCCTCCCCCACTCCCCACCACTGACACTCTATGCAAACTTTGCTTTCAAAAAATATCTCAAGGTCACATACTTGAAAATTGGTCAACAAATTTATTTTACTAATCTGTTCCCGTTTCAGAAATATGTGGTCTCTTTTTGCGTCCAGCTGTTCTTGATCATTTTGTGAATGGGGAGGGGCAGCAGGGGGCCAGGAAGCAGTATTTTAAACATATTTATTGCATATTTTTTTCTTCATGAAGGTGTTACAGGCTGTGCCAACTTTCTGATGTCTGGACTCTTTGTGTTCCTCTCATGGATAAAAATAGCGGGTTGGTTGGGGGGTTTTTTGTTGGGTTTTTTGATTTTTTTTTAATAGAAAAAAGAAAATTAGGGTGGGCCCCAGTTCAACGAGATATTCCTGCCTTTGCCAAATGTTAAGTATGTAAGCGTCTCCACAAACTTAAATAGAACAACTCACATGTTTTAATTTAAACATGTTCCTGAGGAACTTGTAGACACACAGGCCTAACAATCATATTCAGAGTTACTCTGTAGAGTAAAACCCTGGAAAAAAAAATAGTCACCCAATCCCTGCTTGTTGTAAAACCATGAAGACCTTCAGAAACTAGGGGTGAACAGAAGGCACCCCTACTGTTTTTGTTTTTGTTTACAAAAATCCCTTCATTTGGGGGGGAGTTCCATAAATGCCCCATCTGTTTTGGGTTCCCCCCCCCCGTTAATAATTTTTTTAAAAGCACTGCGTATGCACAAATGGCCACTAGACCATTGGGAGTATGCACTACGGATGTGCGAACACGGTTCGGAAGTTCGGACCGAACTCGAATAATTCGGTTGACCGAACCGAACTTTCAAACTGAACTCGAATTCGACTGAACTGTTTGGTCGAATTTGAACTAGTTCAGAAGGCCAAAAAACCACGGTTTTGAATGTACAAACTCAGTTCAGAAGTTTGGAATTCAACCGAACTCCAATAGTTCAGTCGACCGAACCGAACTTTCAAACCGAACTCTATTTTCAAACCGAAACGAACCAAATTTCCGAACTCAGTTCTGTTCGCACATCCCTAGTATGCACAGTTCATTTCCAAAATGGTGCTGGTAATAATTTTCGGAAAGGGCACGCAAGTGAAAAATGGCCCTAGTGGCCATTTTGTATATGTGCAGGTTTTTCTTTTTAATCTTTTCTTTTTATTTTAAAAACGAAAACGGAGGAAAGAAAATTATATTGCTCGCTTATTCATCAGTTTTATTATAATTACTAAAATGAATGGGGCTTCATTCGTTTTAGGAATTAAAAAAATGAAAACCAACTGCACACCCCTAACAGAAACCATGCAAAGGCTAAAGTTAACTTGAAACACACTTTCAAGTTGGTTGTGGGAGTAATCATAGTATTTATTAGGGATGGGACGATTGGGGAATTACCGGTTACCGGTTTTACCAGTATCAGTTTTATCCGATACCGGTTTTATTGGTATAGACATACCATTTTTTAAAAATTGCTGATTTTTCACCTCTTTAACGTTGCGGCCATTTTTAAAATGTCCGCAATGTTAAAGATCAAAAAAATCAGCAATATTAAAAAACGGTATGCCGATACCAATAGTATCAGTTTTATTGAATTAATCTGATATCGCCGATTATCAGCATTATCGGATTAATCTGATACCGATAGTCCCATCCCTAGTATTTATTGATTTCAATCACTCAGAAAAGTACTGAACATACCACAAAGCCAAGTAATGGTACCATTACTGTGTCCCAAAGAGTATAAAGTCCAAAGTTCTACTGAGCACAAGTGTTGGACTCAAAAGCTGTGAGGAAGAGGAGAATAAAGATAAGAGTATAGAACTGAAGCAACTACCTGTGAAAAAGGTATACCAGCCCATTAAAATTGGGTATTAATTGGTACCTGATTAATGTCCTCTGAGCTACCTAATTTACCATTTTCATTCCAATTTTCTGAGTTCTGGTAGTGATTTTTTTTACTTTGGTATAATTTTTCCAAGTTCCTATCCCATTTTTTCCAACTTCTGGTACTGATTTAATATTTACCAATCAGCAAAATGGTAAACTGGTAACTCAGTAATGGTAATACTGGGTATTTGGGGGTAACTGGGTCCCTGAAGTGGTACATGGATACAAATTAGACCCTCAATAGACTACACGAAAATGCAGGTATTACCAATGGGTCGCAAACCCATTTCAGCTATATAAGAGTTGAGTGGCAATGATGATATCACACAGTTACTCAGAAAAGTATGTTTACAATCAAAATATTTAGTCCAGGGCTGGAAGACCTTTTTTTCCCTACAAGTCATTTAAAACATTAGTACCAACACTGCAGGCAAGATAGGAGTTGGGGTGGCGGTGGTGGTGAGTTTTTGGGGAGACCTTTCAGGATGTCGGAAGAAAGAGAGGGTCCAGATTTTGCATCTGTGCTATTGATCCATCCCCGTTCTTTGTGTCCATACGCATGCCCTCATCTCTGCTTCCTTCTTCTGAGTTCAGTGCTTGAGGAGAGGGACTGGGTTCATGGGCAGAATCCAGGAACTGGAAAGTATCCATATAAAAAACAGCTATGGGCTGGATATGGCCTGCAGACCTCCGGTTCCCTACCCCTGGTTTAGTTTCTCTCTTCTGGAAGAAATGAGGTTCTGGGAAGGATTTGAATAAGCTTGAGAGAGGAGACATGGAGAAAAGAAAAGTGGCTGAGGCAGAAGTGTATGGATGAAGTGGCGATGTGATGGCCAGAATGAAGAATGGAACTGCACCCTGTGTCCTGAAACTCAGGAGGAATGTGTCCTTTTTATCTCCCTTCTTCTGGACAAACCTGCATGTTAGTGGTGGAAAGATACATGAGAGAAGACAAGTGAGGAGAGATAGGGTGTGTAGCAGGGGGGTTCCCCCAGGGCCACACGGGGCACTGGGGTCTCTCACTGGGAATTAGCTCACCTCCTGCTACGCTGTATCAGCCCTGAGCTTCAGCTGAACCCCCTTCTTTCCGTAAGGGGGTACCCTGTCCAGACACACCACACAGTCCCAAGGGTATTTTTCTATAGTCTTTTATTGGACACAACCAGTCCAGCGTACCTGGGACTGCCGGCTCGTCCGCCTCCACCCTACAGGCCCAGGTCCATCTCTCCAGACTCAGGAGCAACACAACCACAACCCCCAAAGTCCATTCAGCCAGACCTTAAACCCCCAGGCTCTGGCCAATCCTTCCCCAGCCAAGAGGCTCCCTTCCCGGGAACAGCTTTTCTCCCTTGCCTGGGTCCCGCTGGTTCTCCAGTCGTCAGCACCCTGGAGAGTGTAGAGCAGCAAGGCTTTCTCAGGGAGATGTTGCTCCTCCCACTCCCTGGCAGAGACTCTCTCCTCTCTGCCTAGAGTCTCCTTTTATACAGGCAGAGTGGGCGTGGTCAGCCTTCCTCTGCTCAGTCTTAAAGGGCCACTAACCTGCCCACTCTGTCCCATGGGTTAGTTAGGATGATCCCCAGCTCTGGGGCTGTCTCAGCCACACCCCTCAGTGCGCCCAGCCCTCTGACTGGCACCCGTAGTCCCCTTCTTAAAGGGGCAGCAGCCCCCCAGGACTGCTTCCTTCTACAGGGTGCTTTTAGACAGACACTCAGTAGCCCTGCCTCTGCTCTGCCTCACCCAGTGCCCCACCCATCTAAGGCCAGTTGTGCAGGCAGAGCAGAGGCAGACCATGCCATTGGTGCTCCAGAACACCCTGGAGCACCACTGGCAGAGTGAGCTAGTGAAACCCAGGGTACTGGCCTGAAGCAGAGCAGTGTTACATCCCATGTATGGACATGACCCATCCCGTGGCAACACCACAGTACTGTGGTCGGTCTAGTCTGCAACTCTATGGTATGGGGGGCACCATTGGCAGACCATGGGTTGGGGAACCTGCTGGGATCATCCTACTCAGGCAGAGCTGGATGCAGGCAGATGTGGAAGTGCACCCCTGTAGCAGCTCTGGAGATGGCCAGCCTTGCGTCCATCTGAAGACACCCATAGAAAGGACCTGTGTGACATGGGGCCTTTTAGGTGTATGGAAAGCTTGGAGGTTTCATAGCTTACTGCCTGCAGCTTCAGGAAAGCTTGTGGGACCTTGTTGCAAAATCAGTCCAGTGAAGCCCATAGGGTTATGCCAGTTTCTTCCAGACAAGGCTCTAAACAGCCTGGGCCCTGCATACCTGAGGGACCGCCTCGTACCCTGGACCATGGTGCCGCCCCTGCAGTCGGCTGGGAACACCCAGCTCAAAGTCCCCCGGGTTTCCCGGGTGGTGACGATGGGGAGGCCGTTCTCAGTGGATGCTCCTAGGCTGTGGAATTCCCTCCTGAAGGAGGCCTTCCTAGCCCCAGACCGCCCTTCTTTCCAAAGACAATGTAAGACCTGGCTGTTCCGCCAGGCCTTTGGGGAGGGAGATGGGGAGGGGGGTTAGTTGGGGGAAGGGAGGGGTTTAATTCTGTCCTTTTAATGTGTTTTAGAGTATTTTCATGATTTTATGAGTTTTAATGAGTTTTGATTTTATAATTGTTTATATTTGTGTTTTTAGTCACCCCGAGCTGCCATTGCGGGCAGGAGGATGCGGGATATAAGCATGTGGAATAAATAAATAAATACAATCTAAGAGTACAAAAACTGTCATTGGCCCATCTAGCCTGGTAGCCTTCTGATTCTTACAGTAGCCAATACAGGTTGTTTTGGAGGAACTTCTGTCCGTCATAGGTTTCATCTCCCAACCAACTTAGCTAGTAGCCATGAACTTATCCAATCCTTTCTTGAAACTAATTTTAAGTCCATCCTTCACAAAATGCAATGGCAATGAGTTCCACAGCTTAATTTGGAATTAAACGACTCTCAAGCAAAGCTGAAACAGATACCTGTTTTGGTACCTGTGGTTAATACCCATATTTTTGGGTACCATTTCAGGTATCTGAATTGATACTTGAATACCATTTGAGTACTTGAAATACCAAAATATCAACAACTGGTAAATACCCAAATACTGACATACAGACAAGCAGCGTACTGAAATACTGACATTACCTGAAAAATCCCCAAATCTGGGACAAAACTGGTATTTTGGTATGCCAGTTGTCAGCATTTCGGTATTTTGGTATACCAGTTGCCAGTTCATCAGTATTTTGAGGGCATGATCGAAAACTGATTCAGGTACTAAAAAGTACCCGAAATATTAGGTTTGCTCTGGGTACCGGAAATTCAACAGGTATACCCGGTTTTGCGGGTACTCATTTCAGCTCTATCCTCAAGGTCCCTTACAACTCTGTGTTTCTATGATTTCTATCAACCATCTCTCTGGGATGCTGCAGCTGTAACCATCCCACATCCAAGCAGGGATTGGACCAGAAGACCCTAGAAATCTATATTCCTAGGATTTCTATGAATTGTGTGGAAATGTGCTTCCTTTTGCTTGCTTGAAATGTGCTTCCTGTTTTCATTGATTGACTTATTTATTTAAGGGATAAATAACAGTTCCCCGTTTGTTTTCTCTGCAACAGACCCAATTATTTCTCCATTATGTGGAATGTGCAAGCGTGATGTGCCTTTTCCTTTTTGAACTCTCCAAAAGAGGCAGAGCCAGTGCATTTAAACATGGTAATACCTTCAGAACTGACCTCTGTTTCTGATTGCCAAGGCCCACCGTAAGAAATTATTCATGTCATGGCAAGATACAAATGCTTTTCCATGAAGTTAAGTGAATCTTAAATGCAGTGAGCTGTACACTGTTGTATTTTTCCCTCCTCTTGGAGTATTGGGAAAGGATGTCTTTGGATAATTTCAGACGTGACAGGCCCAGAGTCCCACCATGCTGAACCCTGGACCGGGATCTGTCTTGAATCCCGGTCCGTGATCACGCCGACCTTCCTTCAGATGTGCCAGCCTGATCACTAACAGGGATCAGGGAAGGGGCACGGCTGCACGGCACAACGTTCAGCCACACAGCCCCGTGCTCCCTCGGCTGCCCGCCCTCAGGGAGACAGGCGGGCGCAGCGGCCAATGTGATCACTGCGTCCAATCCTGTATCGCAGTCAGGATCATGATCCAGGATGGGCCAAGGTAACACACGTTACTTTTGGCCCATCCCGTATCTTGGCCAATCTAACCACGGTTCTAGACATCCGGTCGGCCGGAGGTACAGAACCATGGTTAGCTTTGACCCCCGCCAGAGATTCACCGTGGTGAACATCTGGCGGTGGTCAAACACATGTTCACGGGAATGCTGCCACCACAGGGAATCCACTGGTATTCACTGTGGTGAAAGGCATTTTCGTAATGTCCGAAATTACCCCTGATCATGGAATACATTACGGAGAGCTAAAATGGGTGGCGCATATGCTACGTGCGGGTTATATCTGTGCTTTAAAGTAGTCTGTTGGGTACCCGATGGTTGACCAAGTACTAAGTTGGGCACCCATTTATAAAAAAATATCAATTATTGCCATTATGAATTTAACATTTGCCCAATGGATAAATGGTAAATCAGGGACGTAAGTCAGAAACTGGAAGTCCATGGCATTGGCGTCCGTTGTTCCGTGCATGGGTGATGGGTGAAGGTGGGTGGAGCACGGAAGTGCACATGCACCCACCACCACCAGCATTCCCCACAGGCGTTCACTGATCCCACCCCCCACCCCCACTGCAGCATCTGTGTGAAAATGGTCCATGTTACTGGAAGTCGAAAAATCAGTATAGAAGTCAGGAAATTACGATAAAAATAGTAAATTGGTACATCAGGTAGCTTGTTGGGCATTAACCAGGTACTGATACTACCCAATGTTACCAGGTCATGTTGAGTACCGTATTTCCAATGGGTATACCCATTTTTGTAGGTGCTCGTTTCACCTCTAACATTCAGAGCTCTTCAGCTTCCTCCCAATTTCATTTAAAAAACTAAATGTCCCAGGAGCTGTACCATGAATCTGAAATAATGTAATTCATTTAAAGTTAATGAATAACAGCCATCTAATTGTAGTGGCTGCATAGTGGAACTAACAATATTCACATTAATAACGGAGTCAAAGGACAAGAAACGCTTTTTATAAAAAGAACAAAACTAAACATAGTGAACTGGAAGTTATTGAAGCTAGAGTGATATTACATAAATGGGAGCCAAGAACAGTAGAAGTATTTGATTAGCAAGAGGTACAAGGACATAATGAAAATTTATCAAGTGTTCTTATTTTATTTGGCTAGGATACAAGACTACTTGTTTTAAACTCCTCCTGTTTGTAAATAAAAGATCGGATACATTTTTCTGTGAAGAGGGAGAAAATTTAGCCTTCCCAAAATCTCTAAATTTCAGATAGAGGTGGAAAAAAATCACAGAGGAAAGAAATGCTTATTTTTCCTTCAAAGAAAATATTAATTAAAACAAAAGTCTGCCAGAAAGATCAGTTTCAGAAGCAAGTACCTTCTTTCATGAGTATGAAAACAGCTTCTCAATTATAAACAGCCAGCAAACAGCAAAGAGAACAGAGCCTTTAAAAAAAAAAAAAAAAAAAATTGGCAGAAAAATATAGCTGGATGGGGAGGCAACTTATCTGAAAAGGGAAAAATCTGAGGTAAAAGCAGGTTATTATGGTAGCAGCTGTAATTTAAAAAGGGTAAAATGCGTCATTTGCCAATTCCCTTTTTGGAAAATGTACTCCAGAGAGAAGCTGACTTATGGCCTTTGGTCATTTAAGCTTGAAGAATTTTGACACAAAGGCAATAAGAGACTGGTTACATGGTTCACTTGGTAATACTCTTATCACCGAACCAACAGAGTTCCAGACAGAAGCAAGAGTGTGTGAAAGACTGAGGTCCTTGGTTGGGGGTGAATTTATCTGATTGAGATATCACTCAGAGTACTGATTAATTATTAATTATTAATTATTATGCTTATTATTTCCAAAGCAAGCTAGACTAGCATGTTTCCAGCTTTGACTTAGAAATATTGGAGGCGATCCAGCCGCCCACAGCTGCAGTTCTTGGGCCAGAGAACCCGCACTCAAGTGCACGCGTGTTTCCCCTTGCGTGGCACAGCCGTGCTGGGAGGGTGTGTGGCCTGGGGGATGAAGCAGGCAGGGCAGGTATGCTCGGGGACCGCGTCGGCCCAGGTTGTGCCTTTACAACACCCATAGGGGTCGGCGTGCGCGGGCCATTAGACTGCCCCCATTGTGTATAAGACTGAAAGTTTCAGAATATTTTCACTAATTCCAAATGTTTCGCTACCGGATATACAGGTTCCGAAATCATTGAGAAGATCAATAAAAACATACGCCATATTTGGCTACATGAATGGTCCATCAAGCCCTGTCTCTGATCTCTGACAAAGAGCAGCATCAGCTTCTTCAGATATCACACCTGACAATGGGTGAAAACAGACATGACGCTAACCACCCTTTAACCACCCTTGGTGGTTATTTATGCATGTTGCAGGGCTGTATTGGTGCCCTATGCAGCCCTGAAACATGCATAAATGACCACCAAGGGTGGTTAATGGGTGGTTAGCGTCATGTCTGTTTTCACCCAATATTACCCACTTTGAAATGAACCAAAGCAGGGCATAAATAAGTGCTTCTTCTCCTACCATTTAATCCCAGTTTCTGAGGTTTCATCCCCAGACATACTTGTGGCATACTATCCATATGCCTCTAAGCAAGTTGCAGAAAGGTCTGAGTCTTTCAAAATAAAATCAGAAGCCCAACTGACTCAAATAGACTCTCAGCAAGAACTTGCCAGAAGACATTGGGTGAAAACAAATGAGACAGGAATGAGCCACACTTTGGGCCAGTGGGAAGGACGGTTCAAATGAGCAGCCCTCACCCGGGGAACCCAGGCAGTGGGGCTTCTGTCACTCCCAAGTCCCTCCACACCACAGGCTGAGGAGCCATCCACATGAAGCAGGACTCCCAGACCCCTGCTGAACAGCAGGATTGGGTCCCCAGGAGGAGCTGCCGAAAAATAGTTGATTGGAGAGGCCTGGAGGAGCACACTTACATCAGCTGGCAAACAGCTGACTGGGGGGGCCCAAAGATGCCTGCGAGGAGCCGCCTTCCTCCATCAGCTGCCAGGCACCAGCTCCTAGGTGCAAATGAGCAAACAGTTGGCAGTCACTGAACTGACAGCCAGGTGATTCATGGGCTACTGTGGGCTATTGGGGGAGATTGTCTCTCTCTCGTGTTTTTTTTTACCCATGGTGAATAACAATAACATGACTGTTTTTGTTACACAACTGGATTAATTCTTACAGGACAGGTCCATAAATTGCTGTTTGTCAACAGGGCCGGCCCCAGGGTTTGTAAGACCATGTGCGAAGTCTTGGTGCGGAGCCTAATTTGCATAATTAGACCTAATTATGCAAATGTATACATTTACATAAATTTACTCCCTCTGGACAGGAAGGATTCCCATTCTCCACCCTTTCCGAGCATCCCTTACCTGCCTTACCTGGTGCTCAGTCAAGTGGCCATAGGCAAGCATGGCTTCCCAATGCTTCCCCTGTCCCCACATCCCCAGTCAAGCATCTACCACCACTCCCCAGGAGTGGTTCCACTGCAGGGGCAGCCGGGCGGGCAGTGAGGCAGGCACAGAGAGACTGACTGCATCCACTCCCTTACTGGGGGAGGGGGATGAGATTAGCCAGCCTGGCCTCCAGGGCCTGTTGCTTCTTGCTGCCTCTGCTGTCTGTGCCTTGTGCACACACATGGTGCGACCGGTCCAGAGGCACTGCTATCAAACACACAAGACACCCAAAATATATAAACCAGTTCAGTTGTGCTCCCATAATAAATTCTAGGGGCGGGAAACTGGTAAAATCCGGTATCCGATAATGCCGGTACCAGGTGTACCGGCATTATCGGATTCGATCCGGTAATCCAGACCGGGTACCGGATTCCGGGGTACCGGATTTTTTTTACATTGCAGCCATTTAAAAATGGCTGCAATGTAAAAAAACTTAAAGCCCCAGCAAAAAAAGTTTTTTTTAAAAAAAAAACCCTCCCCGAGTCCAGGCTGCGCGGGTGGAAGGGGGGACACCCCCCACCCACCCTGCCCAGCCTGGATTTTTGTTTTAAAAAAGAGTAAGACCCAGAGGCGAGCCCACCCCCCAGCACCAGCGGC
>QEPC01000412.1:17426068-17445138 GCA_003113815.1 Sphenodon punctatus | reverse complement strand
GGGGGGTGGGCTCGCCTCTGGGTCTTTTTTAAAACAAAAATCCAGGCTGGGCAGGGTGGGTGGGGGGTGTCCCCCCTTCCACCCGCGCAGCCTGGGAGGGGGAGGGGGAGGGGGAGGGAATTAATTTATTTCATTGGTTTCAATGGGGACACAGCGCCCCATTGAAACCAACGAAGTAAATCCGGTACCGGTATACCGGATTTAATCCGGGAATCCGGTTTTCGCAGAACCGGTAACCGGTAAATCCGGTAGCCGGTAATGGGCCCGGGGTCCCACCACTAATAAATTCACGCAGCCCCCACCCCATAACCAGTTAATTGCTATTGAAAGGTTAGTGAAATAGCAGCCATAATAATCTCAGAACCATATATGCAGATTTTCCAAGATAGAATAGACATTGCTTAACATCCTAAATTCCTACCTAAGATAGTATAAGCAGGGCTGGACTTAGCAATTTTGCACCCCTAGGCCCTTCTCAGGCTGCTGCCCCCAAGTCACGCCCTGCCCCCAGGCTCCACCCTCAAGTTAAGCCCTGTCCCTACGCTGCGTGTTCATGGGTGGAGGAGCCCTGTGTGAACAATGCAGTGCATGCACCCACATTGAGTGGCAGTGTGTGTGCACACTCACCTAACATACATCCCCACTCCTCCTTCACTCGTCCCCATGCATGGAGCAACTGGGGGAAACGGCGGTTGCTCCGTGGGTGCAGATGAGTGGAGGGTGAGTGGGGATGCATGTGAATGCCCCACCCATGCACCTGTGTGTCCATGGACCCCCCCAACACGGTGGCGCCATGTAAAAAGCACCTGTGGAGAGCCACTCAAAGAAGAACAGAAGGTTGCTGCCTTGTAAACAAGGTTCTTTGAGATGGGTCCAAATCCCCTCCAATCTGACTTCTGCCCCCTTCACTCCACTGAAACAGCTCTTGCTAAGATCACCAATGATCTTCTTGCGGCTAAATCCAACCACCTCTACTCTATTCTTGTCCTCCTTGATCTCTCTGCTGCCTTCGACACTGATGACCACTCGCTCCTGCTTGAATCGCTTCACTCCCTGGGATTCCGGAACTCTGTCCTCGACTGGTTCTCCTCTTACCTTTCTGACCGTTCCTTCAATGTATCTCTTCCTAACTCCTCCCCCTCCTCCTCCCTACCCCTCTCAGTCGGGGTTCCCCAAGAGTCTGTACTTGGCCCTCTCCTCTTCTCTATCTACACCCAATCCCTGGGCAAACTCATTGCCTCCCATGGTTTCCAATACCACCTATACACTGATGACACTCAACTCTATCTCTCCACTCCTTCCCTCTACCCCCCTGTTCAAGCTCGTCTCACCAACGGTCTCTCCGATATCTCCACCTGGATGTCTCAATGCCAACACAAACTGAACATGGCAAAAATTGAACTCCTTATCTTCCCTCCCGATCCTTCATCTCCCTCTTCCCTGTCAATTGCCCTTGATGGGGTCTCCATCCTCCCTGTCCCCCAAGCCCATAGCTTGAGCTTCATCTTTGACTCACACCTTACCTTCAAACCCTACATTGACTCTATGGCCAAATCCTGCTGCTTCTCCATCCACAACATTGCTAAGATCCACCCTTTTCTGTCTGTCTCCTCTGCAAAAACTCTCATCCACACCCTAGTCATTTCACACCTCAACAATTGTAACCTCCTCCTCACTGGCCTTCCCTGATCTCACCTTTCTTCCTTCACCTCTGTTCAAAACTCTCCTACCAGGATCATCCACCAAGCCCGTCATTTTGACCATGTGCAGCATCTCTTCTCCTCTCTCCACTGACTCCCCCTTCCTGACCGTATTCTGCACAAGCTCCTCGTCTTCACCTACAAAGCCCTTCACAAAGTCCTCGCTCCCCCTACCTCTTTGCCCTGATCTCCCTCCAAACCCGTGTTTGAGCACCCCACACCTCTTCCATCCCCTTCCTCACCCTCCCACACCTCCTCTGCTCCACCAACTGCCTTCGTCCCTTCTCCCTCACTGCCCACATGCCTGGAACTCCCTCCCTGCCCTCGTCTGCCTTGCCCCACCCTCCACACCTTCAAGTCCCTCCTCAAAACCCACCTCTTCTCTTCCCACCTCTTATCCCCCACCTGTTACCTGCAAACTCCCAATTTACTGTAACCAAGCCAAGAACATGTACCTGAGTTCTCGCATCCTCATGAATGTTGCATCCCTTGTCTCTCCCTCTGTGCCCCCTTCCCTGTCTCCCCTCCCCCCATCTTTAGATTGTAAATTCTCAGGTAGGGACTGTGTCTATTTTATTCTCTGTAAAGCGCCAGGTACATCGCTGGCACTATATAAAAGATTATTATTATTATTATTATTATTATTATTATTATTATTATTAAAAATGTCCACAATGAAAACCTTCAACAATGCATATAGTTTATTATTATTATTATTATTATTATTATTATTATTATTATTATTATTAATAATAATAATAATAATAATAATAATAATAATAAAAATAAATAAATAAATAAATAAACACCCACCCTTCCAGCGCCGCGTTGAATTTTTTCTTCTTATATTCCTAGAAAGAGTTGGAAGGAACTGTCATTGTGAGGAAGGGAGTGCTTTTTATATTAGAGAAGGTCGAGACCATCACATGGTCTTTTATTTGAATAGGGTGAGCATGCACAACCCAGTTGTGAGAATGCTAGACACCATCTCGAAGAACCTCTTTACAAGGCAACAACCTTCTGATCTCTCACATGGGGAGGAGTTGTTTGTAAAAAAACCAGCTTTATCTCCCAGTCTGATTTGTGTGTCTCAGTGTCCTGCTGCTGCTGCTGCTGCTGCTGCTGCTGCACTGCCAACAGGCAGAGGTAGGTGAGGGATGGGGACCAGAGCCAGGGAGGGGAGGCAGAAGAAAGTATTGGGGGAGAAGCTGGCTGCAGCCTGCTGCCCAGCCAGGCAAGCACAGGGCTCCAACTAGCTGCGGGACCATGTGAAGTTGCACATGTGGCACATGCTTGGGGCCGGCCCTGTTCCTCAAGCTGGTCAGTGGATGAGATCTCTGACTGTTGAGTGCTGGGAGTGGATACCAGGAAATGGATCACTCCATTGTTTATGACCCATTGCACTCTTCTTGGAAGGAATTAAAGTTGGTCACTACTGGAGATTGAATGTTGGGCTAGATGGAGAATTGGTCTGACCCAGTATGGACCTCCTTATGTTCTTAACTTCAGAAATGAAGTCAATATCTAAAGGGCCACTGCTTCCCCTATATTTCCATTGCGATCCCTGGTGGTGTCCTCTTGCATCACTGCATCATCAAGTGTTCCCAGGAGGTAGGGGTGGGGGGGGGGGCATTCTTGGTTTCTTGATGTCTGCTCCACCACTCTGGAACTCAGTTCCCCTGAAGGTTTGTTAAACGTCTAGTCTGAGCGTAAATACAGGTGTGATAGTGGCCTGCTGTGGCCCACTGTAGCCCTCCTCGGCCAGAGCTTCAACCATATATCCGTCCTCTGGCCACCAGAAGTTGGCTGCTACTTCCCTGAGCTGGTTAAGCAGCTGTCCAGGAATGCATCTTTGAGAAGATACCGGGCACACATTCCAGGTCAAGGTCTGCCCAACTGAGCCAAATTAGGCCAGAGCGGATTATCACGTTTGTTCCTGGGACACCAACTCAGCCTAAGTCAAGGCTGTCATATCTGGCCATCATTGGCCATCATGGCTGCCCATCATGGTGGGAGGCGGGGCGCTGGGCACAATGCAGGGGCGTGTGGCTGCACATTCATCCTTCTCCCCACCCTCCTTGGTAACCTGACTGCAGTCACATTTGTTCAGTGGCCCAGCCCGTGTCCACCACAGTTTTCCTCCCTGGGCCAGGTCGGGCTGCCACCGTGCCACCATCACATGTGTTTTTGTCAGGGCTGAAACATGTTTTCGAGCCTCTCAAGAATCTCGGCAAGAATGGGGTTCTTAGAGAGATTCTCTGGTTCAAGAATCTCTCAAGAATCAGCATTCTCATGAGATTCTAAAATGGTCCCCCAAAATGGTCTGTGCATACGCAAAATTGCCACTGGGGGCTGCATATGCAAAGAATAGCCAGGGCGGCCACTTGCACATGCACAGAGCATTTGGGGGCTTTCAAGAATCTTGCAAGATATTTGAGAAGCCTCAAAAAATGTTTATTATTATTATTATTATTATTATTATTAAAAATCTGCACCCCTCAAAAAACCTTCTGCATGTGTGCAAAATGGTCGCCCATGCACGCACAGAATGATGATTTTTGTGTTGACATCTATTTATATATGTTTTATGATGTAACTCCCCTTAAGCTTTTAGGGAAGGGTGGGTTAAAAATTAAATAAAATAAAATAATAAAATACAATAAATATTTTTGAAGTGACAAAAGTGAAGGAATTGATCAGCAATGGAAGAAGTTGACTAGTGAGGTCGTAGGTTCTCTGCCATTGGAGGTTTTCAAAAAGAGGTCGGACAGCCATCTGTCGGTGATGTCGTAGCTTTAGTCATCCTGCAACCAGGCAGGGGGTTGGACTAGATGACCCATTGATGTCAATCCAACTTTAAAATTCCATAATTCTATTCTTCTCTCACTGCCTAGAGTGACTCTAAAATTCATAACACTTTGGATTAAACTTCTAAAGTGCTGAACACCCAGGAGTTCTCACTGAAGCCAACTGGATCTCAGTCACTTTCTAAATCTAGCCATTGATAAAGGAAATGCAAGGCAATGACTATGAAGAGACAGACATCCGCGTCCTTTTAATTACACTGTTGACACCGAACTGGCATGTACTCGGTTCCGTCAGGAAGTGGTGTGGATCTGAACCCCTCGACCCTGTCTCCATCTGCCCATCAACACGCTCGAAACAATGGTGCCTGCTCACCTGGATGTCATATTAAGGAAACAAGAGGCAATTGGGATTGTTGCTTGATGGTTCAGGCAGTTGCTAGCAGGCACCTCTTGTAGGACTGAACTCCCAATGGAATCAGGATGCATTTGCATTTTATACTGTAGGCTGGCAGGTTTGTAATAGCCCCAGAAATTTGGGAGCGGGCTTTTTAAAAAAATAAAATAAAATCATTGCAGATTTGTACATAAGTGAACACCACCCTAAGGAAAAGAATGGAATGGAATGTGAGATCTGTCATAGGAGATGTTATATCAGTCTCCTTCTCTCCCCTGTCTGCCTACTTTCGGTTGTTGTTCAAGTGATCACTAAAGGAAAATAATGTAATATATAACCTAGTGTCCTTGTGCTCAAACCTTCATTGTTATATATAGGATGTTGCTGAGGATTTTATGGACACTGCTGCTTCCTACCCAGAGCCTCTCCAATACAGATGTTCAATGTGTTGGCTTGTGAAAACGCTTTGTCTATTCACACAGGAAAATTGTCCAAGTCAGCTCTTTTTATTAACCTGTTTTGCCAATTTAATTGGGGCGGGGCTGATGGTTTTAAACCCAATTTTCAGCTGATTTTGGACTTTCACGCAGCAGGACTTCTAACCAACATGCTGGTCTCTTCCAATTTCTTGTTTTTTGCCTTTCTTTGCCCAGGTTGTTACACTTTCATATTTTCATGTCCCAATTATGAAGAAAGATGAAAGAGAAATTGAAAATAATAAAAAAGTGTGACAAGTAGCATTACAGTACAGAAATGATATTATACGCTCACTTGATGTTAATTGCTTTTCCCCAGCACTTTGTAACTGCGGCATAAAATAACTTAAAATAACTGGGTAGGAGTGGCCCCCATGCCATTTGATTTGGATCGCTGGATTCCATATATTTTATTTAATTATTATTTTTATCCTGTTCTAAAATGGTATTTATTCTGCTTTTACTCATACCTCTGCAATATCCAAGCACTTCCCCATAGTGACACAACCAACATCCACCACTTGGGAGTAGGTCTTTCTCTCCAGTTAATAAGTGCATGTTCGCAGAGTGGTGTTTTCTGTGGTGAAGAATTGTTTTGGTTTATTTTTCACTAGCATCCCTCATTTGCCTACGTTTTGGTGCTTCTTAGCATATTAGCAAAGGCCAACAATGAATCTGAGCATCTCAGACTCGAAGAGGTTCTTCATTCCTAGGGGAGATCATTCCACCATTTTGGATTTCCTCCTGAGAAAGACCCGTCTCTCATGCAGAGAAGTGTTACCCTTATGGTACCCTTGTTTGTCATTTGACTGTCAAAGGGCAACATCATTAACACATTTATGTTGAAGAAAGCATGGAGGAAAAGTTATTCAAGCTCACACATACAAGTGTTCAGTGCTATTTTATATGACATTGGATACTTGGCAACATGTATGGGGCACAGATCCCCAAACATTGAGACAGAGGGTGTTTTCAAACATGATGATGGCACGGTTTAGCTCACTTTAGCATGGGTTAAAACGGAGGCTTTCATCACGTGGAAAAGTAACGTTCAGATGTTTCCCGGTCTGGCTCCTGACTGTGGTGGGGGCTAGCTTGAGATGTGACTCAGGAAAATCCCAGAGTCATAGCCCAGGAGAGCCCTCATGATGGTTGGGCTCCGTCCACTGGATCTGGAGTAAAGTGGGCTTTCAAGTCTGAAAGCCCGTTTTACTCTCTGTGGTCTGGAGTGGTGTTGGGCTCATGCACCATGGCAAACATCATTGGCTGCCATTGCCACCTGTCAAGGACAGAGGGGTGGGCTGCTTCGCACAGCAGAGGGGTGGCAGCAGGAGAATGCACATCCGCCCAGCTCCCTGCCCTTCCTGGAAGACAGGTACTGTCATCTCAGTTCGGGGGCCTGGCTGAATCTTGACCACATTGCCAATCCAACGCTGGACCGGGTCAGTCCGTAGCGGTGCATGGGCATCGGCACATTAGTTTTAACCCAGAGAAATGATAAAATGAGACAGAACAGAGTCACACCATAGTACAAAAGACAAACCACACCCTCTTAAGCCAAGATTATGAAAGCAAAGGTAATTACTTTGTAGGACTGACAAAAGAAGTCATTAAATGAAGCCCACCTGCACACTGTAAACCAATCCAGCAGTAGCTTCATTTTACTAAAGCATGCTCCAGCTAAAGCCTTAATGACTTAGAAAGGAAAAAAAAAAGTCTGTGATAATCTATAATATATTCCTGTTTATGGTACATGAAAAATATCCCTGTGATCTAGCCAATGAGTTTAAATAAAAGACAGAAAATTGTTGAGTAAATTCTGATAAGGCCCCAGTCGAAAATAATTGAATGTTTGATATATTTGTCTTGTGGATGGAAGTGTTTAGATGTTGAGGACATTGGTGTGACATTTTTAATATGCATTTTACATTCCTAGTTAAGAAAGACAATGCTTAATGGCTGCACTGCACCATGCAAATATTCTCAGCCGGGGGAAAAAACGGTTTTGGGTGGACTCCAGTTCCTATTGAAGTCAATGGCTAAATTCCCCTTCATTTCAATGGAGCTGGATTGCACCTTTTATGTAGAGCTGATGTATTATGTCATCT
The DNA here is from genome assembly GCA_003113815.1 of Sphenodon punctatus. Taxonomy (NCBI): domain Eukaryota; kingdom Metazoa; phylum Chordata; class Lepidosauria; order Sphenodontia; family Sphenodontidae; genus Sphenodon; species Sphenodon punctatus. The sequence continues at coordinate 17,437,653 of QEPC01000412.1, read as the reverse complement.
GTGCGCTAAATATTTTGTCATTTTCTGCAATTATAACAAAGGGAAGGTATTTTTAGTCATTGTTGGCTATTTAAACCACTGAAAAGGAGTATGTTTCTTTGGAAACAGCTAGTTCTGTTTGTTGTTTCAGTCAGCATTGCCAATATTTCTATAATACATACATTACGAACTGCTACAGCTGGCAAGGTGTACCTGCGTTATCCGTTCCAGGGAGGATTTTGTTACCTCTTCAAAATGAATAGATTCAGATGTGGAATCCAGCATGGAAAAAGCAGGAAGGTCAGAAGACGGGCAATATTTATGGAAGATTGAACGTTTTAGTATGTTGCTGGCTTCAAGACCGAGTCTTCCTAAAAATATGAGATTTTATGCCCTGGAACACTGAGCAGACATGATCTGAGTAAAGCGCTTGCTTGATTCTTCCCAAACCAGAGCCTATAGGACTGCCTTTTACTCAGTATACAAACAGAGTTAACATTTGCTTTACAAACTGTTGTAAAGCTAAATGTTTTCCTTAATGTCAGTAACATGCAAAGGGGTTTTCCAGCCCAACTGAGAGTAATACTCATTGCAAAGCATGACTCACTTCTGGCATTTAACACCATAGATGTAATGCTTCACTCGCTCAGCTCTGTTGGAACAGGGTTCGACAGTTCTATCTCAGCATGTGAAGTGAAATGTTAGAGATTCGGTGAATGTGATTGACAAAGTGATTCAGAGCATGAATGACTGAGATAAGTGAGAAGAGGAAGGTTACCTAATGTAGCAAACATACATGCATGGATAATAGGTCTGAAACGACAAATTTCAGTGAATGCTGTTTCCATCAGAAACAATCATTCGCCTTCATTCATGCGACATGGAAACTTACTGGCTTTACCACTGTTTTTGCCATTTGTCATTATTTTTCACTAATTGAACAAAGCTACTACCGGGCTGATCCGAAGACCCATGTGAACTGCCCACGCACGCATGAGGGGCTGTGGAGATGCACGAGTGATAGGGAAGTGCCGGGGAAGTACTCGAAATTGCCCTAAAACTGATGTAAAAGTGCCATAAAACTGCTGAAAAAATTCCAAAAAGTCACAAAAATGAGGGGGGAAAAAAGATAAGTGATGAAAAACACCGGAAAGTGAATAAAGATGATGGGAAATTATGGGAAATCACCCACCGATAAGGAATCACTGGAGACTGACAAAGTACCGATGAACACTCACAAGTGCTCCCCAAAGGTTGGTATTTCCTAGGGATGGACAAACAGATCACGGTTCGGGTTTGGCCGTTTGGTTCGTCTGCGTTCAGTTCGTCCATTCGGTTCATCCGTTCGGTTCGTCCGTTCCGTTTGTTCGCTGGGTTCGGGTTTGGCCTTTCAGTTTGGGTTCGGCAATTCGGTTTGGGTTCGGCCGTTCGGGAAATGTTTTGTTATGGGGTTTTTGTTGTTGTTTTTTTATGTGGTTTTTTATTTGGTTTTATATGTTTTTTTTGTTTTTTATTTGGTTTTTCTGTTTTTATATGGTTTTTTAATTTAATTTTTTAATCTAATATTATATATATCTATCTACACTAAATCTAACTGCTATTAACTATTCTAAATGCTGCGAACTAAATGAATTATCTAATAAATACACAGGCCTACTCCTACAAACACTAAAATTAAATCACTAATGCTATCTCTATCACTAAGCTAACTCCTACAACTGTCTACTAACTCTAATCTATCTATCTATCTATATGGGATGGGGAAGGGGGAATCACAAACAACACAAGGTTTCAGTTTAAGGTTTAAGTTTCTTTCAGTACAAAACTGAAATGAAACTTAAAGCAAACGAATAATCCTACTCTAAATGAAAAAACAGGGGAAGGGAAGGGAATCTGGGATGGAATATATGGGAGAGGGAAAGGATTCAATGGAGGGGGGAGGGACGTTTGAAATTGAGTTCGGTTTGGTCAGTTCATGTTCGGATTCGGGTTCGGGTTCAGTCATCTGAACAGGCCGAGTTCGGGCCAAACTCTGAACCCCAGCGGTTCCAGGAGGTCCTGAGGGAGCTTACCCTGGATGTGGACGGTCACTCTGTGGATGAGCTGGTCCAGCATTGGAACATCTTGCTGGAGGAGGCCATTGACAGGGTGGCTCCGAGGCGCCTTCTGCCTCGGTCTCGTCACCGCAGGACCCCTTGGTTTACTGAGGGGCTGCGGTGTATGAAGCGTGTGGGCAGGAGGCTAGAGCGACGCTGGCGTCGGACTCGGTCTGTCTCCGATCGTCTTCTCCATAGGGCCCATTTGCGGTCCTATGTGGAGGCTGTGAGGACGGCGAGGAAGGAATTCCTCGCCGTCCTCATAGCGTCTGCGAAGTCGCGTCCAGCGGAGCTGTTTCGGGTGGTGCGGGGGCTGGTGAGTCCGGCCTCCCTCCGCCTGGATGGGGACTTGTCCCGGGCCCGCTGTGAGGAGTTTGTCATCTACTTCGCAGACAAGATCGCTCGGATTCAGGCCGATTTCGACGCTGGGTTGATAGCAGTAGGGGAAGAGCGCGGGGGGGCGGAGGGTCCGTCTGGTCCATCTTTATGGGGTGAGTTTCAGGAAGTGACGCCAGCCGATGTGGTGGATGTCCTGGGGTCTGTGAGGGCCACGTGTTGTCAACTAGATCCATGCCCGTCCTGGTTAATAAAAGCTTCCGGGGAGACGTTGGGGACGGTGCTGGCGAGGGTGGTGAATGCGTCCCTTCGGCAGGGGAGGTTGTCGCCTTGCTTAAAAGAGGCTGTGGTGCGCCCCCTGCTGAAAAAACCATCGTTGGACGTAGACGCGCTCGCCAGCTACCGACCTGTCTCTAACCTTCCCTTTTTAGGGAAGGTTATTGAGCGGGCAGTGGCGCTCCAGCTCCAGGGTCATCTAGATAATATCGGGCTCCTTGACCCGTTTCAATCTGGGTTCCGCCCCGGCTATGGCACCGAGACGGCGTTGGTGGCCTTGGTGGACGACCTCCGCCGGGAGATGGATGCGGGATGTTCGACATTTCTCATCCTGCTCGATCTCTCGGCCGCTTTTGACACCGTGGACCATGGGCTGCTGTTGAGACGACTGCGTGACCGGGGGGGTCTGGACGGGACTGTTCTTGAATGGTTCCGTTCATTCCTCTCGGGGAGGAGCCAGCGGGTGGTGTTGGGGGAGGAAACATCGAGCCCCCGCGCCTTACCGTGTGGCGTTCCGCAGGGATCGATCTTGTCTCCATTATTATTTAACATCTATATGCAGCCCTTGGGGGAGGTCGTGAGAGGGTTCGGGGTGCGATGTCACCAGTATGCTGATGATACTCAGCTGTACCTCTCGTTTTCTACCGACCCAGACCCTGCTGTCTCGGTGCTATCCCAATGTTTGGAGGCCGTGGCGGATTGGATGCGGCGGAGCAGACTGAAGCTCAACCCAGATAAGACGGAGGTGATGGTGGTGGGGAGGGCGAAGGGGGTGGTGGCCCCCCTGATTGGGGGGGTTTGCCCCCCTGTAGCTCAGCAGGTCCGGAGTCTGGGGGTCATATTGGACGCAGACCTGCGGCTGGAGCGGCAGGTGGAGGCAGTCGCTAAGGCTGCCTTCCGCCAGCTTTATCTGGTACGTAGGCTGCGTCCGTATGTCTCTGGCCCGGACCTGGCCTCCCTCATCCATGCCTTCGTCACCTCGCGGCTCGACTACTGTAACGCGCTCTACGTGGGGCTTCCCTTGTTCTTGGCCCGGAGGCTGCAGCTGGTGCAGAATGCGGCGGCCCGTCTTCTTACGGGGACGGGTCGCCGGGAGCACATTACACCGGTGCTCCGAGCGCTGCACTGGCTGCCGATAGTGTGCCGGGCCAAGTTCAAGGTCCTAGTAATGATCTATAAAGCCCTATACGGCCTTGGCCCCTCTTACCTTAGGGACCGCCTCGCCCTTCGCGCCCCGGAACGACTCCTGCGGTCTGCCGGGGGTGCCCTCCTGGAGGTCCCCCGTGTTAAGCGGGGGGCCACGATGGAGCGGGCATTCTCGGTGGTAGGGCCGCGGCTGTGGAACTCCCTTCCGGAGGAAGCTCGCCTGGCCCCAAGCCTTTTGATATTTCGGCGGAATTGTAAGACCTGGCTGTTTGCCCAGGCCTTTGGGAGGGAGGGGGGGGTGATTTTTAATCCCCCACCTTATATATTTATTTATGACTGTACCACGCCCTGTTTTATTGATATATTTTTATATTTGTTTTAAATGTTTTTATACTGTTTTTACTGTTGTTAACCGCCCCGAGCTGCATGGCAGGATGGGGCGGTATAGAAATCTAGAAAATAAATAAAATAAATAAAAAACTTCTGAACCACGTTCACTCATCCCAAGTATTTCCCTGGAGAACTGGAACACTTGCTCTCATCTCAGCTCTAATGGATATAGCAATGTAACATCTATTGAAGGCAAAAGCAAATAGATGATGGGAACTATAGTTGTGAAAATTGCTGGTAGTCCAGGAGGTGATAACTGCAAGGTAGTTGAATGGGCAATTTGCAGAGAATAACTGCCAGGATACTTGATTCACTGACTACAGGTGGAATCTTCCAGGCAGACTGCACCAATGACAAAACTTAGTTGGGGTTCATATCCCAGCTATCCCAGTGTCTGGAGGCCGTGGCGGAATGGATGTGGCAGGGCAGACTGAAGCTCAACCCTGATAAGATGGAGGTGATGGTGGTGGGGAGAGCGAGGGAGGTGTCCCCCCCCCTCTGATTGGGGAGGTTCACCCTCCTATAGCTCAACAGGTTCGGAGTCTGGGGGTGATATTGGGTGCAGATCTCTGCCTGGATCGACAGGTGGAGTTGGTGGTGAAGGGCACCTTCCACCAGTTATATCTGATGCGGAGGCTGTGCTCGTACATCTCTGGCCCGGACATGGCCTCCCTCATCCATGCCTTCGTCACCTCAAGGCTGGACTACTGCAATGCGCTCTACGTGGGGCTACCCTTGTTCCTGGTTTGGAGGCTGCAGCTAATGCAGAATGTGGCAGTCCAGCTCCTGTTGGGGATGGGTCATCGGGAGCACATAACACCTGTGCTCTGGACTCTGTACTGGTTGCCAATAGCGTGCCGAGCCAGGTTCAAGGTATTGGTATTGATCTATAAGGCCCTTCATGGTCTGGGCCCCTTATACCTCAGGGACAGCCTCACCCTCCGCGCCCCAGAGCGGCTCCTTCGGTCTGCCGGGGGTGCCTTCTTGGAGATCCCCTGAGTCAAGTGGGGGGCCACAATGGAGAGGGCATTCTTGGTGGCTGGGTCAAGCCTTTGCAATTCCCTACCAGAGGAAGCTCACCTGGCCCCAAGTCTCTTAACATTCTGGCCAGTTTGTAAAACCTGGCTGTTCGCCCAGGCCTTTGGGGAGGGTGGGTTAGGGTTTTTATTTCCATCCCACCCTTATTTATTGTTTTATTTTGGCCTAGCCTTGTTTTAATTGTTTATATTATTAAGAGTGTTTTAAATTTTATATTATTATATTTTTTTATGCTTTTGAAATTGTTAGCTGCCTTGAGCTGTTTTCGGGAGGGCGGGATATAAATTGATAGAATAAATAAAATAAATAAATATCCCATTAAATTTTTGTGCTTGCACCTGTGCTACTTGTTAACCAGTGAATCATGCTGTATACAGTATGGTCTAAGTAAATTTAATCTATGGCCGCAATTGGTTTTTAAAAATGGAGTTTTGAACCCTGGGATTTTAAAAAAAAAAATTATGTTCCAAATTTGGACAAAAATAAATCAGAATTTCATGTGAGATAAATTTTTATTTAAAAACCACGTTATTTTATTTTGTTGACAAATGCCAACGAAGGATAAAAACAGATGTGGCAGCAGTCCATTCTTTGGGTGTTTTTACACACACATTTCTCCTACATGTTTGCTGTTACATCCAGAACTTTCTGTGTGTCTAAATCACTCACCCAGATCTTAAACATCTGGCTCTTTGAACTTCTGCGTAGAACTACTTCTCCCAGAACATTTGTGTGTAAAAACATCTCTTGGTAAACTGCTTTCCTCCAGGCAGCTGTGGTCACTTGGTTTCCATGGCAGCTCCTCACGTCTACAACTGTGGCTACTTTAGGCTGCCTCAGGGCAGTGTTTATGTGAAGAATGCATCCAGGAACTGCCTCGGGGCAGTGTGTGTTTCTATGAGGAATGCATCCGCAACTTACTTGTGGGCTTGTAAACCCAGAAGATTGAAAGACAAGCACTTTAAGGTGTGTGTAAAAATGCCGTTTGTCACACTTTGGCCCAGACCTCACCTGCACATATGTGCAGGTGCCAGCAGATTTTAGCCCTGGATTACCCCAGGCTGTGTAGGTGACTAGTCTGGGTTCTGACCTCAGGATACCCCCAAAGTCACAACTCAGGCCCACTTGCCCGGGCCAAAGTGGACCACAGTGGGCTATCATGTCTGTTCTCAGGCTGCCAACATGGCTTGGTTGGTTCCGACATGGCCGGATGCCATGACTGACTTTTATTAGATACCATGGCTGGCCATCTTGGCAGGGAGTTGGACACCAGGTGGAGTATGGGGTTGAGACTGGTTTGGCATGTTCCCCACCCTCCTGAGCACCCTGGCCATGGGCTTGTCTGTTTGGTCCCCTGACCTGGTCCGGACCGTGGCTTCCGTGGCTTCCCAACCTAGGGCAGGCTGCCGCTGCATGGCCATCACTCTTAGTTGTTCAATATGCATCAATAGATTTTTACAACAAAAATTTGCATGGATAATTTAAGCGGGGTGGGGGGGAAGGATAAGACATGAATAAAAATATTTTTCCTCAGAAAAATAAAAAAAAATTCAGACAAAAATTCTGACCAGTCTTATTTAATGGGCTTTATCCAGTCCTAAATAAACAGCGGTCTATACAAGACATAAAACCATCCTCCCAGTTGGCAACTTCAATAGTAACGAGGGCTGAATTGAAATCAGCTGTTCCTCAGTCGATGGTAAATCCCATCATGTTGGGAACATTGTCAAATGTCATTTACTGAGACAGGAAAATGGTTAGATACATTCAGTAACACGTTAAAAGAATTAAATGGTATGTTGGAGCAAGTCATCGAAATATAGAATTGTCAAGTTGATAATTGAAATACCCAGAATTACAGGTATTTGGGTACTACCTGCAGGGACAAAATGAGCTAACCATTTCAGCTCTGATTGAAATCTACATATAAAAGAATATGCACCTACATGCATATCACTCAAAAATACATTGAGTAATCACTGTTCTACGCCTCCTGGCTCAGAGTAGGCACGCTCAGTCTTTTAAAACGGAGACGATAACGATCTGATAAGTTACCTGTGTACTCTTTGTTCTACCTGACAGTATGTGTCACTTGAAACAAGTTGTGATTACAGTCCATTTGCAATTGCACCTGTCCAACAAGCAAGTGACATTTATGTAGCAGGAAAGCAACGCTTTCAGTTGGTTGCTTATCAAAAAGCATGATACCTTTGAATTGTGCCTAACTTAGAGTATCTTTCACCGAGCTACATTCTGCGTTCCTTCCTTCACCAAAGTTGTGTTGTAAAACATTTGACTCTGAACTTAAACTAAAGATCCTAACGGCCCCACCAACATGGCATTTATGGATCAAAAGAGAAAAATGAGCAAACGTTCCCATTGTAGAAAATTCAAAAAGATCTTACATGGGATGGGATTTTCTTTTATTTTGCTACATGAAAGTGGTGACATTTAACTAGATGACATCTCAAGAAACAGACTTTTCCACAAGGTTTCCAGCCCTGAATCTGCAAAACCAAGAGCTTGGGGTAATTCAGATGAACATCCAAAGATATCTAACTTTGGGCTGATTAACCTTAGGCGGCTGTGGCTCTGGATGCTTAAATGCCCTTGGCCTCTTATCAGAACAAAACGATTTGACGGAGGTTCACCTATCATTAGTCCTTTTGCATTGTAAGCATGTGTGTTCTTTTCTAGGCAAGCCCTTCATCTGAGGTTTCAAATACAATTCAATTAAGCATCACTGGCTTTGCAAAGCTGATCTGATTGACCGTGTGCCAGCAGCTGTACTGTACAGTGTTACCTCATCTGCGGTTCAGCTGATGATGAGAGATGAAAAAAGGCGCGCTGCTCAATCTCTTTAGCTGAAGCCTGCTGGCTGTGTGGCTAAGGCACTCCACTTCATTCCTGTCCTGAATGTTGTGGGTTCAAATCCTTTTGGATGGTTGTCTCTAGTTCATCCACCTGTGAATGAGTATCTGAAACACTGGGTTGGGGAAAACTCAAAGATGGTTGAATGTGTGTTGCTGTCTAGAGGTGAAGTGACTATATAATATCTGACACATTCATCTACTTGATTTGGGTCCCATGAAGTGGACTCAAACCCTCACTTTGCTTGGTTATTTGATTTAAGCTGCTCTTTTGGTTATTTGGGTCCATCATTTCAATATTTAATTTACTTTGTTTTGACACTGTTGCTTTAAAGTGCTTCAGTGCTATTGAGCTAAACAAAAGAATATATTTATTCACTTTTGCTCTAAGGAACTTTGTCACTATTGAAGTAAACAACATAACCAACAAAGAATAATCAAATACATGTGTATATAAATATTCCTTTTGGTCACAAATATTTTTCGGATATTTGGAGGACTCTGAAAATGAAAATAAAAAGAACTGAAGTAAGTACATGCTGAAACCAATCAAATATGAACAATTCAACTCAAAACAAAGAAAATCGAGTAATGAATGCTCTCTCTCCACTTTTCAGTCGATTACGTTTTTCTATTTTTGGTTCATCAGTTTGTTCATTCATTTCATTGAGATTGTTTGGTTCGTTCAGTTTTTACCATTCATTTCCCACCCCTCATTTTCATTGTTCTTTGTTCCCAATGAAAACAAATGGAAAACCAGAAACAAATAAAATAAATGAACCAATGAACTGAATGAACCAAAATTATGAAAAATCAGTTGCATGAATATTTTGGGTTGACTACAACCTACTAGAAAATTTTAAAAAACAAACCAACCAACCCACAAGTAGCTATTCTTTCTGATCTGCTACTTGTTTCACCTCTAAAAATAATATTTGGAATATCAAATCCACCGTTTTACTGCTAACAACAATAACAACAATAATCAATCATCATCATCATCATAAAAATAAATAAACTTTATTTGTATATAGCGCCCCCTGTCATTGCACTCGGAGCACTTTACATAGAACAATTTAACACAACTTTTAATCCTCACAACAACCCTGTGAGGTAGGTTAGGCTGAGAGAATATTGTGGCTGGCCCAAAATTAGGGGGGGTTTGGTTCTGCCCTTTTAGTATATTTTAATGAATTTTAAAATGTGAGTATATTTTAATTGTGGATTTTATAGATATTGCTTCTGTTGTAAGCCGCCCCGAGCTTCTCTGTGAGCAGAAGGATGCGGGGTAGAAGAGAGTCAAAAAAATAAATAAAAATTAGAACCTAGGTCCCCCCAAACACTCCCGGTCCAACTACTGCTGCGCAATTAGCCATTACACCACCATGGCTTAGCATGACTATACAATTGAATTGTACAGTGGTGCTTAAATGAACTGAATTGAATTATGTACAGTGCACCCCAATCACACTGGTCTGATGAATGAAAGCTGCTAAATAACTTGATTTGGGGACAGACCTGATTGTCTTTAACACTCCAGTTTTGACATCAGAATGGAATGCCAATAAAGCTGAACCAGCAAATTAGCTCCTCAGTTGTAAATATAATATCCGGCTACACTGTACACAGTGATTACAATGAGACCGCCATGATTATTAGGGATGGGCGAACACGGTTCGGATGTTCGGAGTTCGGACCGAACTCGGTCTGTTCGGACGTCTGAACCAAACTCTCGAACGACCAAACAGTTCGGTTGTGTTTGGATAAGTTTGGATGAGTTCGGGGGAGGGAAAAACGTATTTTCAGGGCAAAAAATTCGTTTCCGTTTCGGTATCGGTATCGATAGTGCTATTTTTGAATGTTCGGCCAAGTTCGGCCAAACTGAACTCGGCTGAATTGAACCATCGAACCCGAACTTGGGTTTCGAACCGAACGACCGAACGTCCAAGCATCCGAACCGCGTTCTGTTCACCCATCCCTAATGATTATTATTGCTATTCACATTCTTATACCATGCCAATAACTGGAATTTCAAGACCAATGTCAATGGTATATGGCAGACAAAAATTAAAGCCCACAAGCTTTAAAATTCCAGCATTACAACTCAGCAGCAAATGTTTCAACAAATGTGGATTCCAATTTGAATTAAAATCAATCCCCCAACTGGCTTTTAAAAAGTAGTATTTATTTTATTTTGTTATCGAAAATGATCCAGGCAATTAGTTTCTTTCATACCATAAGCATTCGACTTATAAAAACCTATAATGCAAGATGACATGCTAGATGAATAACATTTAAGGTGACTTATTTTATACCAATGATTGACAGTTTGTAATTTTTATCCCCAAATTGCAGAGTGATATACAAGGTGAATGTCACTGTGGGAAGTTATGTGGTAAAGGAAACATACCTTGTAAAAAATTGATCTCATGCATTACATTTAATGCTGGGGTGGGGAAGAATTATTTATTACCCTGCCTTTAGTAGCTCTTGCTTTAAAAAGAACAGGAATGACATGGTTATTGGGTTTTCCCCCCTCTCTGTATCTCCTTTATAAATTATGGCAGCAATTTATAAATAAAACATATAAAGGCTCAGTTCAGTGAGAAATAGGTCTGGGCTCTGGCACTGCAGAGGTCTGGACAAGGGTGTAGAGAAGCAGCTGGACATTGATTTTCTTTGGCAACTTTCGCCACCTCATGTGGGCGTTGCATGCATAAGACAGACTGGCTTTTTATTGCAACAAGCCTTTAGCCATGAATTACCATCAAATGTCTTCCCTTAATGAGAGTAGGAAGCACTTTGCTAAGTGCTATGATTGGCTTATTCATCGGTTATTGGTCCCTGATTGGTGCATGGAGGAAGCAGATCCTGACATACATTAGGCTGTGAGTGGTTGCTATCCTTCGTTGGCCAGCTCCTCCATCTACTGGGAAATGTTGTAGCTGTAGGGTGTTAACTAGGGCTGAAATTTGATCTCGATATTTGCAGGAGGGGGCAAAAAATCCTCCATATAGGCGCATTTAAAGTTGGTGTGGGCGGATGATCCCAGGGAGGTGCAGTGCACTTTGTGCCAGAAGGTGGTGAAGTGTGGGCAGGTGCTCACCAACCTTGGCACAACTGCCATGGCGAGGCACCTGAAGGAATGTCACAGGGCTTGCTGCTAAGTGGGCAGGCAGGGGCAGTGGACGCCAGCGGGTTCCTGACTGCAGCAGCCAGTCATCCACCTCCATCAGCGGGCAAGCGTCCTGCTCTAACAGCTGCCTCTAGCAGCAGGAGAGGTATTGCTGCTAGGGGGGAGCAGCAGCAGCAGCAGAAACAGCGTCACTGCACCATGGAGGAGCTGGGGTGAGGGCAGCTGCCAAGTCCCTCGGCAGCTGCAGGATGTGAAGGGAGGCGTGGCTTTTAACCGAAAGCCATGCACATGTTGGGGGAAATAATAGCGCTGGATGGG
>QEPC01000412.1:17409776-17425666 GCA_003113815.1 Sphenodon punctatus | reverse complement strand
CACCCTTCACCTGGTGGTCAGGGATGCTCTGGGCTTGGGGGAGAAGGGGATTGGGGCAGGCACCCTTAGCTCCCTGATTGTGCAGGGGAGGAAGCTAGCCAGTTTCTTTAACCAGAGCGTGAAGGGCAGTGACCTCCTCTGGGTGAAACAGGACAAGCAAGGCTCCCCACTTCACCAACATCCCTTGCGCCGCACACACCCTCCACCTGGTGGTCAGGGACACTCTGGGATTGGGGGAGAAGGGTATTGGGGCAGGCACCCTTAGCTCCCTGATTGAGCAGGGGAGGAAGCTGGCCAGTTTCTTTAACCGGAGCGTGAAGGGCAGCAACCTCCTCCCGGCGAAGCAGGCAAGGCAAGGCTCCCCAGAGCACCAGCTAGTGCAGGATGTGTCCACCCGGTGGAATTCTACATTCCTGATGCTTGAGCAGCTTCTCAAGCAGAAAGCCTCCTTGCATCAGGTTCAACTGGTGATGGACAGAGGGGCACCTCCAGGGTACAATGGGGCAGAATGGGAGATCCTGGCTCACACGGTCTTTGTCACACGGTCTTTGTGCTGAGACTGTTCCTGGCTGTGATGGAGACCATCAGCTCATCCACGGCCACCATCAACCAGGTGACCCCTCTGGTCCAGAGTCTCCTCAGGAGGCTGGAGGAGATTCTTATGGTGCAGGATTGAGGCCCTCAGGGCTGGCTTTTAGTGATGTTTTTAAACTGCTGGGGGTTGAGTTATTGTTTTTTTATTTTAGTGTTATTATTGGGTTTTATAATATTGTAAGCTGCCCTGAGATGCCATTGGCATGAGGGGGCAGCTAACAAGTGTAATGAAATAAAATAAATAAATAAATAAATCTTAACATAAGATAAGTCAGGAATCAGATACCCCAAGCCCATAAGGTAAATACAGCTTGCAGGTTGTTTTTATTTTGACCCTTTTTAATTTCTGGATCTGGCCCATTAATCCAGTTTCTACCTTCAAGCATTGAAAGAGTGAGCTCAGGGGAAAGGGATCAGAGATGAGGGTGTGCACTTGAAGATAGGTGATGGATCTATACCTTAAAGTGCTGGTCTTTCAATCTTCTGGGTTTACAAGTCCGCAAGTAAGTGCCAGATTCATTTTTCACACACACGCTGCCCTGAGGCAGTTCCCGGATACATTTTTCACACACACACTGCCTTGAGGCAGCGTAAAGGAATCACAGCTGTAGGTGTGACAGGCTGCCATGGAAACCAAGTGACCACAGCTGCCTGGAGCAAAACAGTATCAGGAGAACTTTTTACACACACAAGGGGTATTTTCAGACGTTACGAGATCACAGTGAACCACGGTGAATACCCACCTGTGGTCACTGTGTCTCGAACGTCTGTTTGGCGACTGCCAGATGTTCGCCATGGTCAATCCGCACATGGGGTCAATTTGAACCACGCTTCCTGGGCTAGCCGGGGGAATGTCCCGGGAAGCGTAGTCAAAAAGATCCGCAGCGGGGACCCAAAAAAAGTAACGTCTGGCCGGTTGCCACGGCCCAGGATCCCCGGTGGGATCCCGGGCCATGGCACATCCGGCCTGACGCAGCGGCGGCATTGGCCCCGCCACCTGCCCATCTCCCCGGAGGGCGGGCGGCGGGGTGCGTGGAGGGGCGGGGCCGTGCGGCCGCATGTTGCGCCGCGCGGCCCTGCCCCCTCCCAGATTCCCCGCCGGGATCCCCCCAGCACGTCTGATATGGCGTGACGGGGTGACCCCGGCGGGGAATGAATGGGTTGTTTTCGGTACGGGGCCAAGCGGCCCCGTAACGTCTGAAAACACCCAAGTTCTTGGAGACACCCAGATGTTATAGGATTCAGATTTGTAAAACCACAGAGATTGATGGCACAGATGCATGATTTGGAATCTTTTCTTCCTTTCCACATCCTGAACACATCCTTTAATTGCTCTCCTCTCCAAATTCTATCTGGCCAGCGTAGCTTGTACTAAGTACTTGGACCGGGAGGTATGGGGGGACCTTGGTTCAAGTTTCATCTTTGCCAGAAATTCATTGGGTGTATTGTGAGGATTAAAACTTGTGTGGTATGTATAGCGCTCTGAGTGCCATGGCAGGGGGCACTATGTAAAAATAAAGAAGGAGAAGAAGAAGAAGATGATGATGATGATGATGATGATGATGATGATGATGAATCTTCAAAGTGGCCTGCGAGAAGAAAAAGATTTCCCTCTGGTGTATGAGTTGTGATATGGAGAAGAAAGGTGGTTTTTTTCCACCTATCCTTTTATAATGTTCATTTTTCTGTGGTGTAAAATGATGAACATGACATGTACCTTAACTGAGACAGCAGACAAAGTAGCTCAAATGATACCATTTACTGAACTAATTCCTGATGGAGAAATTGAGCAGCTGTTTCATATAGAACTCTTCTTCGGGCAGATATGAGCTCGGTTTGGCTTGGAATAGTGGAATCACACTTGCGCTGTTGCTATCTACTTGCAGAACATACAACATAAGTCTACAAAATTTGGTAGAATATTTCAGGAGAATTTCTTTTGTGGTATTACAAGAAGTCGTGTTCCAAGTGCAGGACTGAAAGTCAGGAATTCTGGATTATCTTTATTAGAACTGAAACAAGCACCCACAAAAATGGGGCTACCCACTGAAATTGCAGCACTCACCCAGATCTGGTAAGATTGGGTACTAATTAGTACATGTGACTGAGGGGCTACCCAATATATCAATTTATCATTTCTGTACCTATGTGCTGACTTCCGGTACCAGTTTTTCAACTCACCGCCCCATTTTTTAATATATTTTTTTCAGATTTACCATTTTACTGATCAGTACCAGTAAATCAGTAGATTGGTAACACGGTATTTGGGGGTAATCAGGTGCCCGATCAATACTTGGGTAGACCATCAGGCACCCAATATGGTACTTGAAATTGCAGATATTACCTGTGGAGAGCAAATGAGCTACCCTTTTCATCTCTATTTAACTCTGACGTTGGCCATAATCCCAAACCCCTCCGTGTGGAATCCGTGCAGGTCCTGCGTGGATTCTGCATGGCAAAATGCATTCCCAATGGACGTTTATTTATTTATTTATTTACTTTAAAAATCTTGATGTCCTGCCCCTCCTGACACAGCAGCTCGGGCCAGCTTACAATAGTAAATAACAATAAAACATTAAAACACATAAAACAACTCATAGCAAGGAGGATTAAAAAAAACCTTCCCCCCCAACCCATTCTTCCCACCCTTTACCCATCTCCCCCACCAAAGGCCAGACGGAACAGCCAGGACTAACAGCTATGGCGAAAAGAGGGGAGATCTGAGGCCAATCAGGCCTCCACCGGAAGGGAGTCCCACAGCTGCGGTGCGGCCACCGAGAACGCCCTCTCCATTGTGGTCCCTCAGAAGACTCGGGGGACCTAGAGGAGGGCACCCCTGGGGGCTGATCTAGGATCCGCATGGTGAGGCACTCCTGCAGATAGCAGTGCCTCACATTTTGTTTGCAGAGTTTTCTGCTCTCAAATTTGACTCAAATGCAGAGACTTCGTTGTTGTTGATCCATTCAAGTAACATAAATACATAGAGCTTGCACTGTAAGCTATAGTTCTGAAATCTTCAACCTTTTGCCCACAGAGAGAGAGATCTGGTGCTCCCTGGAGCTTCTAGTCTGGCTTCCTCATGCAGTTGTGCCTATAACCTTAACCTTGAGATGGAGGAGTTATTTCTGGGGCCAATGGGAATTCCCTTACTTTACACACACACAGCTAGCTCATACCAGAGCTTACACGCCCTTGACAAAATGCTTGAAAACAAATGCCAAAAGGATGTTATCGCTCTGTGTATAAAACATAATCAATGACATCGTCATGCGTTTTAGTGCTTAAGAGGGAATTGTGTTCAGGGGGGAAAAGAGGGAATGAGAAAAATCAAATCAACCATGTCTTAAAATGCATGGTGAACATGTCCCTGCACTTATGTCCTTTATGGAAATTGTGCTTATACAACAGTGAATGCAGTCGATAGCTGGCAAGCTTAATACTTCCAAAGGGACAAAAGGGGAATGTCAACCCAACACCAGAACTGAAATGAATATGACATTTGTACTTGTGAAGCTAATTTACATATTCCTTCCCAGAAATGAATATCCCAGTTGGTCTTTGTCACTTTCGTGGCATTCATTTATTTCAATATTTTCATCACTTTGGCATTTTGGTATTTCAGAGTTGCCATTTTGGTGACTTTGGTATTTTGTTCATTTGGGGAGTGCTATTCGGCAGGAGGTTTTTTAATTTTATTTTTTAATTGTGAATGGGAATGTGATTGGTCAAAATGCAGCAATCACATTCAGAATTTGTTAAAATAACTACCAAAATAGGTTCACTAATGAAGTGAACGAAGAAGTGTCGAAATACCAAAATAGTAGGGGCAAAAACAGGTAGGGTGAAAACAGATGCAACATGGGCGTGCTATGGCCTGCCTGGGCCGGGGACTCACCATCACGTGAATTTATGGACTGCCAGATGGGGACCCACTGCTTCCCCAACCTGAGTAAATGGTTTGTCCAAATGTGGTCCCACAGAAGATCCCAGAACCACAGTCTGGGCCAAGAGTCACCCAGGCAGGCCTATGTGGTCTACAGCAGGCCCGCAAGTCTGTTCTCGATGTGATCCCCTGCCATGGATTCGGGGCCACCATGGCCGGCAGCCATGGCTGCCTGTGATTGGCTGCCATGGCTGTCCATCATGGCAGGGAGTGGGACATTGGAGGTGCACCAGGGGTGGGGCTGCCTTCTCTTGGAAGCATCCCTCCCTTTTCACAGAAGGCATGGGGGTGTTGTGCCGCACTGGGCAGGTTTCTGGAGGGAAACAGGGCCACACAATACCCACCTTCTGCCACAGCATGGCACTCTATGGGTGAAAACAGACATGACACTAACCACCCTTTAACCACCCTTGGTGGCTATTTATGCATGTTTCAGGGCTGTATTGGTGCCCTATGCAGCCCTGCAACATGCATAAATGGCCGCCAAGGGTGGTTAAAGGGTGGTTAGTGTCATGTCTGTTTTCATCCTATAACTCTGACCAGGGCTTCTGTTAACAGAGAAAGAGGACTTCTGGAAGAGGACACAGAGCAGCGCAGTGGCCGCTGCTCATTCATTGCTCACAGAATGTCAGAGCCTTGCCTTGAACCTCAGGGGTTTTGTGCCACCGCCTCAGCGTTCCTCTGGCCCAAACACTCCTCCCATGTCTCCTCCTCGCCTTCTCCTGATCGCACCCTGCCTCATCCCCTCTCCACCTTGACCGTGTGACACCTCCCAGTTTCCTGGTCCTGCTTGTCCCAGAGGCCTCTCATCTCACAACTCTGACACAAAAGGACTAGTCCTAGGTAGAAGGATTCTTAGCCTCAGGAAGCAAAGCTAGACCATATAAACCATGTGATCAAAAGATAAAATAATTAATCCTATGTATGAATGAGACCAAAATCCAACACTTTATTGCTATAATTTGCATGTCCTTCCGCTGCCCTGCCATTATATGTAAGTCTCCATATTGGGTCATACAAGTAAAACGTTTGGGAATCACTGCCCTATGTTCTTCGGCCTACAGAATTTTCTTCAGATGCTTCAGAAGAAGGTGGGAATCACCATAAAATGTATATTTCTATCGTCACATTGGCTAGAAAAGGTCACTTTCTTTTTCACCATCAAATGTTATCGCCACAGTTTAATAGCGTTTAGCTTCTGATTTTCCATAGCTACCGATGGTATTCGTGGTCCGTAATTTGGCCAACTTTGCCTTTGTCTCCAAAACTCCATAAGGATCTATTTTTTACATTTTCATTTCTGCTGGATGGCTTTGTGCTTGTGTACAACATTTCCATCGTGTCGTAAAACAGGAAGCATTTGCAATCTTTGGAAGTGCTGGGAGTCCCAAGAAAGCACTGAGTATGCAATTTTCAAAGGAGGCAGGGAAGGACGGCTAAAGTCTTTCTGGAGCAGACTGGAATGTATTCTTCAGCAGCTCTGTTCCTTGTGCTCAGTGTGCTGAGATATCTGGTGAGGTCTTTTGGGAAAACATACCACACGTCTCTTAGAGGTCCAAGCATAATATCATCTATCCTGGATTCAGTGCAGCAGCCATCTGAGATAAACAGCTCAAAGGGGCGGGGGGATCTTCCACTGTAAATCATATTAACCAAACATTGCCTTGCCAAGTTCCCTTTCTTCCCCTCCAAGCACTGCACTGCATTTTATCCAGCAGGGAGTCAGATTATTTGACAAATTTAGGAGGTTAAAATTATGACAACATAGCTGTGGTCCTCCAAGAAATTACTCGCTCTTTATTTTCTTACATCTCTTTTTCTGGTATCGGGGGACTTTGGGTCACAGCTAAATAGTTTATGTGTTCATTTCCTAAAATTTCAGTCTCCCGAAAGTGTGCCTTCCCTGGATTATTGTTAATTCCATCAATTTGTAACACATATTTAGGTCATATCCTCCGCAAGTCTTTATGATACATCCCATTCAGTTTTGTGTGTACAGTTGTGAGCTTTATTGCTTAACAAACACTTCATCTACTCTCCCATAATTTATATCTGAATAGGTTTATAGATCTCGGATTCTGCTCATTGTGCAGTTAATTCTGCAACATACTATCTGTTTGCTGTGGGGTTGCATTATGTGCTTTCAGTACAATTGAATTTTTTTCTTCCTTGGGAGTTTTATAAAATGGTTTCTGAATATGTGATGCATGCATTAACAAGGTGAATGTGATCTTTATTTCTTTTATGACTGTTTCTACTCAATGGCTAATAAAAGAGTAAGGATGTTAAACAGAAATATACCCTTGCAATGTTATTTTTACGACACAATGCTTTCACTTTAAGGAAAAGAAACAACAATGGGTCTGATCCCATGCCACGTGCATGCAGCCATGAATGCATGCGCAAGTGCAGAGTTTGCTTGCATGCAGCAAGCCCCATGCCATGAGATGCCCATGGCTTGCATGCGTGTATGTGCACCCATGACGCATATGATGGGGTATTATAGGATCAGCCCCAATGAAGCCAATCCAAGGCCACATACTAGAGCCAAAATGGGCAGCACAGTTACTATACCCCGCGGGTATATTAATACCAGGTAATATCGGCATTTTGTGAGTAGTCTATTGGGTGCCTGGTTAGTACCCAAACCCTACGTCGGGGACCCGATTACCTGAAAATATTAGGTAGTACTGTTACTGAGTTACCAATCTTGGTAAAATGGTAAGTCAGTACAGGAATTAAAGACTGATTGATAAATCAGTTCCAGAAGTCATCAAAACATACCAGAAGTTATAAAATTGGGATGAAAACCGGTCTATCGGTATATCGGGTAGCCCGTCGGGCACTAATCAACTACCGATTGATACCCGATGTCACTGGGTGAGGTTGAGTACTTCAGTTTTGATGGGTATACCTGTTTTGTGGGTGCTTATTTCATCTCTAGTACTTGCATACCAAGCACATCCATGCAGTGCATGTGCATACCAAGTGCAGAACGTGTGTGCATGGGATGCACACATGATGCTTGGTGTGCACACGGTGGGTGTGCACTCTATGCTTGGTGCGCACAGCATACATGTGTGAACCTGGGATAGTGCCCAACGTTCATTAGAATGTTGTTGAATACTGCGGTCATCCCCAATGACTAGTCAAAAGCAACCATGCTCCTTGGCAGTCGATGGCTTGTGTGAATTAGCTCATGAAATAAGTTATGGTACCTCAGCTTTCCATGTGGAGGTGGAGCCCTGAGTGGGAAGCCCTAGAGAACAGAGTGCTATAGTGTTCATGTAAATCTGTGCAGGCTCACGTCTTAAAAGACGATAGGTATATAAACCAGGGGTAGGAAAACTTTTCCCTCTAGGGGCCACTTTGAAAATGAGTACAGCCTCCAAGAGTTGCACAGAGGTTGGTGATGGAGGCACACAAGGGGTGCACTAAGGATGGAGAAAGGAAGAGGAGGGTCCAGATCATGGAACTCTTCCATGGATCAATCTCCTATCCTTGGGGGCAGGCCCTCTTTGCTGCTGCTTTCCCCATAGCTCAGTCTTTCAGTGCTTTGGGCTAGGAAGAGATGTAGTGGACAGATCTACTGCAAAGGGACCAAATAATAACTGCATTGACTGTATTCACTCCCCTGAGCTTTAGGGTCCCCATCATGGCCTAAAGAATGAACTAACATGGGACTTGAGCCAAGTCAGTTGAAGAAAACAGAAAACCTCCCAATGTGTTTTATGGACATTGGACTGGGGTCATTCTATGCACTGATTGTGCAACCAAGCTTTAAGATTTCTTTGATTTTATAGTGCAAAGCACCCAGACTTTAGCAGGCCTCCCTCATTAAACAGAAGGAATGGTATATCCTGCAGGGTGGGGATTAGTATAACAAAATCCACACAACCGAGGCGAGTAAGGCAAGGGGGCAATGGGGCATGGGTTCCCACTTTGTCTAAAGCAGTTCCTCTGTCCCTGGCGTAAATGATTTGTACACTTTGAGGCTAAGTCAGGCTTTTTCTTTTTGGCAGCTGTGAACACTGGCAGCCTGAAATGCTGGAGCAGGCCAGCTTTGATTTATACACCTAGAGTAGTTTCCAGTCTCTTGGTTTACCACGGTTACCTTGCTAAACCTCCCAGATGAATTTCCTAATGCACTTTACCTGCTCACGCACATTCTAAATCTTACATCCTGGCAGGCTGTGCATAAAGATGTTATTAAAAACACCAAGTCTCCATTCAATGTCTTGGCCTACTAGGTGTAAGGATAAAGCGCTCTACACTGGAACTGTGTTCTTCTCCCGGCTGGCATGGACTAATATCTTTGCACTGGCACTTGCTTATAAAGCGTGGATTAGTTTCTCAGTGACAGCAGCAAAGACTGTTCTGGGTACTGTTTGGAGAAACATGGTAAGCAATTTGAGCCATGTTACAGTTTTGGAGGACAGTTTCCCTGAAGGTCTAGAGATGATGGGTTTCAGAATATTAGCATTTGTATTACTATTAGGGATAGGATTTGGGGTTTTGGATAGAACTCAAATAGCCAGAAAATGGCCATTTTGGTTTTAAAACGGTAAACCAAAATTCCGGTTAATTTTTCAGTTCTGGCATTCTGAGGGTTTTACATTGATTTTTCCAGGTTTCTTCTCATTGACTTCAGTGGGAGAAAATTCCACTGAAGTCAATACCTACAATCCCAAACCCCTCCGCGCGGGATCTGTGTGGATTCCGTGTGGCACAATGTCTCCACTATGGACTTGCATGCAGTTTGCGCACATGCGTGTGTTTGCTGGTTTCACATGGGTTCCGCAGGCCATGGGATGGCACCACCAAGAAAACAATGGGGGGGATCAATGCAAAAAAATCTGAAAAAAATGAAATCGAAATGAGATCGGAAAATCAGAGAACTGAAAAAAAACCAAAAACCAAAAAACCTCCAGGAGTCTGATCTTCAATTAACAATAAATAAACAATCCCTGGATCTGTGGTCCCTACATTTTTGTTTGCGACACCATTTTGAGACTAAAGTATAATTCTGTGGTCACAGAGAGCAATGAAGAAAGGCAACATATAGCAAATATCATTAAGATTGTGACCCATTAATGGGTGGTGTGATGAGAGATGAAATAGATAGGGAAAAATGATCTGTGGTTAAAATCCGGTATCCTGAACAACTTGGTGGTTATTCAGTAATGATCCAGTAACTGTGAAGGTTAACCGGAATAGTGGATATTACCATCTGATGATTACCATTTACCAAATTACCATTCACCACTTACTGCATTTCTATTTACCACATTACTGAATAACTGGACAAGTCTAGACAGGAGGGAGTATGGATAGTACACATTACTTGTTTCAGCTTTAGGTGTGACCTGCTTGACGTCCAACTCCTGGCCCACAATTTGAGAACCTCTGCCATAAATATTGTTTGAAAATGCCAGGAGTGGAGGTGGAAGTTGCGGCTGAGTTTTCTGTCTGTCAGGCATAGCACCGTCACCCCCTTCACCTCCACTCTCTGCCTGACAGATGAAGTGCATCCCCTTTAATAACTGCAGATCAGAGACAGTCAAGGAAATGAGCCACAGCTGGCTGCACTGGCAGCAGCTTACATAAGCCTCTGGAAGCTTACTACTGGTAATTGAGCTCATGCTCAAAGTGTACTCTGGCCGCTCTGATCTTCCAGTCCTGTGATCCTGAAGATCTCTGGTTGTCAGTTAAGTGTCTTGTGTTTTTGTTTGTTTCTTGTTTCTTGCTCCCCTTGTGCCTCCCTTTCCCTGGGTTTCCAGTGCACCTTGTCCTTCCCCCCTCTGTCCTTTGTGTATTAGATTGCTAGCTCTCGTCTATCCTCCTCTTTCTATCCCGCCTTCTTTCCTGGGCCCTCCTAGTATCCTCTTATTCCCCTAGAATTATCCTCCACAGAACCTGCACTCCTAGTCCCTGGGATTATAGGATGTGTTCTGAGTATTTCCCCCCACCTGATGAGGTTTCTTTCTCCACTTGGCCTGTATTCTGCATCCTCCCCAATGATGAGGATTGGCTTTGCCTGAATCAGACTGCTATTGTCCATCCTGAGGGGAACCTTTCACCACAGGGGCACCTTCAAGAGGAACAGTGCAGCCCTCGAGGGATGTGACCTCCAGTTACCCCTCCATACCCTACCACTGGGGCTGATCCCAAGCCCTGCAGATCCTGTGCACAGCTGCATGTGTGTGCACGCAGAAACCACACATTCCACCATTGCTGGCACATAATGCCACATGGAAAATGTCTGCATGTGCATGCACATAGGGGATCTGCAGGGCTTGGGTTCGGCTCCACTGTATCTTTTGAAATGCTTGCCACTGTAATATTTGGAGTTAGATTATGTACATAGTATTACTGTATCAGGACACTGTGATTTCAAAGATGTTGGAAGAGGAGATGCAAGGATGGGGGCTATCAGAAACTATGGGTTAAAACAAATAGGACTATAGCCCACAATAGCTCCCAACAAATGTGTGTCCACCTGCCCATTTATTAGGCGGTTGCTAGATGTTAACCCCCACCTGCCCCTCATCCACCACCCACCCGGCCCTCAGCCCCCACTCATGGCACGGTTTGGAGAATCCCAAGCCTGGTGTGTGCGTAAATGCAGACTGATGTGGGGTAATGTGCCCCTCCTGTCAATTAGGGTATGCACAGCCTCTGTGCATGTACAGGTCTGCTAGGAGCATAGAGCTCTTGGTGAAGTGCCTAGAGTGGACTGATAAGTGAGCATTCTCTCTGCTCTCACAAGCACTTATAATAATAATAATATTTATTTGCGGCCAAAGCCAAATCAAACAGATAAACAGACAAAACATACAAACAAGACTTCTCCCAGGAGAGGGGAGTACAGTAAACCTCATGCCTCCCCTGCACCCCCATGGAAACCCGGAAGATCACACTATAATTACAAACAGAAATATGTCAACATGCCGCAATCCCTCACTCTTAATCAATAGGTTGCCTGAACTTTAAGAAAAATGTGCGGAGACTCAAAGTTGCCATAAGAAACTGGGCGACAGCACTAGTAATTTGAGGGTCCTCATCCCCCAGCGCCAGATGAAGAAGATTCTGTTCAGTTCTACCCAGATATCTCTGGAGAAAAGTAGAGAGATACTTGGCGCGAATGCGGTCATACAGATGACAATTAAATAGTACATGCTGAACCGTCTCAACACTTTGTACATCAAAGGGGCACAGCCGTTTGTCAAAAGCTAATGCCCTCATTCGCCCCTGCAGTAAGACTGTTGGCAAGGCATTCAGCCTTGCACATAAAAACAAATATTTCCCCCGTGACACTATGACTGAAGATAAATAACCAGCCATGGTCGGAGATGGTCTAATAAAACAAAGATAATCTGTCACGTGTGGTGTAGCTCTAATCCTTGCTATCTCCTCCTGAGAATCCTGATCATATAACCTGCGGATAATCTCAGTCATCATTTCCCCCAGATCTTTGCCAGCCCAATAATCTAGATGGAAACCTAACTTGCTGAGGAATAACTCCACTACTCGCTGCCAAGGACTCTTAAAAGTATCCTCCCTCCAATACCTTATCAACTCCCGGTCCTGAGTTGTATATAACCTGGCCCAAAATATCAAGACTAGGGCCCAGGCCTCCACGGACCATCTATGCTGATGGCCCTAATGACCGCAAAAGGGGTACCCGATGGAATCTTCAAAAGATACTGGAAGAAACATGCCTGGAGGCTATTAAGTTTCCCCTCCAGGGCAGTGGCATAGGGCAACCAAACTTCGGCCCCGTATAAAAGTTGGGCTTGAATCTTGGTGTGTAGCACCTTGTCAGCAGGAGCTATTGCCCTTTCCCCCATGCCAGAAAACAACCTGGCAAGAGAGAAAGAAGTTCCTTTTACAAGAGATACAGCATTTTCCACATGCCCCCTTCAGGTCCCTGTCGAGTGAAAAAGCAATCCCAAGTAACGGAATGACTTCACTTGAGAAATAACTTGTTTGCCCACCCTCCACTGGGTCACCTGACGAGAGCTAGAAAATAGCAGAATGTGGGATTTTCCATAATTTATCTTGAGTTCACTCTGAAGACAAAAATTAGAAAAGCAGTCAAGCTGCCGCCTTAACCCCACCTTTGTTTGAGACAGGATAGCAATATCGTCGGCGTAAAGTAACGCGCCAACAGAATGCTCAGCCAATTTGGGGGGGTGAAAAGAAGGCGAAGCTAACAACGGCACTACCCCATTAATAAAAAGGTTGAAAAGGAGGGGTGCAAGCACACAACCCTGCATTACACCTGAACGAGTGGAAATGTCCCCCGTAAGATGACCCACGGCATCAAGCTTAACATCAGTCTTAACAACCAAGGTGGTATTGGTACGGAGCAGGCGAAGTAGGGAAAGTAAACGTTGGTCCATACCCATAGAATCCAGCCTCTCCCACAGAAGAGACCTATTTACTTTGAATTTTTAGTTTGATTTTGGAGCGCTCCAAAAACTGAAAGAAGGAAAGACACAGTGGGGGCAGCTTCCTGTAGCTAGAGTTCACCGCGACTGTGAGTCATGAGGTGGATGACCGGAGTGCAGTGCCTGCCCATTTATTAGGTGTGCCATGCTAAATCGTGTGAGTGGGTGCTGAATAGACCAAACCTGAACTCCTGTGGGCTATTAACTTGTTTGTTTTTAGCCTACTGTTGAAGAAAGGATCTGTGCATTTGCATTTCCTTGCTATACCTGTATGTGGAGAGCCACCACTAAGACAAAATGCTCCTTCATGATGCTTCTCACCCCTTTATTGCATTTCTACAGAAACACTCCAAATTAACTGCTCACAGTAGTGAACCGTACTGGCTCTTTATTATATACCTCTAAAGGCAATTTTACCATTCTTTTTTATTAGTGTTAACAAAGGGCCCAAATGAGATGTAAGTAAGGGATGTTATGTTTTAAATAAAAGTTTAGGTAATGTGCCACAGGGAACCTTAAGTTAAAATGAGCTTTTATATTTTTGTGAAGAATGTAATCAGTATTTTCATGATTGTGGTTGCTACATTACTGTTACTAAAGAGTTTATTATTCCACAGGGGATACTGCTCTCTGGTATTACATGCCAAAAGACCAAAAGAGATACTAGGCCAGTACTATAACTGAGTTTAAAAGAGGTTTGGACAAGTTTCTGGAAGATAGGTCATTAGTAGCTATTAGCCAGACAAAATCAGGGAACATGACGGGAGCCAGGGGAAAACAACAGGGAATGGATCCCCCATCGTGACCTGTTGGGTGCTTCTCCCAAGCCACCGTGATTGGCCACTGTCGGAGACAGGATGCTGGGCTAGATGGACCATTTGTCTGACCCAGTATGGCACTTTTTATGTTACGTTCTTATGTTCTTATCTACTGGTTCCTTAAAACTTAATAAAGGCCTAGGAAAACATGAAGGCTGAACTGAATCAGGCATATCCTATTCAAAAATGGAATTTGAAGATTAATTTCTGCTAACAGGAGGCAGGCCCCACCCGGCCCTGGGGGGGCAGCCCGGGCACCCTGGAAGCCCTCCACCAACCACCCCCATACCCCACAGGGCACAGAATGCCCTGGCACCAGAGGCAGGTGGGTGAGGAGGCCAGCGCACTGAAGTCCAGGCAGCTGCCAGAGGACCCAGGTGAGGCACACAGGTGGGGGGGGAGAGACCGGGAGGAGGACCCGGGATATGCAAGGTGGGATGGGGTGCCCGGAGGGGTGAGGGAGGGGGCGGGCACCATTGGCGGCAAACGACTAACCACTATGTAATCTACAGGACAACCGGAGGGACCACAGCAACCCGGGCCCCCAGCCCAGCGGATGAGGGAGCACCAGGCATGGGTACGGCACCAGAGGGAGGACCAGGCAGAAGACATTGTCCGGACCACCACAGAACAGGGGGAGCAGATGATTGCGGCTGTGGACCACATGGAGGCAGCCATAGTGCGCTCCCTGGAGCGGGCGAAGGCAAGGGATCAGAGGCTCCAGGCAGAGGTGCACCTGGAGCAGAGGCGGGAGCGCAGGGAACACAGCAGGCTGGTAGAGGCATCTGGGCGGCTGAAACAGGCCATCGAGGGGATGGTGCGGGAGCATTCAGCCAAGATGAACAGGTCCCATGACATTGGGACCTCCCTGCTCCTGCACGCGGGCACTATGTGCGCCTATGTCATGGCAGCCATCCCGCCGGACACCCTGCCTGCCCAGGGCCCCGTGCTGGGCCCTTTGGCACCACCATCACCTCCCCAACCTCCTCAGCCACCTCCACACCCACAGGGGCCACACCTCCACCTCCCAGTCCCCGCTGGCATCCGGAGGGAGCAGCCACCCAGGGAGGCCCCCTGGGTTCAGGGTCCCCCCTCCCTCCCACTGCCCCCTGTCCCTCCAGACACCAAGGCATCAAAGGACACAGTTGGGGACATGGACAGCGGAGGGGAGGGGATCTTCCACAGCTCTGTGCCTCCCACAGGGTGCTCAAGGGGGCGTCCGAGGAAACGCGGGGCCCCGGGGAAATGAGCAGGAAGTGGGAGGGTGGTCTAAGGGGGGCATGTTGGGGGTGGGGGCACGGGTACACGGGTGATCTAATAAACTCACGGATGACACAGCTGCCTCCTGTGGTCAGTTCAGGGGTCCGGAGGTGGGGGGGTGGACCATGCCCATATAGGGCCTCGCACGGGAACCCCCTCCGGGCCCCCTGGGGGGTGGGCCAGAGGGTGGGCACGCTCATGCCTGGGCCTCCTGGCTGATGTGCTTGGCTAGGCCGGCAAAGATGCGTTTGGCATAACGGTATTCCCTCGGGTTGTCTGCGCTAACGTACAGAGGCACAGGGATGGGAGGGCGGGTAGGCATGGGGTATTCGAGGGCGGCCCCATCGGTCTTGCACAGATTGTGCAGCACTACGGATGGGTGAACAGATCGCGGTTTGGGTTCGGCCATTCAGTTCAGTTGCGTTTGGTTCATCCGTTCGGGTTCGGCTGTTCGGTTTGGCTGCATTTGGTTCGTCAGTTTGGTTCGGCAGTTTGGTTAGTTCACCGGGTTAGGGTTTGGCCATTCGGTTCGACGGTTCGGTTCAGGTTCGGCTGTTCAGGAAATGTTTTGTTATGGGTGATTTTGTTGTTTTTTATATGGTTTTTTGGTTTTTTATTTGGTTTTATATGGGGGTTTTGGTTTTTTATTTGTTTTTTTTGTTTTTATGTGGGGTTTTTAATTTAATTTTTTAATCTAATATTATATATCTATATCTACACTAAATCTAACTGCTATTAACTATTCTAAATGCTATGAACTAAATGGATTATCTAATAAGTATACAGGCCTACTCCTACAAACACTAAAACTAAATCACTAAC
>QEPC01000412.1:17380589-17409484 GCA_003113815.1 Sphenodon punctatus | reverse complement strand
TTTAAGTTTCATTTCAGTACAAAACTGAAATGAAACTTAAAGCAATCGAAAAATCCTACTCAACGCCTGCTGTTCAGGAACAGTGACTAGCTCAGAAGGTGTTGGGAAGGGGGGAGGCAGATATAGTTTCATTTCTTGCAAGCTTCTCCACCCCTGGTGCCTGGAAGTCTGCTCCTCAGTGACTACATCGCCAGTGATACACCACCCCACGGGTGTGCTGGTTCCCCAGTCTGCCTCTGTCCCCGGTGTTCGCCTCCATGGCTGCCATCCCCATTGTCTGCCTCCGGCGCCCTGACCGCCCCCCCCACTCCCCAGGGTGCTGCTGACCGTCCTCGTTCACCTGTGCCCCCTTCTGCACCCCGCCCCCCCGGGTGCCCATGTGATCTCCGAGTTCTGGGGCCCCCGGACTGCCCCCTGGCTTCCTCCCGGGGGGGTTGTGTGACTTTGGACATGGTTCACTGCCCTGGACCTCCGGTCTCCCCTGAATCGCCCCCTTGCTAGTGCTTGCGTTCCGAGTGTGCCTCCTGGACTGTTCCCGGCCCGCTCCGTGTTCTGTGTGTGCTCCTGCTGTGCCAGTGCCTGGACTGCATGGGGTTCCCCCTGTTCCAGGACTGCCTGTGTTGCTGTGGGGGGGCCGTGCGGGCTGTTCTGTATTGGGGGTTCTGGTTGCCGTTGCCTGTGTCC
Source organism: Sphenodon punctatus (assembly GCA_003113815.1). Taxonomy (NCBI): domain Eukaryota; kingdom Metazoa; phylum Chordata; class Lepidosauria; order Sphenodontia; family Sphenodontidae; genus Sphenodon; species Sphenodon punctatus. The sequence goes on along the minus strand of QEPC01000412.1, from coordinate 17,408,800 downwards.
TGCTGTGCCCCTGTGCCATTTCCCCTCCTCTTCCCTGTCCCTCGCCCCCCTCCCCCCATGCCCATTGTGCCTTGTGTGTTGTCTGTCCCGCTGTGTCTCCCCCCCCCTCCCTTTCCTGTCCGGGCGTGTGTGTTTGTGCTGTGTGTTCCACTGTGCCCTTGCTGTCTGTGTGCCTGTTGTGTGTGGTACCTGGACAGCTCTTCTCCCTCTTCCCCCTTCCTTCCTGTTTCCCTGTGTGGGCATTTCCTTGTGTACCTTTTTGCTTCATTTGCCCTCAGATGGTCATGTCTGTGTCCTGCCCCTCCCCAGCTCCTTCTGGGTGTTTTGACCACGGCCGGGAATCAGCGTCACGTCTGTTGCACCGCCCTGGGCCGTGATCTGGCTGCCCAATTACCTGCCGTGGCCCCACTCCCGTCACATCTGTTCAGGGCTTATATTGACCACGGGGGGGGGGGCGTTGTTCGGTTCACCACCGCTGAGAATCCACTGTGGTGACTCCGGAACGCATAATGTCTGAAATCACCCATAGTATCTGAGCGTTGGAAGGGTTGTCAAGGACTAACTAGTCTAATCCCCTGCTGGTATAGAGGGGACATCTGTAATATCCCCAATAGATGGCTGTCAAGGTATACCAGTTTAGATTCTTCAGATACCAATTGGTAAATCAAGATGAAAAACCAAAAGATTGGGATGGAAACTCAAAATAAATCATGACCGGAAATTGATGTTCTTGGACCGAGAGTTGATATTTTAGGAGTAATACAGGAGTGGCGTGGCAAGTTTCTAACCTCAAGATCTTCACACCAAAATTTTCATACAACCAAGAGCCACAAAACACACATGCATGCACATTGGGGCTGAAACAAGATTTCACCACAATGGAAAATCCCGGTTCCCAATACCGTCAAGGTTCAAATTGAAAACCTCTTGTTACTTGGTAATATTTCAACTGACATTTCATTTCTCTATTTACTGACGTTCTGCTTGTGCTTACTGGGATCCCGTTTACCGCTTTGCCATTTATGCTTTATCATCCTTTTCAGATCCTGAGAGGTAATACCAATGCAATTCTACATTTCTTGCACTCCATTTTCCCTAGTACTTTCTTGTCACTCCTTGTCTGGTACACAGATTCCTTTACTGTAATCTGCGATCCAGTTTCAGATTGATCAAAGCAAAGAGAACAACCTAGAACAACAATGATTGCAGATACTGGAATAGAGGTTAAGGGTACTGGAGGGAAGTTAAGGGGTGGGCTATTCATACAGTGATTGGCTCAGCAATGTGGAAACAACAGATGCAGAAGTAAAACGGTATCCTCAGCAATGGGGTGAGCGCTAAATGAACGGTAAACGGTAAGGGGAGAGTTGGTAAATTGGAATTGTATCTCATTGTATTGCGAGAACTGAGAAATTGCAAAGTATTCAGAAATGGCTGGGAAACTGATCCTGGTTCCTGATATGGCAGAATTTCTCATGAGCAGCAATTAACAGTTCATTTCAGTCCTACTGCACATGTGTGATGCTTTGAAGCATCTCCCAGACTGAATCCCACTTTTTTTTCACCTCTCTGGCTCCACAATTGGCTGGTGGAGCCGGTGCACTGTTCTCATGCTGAGATTCTGAGGAGCAGCTGTAATTCAGCTTCTGAGACTTGGGTTCAAACAAGCACACTTGAACTGCCCCAGAGTCACATGTGACTCCTGAACCACAGTCTGGCCACTTGGGACTAATATATCTCACTGCGGACAAATTACCCCATGGCTTATATTGAAGATCTTACATGTTATGAAGGCCTTTTGTTAACATTAGTACAAAATCACAGTAGAATTGTGTTCAGTGGGATGTTTGTGGTAGATTACAAGCTGGACATGACTCAGCAATGTGATGCAGCTACAAAAAAAAGACTAATGCAATTTTAAAAGGCATTTATTTATTTATTTATTTATTTATTTTCTTCAATTTCTTGGCCACCCCCTTCTGCCATGGCAACTCGGGGCGGCTCACAACATGTTAAAAACATATTAAGTATATATATATACACATAAATGACACAATCAATAAAGGACAGGGTACAATAACCATATAAAACAAGAATAAAATACCCCAGGGTGGAGCTAAAAAAAACCTCCCCCCTCCCTATTCCCCCACCCATCACCCGTCTCCCTCGCCAAAAGCCTGGCAGAACAGCGAGGTCTTACACTGTCTTCGGAAAGAGGGAAGGTCTGGGGCCAAGCGGACCCCTGTCAGGAGGGAGTGAGTTCCACAGCCTCAGTCCAGTCACCGAGAACACCCTCCTCATCATCGCCACCTGAGAAATTCAGGGGACCCTGAGGAGGGCATTCCAAGATGACCACAGGGGCCAATCCAGGACCCGGTGGGTGAGGCGATCCTGCAGATAGGTGGGGCCCAGGCCATATAGGGCTTTATAGGTCAAAACCAACACCTTGTATTGCTCCTGGAAGACAATAGGCAGCCAGTGCAGAGATTGGAGCCCCGGGTAATGTGATCGCAGAAACCTGTCTCCTTAAGGAGATGGGCAGCCACATTCTGCACCAGCTGCAGTCTCCAGACCATAACCAAGGGTAGTCCCACATAGAGTGCATTGCAGTAGTCCAGTCTTGAAGTGATGAAAGCATAGATGAAGGTGTCTAGGTTGGAGTCTGAGACGTACGGCTGAAGCAGACACACCAGATGTAATTGGCAAAATGCGCCCCTCGTCACAGTCTCCACCTGGACATCCAGGGGAAGCTGTTAGTCCAGGAGTACCCCCACACTATGAACCTGCGGTACTAACAGATGATGGACCCCATCAATGACAGGTACCACGACTCTCTAAGCCCCTCCCACCAGCATCACCTCCATCTTGTCGCATCACCTCCTTCTTGTCGGGATTCAGCCTCAGACGGCTCCCTTTCATCCAGTCCCACGCAGCCGTCAGACACCAGGTAAGCACCGAGACTACCAGGCCTGGGTCAGTTGAAAAGGAGAGGTAAATTTGGGTGTCATCAGCACATTGATGACACCATACACCAAACCCTCTGACAGCCTTACCCAAAGGTTGCATGTAGATCTTGAACAGGAGAGGGGACAGAATAGAAACTTGTGGGACTCCACACATGAGGTCTCAGGGAAATAGATGTTGAGCAATCACCCAGAACCACATTTTGAGTTCTCCCAGCCAGGAATGAACAGAACCATTTAAGAACATTACTGCCCACCCAGACTCGGTTCCACAAGTGGGTCACCAACATCTCATTGTCAACGGTATCGAATGCAGCTGAGAGATCTAACAGAATCAACAGGGTTGTCCAACCTGGTCCAACTCACAGTAGAGGTCATTGACCAAGGTCTCAAGTGCAGTCTCAGTGCCAAGACCCGGACAAAAACTGGACAGCGAGGGATCAGAAAACTGGCATGGTCTAGGTGACCGTGAAGCTGCTGAGGCACCACCTGTTCAATAACCTTCACTAAAAAGGGAAGGTTAGAGACCAGCTGATAGCTAGCCAGGGAGCCAATGTCAAGTAATGGTTTCTTGAGAAGAGGCCGCACCACCACCTCCTTGAGGCAGCCTGGCACTCTGCCCTTCATAAGGGAGGCCTTGACAACCCCAGCAAGCAACGGCCCAACGTCTCTCCCGGCTGACCTTGACCAGCCAGGATGGGCATGGATCTAGTTCACAAACAGGTGGCTCTAAGAGTCCTAGGACATCCTCTGCACCAGCGGGTGACACCCACTGAAACTGATCCCATAAAATAGGACAAGGTGGGGCTTCCATTACCTCTTATTCTCCTACTGTAGCAAGCTCAGCATTGAAGTTGTGTTGAATTTGAGCTATTTTATCCACAAAAAAGTTGATAAACATGTCACAGCGTGCAATGGAAAATTCCAGTTCCAGGCAGAGGGAGGCCAGACTGACCAGCCCCCTCACCACCAGGAAAAGCTCAACTGGACATGACTTTGCAGATGCTATGAGACCATCAAAGAACCACTTCTTCGCTGCCCACACATCCATGCCATAGGTTTGTAAACTAACTCTAATGCAAGCATTCTTTTTAAATTGGCAGAAGCAATAATTCCACTCTATTCAGCACTGGTCAGACCTCACCTAGACTTAGTCCAGACTGACCTGGTGCATGTTAGCAGCTAGCCTGGGCTTTAAACTTAGCAAATGGCTAAGCTCATAGCCTGGGATACTGCCTGTCTGACTGGGCAAGAGCAGGCAACAGCAGGCTATCACATTTGTTTAGCCAACTGTTCCAAGCCAGGCCTGTGGCACTGCCATGACTGACCACCATGAGGGGGACTGGGAGCAGTGTGGAGGCTGGGTTGGCCATCGGCACGGCCATTTAGCCAGGCTGCCCAGGTACCCTAATTCATTTCTCTGTGGGGTAGATTTATACCCCAATATGGGGTAGAAATGTACCCCAAGGGGTTCTTATGTTAGTTGACACATTCAAGCAATGCAAGTGCCAAAGACCGGGGTAAAAAATCTACCCCATGAGACACACAATGATGTATTTTTCACAAGTTAAGCTGTCCACTTTAATGGTGGACAATTGTCCTATAAGTGTATGCCTTCTGTAAACAGTAGACTTTCAGGTTTCAGCAAGAGAAAGACCTTAATGTCACCCATATTTTGAGTGTCAGAAAGAACAAGAAAAGAAATAAGATGCTCATTGCAATCAGCAGGATTCCTCCCACTAATTCAGTGTGGTTCGGATCAGACTACAAGATAATCATACTGGAGAAAAGTGTTTAAGTCATTCATGCTCTGAGTATACTACCTGTATGCTCTATGCTCTGAGTAATTATTTTCAGATGCAAAAGAAGGCAAGGTGGAAGGCATTGGCAACATGATATCTATAAAACATACTTCATGCCATCGCCCAAACTTATTTTCTTATGACAGTATCATGTTCAAAACATAAGACCACACAAAATTACTGTTCCTCAGTACCAAGAGGAACTTAGTGATACTGTTTATTTTAATAACTGATGGTCTGTTTACATTCATTTTCTGTATGAATGTACAAATCTACGGGTGATATAGATATTATGAGAAAGCAACCCATGTTCCATATTTTTTTCATTTAAGCCAGAGGTGGGGAACCTCAGGCCTGGGGCCAAATACAGCCACAGCTACTTTTTATGTCTCTCCTTCCCAGCTCCTGGATCTGCCCCCGCCTGGATCCAATTTCTACCCCCAAGCACTGAAAGACTGAGCTCAAGGCAAGGGAGAAGAGAGGAGGGCATGCACAGAAGAACAGGGAACAGACCCATGGCAAGGGTCTGTGATTTGGACCCTCCACTTCCTACATGAACACCTTACGTTCCTCCCCCCCAACCAGCTGTTTTGTGCCCCAAGAAGCTTGTAGTAATTTTCAAAGTAGCCTCGGAGAGGGAGAAGGTTCCCCACCCCTGGTCTAAGCTATCGTATTCTCCTGCTTTCTGTAGCTTTCCTGTTTTTGCCAGGGAAGTGCTGGCTTGACTCCTGCTATAGAAAGAATAATCGTAAATCTGCATGGAGTTCATGATGTTTAGTTTCTTTTGGAGCTGGGCCAAAGAATAAGCCTTTCTCCAATACAGACTCTACGTGTAGGTTCAAGCAAGAATTTATTTTATTTATCCTTCCAATCGAGCCTGGATTAAGCAGTTCAGGGGCTTCTGGTGACACCGAGCCACGCTGCCACTTACGATATGCTTCTCAATCGCTAAAGCCGAGCCGAAGTTGCCCCTAAAGGTAGTGTTGTGTTTGTGTGGATTGTGAGGTGGTGAAACAAGGTATCTATCCAGCTTTCGGTCTGTCCTCCAGCAGGGCATCCCTGTGGAACAGGTATTGGAGTGGGTGGGTGGGAGTACCTTGGCTGTATGATATTATTCAAACAGCCGCCCTCAAGGATTGTAAGTGTCTAGCATGGGTTTCTGTGGGGGACTGTCTATTTTCCAAAAGATAAAACTATAAATAGTGGGATGGCTAAGGCGGAGGGGGATGACGTTATATTTTATTGTTTTCTTGGAAGAAGGACCTGGCTGTGGCTGGATCAGAACAGCTTTTCTGTTTTCACATAATGTTTCCATGTTTTCCTAACAGCAATTAAAATTCTTATGTAACCATTTTGCCGCCTAATGCGGCAAATGGCATGTACAAATGTCAGCTACTGTTCTTCTCATACACAAATGGGTGCTTCCATTTTGCACATGCACGGCATGGAGGCTGCCATATTGTGCATGTGCACTAGGCGGCAAAATCATTCCCATCAGTCGTGTGAACTGGGAATCAGAACGCATTCCGGGACACGTTTCGCTGGATCCATCAAAACAACCAGATTCCATAGGTCTCAGTCCACAGCTTTGTATATTAGAGTCTTCACATGGACCAAGGCAAAAGGGCCAGGTTGGGGTAGACATAATGACGGTCTGAGCCTATTGGGCTTGGACTGGGTCTGGGGTGGTCTGATTCCTCACCATCATCTCATTCAGCCATGCCACTTGTGGAGTCTGATGCTGTCACAGCACTCCATAAGGCACAGGGCTGCTCTGAGCCAGAGCCTGGCCAAGTTGGGTTCAGACATAAAAAGAACCTGAACTTTCAGAGGTGAGGTCCAAGGTTAGCGCTCTGATCAATCTAGGATTTCCAGTCTGAACAAAGATCTACTGTATATACACAGGGGTTCTCAATCAGTGGTTTGGGACCCACTGAGGGGTCCTGGCAAGGTCTTAGGTGGATCCCAGGCCTTGGGAGTCTACACATCCTGGCGTGTCTGTGTTGTGTCCCCTGCCATGTCCCCTCATGCTGCTTTGTCTGGCTTCCTTACTGTGCTGTGGAAGGTGAGGGGCAGGATATGGAGAAGGGAACCATTTCTTGCTGCAGCTTTCCTACCTCTCTGACCTTTCCTACCTTTCTCACCTCTTTCTGCTTCTGATTGCCCCGTGCCGACTTCCCGCTGCTGCTGCCTGGTCACTCCTGTTCCTGGATTTTTGTTTTTTAATTTTTAAGATGTTTCCCAGATTTTTTTAAAAATATATATTTTGATGAGTCTAGCCCCCCCCAAAAAGTCACGAACCACTGAACTAGTAAGTGGATAACATGCTAGACTTGGATCAAGGAGACCAGAGTTGAAATCTTGCCTTAGCCATACATTTGGTGGGTGGCCTTGGACAAGTTGCTGTCTCTCAGCCTCAGCTCCCCATCTGTAAAATGGCTCACAGGGTTGTTGAATTAATAAATTATTAATAGATTAGGTGTCGACAGAGGGAGAAAAGATGTCCTGCTATTTGTCAGACTAATAAAGATTCTTTCAGGTCACTACAAATAGCTTCTAGTGGGGAGGTCTGTACATGGAACTCTTGTGCAGTTCTACGACCTTGATTTCACCGACAGTTGTGAGAGAGGCTGCTGAATCGAAAACAGCTGTTTCTGAATCTACAGCAAATGCCATCCAAATGCGAATATTGCTGGATGTTCATTAGAGTTTCTGAGCCCGGGACACATTTTGGGATTCTGTTGCTTTTTGAATTGCAGGTGGCAGTTTTCCACATAATTTTTCGGTACTTACCATCGTTTTTCAGTACATACCATTTTTTGGTGTTTTTGTGTCCCGATGTAATTTTCCCAGCTCCTGGTCCCATTCATTTTGGGCTTCCGTGTACTTTTCTCCTAGTCACGGAAAGAGAACAAACGGTGGGATTAAAGGTGAAAAGGGTAGCACATTTTCTACATGTGAGCAATACCTGCATTTTTAAGTAGTCTCTCAGGTGCACGCTAGCTACCTGAGTTCTGAGTTGGGCAGGAGATTATGCCAGAATACCAGGTATTACTAGGTATATGCATTACAGATATGGATCAATCCGTAACAGACTGAAATGGGCCATTATGGATTGACCCAAACTAATCTGAACTCCATCTGTGCAAGTTACAGACCTGGAGTTACAGATCCCTACTCCTACCCCCCTCCCAGAGCTCTGGCATGTACTTACCAGCCTTGGAGGGCTTGATTGAAGCTTCGCCGACCTGCTGCTGCTGTGGAAGGGCTCCGAGCAGGCTCCCTTGCCACAGCTTGCTGCCGAGCTCCCTGCTCCTCAGTCTGCATGTGCAAAATGGCCACCAGGACCATCACCTGGGATCACCAGATCCCAGGTGATGGGGGTGGGGGAAGTAGGACTGGGACCAGTTTCCCACTGACTTCAATGGGGTCCGAATCCGAATCCAATCCATAATGGACTGAAAATTAGAGTTCTGAATCCATAACAGTTTTTTTAAAGTAACTCAGTACTGAAAAATACTGTGTTACTGATTCACCATTTTAGCAGTTGGTAAATGGCAAATCAATACCAGAACTCAGAAAAAAATAGGTACTGTCAATTGAAAAGTCAGTACCAAAGTTGGAAAACTGGGGTGATAATGGTAAATTGGTACCTCTGGCAGCATATACTGACACTAATCAACAGGGTTCCTAGTTCTCTATTACAAAAAATTGGAAATTCTCTGGGTGAAAAACCTAAAACCTCTGATTAAAAACACCAAAATCTGTGGGTTTCGGCCATTAAAATTAGAAAGTGTTTATTGCAAATAATTCATTTTTTGTGTCAGTTTGATGCACTGGTTGCCACTGCCACTCAAATAACAAAATAAAACAATATCCCATACTAACCAGCCCCGTAACGGAGCACATGTCTCTCCCTCTGCAGGTGTAGAGGGGGTGCTGCCCCCTTCTCTCCGTGAGCCCTGGCATGGCCCCCAACATACCTCTGCCTCACCAAAAGCCAGGTGTGGCTGTTTTCTCATGACAAATCTGTTGTCTCAGACACAGGCGCACCTCTAAACCTCCACAGAGCTTCTGCCTCCTTTCATTTTTTGCTGCTGCCAGTGAGTTTTTGTTTGCAGAAATTTCCCAGAAAAACCTGGAATTCCACGTTTTTCTCTGTGAAAACAGGAATTCTCTGGTTTTCTCTGATAAAATGGGAATTCTGCATTTTTCTTTGATAAAACAGGAATTCCATGATTTTCTCTGGTTTTCCACGCTAAATGGAAAACTAGGAATCCTGCTAATCAGATACGAATTAGTATCCAATGTTACTGGGCCAAGTCGAGTACTGCAATTCTGATGGGTATACACACATTTTTGAGGATAATCATTTCAGCTCTAGATGGGAGGAGGAGAAGGCTGTGGCTCAATTTTCATTTCAGCTTTCATTTTTGCTTACAAAACTCCCTTTATTTGGGGGTTTTTTGTAAACCACCCAACTGGTTTTTGCAAAATGGCCACCGGGGCTGTTCTATGCATGCGCGTCCTTATCCAAATGAGTGCCAGCAGTGTTGACATCCTTTTGGAAAAGGGAAGCCAGTCTGCATATGTGCAGAACAGCTGCCCCTTTCCAAAATGGTGCTGATGTTGCCATTGTCATTTTGGAAGAAAGTCACCCATGCGCAAAATGCCCCCAGCAGCCATTTTGCATATGCACACTGATTTTTTAAAATAAAATAAAGGGAAAAAAACAAAAATGGCTGAAAGCAAATGACAATTGGGTCCGGCAGCAGGAGCAGCAGCGGCGGTGGGTCCAGCTCTGGCAGTGCTCCGGAGCACTTCAGGCCTCTTCAGTTCCCAGAAGGCGTAGAAGAGGCCTGAACCGCTCCGGAGAGTCGCCGGAGCTGGACCCGCCGCCGCTGCTGCCGCCGGAGCCAAGGCCAGAGCCCCAGCACCACCAGGTAGATCAATCCCTGGGGTGTGTTTTTAGTTTGTTTTTCTTTAAACATTTTACCAGGATGGGCAGGGCGTGGGGGGGAGGTGAGCCCTAGTGCCCCTTCCACCCACAGAGCCTGGAGGGGGGAGGGAAAACTGGGTTCCCCCCTGCCTGCCCGAACGGGTTCGGTGAACCCAAACAGGTTTGGGTCAAACAGCCCAAACCCAAATGGTTTTGGGGGCAAACCCCGAACGGGCCAAACCCCGAACCACCTAGTGTTTGCACCTCCCTAGGGGGACCTCAATATTCACACCGATGCGGTTCTCGGAGGAGCCAAGCATGAGTTCATGCCCGCCATGGCAACCATGGGCTTGTCGCAGAGGGTCAATGGCCCGAGACATCTTGGAGGACATACCTTGGACCTTATGTTTTGCACTGGCCTTGAAGTGGGTGCTGTGTTAATGGGGGAGATATCAGCTGTGCCCTTGTCATGGATGGATTATTACCTCCTGCAGACCTCCCTTCTAGCATTCATCTGCCCCCGAAAGGGTGTGGAATCTATTCAGATGGTCTGTCCCCAGAGGCTGTTGGACCCATTGCAGTTTCTAGGTGCTCTGGGGGAGTTAACCCCTTACCTTGATGACCCTCTCATTGATGACCTCATTAAGCTATGGAACACCTTGTTGATGGAGGTTATTGATTGGATGGATCCCAGGCATCCATTACCTAGGCAAGGCTCCTCAGACCTCCATGGTTTTCTGAGGAGCTGCGGATGCTGAAGCAAGATGGGTGATGGTTGGAGCGACGGTGGCATCGTTCTCATGCTGAAGCCGACAGATTGTGGCATAGAGATAGTTTATGAGCCTATGTCGTGGCTATGCGGGTAGCAAAGAGGGAGTTCTTGGCTACCCTCATAGCGTCTGCAAAATCCCATCCGGCGGAGCTGTTCCAGGTTGTGCGGGGGATGGTCAGTCCATCCTCCCTCAACCCTGGAGTTGAGTCATCATCTGCCCGCTGTGACAGTTTGCAGATTATTTTGTGGATAAAATCACTCGTATTCACCACGACTTCGATGCCACACTTTTAATACAGTAGAGGAGGTAGAGGTTGTAGAAGCCCCGTCATGTTCAATTTTGTGGGATCAATTTCAATTGGTGACACCCACTGACGTGGTGGAGGTTCTGGAGGTGGTTCAGGCCACCTCTTGTGAATTAGATCCATGCCCATCCTAGCTTGCCGGGAGACAATGGGGCCATTGCTGGCCGGGGTGGTCAGCGCCTCCCATCAGGAGGGCAGAGTGCCAAGCTGCCTCAAGGAGGCAGTGGTGAGGCCTCTGCTCAAGAAACCATCGCTTGACATTGACTCCCCTGCCAGCTATCAGCCTATCTCTAACCTTCCCTTTTTAGGGAAGGTTTTTGAATGGGTAGTGACCCGACAGCTCCAGGAGCATCTTGACCATGTCAGTTATCTTGATCCCTTTCAGTCTGTCTTCCATCTGGATTATGGCACTGAGACCTCTCTTGTGGCTTTGGTAGATGATTGCCACCGCGAGAAGGATCGGGGTCGATCAACCCTATTGAATCTGTTAGATCTTTTGGCAGCATTTGATACCATTGACCATAGGATGCTGGTGATGCGCCTGTGGGACAGTATGGGGGTGGGCGGAACTGTTTTTGAATGGTTCCGCTCATTCCTGACCGGAAGAACTGAACGGGTGGTACTCGGTGATTGTTTTTCATTACACTGAGACTTCTCATGTGGGGTTCTGCAGGGTTCTGTCTTGTCCCCTCTCCTGTTCAACGTGTATATGCAGCCACTCGGCGAGGTGATCAGAGGGTTCAGGGTGAGGTGTCATCAGTATGCAGCTGACACCAAACTGTATCTCTCATTTTCAACAGATCCAGACCTGGCTGTCTCAGTGCTTGCCCGGTGTCTGACAGCTGTGGGGGACTGGATGAGGGCTAACTGACTGCGACTGAATCCTGGCAAGATGGAGGTGATGGTAGTGGATAAGTCGGTGGAAGTGACAGCTCCCATGGTTGATGGTATCTGTCCTCCACTGACATCCCAGGTATGGGACCTGGGGATGCTCCTCGATCCGCAGCTCCACCTGGATCTCCAGGTGGAGGCTGTGGCGAGGAGTGCCTTCCAGCAGTTACATCTGGTGCGGCGGCTTCAGTCGTTGGTTTCAGTTCCTGACCTGGCCAAGATCATCCATGCTTTTATCATCTCTCGAGTAGACTACTGTAACACGCTCCACGTGCGGCTATCTATGGTAATGGCTCGGAAGCTGCAGCTGGTACAGAATGTGGCAGACTGTCTTTAATGGGACTGGGCTGCTGGGAGCACATTACACCAGTGGTCCGGTCTCTGAACTGGTTGCCAATAGTCTTCTGGGATCAATTCAAAGTGTTGGTTTTGACATATAAAGCCTTACACTGTCTGGGCCCTGTCTACTTGCGAGATTGCCTCACTCCCTGGGTCCTAGACCAGCCCCTGCGATCATGTGGGGATGATCTCATACTGGAAGTCCCCCGGGTTTTCTGTGGGGCCATGCAGAATAGGGCGTTCTCGGTGGCCGGCACACGCCTTTGGAAGTCTCTCCCAGTGGGGGCTCATCTGGACCCGGACCTCCCAGCTTTCTGAAGGAGTTGTAAGACCTGGCTGTTCCATCAGGCATTTGGCAAGGGAGAGGGGTGGGCAGGGGGTGGGGGTTGGTGAGGGAGGGGTTTGGTTTTTAAAATTTCTTTTTTATTGATGTTTTACTATGTTTAATGATATTTTTTAGGGTTTTATTTTTATTTTTATTTTTTTTATGTTGTTAGCTGCCCCAGGTTGCCTGTGGCAGGAGGAGCGGGGTATAAATTTTCAAAATAAATAAATAAATAAATACGAATGGGGTTCCATACATTTTTGTAACTAGTTAAAATGATATGAATTGCAAATCCCTAGCCAGTGCCTACCAAAGTAAGAAAAGTACCTACTAAAGGGCATTTCCGAATAGGAACAAAGAAATGTAGTGAAAATCTGGAAAGTTTCTTCATTGCAGGGAAGGTGGCGAATAGACTGTTTTTGACAAAACGAATCATCATTTTAGCTCTAGGGATGGCATTCTGCTGGAGTTACGTTTTCATCACTCATGTATTTCTGATGTGACATTGCTACATGGCTACAAGGCCATGTCACAAACACAAAATAAAAGAGCCACATTAAATCCTGTGAGTTTGTTTTGCAAGGTTTGGGTGAGCAGGGATGTAGCTATACTCAGCTCCGGGGCCCACATGCATGTAGAATGCATATGCACACTGAAGCAGAGTGCTCTTTCTACACCTGGTTCCATCATTCCCACTTAGCTAAGGCCCCGTGTGGGAGAATAGATTTCCTTCTTTTTCAATCCAGGATCCAAGCCCCGTGATTCTGAACATATTCCTCTGTGACTTGCGAGTCTGGGGTGAAAGAAAGACAAAACAGTAAAGCAAAATTAGCTCAAAACTGCTGAGTTTCACTTGTGAGTTTCTGACTTTAAAAAAAATAATTAAATCCCTGATTTGGAAACAATAACAAGGTTGTGAATATCAGGAAATCATCACTCCTTTATGACCTTTTAGCGATTGAAGTTGCATCCTGTCAGAACCAGGATACTGGGCTGGATGGAACAATAGTCTGACCCATTGCAACATTTTATGACACAAAAAAGGTCCACGCAACAACCTTTCAAATGAAGCTTGTCTGAGTTTGCAACGAAACCTGTATTGAGACAAAACGCTCAGCTCTAACATTCTACAAACTCTCTCTGAGATTATTTTTTTATTTTCCTCCCCAGAAGTGACCTGGGGGATTTTCAGAGCTGCTGTGTGGTGCTACTGTCCCTTGTGGAGGACTAATAGACTGTCATTATTTCCACAGGGAACAGTGAAGGTCAACAGAGCTAGCCAACCCCTGTTCACATGTACCTTCTCTTCGCCAGTCTGGAATAATGTTCCACATAACACTCGATGCAGAATCAGTTCTAATAATGGGGCCTTTTTTATTTAGCTTAGCCCTGTGGGCTAGCAAAGCAGCTCAGCTGAAGAAAGAACCTATAGGGTCAGATGTGTCCTCTTTCAGACACAATTGTATCTATCAGGCATTAGAAAACAATATTTTCCCCCAGCTAGTGGTTTTTAATCCAACGCCACAACTCTGCATTCAGACCCCAAGCAAAATCTCTCTCTCTCTCCCAAGTCCCAGAGTTTTATGCTTTTATAACCCCGCCCTGGAATGCCTCAGTCAGTTAGAGTTGCTTTTAACCCCTCTTTTGCCAAAGACAAAGAACTGTTTTCATACCTCTTTCTTCCTTGTGTTCCTTCTCACTCACTTTGAATTCAATGGGCATCGTTCCATTAACATTAGGAAGTGCTGGTTGTGTGTCCCACCCTGCGAGGAAAGAGAGAAACTGCTGAAATGGCATCCGGCTATGAAACAAAATGCTGCCAATTCAGGTTATACAGGAATGACAAATGGACGCAGGGGATGAAACTCAAATTGCAGTGTGTTATCTCACCCTAGGTATCTGTTAGCTAGCTGCCCTAACAGATACCTGAGGGCTCTGCCCTTTCTCAAGTACTTTGCCAACACTTGAATATCCGTGCCAGTAAAATGCCATTAAAATGAAATTAAATGAAAACTGGATCCAGCCCTCAGCAATGGGTTGGTGACAGCAGTTAACGTGAAACTGAGTCTCATTCTCTTCAATGGAACTCACTCCTGTGCTTGATAATGTCTTCAATGATCATGCCTAGAGCTGAAACGAGTACCCTAAAAATGGGTATACCCTTTGAATTTACAGTACCCAAATTGACTCAAAAATATCAGGTACCAATTGGTACCCAATTGCAAATGGATGTCCCGGAATGTCCTGAAATATTGACTTCCAGTCCTAGAATGTCGACTTCCGGTACCACTCTTTTAGTTTTCCATCCTGATTTACCAACCAGTAACTGGAAAACCAGAAAATTGGTACCCGAAATTACCAATTTTTCGGATATCCTGGCCTGGTGAATATCCGAGATGGTACTTGAAAATGTGGATAATTACTCACAGCAGGTGAGCTACTCTAATCGTGACCAAAAATTGCCTCATAAAATTCAAGTTTGATTGCTGCTGTCTATCCTTTGAGAGGCTGTTTGATGTTCAACTCAATCTTATCTTCTTGAATCTGTTGATCTATTCACATGTTTGTTCCTAGCTGTTCCCACTGCTTCTTTCTTTCTCCTTCAGGAATGGTGGTGAACCTTCAGTTATAATCCCCAAACATACAGGAGCAAATGTAAAGCTGAGGGGGGGAGGGAAGGATTCAGAGACTTTAATAGAAAAACTGCAATTCATAAATATTATGACTACAAGGGAAAATGAACCGCAGCTTGATCGCACAACAAGAATAGCAATTAGGTGCTATGGTTGCTTTCAGTTTAGGTATGCAACGTACGGAGGTAAATACACTGAATGCTAATGGTTTTATAATAGTCTTATTAATTCACACACACAGTTAATGTTTAAGATAAACTCCACATCTTTAGAATAATTTATGCATTCCACTTTTATAGAATTCCAATTGAATGAATATGAACATAATCATTTCGCACAAATGTTCTCTAAGGAGTGTGCACGGAGTATGAAGCAACGCTGAGACTCCCCACAGCTTTATTCATAATGGATCAGCCTATTCATTCCTTATTAATTTAATGGAGTACAACTGAGCGGCCTAGCAGCTTGAGCTTATGAGTGTTTCACAAATGGTTTTTTTTTCTATTTTTTTCCCCCTGTAATCGCTTAATCCTACTGGCTAGGCCTCATAAATTGAATCAGGGAGTGAACTTGGTTTTAATTAAGTCTAAAGAATGAGCTTCTCCGAAAGACGCGACAGTCTCTTAAGAACAGAGCGGTAAAAGGGTGTTTGTCCATACACCCTCAGCAGAACCAGGCCACTATCTCAAGCTAGGAGTGTCCAAAACTGTCCCTTTGATGAAGGAAATGTTGTCGTGTATGGTTTTTAAAAATTAAAATCTCTTTTTTTAATGTTCTTCTGCTTCAGTCAATCAGAGCTATGGAGGGAGAGAACTGCTTATTTCTGCAGGGGTTTTATTACTATAAAATATATTATATTATTATTATTATTATTATTATTATTATTATTATCCTATATTTTCAGTATGGCTCCGGGCAGGTTACACTAAATACAAATATATGCAATAAGCATGCATACATAAAAACATTTAAAACCTTTTCCCACACAGCTAGGGCTGCATCAAATAGGCAAGCCCGTACTTGTATTGAGTTCTAAAGTTCCAAGTTCCATGATCGGGTACTTGATCGGTACTCGGAACATTTTTTCCAAGTACCTGGAAATCTGAACTCCGAAATCCAGACTGGACTCTGGCACTCAGAAACACTTTAATTAAACTCACATTATGGGAAAATGCAATGGGGAGTTTGACCAGAAATGCAATAAGTAAGCTTCACCCTCCCTAAAGGAATGAATGTCCAATAGGACAGATTGCAAAAACTGCGTTAGTAGGTTGAGGACAACATGTACACTGTCTTTTCAGGTCATGGTAACTCGTTGTGTGTGACCCAAACATTCAGTAATTCATATCCAGGTTTTACTGTTTTGTTTTCCTATTGTCAAGAACCTTTGTTTTCCCCAGGGAAACAAATTCTCTATTGTCCCGGGAGCTGAAAATTGCTTTAAAATAGTTTTAAAATCTCCCCCTTTCCTCCCCAGCTTGTATCTGAACTAGTGCTGTACCAAATAGTACTTGCGGGTACTCAGGCCAATTTTCAGATTTCCAGGTACACGGTCCAGGTACTTGCTAGCCTGCTTTTCTTTGCACTGCTTGGTTAGCATAATGATTTTAAAGTGGGTGCACTCACTGCTGATGGTGGCCCATGCTGAGGACCTGGAATCTTTTTCTGAGGACCCGGAATTCGGAACTCAGAATTCCGGACCTCAGAAATACTTGGAACTCAGAACTTCGGAACTTTGGAACACTAGTGTACACACAGCATGGCCCACCATCAACAGTGAGTACACCCACTTTAAAATCATTATGCTAACCATGCAGCACACAAAAAAGCAGGCTAGCAAGAGTGGGACATTCGCTCAAGAAGAATACAACAACCCCACAATACAGTGCAACTGAGTGTAGAAATCCCAACAAATGCCAGCCAGCCCAGCAGACAAAAATATAACAAGAAAGGAACCAGACATACTCACACACACACACCAGGGGCAGTCTCTTATATTCATGGCATTGGTACTGTGGCACTGGTTACTTGAACAGTCTAGATAAGGGGAGAAGTGGAATCAGACAGAGATATCCCTTTGCCTCATGGTGCCAACCAAGAAACAGGCAGCCGCAATGTGGCATCTAATCATTATTATTTTATTGTTTTTAATCATGCCATGGTGGAAAACGTAACCCCCAATCCCAGGCATTGGCCCTATGGACAGGACAGGACAGGCCAAACCAGGCCAGGCCAGGCCAAGCCAGGCCAGAACAGGCACCCCTCCCCCCACTACAGATCAGTAGTGTAGTGTACAGCCAAATTGACCAAAGACAATGGAAAACAGCTGTGCAACCACTTTTATTTTGCCCTGCCAGCCAATCAAAACTTGCCATCTCATTTACCATCACTCAACTGTCCCCTCCCATACTCCCCTCCTACCAAATATGGCACTAAGTTTCATTTCCTAGATCTGAGAAGCTCAACTCCAGACACGTGTGCAGTGGCACCAGTATTCAATTGAGGCTTCGGAAGTTTTCTGGGAAACGGCCTTGGTCCTTGCAACTTTGGAACTCGGAAATTCCAAACTGAGGACCAGAATCCTTTGTGAATTTTGAAGTTTTCCGAGGACCACACTAATCAGCACTAATCTGAACTGTTAATTTGCATGCAAGGGGCTATTTTTGCTTGCATGTAAATCAGAGCTGACCCTAGTCTTTTGCATACAAATTAATGATTTAGTTACATACTGGGGAGTAAAAGGGGCACTAATAGAAAAGCTTGGTCTCTGCCTATCACCTGATAAGCAGAGGGGGTTAGAACTGAAGTAGTGGGTCTCTCTGGACACGTGTCTCCATTACTCAGTTGAGGTTTCTGAAGTTTCCGGGTACTCGGAAATTCAGAAATCAGGATGCGTTTTCACCTGCAGAGACGGTGGCAGTATCAGAAGGGATGAGGGAAGATGTGGCAGCAGGAAGGAGGCGGCCAATGGGAAAAGAGTTGGTGCGAACAAGGATCCGCTGTGGCTTCTCTCGCGCATGTCAGGGCAGAATTTTGCACCCTGACATGCGCAATAGAAGTTGCAGTACATCCCAGTTCTCAATGGCTCTTTTCCCATTGGCTGGCTCCTCGACGCTGCCAATTCTTCCCTCGCCCCTCCCACTGCAACCACCATCACCGCAGGTGAGAACGCAACCTCAGAAATTCAGAACAGGGGAACAGACTCCCCAGTAAATTCCAACTAAAACCAAGGACTGAGTTTCAGCTCTACCAACAACTATCCCCATACCCTATCCCTGGCAGCCAAACAGTTGGATGAATAAAAAGCTCTTACATTGCCTTCGATTCAGGCTTTGACACTACATAGGGAAAGGAGTTCCATAACCAGGTTAAACCAGGAGCCGCTGCTAACTTTATCTCTTCTAGAAGGGAAGGCATTTTTAGGGTGTAATGTTCTCAATGGAATGCATCAGTTCTAGAATTTTTAGTACGGGCATGAGCCCCAAAACAGCGAATGGGATTCAGAATCATGCTAAACGCAAGTGTTAGTGATATTCACTCAGAGGATCATTCTGTCGTCCAGCTGTCATCTCTATGTCCATGAAGTACTTTAGAAAAATGGTCCAGATTGATACTGTCAATCAGCAGGATGCAGGTTTTTGCCCATGTTTTGCTAACCACTCCCTGATTGTGAGACATATTATGTAGTGGCAGTAAAACATATGCCTTAATCCAAGGGTGTCCTTATAGGAGCATGTCTTTATAGATCTATGTCTGGGCCCAGTGTTAGGAGATGCTCTGCCAAAATCTGTGAGTGTGTTCACCTGCAATGGACACTATGCTAGGAGGGGTCCTACTAGTAGGGATGTGTAAACAGACCGGAGTTCGGATGTTCGGATGTTCAGATGTTTGGACTAAAAACTTAGTTTGGTTTCGTGGGTTTGGACCCATGGAGTTCGGACCCCCCTGAACGTTCGGAAAGTTCGACCACACGAGAGGCTTGGGGCACTCCAGGGGTGCCTGTGGGGGCATGGCAGACCATCAGAGACACAGCAGCAGTAACAGCAGCAGCAGCAGAAGCACCAAAGACCAGGAAGGCTTGGGGTTTGGCACCCCAGGTTGCCTAGGCAGGTAGGCTCGGTACTTGGCCCCTGGGGGTGGCCGTGGGGGCATGGCTGGCTGTCTGAGACCCAGAAGCAACAGAAGCAGCAGAGGCCAGGTGTTGCAGGCTGCCAGGCATTGGTGGAACAGCATCAGAGGCCCGGCCAGAGCTCTACTTGGCTGGGCGTTGTAGGCTGGCTGGCATTGGTGGAGCAGCGACAGAGGCCCGGCCAGGGCTTGGTGGCTGGCACCCCTACTTGGCCGGGCATTGCAGGCTGGCTCACATCGGTGGAGCATAGGTAGACAGTGAAGTGGAATGACAACCCTCTCTGCATGGAACGTAGGGTGGCTGGCATCGGTGGAGCATTAGCAGACAGTGAAGTGGAACAACAGCCCTCCCACCTGGAACGTAGGCCCCAGAACCCTGACGGTGGGCCCTGGAGCTGGAGTGCCTGGTTGTTTCTTGATGCGGTGGAATGACGACTCCCTGTGAGCGGAATGATGGTCCCAGAACCCTGATGGTGGGTCCTGGGACAGGAGTGTCAGCTTCTGGATGACGTGGATGGACATCCCTCCTTGCCTGTAATGTAAGCCCCAGAACCCTGATGGTGGGTCCTGGGGCTGGAGTGGCTTCTTGATGCCATGGAATGACAGCTCCCTGTGAGTGGAATGATGGCCCCAGAACCCTGATGGTGGGTCCTGGGACTAGAGTGGCTGCTGTTTCTTGATGCCATCAAATGATGTTTCCCTTGACTGTAACGTAGGCCCCAGAACCCTGACTGTGGGTCCTGGGGTTGGAGTGACTGGCTGTTTCTTGATGCGGTGGAATGACGGCTCCCCGTGAGCGGAATGATGGTCCTAGAACCCTGATGGTGGGTCCTGGTACAGGAGTGGCACCTTCTGGATGACATGGATGGACAGTCCTCCCTGCCTATAACATAGGCACCAGAACCCTGATGGTGGGTCCTGGGACTGGTGTGGCTGGTTGTTTCTTCATGCGGTGGAATGACGATTCCCTCTGAGTGGAATGACAGCCCAAGAACCCTGATGGTGAGTCCTCAGACTAGAATGGCAGCTTCTGGATGACGTAGATGGACAGCCCTTCCTGCCTATAACGTAGGCACCAGAACCCTGATGGTGGGTCCTGGGGATGGAGTGACTGGATGCTTCTTGATGTCATGGAATGACAGCTCCCTGTGAACAGAATGACAGTCCTAGAACCCTGATGGTGGGTCCTGGGACTAGAGTGGCTGTTTCTTGATGCCATGGAATAATGGCTCCCCTTTACTGTGATGTAGGCCCCAGAACCCTGATGGTGGGTCCTGGGACTGGAGTGGCTGGTTGTTTCTTGATGCGGTGGAATGATGGCTCCCCTTGAGTGAAATGACGGACCGAGAACCCTGACAGTGGGTCCTGGGACTAGAGTGGCAGCTTCTGGATGAAGTGGAATGACAGCCCTCCCTGCCTGTAATGTAGGCATCAGAACATTGATGGTGGGACCTAGGGATGGAGTGGCTGGCTGTTTCTTGATGCGGTGGAATGACAGCTCCCCGTGAGTGGAATAACGGCCCCAAAACTGTGACGGTGGGTCCTGGGGCTGGAGTGGCTGGCTGTTCCTTGATGTGTGGAATGATGACTCTCTGTAAGAGGAATGACAGCCCCAGAACCCTGATGGTGGTTCCTGCACCGTCCTGGTACAGGAGTGGCAGCTTCTTGATGACATGGATGGACAGCCCTCCCTGCCTATAACGTAGGCCCCAGAACCCTAATCATGGGACCTGGGGCTGGAGTGGCTGTTTCTTGATCCCGAGTATAACACTTAAATCTATCTAATCTAATCTAAATAAATGACACTGTGGAGGTAAATGTGTGGAAATGGGTGAAATAGGAGGAGGATGGCAATGGATTGAGAGGAACACAAACTACTGGGAGAGGGAGAGTTCTGAAAACGCCTACTGACAGGATCAGTGGCTAGCTCAGAACGATATGAAAGGGCGGGGGGGGGGGCAATTACTTTTGTTATTTTCTGCGCCCGCCTTACCACAAGCCCCATTGGCTGTGTGCAGCCTAGTCCGTGGCCAATCACAGACTGCCAAGCCAGTGGTCTGAGGAAAAGAGGGATGGTGATTGGGCAGGCTGGCTGCTAGTCAAAGTCTCTCCACCCCTCCTCAGCTGACCGCCCCCGCTCCCTGGGCCTGCCAGCCAGGCTTTTCCCATCTGAACGCCACCGATCTCATTTGAACGTGCCTGAACTGTTCAGGGGTTTTGGTGTTCTGTTCAGACATTCTGTTCGGACGTCCAAACTGACTGAGTTTGGGCCAAACCCCGAACGTCTGAACCGCGTTCACACATCCCTACCTACTCGGGTCTCTGGATGCACCTACCTGCAACAGATGTTGTACAAGAGTGGAAGGATCCCACCAGGGTCTATGAATGCAGCCACTTGCAATGACACTACGCTAGGGGGTCCCTGCATGGAAATATATCCACCTGCAACAAACACTTTTCTAGGAGTGGCCCCACCAGAGTCTCTGACTGCACCCACCAGCAATAGACACTATGGTAGTAGGGTCCCTATTAGGGTCTCTGAATTCATTCACTAGCAATGAACCCTGTGCTAATAGGGGCTGAATGCACACCCCGACAACTGCAATAGACACTGCGAGAGGAGGGGCCCCATTCAACTCATTGGGTGCAATCCAGCACCTCCTGATAAACCGCGCCTACGGAAAGCACAGCTTGAGTACACTCAGGGTCAGGGTCAGGGTCAGGCGCACTCACATGGCGTGGGTGCAGTAAGCCGCATGGGGCATTGGTGTGCCCCTTCCAGAACAGCCTGCTGCGTGTGCAGTGCATCTGGGCAATTCAGCTCACATTGCCCAGCTCAGCACTGTGCCTGCCGCTGGTGTAAGTTGGATGTTGGATTGCACCCAGTGGGTGTTTTTACACACACATTTCTCTTGCATGTTTGCTGTTACATCCTGAACTTTCTGTGTGTCTAAATCACTCACCCAGATCTTAAAGATCTGGCTCTTTGAACTTCTGCATAGAACTTCTCCCAGAACTTTCATGTGTAAAATGTTCTCTTGGTAAACCGCTTTGCTCCAGGCAGCTGTGGTCACTTGGTTTCCATGGCAGCCCCTCATGTCTACAGCTGCGGCTACTTTAGGCTGCCTCAGGGCAGTATTTGTTCTAAGAATGCATCCAGGAACTGCCTCAGGGCAGTGTGTGTGTGTGTGAAGAATGCATCCAGAACTTACTTGTGGACTTGTATACCCAGAAGATTGAAAGACCAGCACTTTAAGGTGTGTGTAAAAATGCCCACTGAGTGCAACCACTTCTGGGTATTTCCCCCCCCAAAAGGCTTGTCTGTGTAGCTTTCTTATGAGACTTGAATGCAGTCAGTAACCCTAGAGAGCAACAAAGCCAGTCTATCAAACATCAGTCTAAATTGTGATCCCCTCTTGGAGTCCCAATTCACAGTCTGGGAGATTCTGGTTTAGAATTAGGGCTGAAGCAAGAGTGGATTTTCATTCCCATGAGAATTTTGCAATAATCGAGAACTGTTACTGAGATCTCAGCAAGTTCATGGTAATGGTTTGAGATCTCATCAGGATTTACTGTGTACCCGTTACCTTTTACCATATTTGTACTGGTAATCTGCATGCGCAAAATGACCTCCACAGCTGTTTTGCACATGTACAACCCTCTCCCAAGATGGCACTAGCAGCACTGCTGCCCTTTTGAAAAAGGGCAGCTATTTTGCGAATGCACATTACTGCGATCTTTGGAAAAGACTGAGCATGTGCAGAAGAGCTTCTCGGCCCTGCAGGCACCATCTTTGGAAAAGGCCGCCAGGACTGAGTAGCTTTTCTGCACATGCTCAGTTTAATCCACCACCCCTTCTTCTTTTTAAAATACCAACCCGGGAAGTGGGACAGTGTGGCAGCCAGACAGTAATGAATGTCCTGCCTGAACCCCTCGCCCCTTGTTAAGCCCCCCAACAACACACTTTCTCTTTTCCCCCAAGCTGGGAAGCTGGGCGGGGCCAGAGGTGCCCAGGGTGATTGTTTTGTCCCCTACTCACCTGACTCCCGTGCCAGCTTCCTGTCTGCAACGCCAGCCCCCACCCGGCCCCCTAGAATTCTCACTGGTTCCCATCGAGAAGGGGGGGGTTTCCTCCTCATGCCTCATCTTGTATCGAGGTGAGATAAAAAACCCACCCCACCTTCTCGTCGGGAACCGGTGAGAATTGCAAGGTGAGTTTCAGCCCTACTTGTGAGATAAGGGTTGTAAAATACTTTGAACACTGAAAGTGATATATAGATGATAACACACCTATGGGCGAAGCCAGAATTTCAGTTGGTTCCGATTTTGATCAGAACTGGAAGTTTCAGTCGTTACAATCAAATATTGCCCATTTGCACATGAGAAAAATGGTAGCCGGGCCAATTTGTGCACGTGTAAAATGGTTGCTGCCCATGCTCAAAATGGTGTCGACACTGTTGACAGGACACCATTTTGGGTATGTGTAGTCAATTTGTGGCCATTTTACATAGGCACAGCTGGGCAATTTTTTTGTTCTTATTTTTATGAGGATTCCAGTCAGCAATATTTCCAATCAGAATTCCAACCTAAAAATAACATAGCTATTCCATTTCCACTGAACAGTTCCATGAAAGCTATTTCAACCTGGTCCTAATAATACCAACAACATATATATAATCAATATATGATCATGTATCTGGGGTCAAGGGACAGGGCTTGCAACCCACCTCTTTTACTTGGGTGGGTTGGGAACCTCTATGTCAGGCTGCCACCACTCTGCAGATTTTCGAGAATCTCGCGAGATTCTTGAAAGTCTCATGATCGCATGCGCATGTGCGAAATGGCCGCCACAACCATTTCTGTGCATGCGCAACCCCTCACGGCCATTTGGCACATGTGCAGAAAGTGTTTTGAGGGTTCTCGTTGCCTTCAAGATACTCTGCGCATGCACAAAATGGCTGTCAGGGGCCGCACATGTGCAAAAATTGCTGTGGTGACCATTGGCGCATGCGCAGTGCCGATTTTCAGTCGCACAAATTTTGTGCAAGAACAGGTCAAGGATCAGCTGATTCTCAACTCATTCTCGCAAATCTCAGCGAGAAGTCAATTCTCACCAAGATTTGGTGAGAAATCGAGGGCAAGTTTAAACCCTAATTTAAACAGGTGATGTATAGCTGTTCTTTGCTGTCTTGTTGCTGGGTGGTCTGGGTGGGATATGGTATTTGCCTTAGAGCTGAAACAAGTAACCGCAAAAATGGGTATACCCATAGAAATTGCGGTCCCCGACCTGACCCGGTAACATCGAATACGAATCGATACCTGATTAGTGCTTGATGTACCTGTTTTTCATCACAATTCCCTGACTTTTGTTGCCAATTTTCCAATTTCTGATACTTATTTTTTTTTACTTTCAGTCCCAATTCTGGTACTGATTGTAAATCAGTAACGCAATAATAGCAATTCCCAGGATTTTCAGGTAATCAGGTGACCAATCAATCAATACTGAGGTAGTCTGTCAGAAACAGAATTATGGCTATTACCCAGAAGGCGCAAATGAACTACCCATTTCAGCTCAATCATGGATTTTCATTTCAGTTCTGGTGAAGGTACCCAAGTCGGGATATACCAAGTATTAGGGATGGAAATTTCGGTTTCAGATAAAACCGAAAGTACCCGGAAATGGCCATTTCGGATTAATCCAAAATTTCGGTTCTTTTTCGGGTTTGGTACTATCGGATCTTTAGCATTGATTTTTGTACCGGATTTTTAACATTGCGGTTTGTCCCCTATTGAAAAAATGCAATGTTAAAAATCGGCTCCAAAAATAAATGCAAAAGATCCGATAGTACCGAAACCGAAAAAGAACCGAAATTCATGACAACTGAAACCGAAATTGACTGAAACAGAAATTATGTCCAGAGTCCCATCCCTACCAAGTATCTAAATGTTGTTGTGTAGAGATAGATGGCTAAATCTAGTCTTATGCACCTCAAAAGTTATCTTGTTTGCAATTGGACTGAGCATCCATGGGCCCCTGCCAGGTCTTGTTCCAGAAATTAGGATATTGATTTGATTTGATTTGATTTGAAGTCTGAATATTGCCACATTGTTTGATAAACTAAGTAGAATGTACTTCTTAATCTACAAAGAAAAGACTAAGGATGTTTTTAGATGGCCCTGCCTCCTGGCCGGGGTCATATGCACTGACTGGAGTACCAGCGCACTCCCGGCAAGTGGGGAGGGGATGGATGTGCATTGGGGTGTGCACCCACACTCATGCACAGTCCATTCATACCCCCACATGGAGCAGCCAGGAAAAACCCACGTTGCTCCTTGTGGGAGGCATTGGTGGGTGGTGCATGGGTCGCAGGAGGGTGCCTCCACCCACACCGCCTTCAGATGGGTGCCTGGGTTCGTGGGGGATAGGTGGACCCACATGGACCTAAGGCTGTTTTCATTATAGGCACTGCCCTGGATTAACAGGATGTGATGGGGTGTAAGAGTACGCCTCCCCTCTTGTACGGCTCTGCACATGGTCTTCCAGCGAGGCAAATCACCTCTAGGGATGGGCGAAGGTGGTTGGGATATTCGGAGTTTGGACCAAATTCGGTCTGTTTGGACATCCAAACCAAACGTGAACCGAACTCTCGAATGACCAAATAGTTCGGTTACGTTTGAATGAGTTTGGATGAGTTTGGGGGCAAGAAAAACGTCTTTTCAGGGCCAAAAATATTAGGTTTCGTTTTTGTTTCTGTTTCAGTTTCGATAGCGCTATTTTTGACTGTTCGGCCATGTTCAGCCAACCTGAACTCGGCTGAACCGAACCATCGAACCCGAGCTCAGGTTTCGAACCGAAGGACCGAACATCCGAACCGCATTCTGTTCGCCCATCCCTAATCACCTCTGTTTTAACAGAATCAACTTGTCCGGCATTCTTCTGTGCCATTGGGCATGCAGTTACTGAAGGAGAAATATAGCTTTGTCCAAGAAACTCTGGAATGTGGAGAAAAAGAAGGGTGAGTTCACATCATCTCTTAGTCTAATACAGAGTGATATCCCAGTTTGGAAATGGCAACTGAATCACAATTCATATGCTCTTCCATGGGGTGAAGGTTTACAATACTAGAGGGCTCTTTCATCTTTCTTCTCTGATGAGCTCCTCTGTGTCACTCCCATTCCTGACATAGATATGACACTAACTATCCTCTTCACTTAAAGTGGCAACGTGCTCCCTTATCTCCTTCATTATGTTAATCAATCCTCACACCCTTGGAGTTGTCTAGTTACTTTCCCATGATTTCAAGAAGTTTTGTGAAGCTTAGTGGCTCATATGCACATGCCAACAGAAACTTAGGTGCCTTCAGCGAAAGCAGATGGGACTGAAATTGACCATCTTTGCACTGGTTCTAAATTATTGCAGGACAAAGAAGCAAGCCACATGCAACAGCAGATTCACCATCCAGTCTCTTTATTTTATTTTATTTTATTTTATTTTATTTTTCATATCTTTATTTGCAGTCCAACAGTTGTACACTACATCATTAATTATACAATTACATCTCAAGACGGTGTCTATAACAAATCAGTACATGAATATCCAGTCTCTTTATGTACTTGGAGTGTTGGGAAACGTGGAAGTACACATTTGGACGTGAGCTTATTTGTGGAGCAGAGCTTGGCAGTTTGGTTTTGGCGGGAAAATGTAGAGAGGGGAGGAGGGAGCAGACATCTTGGAGTCTTAACAGGGTTGAACTCTTGAACTGTGCCTGTGTTGGGAGGGGCAAGCAGCTCAGCAGTATCTGATGGATGTATCTCTGGCCAATGAGTAGCACAAGCAGGCCCCAGCAGTCTCATGGGACTCTGTGATTGCTCAATGCCTGCTGCCTCCCACAACCAATCAGAGGGGCTCTGGGGGAGGGCACTGCAACCCTTTATAATGGGAGGGCCAGGTTTTTTTTCTCCATTGTGTGAGAACTCTGCTTGTCAGGTTGTGTTTACAGAACTGTGGTGCTTGCACATAAAAATATCCTCCCTAGCCCTCATTGTATTATTTATTTATTTATTTATTTATTTATTAGGTATTCCCACCAATACCTTTCCTTCCTCATACCTTACATTTTACCTTCTTCCTTTCCCTGCTCTTCTCCCCCCTGTACATTATATAGAGATAGGTAGTATAGATTTTTTTATATCTATATATCTATCGATCGATTGATAGATATGATAGACATATAGACATATAGATTAGATTAGAATAGTTATATAGATAATTGATTAGATAATAGATAATTTTCCTTTCCCCTTCCCCTGTTTCCCTTAGATTTAGATAAATATTAGTTATGCACAGGAGTCAATGATACTGATACCAAAAATAAAATATTTCTTTGAAATGGTACCAATACCAATAATGATATCAATAAGGAATATCGATACCGATAACAAAAAAGATACCGATAACAAAAACGATATAAAAATTATACCCAAAATGATAACAAAAACGATAACAACAACGAAAATGAAAACGACATTGTCGTTAATAGCGATAACAAAAATGACAAAAAATGAAAACAACATGGGGGCCTGGTGCACACCCCTACTTATTGGCTGTGGGGTGTGTGGCTTCTCCTAAAAAGGGAAGGTTAGAGACAGGCTGATAGCTGGCAAGGGTGTCAATGTCAAGAGATGGTTTCTAGAGCAAAGGCCGCACCACAGCCTTCTCAGGCACCCCGTGACCTTGTCCTCCATAAAGGAGGCATTGAAAATCCCCGCCAGCAATGGCCCAAGTGTGTCCTGGCTGGTTTTCATCAGCCAGGATGGGCAAGGATAGCGTTTAAAAGTCCTGACCCTCACAGCTCCCAGCAATTCCCCTGGATCAGCGGATGATACCTGCTGAAACTGATCCCATAAAACTGGACCAGATGGGGCATCATAACCTCAGGTATATCCACTGCATTAAGTGTGGCGTCAAAATCTTGGTGAATACAAGCAATTTTATCTGCAAAATCTCCCTCCGTCTGGAGTTATCTAATGCTCGCTGTGACTTGTTTGTGGACTTTTTTGCAGATAAAATCGCTCAATTTCATCACAGTTTCAACATGGCACTTTTAACAGTAG
>QEPC01000412.1:17358794-17377050 GCA_003113815.1 Sphenodon punctatus | reverse complement strand
GGGCAAGCAGCTCAGCAGTATCTGATGGATGTATCTCTGGCCAATGAGTAGCACAAGCAGGCCCCAGCAGTCTCATGGGACTCTGTGATTGCTCAATGCCTGCTGCCTCCCACAACCAATCAGAGGGGCTCTGGGGGAGGGCACTGCAACCCTTTATAATGGGAGGGCCAGGTTTTTTTTCTCCATTGTGTGAGAACTCTGCTTGTCAGGTTGTGTTTACAGAACTGTGGTGCTTGCACATAAAAATATCCTCCCTAGCCCTCATTGTATTATTTATTTATTTATTTATTTATTTATTAGGTATTCCCACCAATACCTTTCCTTCCTCATACCTTACATTTTACCTTCTTCCTTTCCCTGCTCTTCTCCCCCCTGTACATTATATAGAGATAGGTAGTATAGATTTTTTTATATCTATATATCTATCGATCGATTGATAGATATGATAGACATATAGACATATAGATTAGATTAGAATAGTTATATAGATAATTGATTAGATAATAGATAATTTTCCTTTCCCCTTCCCCTGTTTCCCTTAGATTTAGATAAATATTAGTTATGCACAGGAGTCAATGATACTGATACCAAAAATAAAATATTTCTTTGAAATGGTACCAATACCAATAATGATATCAATAAGGAATATCGATACCGATAACAAAAAAGATACCGATAACAAAAACGATATAAAAATTATACCCAAAATGATAACAAAAACGATAACAACAACGAAAATGAAAACGACATTGTCGTTAATAGCGATAACAAAAATGACAAAAAATGAAAACAACATGGGGGCCTGGTGCACACCCCTACTTATTGGCTGTGGGGTGTGTGGCTTCTCCTAAAAAGGGAAGGTTAGAGACAGGCTGATAGCTGGCAAGGGTGTCAATGTCAAGAGATGGTTTCTAGAGCAAAGGCCGCACCACAGCCTTCTCAGGCACCCCGTGACCTTGTCCTCCATAAAGGAGGCATTGAAAATCCCCGCCAGCAATGGCCCAAGTGTGTCCTGGCTGGTTTTCACCAGCCAGGATGGGCAAGGATAGCGTTTAAAAGTCCTGACCCTCACAGCTCCCAGCAATTCCCCTGGATCAGCAGATGATACCTGCTGAAACTGATCCCATAAAACTGGACCAGATGGGGCATCATAACCTCAGGTATATCCACTGCATTAAGTGTGGCGTCAAAATCTTGGTGAATACAAGCAATTTTATCTGCAAAATCTCCCTCCGTCTGGAGTTATCTAATGCTCGCTGTGACTTGTTTGTGGACTTTTTTGCAGATAAAATCGCTCAATTTCATCACAGTTTCAACATGGCACTTTTAACAGTAGGTGAACCAGATGTAGTTGAAGCCCCACCTTGTTCTGTTTTATGGGGTGAATTTCAAGACGTGTCACCCTCTGATGCAGAGGAGGTTCTTGGGACTGTTCGAGCCACTTATTGTGAATTAGATCCATGCCTGTCTGATTGGTTAAAGTCAATCGGGAGACGTTAGGGCCATTGCTGGCCGGAATAGTCAACACCTCCCTCAGGGAGGGCACGGTGCCGGACTGCCTCAAAGAGGTGATGGTGTGGCCCCTGCTCAAAAAAACATAATTGGATGTTGACGCCCTGGCCAGCTATCAGCCGGTCTCTAACCTTCCCTTATTAGGGAATGTTATTGAACGGCTGGTGGCTTGTCAGCTTCAGGAACATCTGGACCCGATGAGTTTCCTGGACCCCTCACATTCTGGCTTTCATCTGGGTTATGGCACTGAGACTGCATTTGTGGCCTAGGTTGATGAACTCTCCCAAGAGTCTGGTATGTCTACTTAGGCCGTATGTCCCGGACTCGGACCTTGCCACGATCATCCACGCTTTTATTACCTCAAGATTAGACTACTATAACACGCATTACGTGGGACTGCCCCTGGTGATGGTCTGGAGACTGCAGCTGGTGGAGAATAGAGCGGTTCATCTCCTAAAGGGGACATGTCATCACAAGCACATTTCTCCAGTGCTCCGCTCTGCACTGACTGCCAATAGTCTTCCAGGCCAAATTCAAGGTGTTGGTTTTGACCGTTAAAGCCCTAAACAGACTGGGCCCCACCTATCTTCAGGACCGCCTCACCCTCTGGATTGGCCTCTGTGGTCAGTTGGGGGCGCCCTCCTTGAGGTCCTCCAGTTTCCCATGTGTCAACCATGAGGAGGGCATTCTCAGTGGCCACTCCGCTGCTGTAGAACTCCCTCCCATTGGAGGTTTGCCTGGCTGTAGACCTCCTCTCTTTCTGTAGACATTGTAAGGCCTGGCTGTTCCGCTGACCCTTTGTCAAGGGAGACAGAATGGGTTGGTTGGGTTAGGGTGGGGTTTTATTGTTGGGTTATTTTAATATGGGGTTATGCTGAATTTTAAAATGTTAGGTGTTTTAAAATGCTGTTAGGAGATGCTTTTGCAGGAGGGGCTGCATATGAATGCAATCAATCAATCAATCAATCAATCAATCAATCAATCAATCAATCAATCAATCAATCAACATGTCACAGCAAGCACTGGAAGATTCCAGTTCGGGCAGAGAGAGGCTGGACTGACCAGCCCCTTTACCACCTGGAAAAGCTCTGCTGGACTCGTCTTTGCGGACAATATGATGGTAGCAAAGAAATTCTGCTTTGCTGCCCGCATAGCCATAGCATAGGCTTTTAACACAGGTCTATGTCGCAATCTGTCAACTTCAGTACAAGTTTATCATCACCGTCGCTCTAACCATCTCCCCATCAGCTGATACAGGTTCTATGTAAAGCACGGGGCATTGCATCACCTATGCTCGGGGAGCAGATGCCTGGGAGCCCTCCGATCAATGGTCTCTATCAGCAAGGTGTTCCAAGAGCCACGAGGTCACTGAGCGATTGGCCATCAGGGATGGAAGGTATATTCCCCCCAGAGCATTCCGTAACTGATCTAGTTCCTTAAGTCTCTGGGGGTGAACCATGCAATCCAATTCTACACTTTGCCCCCTGCCCTCTGCCTCAAGAACAGTGCAAAATACCAAATCCAGAGTTTGCCCCCTCATGAGTCAGGCCAGATACCACCTGGGACAGGCCCATGGTTGCCATGGCAGCCATGAACTCTTTCTCCATTCCCTGAAAACTGGAGTTGGCATGTATATTGAAATCCCCTAAGACTATCAACCTCAGGGATCTCAATACCACCTCTGACACCAGATCGGCTAGAGCAAGTGGATGCTGCCGTACAGGAAGGTGCATGGTATAAAAACAGCACCCCTAATCTGCCTCCATGAGCCAAATCAATCATGAGGTATAGGGATGGGCGAACACGGTTCGGAAGTTCGGAGTTCGGACCGAACTCCACCAGTTCGGTCGACCGAACCAAACTTCTGAACTGAACTTGATTTTCGAACCGAACTGAATTTCCGAACTCGGCTCTGTTCACTCATCCCTAAAAGATAATATTCCATTTAGTTCAATGGGGTTTGAATTTCCGAACTTTGTTCGGAAGTTCGGAGTTCGGACCGAACTCAAATAGTTCGGTCGACCGAACCGAACTTCCGAACCGAATTTCCGAACTCAGTTCTGTTCACCCATCCCTAATGAGGTAAAGGCCCTCTATTCTGGATGGAGTTTGCACTGGATATCTCCACATGAACCAAGTGTCCCTAAAAATAATGGTTACACCACCCCTCCCCCCACCCCCACCCCCATCCCCATCCCTCTGACCGTGGCTGATGCTGCACGGAGTACCCAGAGGGAACAAGGTCAGTCAAGATAGGCCCAGACTGAGTGTCCAGCCAGGTCTCATTGATACATACCTGTTCAGCCGCCTGGACCAGAATCAAGTCCCAGACCATAAAGAACTTATTTACGACTGACCTGGAATTTAACAGCAGCAGCACATGGCCAGAAGCCCTTCCATTCTCAACCACCTCGCTACCTGACCGGGCTGGGGGGGGGATGAGGGGGACAGACACTAAACAACTTGACCCCTTCTGAGATCGTATATGCCCCAAGAAGGACCATATTTCCCATCATGAACCTTATAGATGCTCCCCCTCCCAGCCTGGCCCTCCTCAGATCGCCCTCCCCTGTGGCTGACAAAGCCCCACACACACATACACACCCTCACAGGGAGGTCTACTCCTCTCCCCCCCCTTACTGGGGCAGCCCCCCTCCTCACAATGAGGCACAAACCCTCTATCTCATTCCCCCCACCCCACCCCACCCCCTGCTCTCACCAGGGGGCTGAGGCATCCCCACACTAACCTAAAAAAATACCCACCCACCTAATAAAACTATCCCAATATCCAATCAGGTCCCACCAAATAAACCTGCGGCTCTCACCACTATCCCGCACCCCACCACCATACAGCCCCTTACCAACCCAACAGAGCCCCCCAAATCCCCCCAGTCCTGGTGTGGCTCTTAGGCACATTGCCTGTGGTGCTGCCAGGCATCAGGCTGCTTTACAACTCCCTGGTCCTGGAAGTCTTTCCGGCGAGCCCTGGCCCCGCCCCCTCTCCTCCTACAAGGGAGATGGGGGCATGATGTCACCTGGGACCTAGGGCATGCTGGAACTCCTGGGGAGTGGCTGAGCCCTGGTGAAGCTCCCAGTCTGGCACCTGGCAGTGGTGATGAATGGGCAGCAACAGCGATGGTGGCTTGACTGACAGCCCGGCGACAGACCACTTTACAACTCCCTAATCCTGGAAGTCCCTCCGCAGACCCCTTGCCCGGACCCCTCTCCTCCAACCGGGGAGGAGGGCAGATGATGTCACCTGGGGCTTAGGGTATGCTGGAAGTCCCAGGGAGTGGACGAGCCCTGGGGAGCCTCCAAGCCCAGCACCTGGCAGTGGCAATGTACGGGCAACAACAGCTGTACTTTTGTGGGTTTGTCTCCTTGAGTGATTGTCTGATTCTTGCTAGCCTGCTTTTCTGGGCACTGCTTGGTTGACATAATGATTATAAAGTGGGTGTACTGCTGATGGTGGGCCATGCTGTGGGTACTGCTGGCTTTTTTGGCTTTCTGCACACAGTTGCACTGTTTGGGTTTGTCTTCTTGAGTGATTGTCTCACTCTTGCTAGCCTTCTTTTCTGGGAACTGCTTGGCATAATAATTTTTAAATGAGTGCACTTTAAAATCGTTAAAGGAAAGAGTTCCGAAGTTCTGAGTTCCAGGGATTTCCAACGTCTGGAGTTCCGAGTTCAGAAATCCGGGTCCTCGGATAAAGTTTCAAAGATCAACCGAGTACCCAGACCGAGCACTTGGAACTTCAGAACTCGGTTCGAGTACCCAGAAAGCCCTACTCTGAGTGTCTCTTAGCTCAGCTTCACATTAGCAACCTCTCAGTTCAGGAGCTCCCTTCCAAGTGAACACTGACTTAGCTTTTCAGCCCCTGGGCTGGCTCAGCCATGCGGCACCCCAACACAGCTGTGGCCACTCAAGCCCAGTCCAGCCCCCTGATAGTGTCTGCAGCTCTATCTGAACTCTCTGGATGCTGGCACTAAACAGTCTCTCTTAAAGGGCCCGTGATCTTTATGGGCTCTGCTCTGCCACAGTGAACCACTTAAGGAAAGGAATTTCATAACTGTAAAACAGCCACCAAGAATATCTCTTTGCATGCCCTCGGTGTATGAACTGGACATGCCTATGTTACATGCAAGAGAGTGCTTCTGGCTGATGTCAGAGGTAGGGGTACAGCCAGTAGTGCAATCAGTACTCACAGGTAATACCCTTATTTTTGGACTCCCCATCAGTTAGCCGACGGGTTACCCAGCCATCCATCAGGTGCCCGAATACCTGGGGGTGGGGAATCCAGCCAGGAACTGCACCTTCCTGGATTTTCCAGGATGCCCCGAGACCTTCTGGGATGCTGAAGTCAACTCCCACTGACTCCTGCCCACACCCACGCTCCATGGGCTGACTCACCTGCCTGGCGGCCCCTCCCAGCTCCTGCTCAGCTGAGCCAGATTCTTCCTGCTCAGGTTTTCTGAGCCAGGGTGTGGAAAGCAAGGAGGCCTCCCCTGGCATGCCCAACTGACTCAAGGCATTGCATGCATGACCTGTGTGCAATCCCTGCACACCCCCACTGAGGGGACTGCGTCATGCTACATGCCCATTGATGACTTTCCGGCTGGAAGCTGTGCAGGGCTTGGTGGCTGAGAGGAGCAGCCAGGCAGGTGAGACAGTCGGAGGAGCACAGGCGTGGTCAGGAGCCAAGTAGGACTTGGGATCGGCATCCAAGAAGGTTCAGGCAATTGAACATTCCAGGACATTGAGTAGCCCATTGAGTCGTTTTCAGGAACCAATGGGTGCCCAAACACATCCATTGATAGGTTGGGAACCCATTAGTTGGGTACCCAAGACTCACTGGGTGTTGCAGCTCTAGTCAAGGGCCACGATGGAAGTGTTGTTCTGATTCTGGTGTGGTTTCCTGTCATAGAGAATTGCGAGATGTTCCAAGAACTCTGATTCAGTTATCTGTGTGTCCTGCGGTAGCACCTATGGGAGTTATAAAATGTAGGGCATGATTAGAGCTAAATTGGGTAGCTCATTTGCTATCTATGAGAAATACGTGCATTTTTTACTGCCAACTCAGGTACTCAACTGGCTAACCAATTACTGATAGGGTACCTAGACACCTGAAAAATGGGTAATTTCTGGTACCAATTTTTCAACTTTCCAGTTACCCATCAGTATATCGGAATGGAAAACTGAAAAATCAGCTCCAGAAGTTCATATTCTGGGACGAAAAGTCAACATTCCATGACATCAGGTACCTGAAACAGATCAAAATCAAGTACCAATTGGTACTCGATATTTTGGAGTCAATTTCAGGTACCGGAATTTCAACGGGTATACCCATTTTTGTGGGTACACGTTTCAATTCTGGTGCAAAGCAACCTTGCATCTTAGTACCTTACAGCTTTTGGATATGTAGGGTTTGACATCTTTGGCTTTGAATGGAGAGGATAAGCTATCTATGCATTTTCAATGTGAATAGCTTGCTGAGCAATGCCTGGAAGTGCTTTTTTAATAAGTGGAAAACTACAGGTACAGTGCCAATAGTCTTCTGAATAAATGCATAAAGCTCTCTAAATCAAAAGCTGCCCAACCAAAGTGCCACTGATCTATTTTTAAAAATGTCAATTGATAACCCTCTTGCATTTAAACCAGTGGCACTCATACAAGATAGCATGTATCAATAGGTTTTATGCACAACATTTGCCAAATGACGGCAATATTTCTCAGGCATTCGTGACCCAGATTTATTGATTGATTTTTGCACTAATTACTTAAAGAAGATGTTTCTGGGCAAATTACACACTCTCCGGCGGTTTACCGAGAACATCCTTCTCTAATTGACAAAATGAGCACCTGCTTTTGAGCCATTGTCAGCTCGAGGAGAAAAGAAATACCAAACTCACAGAAAAGGGAGAGGAAATGTGTTGGAAACAACCTGGGATTCTATCGGCTTGTTAATTGTTAATGTTAATGCTTTCCCTGCATAATTTCTCTGTTTTTCATCCTCCTGCAAAAGAAAAAAAGAAAAAAATGCACCGCCAGCGCAAACGTTAAATCTGCATTAGAACTGGTCATAAAATGCTAATGTACCTATTCGCCGTCTCCTGAAAAATATACTGTGACTCTCAGTTGGCACTTAGTATTTGTGACGAGAGGGGTCCAAAACAGAGTCAACTTCTTAGAGACACACTCCGTCCAAAGAAAGCTCATTGTGCCTTCCCTTAAACAGCACCGCAGAGTTGTACAATTATTCCAACACAGCCTTGCTAGATTAAGCCAGTTGAGAATCTAGCCCACACAGTCTCCATAAAGGGGAAATAATGTGCAATATTCCTTGGGCAGATGTACTTTGCATAAAAAAGTAGAGCCCATGATGAGCTTGGGTTTCGGAATGTTAATAAGAGACTGTACTTGCGCTATATCGTTCATGGATAATGATATCAGTTCCCGCTGATAGAGAGAGTTACTGATTTGACAATATGCAATTCTGAAAAGTTGATTTGCTTCAGCGAGCTCATATTCTGTTCCAATGTGGAAGTAGGTTAAGGAAGCCAGATGACCCGAAGTACAATTATTTACATTCTCTTCGGCGCGCCTCAAGATGGGAGTCCTTCCATTAGAACGGCATCAGAAATTTTCTTGAAAAAGTTTGACCTGTCCCTATTAAAGCAAATGAACCAAAAAAGGAAGGCACACTGATAACTATAAGCAAATAACTTAATGAGCAGAAAAATAATTCAAAGGACTCCCCTCCCCCCCCCCCCGCAAAACAATGAGGTATGGATCATTGGTCATGTGTGGTAGGAATGGACACAAATATAAAAGGTTTGTGTACCAGAGACATAAGAACATAAGAAGTGCCATTTACTGGGTCAGAGCAATGGTCCATCCAGACCGCATTCTGTCTCCAACCGTGGCCACCCTGAGTTGCCTCAGGAGAGTACACAGCAGGTTACAATGGAGTAGTCCATTTCTTGCCATATTCCCCCAGCTTCCAACAGTGAAGGGTCTTGTACTCCTGATCAACCCAACTAGTAACCCTCAATGGACCTGGCATTCAAAAATTCATCCAGTCCCTTTTTGAAGCCAGATATGCTACTGGTATCGATAACATCCTCCAGCAATGAGTTGCACAATTTTATTTATAAAACATTTTTATTTATTTATTTATTTATATACAATTTTTATCCCACCCCTCCTGCCCACAGGGCAGCCCGGTGCAGTGAAGAACAAGATAAAAGAATAAAACACTAAAACAATTTAAAAAGTTAATAATTTCTCATATGCAGGGGAAAACAATCCCCCCCTCCCAATCCTACCCACCCCACCAAAAGCCTGGTGGAACAGCCAGGTCTTACATAAACATCGAAATGACAGGAGAGTGGGGGCCAACTGATCCTCCTCCAGGCACAAATTCCACAGCACAGGGGCAGCCACCAAAAAAGATCTAACATCAGTGACCACCCACCTCACCCGGGGAACCTCCAAAAAGGCTCCCCCCAGACAATCTCAAAGGGTGCACAGGAACATGGGAAGTGAGGCAGTCCTGCATAGGGATGTGCGAACAGAACGCGGTTCAGATGTTTGGCCGTTCAGTCGTTCGGTTCGGAAACCGAGTTTGGGTTCGGTCGTTTGGTTCGGAAACTGAGTTCGGGTTCGATTGTTCGGTTCAGCGGAGTTCGGTTTGGCTGAACATTTGGAAATCGGTATCGATATTGATATTGGTACCGATATTAATACTGATTTTGAAGATTTTATTTTCGGCATTGATATCATTTGGCCCTGAGACACTTAAGTTTGTTATTTTTATGTCTTGTTATATTTTTAACTAAATGGAATATCTAATAACACAAAGGCCTAATCCTACAAACACACTAAAAAACTGAATGACTACACAATCTATCTATCTATCTATCTATCTATCTATCTGCACACACACACACACACACACACACACACACACACACCTGTCTCTTATACACATCTAGATGTGTATAAGAGACAGGGTAAAAATAAAAACTGAAATGAAAGCTAAATCAATCTAATGCTACTCTAAATAAATCCAAAAACAGGGGAAGGGAATCTGGGATGGAATATATAGTGGGGTATATAGTGGGAGGAGGGGGAGGATTCAATGGAGGGTAGGAAGAAAGAACACAGGGATGGGTAAAACATAAAAATAACATCTAAATCTATCTAATCTAATCTAAATAAATGATACTAGGGAGGTAAATGTGTGGGATAGGTGAAATAGGAAGACGATGGCAATGGATTGGGAGGAACACAAACTGCTGGCAAAGGGACACTTCTGAAAACGCCTGGTGACAGGATCAGTGGCTAGCTCAGAATGAATTGGAAGGGGGGAGGACAATGACTTCTGTTGCTTGCTGTGCCCACCTTACCACAAGGCCCATTGGCTCTGTGCAGCCTAGCACCCCCCCCCCCCTTTCCCCATGTCCAATCACAGACTGTGAAGCGAGTGGTCTGAGGAGAAAAGGTATGGTGATTGGGCAGGCTGGCTGCTACTCCAAGCCTCTCTACCCTTAGTGTCTGGAAGTCTGCTCCTCAGCTGCATCCCCCCTCCTCCCCGTGCCTGGCACTCAATTTTTCCCCGCCCAAACTCATCCAAACTCACCCAAATGGTACCAAACTGTTCGGTCATTTTCGAGTTCGGATTGAGTTCGGTTTGGTCGGTTCGGGTTTGGTTTGGTTCAGAAGTTGGGTTCGGTCATCTGAACAGACCGAGTTCGGTCCGAACTCTGAACATCTGAACCGCATTAGCACATCCTTAGTCCCGCAGATAAGTGGGGCCCAGGTCGTGAAGGGCTTTAAAGGTTAAAACCAGGACCTTGAGCATCAGCATACTGATACATCAGCA
The DNA here is from genome assembly GCA_003113815.1 of Sphenodon punctatus. Lineage (NCBI taxonomy): Eukaryota > Metazoa > Chordata > Lepidosauria > Sphenodontia > Sphenodontidae > Sphenodon > Sphenodon punctatus. The sequence goes on along the minus strand of QEPC01000412.1, from coordinate 17,366,654 downwards.
TACTGATGACACTGCATGCCCTGAAACCCTCTCACTATCTCCCCTAACGGATACATATAGAGGTTAAATAAGAGGGGGGACAAAATGGCACCCTATGGGACTCCACACATGAGGTCCCAGGGGGAAGACGTACACTACCCCAAGACCACCCAGTGAGTTCTCCCAGCGAAGAATGAATGAAACCAGCCTTAAGACCATTCCACCAATCCTGGCATGGTCCTGCAGGTGAGTCACCAACACCTCATGGCCGACTGTGTCGAATGCAGCTGAAAGGACTAGCAGGATCAGTAAGGTCTGACGACCCAGCTCTAATGCCAGACAGAGATCGTCAACCAAGGCCACCAATGCAGTCTCTGTACCATACCCAGGCCGAAAACCAGATTTAAAGGGGTCAAGGAAATCAGTTCAGTCCAGATGTTCCTGGAGTTGCTGTGCCACAGCCCATTCAATAACCTTCCCTAAAAAGGTGAGGTTAGAGACTGGCCTATAACTGACAGGAGCATCAGTGTCAAGAGATGGTTTCTTGAGCAGGGGCCTAACCGCAGACTCTTTCTGGCAATAAGGCACCCTGCCCTCCCAAAGGGAGGCACTAACCACCCTAGCCAGCAACTGCCATAACGTCTCCTGGCTGGCTTTCATGAACCAGGACAGGCATGGATCTTGTTCACAAGTAGTGGCACGAACAGATCCCAACAAGGGCTTCACATCGGCAGGAAACACCATCTGAAACTGATCCCACAAAACAGGGCAGGACGGAGCATCCATAGCCCCAAGATGATCCTCTGCAATAACTGTGGTGCCGAAATCGTGGCGGATGCGAGTGATCTTATCTACAAAGTACTCTTTAAACCAGTCACAGTGGTCACTGGATTGCTCCAGGTCCAGGTGGAGGCAGGCAGGACTGATCAAGCTTTTCACCACCCAGAAAAGCTCCACTGGACGTGATTTTGCAGATGCAACGAGGGCAGTAAAGAACTTCTTCTTTGCTGCCTGTACCACCACAGCATAGGCCTTTAAACTGCTCTTATGCTGTGATCGATTATACTCGTCACAAGTCCAGCACCATCATTGCACTAACTGCCTACTCTCCTGCTTCAAACACCGCAGGCCCTCAGTAAACCAAGGAGACCTGCGGGAGACTCGGAAGGGGAGCGGACGCCTGGGAGCCACTCTGTCAATGGTCTCAGCCAACAAGGTGTTCCAGAAGGCTACGAGATCATTGACTGAGCGGGTGTCAAGGTCCAGGGGAAACTCCCCTGGAGCTTTCTGGAACCAATCTGGGTCCATAAGTCTCCGGGGGTGGATTGTTCTAGTAGGTCCTGCACCCTGTTGGGGGCTGACATGTGCCAGGATGCATGTCTTAAGGAGGTAATGTTCAGACCATGACAAAAGTTCCACCCCCCTAACTCCTACTAACTGACACACACACCCCACAACCTCAAGGCTGGTGCAGAAAACCAAATCCAGTGTATATCCCCACAGATGACTTGGGACAGGCCCATGGTTGTCATGGAGGCCATGAACTCATGCCTCACTCCTCCAAGATGGGTGTCAGCATGGATGTTAAAATCCCCCAGGACCACGTCTGACACCAGATCAGCAAGAGCATGTAGGGATGCCACTGGGAATGCCACGGTGCACCAGCAGCACCCCTAATCTGTAGGGATGCGCGAACAGAACGGAGTTCGGAAATTCGGTTCGGTTTGGTTTAAAATTTGAGTTCGTTTCGGAAGTTCAGTTTGGTCGACCGAACAGACTGAGTTCAGTTGAATTCCGAACTTCCGAACCAAGTTCGGCCTTTCAAAACCAGGTTTTTTGGTGTGGGTTGCCACTAGGGATGGACAAACAGAACAGAGTTCAGAAATTCGGTTTGGTTCGGTTTGAAACTCAAGTTCGGTTCGGAAGTTCGGTTCAGTTGACCAAACGAACCAAGTTCGGTCCGAACTCCGAACTTCCGAACTGCATTCGCCCATCCCTACTAATCTGTCCTCAGCCAAATCCAACACAAGATGGAGACACTCAACACCTGGTGGAGCCTGCACTGGATACCTCCTAAAAGACAATGCATCCTTGATAACAATGACTAAACTGCCCCCACTCCCACCCCTCCAGCCGAGGCTGATGCTGCACAGAGAACCCAGCTGGAACAAAGTCAGCCAGAATAGGACTGCCAAAACTGTTAGGAAGCTGCAGTTAGTGCAGAACATGGCGGCCCATCTTCCTTTTAGGGTGGGTCACTGGGAGCATGTTACACCGGTGCTCCAGAGTCTGCACTGGCTGCTGATAGCTTTCTGGGCACAATTCAAGGTGCTGGTTTTAACTTATAAAGCCCTAAACAGTCCCCTCCCCCCATGTGGTTTTGCCGGCAAACACCTGCAGAGATACAGAGATACGGGGGGGAGGGGGAGCTTTCAGATCGTCGGCACCTCGCGCATATCTTGACTGTGCAGTCCCTCCCACAGCCAGAATATGCCCGAGGGGGGGAGAGGGAGATCTGAAAGCAGCCTAAATGTCTAGTTGTCCAGATGTTGGTCTCAAATATATCGTACCACAAAGCTGATCTATTGTGCATGTGCAGTAGTGCAAATATTGCTGAGGTGACATAACCAAAATACCAAAACAACCAAAATTAAAAACCAAAACGGAATAACAGAGACAGAGGGTATTTTCAGAAGTGACGCTGCCACGCTTAGATCCAGTTCGGGGTACTGGCCACCACTCCGCTCCAGGGCAGGTTGATACACAGAACAAACATGACAGTGCACCTTACCACATTTTGCCCCAACCTTGGCAGCACTTACCACCAGCTGTTCTGAGAAAACAACCAGTGGTAACTTCTGCCACAGTTTGGGGCAAAGCGTGGTGAACATCTGGTGGTCGCCGAACAGAAGTGATGGTGGTTTTGGCCCCGGTGTGTGTGTGTGTGTGTGTGTGTGTGTGTGTGTGTGTGTGTGAAAGTGTAGCATCGTCACTTCTGAAAATACCCAGATACACAACCAAGAACAAATGGATATCCATTATTTCCCAAACCACTGTTGTTGATTTGGTTTGCATAGATCCAATGGGTTTGCCCATTTTTGATATATATCCATTTCAGGTCCACCTAAAACTGATCAAAACGATTATGGGCCAAACCCCACGCTCTAAAGTGGGGTGTAACTGAATTTACTTCAGTAGAGCTTCATCAGTTTGTACTGGCTGAAAAATCTGATCTAGTGATCACGGTGAGAACAAATAAAAATGGGACGGATTCCCTACATGGGTTCTTCTACCCATTTTCACCCACCCTGTGCCAAAAGTGAGGACTTTAATCTTCAGGGCTGTCAATCCGATATCTTCCACCAGCAACTTAATTCACTAACATTTTTGTAATGAAATGATAACCTCCCTCCTGCCTGGGATTGCGAATCACAGGATAATACAACAACGAGCTAAATGAAATGTTAGGAGAATAGAAAGCACTTGAACGGAACACGTGCTGCCTCTTTAACATTTCACGGCTTTTCTTTTAACCGAAAATTACGGCACAGTATAAGAATGGAATCCAGCAGGATGCTTTATCACAATACCCGGCCAACTTTAACTCATCTCAAGTGTTATTATAAGAAATAGAATTTACTGGTATGGACTTATATTCAATAGCACTCTTTCCCTTTTTAATGAAATGTCATTATTCCAATACAATCCTTTCATTTTGTAGCCCACTCTCCCCCTCTTTTAATCCCACTATATTTCATTTCCTGCAGTTACGTGATATTATTGCCTTTTTTTTTCCCCACAGCTATTGATTTAGGTGTATATGGATATTACAATGCAAAATAAAACAGTTCCCCCATCCATTCTACCTTGTACCATTGAACATTAACTTAATTTGTTTCAAATCTGCATTTGATTTGGCAAGGAAACCATTTATCTTTATGAAGAAAGCTCTCATAAAGTAAGGGACTTCAGGAGATCACTGCTTTAAAAATTTAATAGCCTTGTGTCTTATACACTAGAAAAAATGAATTAAACCTTCAAATATTATATATCTCAATGTAACCTTTTTGCATTTAATACTATGTTTAATTTATTATATCCAGGGAAAAAACAGAGGAAACCTCACAATATTCAAGTGGATTTTTTTCTTCACATTCCATGAATAAAAGTAAATGAACAAAGCGCAGTTGTTTTATAAGGGATTAGGAGTTTGCTTGTTGTTCCCAATAAAAAACCATTCGTTCTTGAGCTACTGCTTCAGTTGACTTTCCCAACTCTGATAGTAGCTGACACCAGAAATGACTTTGTGGGTGGTTCTATAGCAGGGGTGCGCAAAGTTCTTAAGCTGAAGAGTCACATACCAACATTTTCATATCACCAAGAGCCACAAGACACTTTACACTGAGCATCATCTTCCCCCGATCCCAGCAATGAGACAGTGTGACTTCCCCGTAACCTCTTCCCTCACGTTTAAAGCTCTGACTCCCAGGAGGTCCATCAGGTTCATCAGAAGAAATAGTGGCTCAGGACACACTGCTCCCGTGGCCCCCCAGCATGGTCTGGTGACAGTGGCAGTAGAAGTGGTGGTTAAGCTTCTCTTCCTCTAGAGGGAGCTGCATGGATATGCCCCGGGTAGCTATGTCTGCCAAGAGCTTCTGTAGAGGTGCCTGAGAGCTGCATTTGTCTTTCAAGATACCATTTGCTCAACTCTAACTTTATTGCATAACCAGAAGATAGTCTACAAGGGGCTAATCCAACATCTATTAATTAATTAATTAGTTAATTAATTAATTAAGTAAGTAAGTACATTTTATTGTTTGACCGTCGGTCATTAACAAAACCATCATATAAAAACAGCAAAATAATCCATACATTGCAAAATACAATTCCATATCAATCCCAGAGAAAAAGCGACCAGACATCTATTAAGCCAATTTAAAGACTCTTCTGAAGTCAGTGCATTTTGGACTAGGATGAAATGCTTGATGATGTATCGTCAACTGGTGATTATCCATGGCTGGTTTGTTAGTAGGTGGATTAACAAGGTTTGCAAAAATATGAACTATTAGAGGTAGGGATGTGCGAACAGAACCGAGTTCGGAAATTCTGTTCGGTTCAGTTCGGTTTGAAAATCGAGTTCAGTTCAAAAGTTCGGTTCAGTCGACCGAACTATTTGAGTTCAGTCGAATTCCGAACTTCTGGACTGAGTTCGTACGTTCAAAACTGGGGTTTTTTGCCTTCCGAACTGGTTCAGATTCGACCGAATAGTTCCGTCAATTTGAGTTCGGTTTAAAAATTCGGTTCGGTTGACCAAACTATTTTAGTACAGTCCAAACTCCGAACTTCCAAACCGAGTTCGCACATACCTAATTAGAGTTATTTCCAGCATAAAGCTAGAATAAGCTGCAAGGGAGTAATATTATTTTGTCACTTTGGGCAGTGGCCTCACAACTATATTGTTCCCTCTTCCCCAAGCAGCGGGAGTTTTAGGATATCCTTTTCTGGGTTGGTTTCCTTCTGAGGAGGGAAAGACAAAAGTCTTATGGTGCATTATAGAAACCTGTTTAATTACACATTTACAGATAACAGTGGATAGGGATGTGCGAACAAAACAGGATTCAGATGTTCGGCCCAAAAACTTATTTGGGTTCATGGGTTCGGTTCCACGGAGTTCGTTCCCCCCCCCCAACGTTCAGAAAATTTGGCCGCCTGGAGGCTTGGGGAGCTCCAGGGGTGCCCGTGGGTGCATGGCAGGCCGTCGGAGATACAGCAGCAGCAGAGACCTGGAAGGCTTGTGGTTTGCCACCCTGGACTGCCTGGGCAGGAAGGCTCAGCACTTGGCCCCTGGGGGTGCCCATGGGGGCATGGCTGGCCATCTGAAACCAAGCGGCAGCAGCAGCAGAGTCCGAGAAGGCTTTGAGTTTGGTGGCTGGCCTGGCACCCTTACTTGGCTGGACATTGTGGCTGCCAGGCATCGGTGGAGCAGCAGAAGACGTTGGATTGCCCTGTAGCAGAACCCATGACACAGCGGAGGCAGCAGCAGCAGAAGTGGCAGACATTGAATTTCCCAGTAGCAGAACACATGGCACAGAAGAGGCAGCAGCAGCAGATATTGAATTGCTGGGACACAGAACCCATGGCACAGCAGAGGCAGAAGAAGTGGACATTGGATTGCCCGGGCACAGAACCCATGGCACAGCAGAGGCCGCAGAAGCGGACATTGGATTGCCGGGACACAGAAACCATGGCACAGCAGAGGCAGCAGGAGCAGACACCGGATTGATGGGGAAAGAACCCATGGCACAGCAGAGACAGCAGCAGCAGAAGCAGACATTGGATTTCTGGGGCACAGAACCCATGACATAGCAGAGGCAGCAGCGGCAGCAGCAGCAGATATTGGATTGCCGGGGCACAGAACCCATGGCACAGCAGAGGCAGCAGTGGCAGAAGCAGAAAACATTGGTTTGCCGGGGCACAGAACCCATGGCACAGCGGAGGCTGCAGAAGCAGACATTGGATTGCTGGGGCACAGAAACCATGGTACAGCAGAGTCAGCAGGAGCGGACATTGGATTGCCGGGGCACAGAACCCATGGCACAGCAGAGGCAGCAGAAACGGACATTGGATTGCCGGGGCACAGAACCCATGGCACAGCAGAGGCAGCAGAAGTGAACATTGGATTACCGGGGCACAGAACCCATGACACAGCAGAGGCAGCAGTGGCAGCTGCAGCAGACAGGCAGCATGGCATGAGCAGTGGTTGAGTGGGAGGCAGGCTGAGGCAGGGTTCGAGCTTGGCAACCAGGGTGGGCAGACAGGCAGCGTAGCATGAGAGGCAGTAGGGAAGACAAGCTGGGATCTTGACAGGGAATTCAGATAGGCTGCCGAAGACTGTGCAGTGAGAGAGAGCCAGTCAGATAAGAGGGCTGAGATCGTCTAGCCAGAGGCCAGCTGGCAAGCTTACAGCTTCCCAATGCCACTCATCATCATGAGGTCAGTCAGATAGGTCAGCCGAGGCCATCTGGTCAGAGAGAGAGAGAGAGAGGTAGGGCGGGTGTTGGGCATTGGGAGGAAGGGACAGTACCTCAGCAGCAGCAGCCCAGATTGAGGAGAAGCCCCGTCCCAAGACTGCCCCTGGCATGGGATGGCGTGTGCCACTGCACCATCAATCCATGTTCAGGGCAGCTCGGGGAATCCCAGCAGCGGAAGGTTCACCTTGATGAAAAGCAACTGCTCCACCAACTTGGCCCCAGTCTCAGGCGGTGCGGCGAGCAAATGTCCCTCGCCATAAAGAACACCCACTCGCTGGGGACACTCTTTGGTGGACAGGACAAGAGACCCTTGGCCACTTTGGACAGGGCCGGCCACACATCCCCCCGAGAGCTGTGTTGCCACTATGTTCTGCCCTTCCTATCAGCGCTGTCAGTGGTGCATTACCCAGTGCAGACCAGAAGGCAGGAGGGGGCAAAACATCCTCCATATGGGCACATTTTAAGTTGGTGCGGGCAGATGATCACAGGGAGGTGCAGTGCACTTTGTGCCAGAAGGTAGTGAAGCATGGGCAGGTGCTCACCAAGCTTGTCACAACTCCCATGGCGAGTCACCTGAAGGCATGCCACAGCAATGTTCTGCTTAACAGGTAGGCAGGGGCAGTGGATGCCAGCGGGTTCCCGACTGCAGCGGCCAGTCGTCCGCCTCCATCAGTGGGAAAGCATCCTCCTCGAGCAGCTATCTCCAGCAGAAGGAGCGGTATTGCTGCTAGGGAAAAGCAGCAGCAGCAGCGGTGGTGGCTGGCCACCCAGGGAATTTGGGGCAGATTCCCCCCCCAAGCGCCGCCAAGGGTCAGCTGCCACTGCTTGCATTTAAAAAAAAAAAAAAAAA
>QEPC01000412.1:17320577-17356943 GCA_003113815.1 Sphenodon punctatus | reverse complement strand
ACACACACACACGCAGCAGAGGGCAAAAATACTCCTTCAGAAGGGACTTCTGAAGCAGGGATTGGGGTCCCTCCAACATACATGCAGCAAGTCCCTTCTTTCTGAAGCAGCATTCTTAACCTCTGCTGCGTGTGTGTGTGTCTTTGCTAAAACTGCTTGTAAGTGAGGTTTAAGGTTGTCTGCCTGCTTTTAAACTTGCCTAACATAACTGAAATTGCTTGATTAAGTAATGTAATGTCCATCCAACATTAACCCTTGGAACTCTTCGCTGCTGGGTTATTCCGCCTACCGTTGCCCTGGCTCCGCCTACCATTGCCCTGGCTCCACCCACCAGCCGGCCGGTCTTACTACCCCTCCAAACTCAACACCCACCAGTCACCCCTGAGCAGCAGCCAGTTGAGGTCCAGAAGCATCAGTGCACCATGGAGGAGCTGGGGTGGGGGCAGCTGCCAAGCCCATCGGCAGCTTCAGGACATGGAGGGCGGTGTGGCTTTCAACTAAATGCCACGCGCATGTTGGGGGAAATGACTGCACTGGATGAGCAGCCATTCTCGGTGGTCGGGGACATGGGGTTTAGGCACCTGATTGACTTCCTGGCTCCCCAGTTTAAGCTGCCCTCACAGACCACCCTGTGTCGGCAGGTGGTGCCAGCCTTGTACCGGGCTTTAAAGGATCGGGTTAGGAAGCAGCTGGCAGGGGCTGGAGGTGCCACCGTCCACTTCACCACTGAGCTGTGGACGAGCAGAAACACGCAGCATGCCTACCTGGCAGTGACGGCGCACTGGTGGCAGGACCCGAGGCAGCTTTGGGGAGTGGAAGGAGGGGTCCCAAAGCAGGATATAGGTGGTCCCTGCTTCAGGCGGAAGTCATGGACTTCCCCCACACTTCTTAGAATATTGAGGCAGCCCTGACTGCCATGGTGAGGGAGTTGGTCATGCCAGGTGCACCCTTCACCAAGGGGTGCATGGTGACCAACAATGCGGCCAACATATTGAGGGCAGTTCACGAGGAGGGGTTCACCAGCATCCCTTGAGCCGCACACACCCTTCACCTGGTGGTTAGGGACGCTCTGTCCTTGGGGGAGAAGGGGATTGAGGCAGGCACCCTTAGCTCTCTGATCGAGTGGGGGAGGAATCTGGCTGGTTTCTTTAACCGGAGCATGAAGGACAGTGACCTCCTCCGGGAGAAGCAGGCAGAGCAAGGCTCCCCAGTGCACCAGCTGGTGCAGGATGTGTCCACCAAGTGAAATTCCACGTCCTGATGCTTGAGCTGCTTCTCGAGCAGAAAGCTGCCTTGCATCAGGTTCAAATGATGATGTACAGCGGGGCACCTCCAGGGTATGATGGGGTGAAATGGGAGATCCTGGTTCACACTGTCTTTGTTCTGAGACTGTTCCTAGCTGTGACGGAGACCGTAAAGCTCCTCCACAGCCACCATCAGTCAGGTGACCCCTCTGGTCCAGAGTCTCCTCAGGAGGTTGGGGGAGATTGTCCAGGGGCTGAATTGTGGCCCTCAGGGCAAGAAGCTGGCAGCTGAAGCAGTTGCCCTGGTGCGGCAGCTGAAGGCAGAGCTGAAGGTGCAGTTTGATGAGCTCCTGCAGCAGGAGGAATATGTGTTTGCTCAGAGAGCTCCTGGCAATGACAGACAGACTGGAATCAGGAATTGCCTGTATCGTATCACTACTGGGGAGGGTAAGGAACCAGCGGGTTGGGTGGTGAATCCAGACACTCCAGTCCCAATAGAAACAATTACAGTCTCCAAGGTCTGCTACGAAGTAAAATCCCAGCTTTACGTGGGTCAAGAGGCAAACGAGCAGGAGCCCTGGGTCACGTGAGCAGTGCTGCAGCAGTTTCTATTGGTGCATGAAGTAGCGGAATTCCACCGCCCTAGTCACTGCTGGTTTGCTGTTGCATCTGTCAATCTGATTTGTTGTGGTGCATGGGGGTGGGGCTGTTTGCATGCCTGATTTGCTGTGGTGCCTAGCATGTGTGTGTGTGTGTGTATGTGTGTATGAATCTGTCTGTTCCTGATTTGCAGTGGTATGTGGTGTGTGTGCATGTGGTGTTTGATTTGCTGTGGTGTGTGTGTGCATCTGGTGTCTGCTGTGGTGTCCATGTGTGGTAAGGAATTCTGTGGTGTGTGTATCTGGTGTCTGCTGTGATGTGGTGTGTGTGTGGTGAGTGATCCTGTGGTGTGAGCATGTGGTGTCTGATTTGCTGTGGTATATGTGTATGTGGTGTCTGATTTTCTGTTGTGTGTCTGTGTGTGGTGTCTGATTTCCTGTGATGTGTCTGTGGGTGTTTTTACACACACATTTTCCTGCATGTTGCTGTTACATCCTGAACTTTCTGTGTATCTAAATCACTCACCCAGATCTTAAACATCTGGCTCTTTGAACTTCTGCGTAGAACTCCGCCCAGAACTTTTGTGTGTAAAACGTTCTCCTGGTAAACTGTTTTGCTCCAGGCAGCTGTGTCACTTGATTACCATGGCAACCCCTCAAGTCTACATCTGTGGCTACTTTAGGCTGCCCCAGGGCAGTGTGTGTGTGTGTGAAGACTGCATCCGGAACTTACTTGTGGACTTGTAAACTCAGATGATTGAAAGACCAGCACTTTAAGGTGTGTATAAAAATGCCCAGTGTCTGGTGTCTGATCTCTTGTGATATTTATTTATTTGTTTGTTTATTTATTTATTTATCCAAAGTTTATATCCCGCCCCCTCCTGCCTAACAGTGTCAGCTTACAAATCCATAAAAAAGAATATAATACAATAAAACATATAATTAGTAATAATATTATTAAAAGCAACAACCATAAAACAATAAATAGGTACCCCAAATAAATCCCACCCCTTAACCTGCACCCACCCACTCCCTCTCCCTCATCAAAAGCCCGGGAAAACAGTCAAGGTCTTACATCATCTACGAAAGGAGGAGAGATCCGGGGACAGGTGAACTTCCACTTGGGAGGGAGTTCCACAACCTTGAAGTGGCCACCGAGAACGCATTCTCCACCATCCCTTTCTGATTTGCTGTGGTGTGTGTGCTTGTGGTGCCTGATCTGCTGTGGTGTGTGTGCATACAATGTCTGATTTGCTCTGGTATATGTCCGTGTGGTGTCTGATTTAGGACTAAAATGGCAAGCCACTGTGGTAGCTTTTTCTGCCAGAAAAAGCTCTTCTTCAATGAGTGGCACGGTGCAATAGAAACATTTATTCCACTACTTTCATTCTGCTACTTCCACTGTCCCACTACTTTTATTCTGCTACTTCCGCCAGTGGTGAAAATAGCGGAACAATCTTTGTTCCGACAGTTTCTGTCTTCTGCAATTTCCACCAGTACTGCAAAGTAGCAGAACACTGTTTGTTCCAACAGTTTCCGAATTAGCGGAATGTCTGTGGAAAAGCTGCTGAAAGTTGCGGGCAATTCCAAAATGGCGGAATGAAATAGTGGAGCGGAAAAAGGAATTGCTGCGTCAGCCCTCGTCTGATTTTATCTGGTGTGTGTGTTTTTGCAGTCTGATTTGCTATGGTATATGTGCATGTGGTGCCTGATTTGCTATGGTATAAGAACATAAGAACATAAGAAGTGCCATACTGAGTCAGACCAATGGTCCATCAAGTCCAGCATCCTGTCCTCCGACAGTGGCCATCTCGATCGCATGGGAGAAGAACCAACAGTCTCAATGGGCAATCCATTCCCCGTTGTTCACTCCCAGCTCCCGACAGTAAGAAGTTCATCCTGTAAACTACTTAGTTAATAGCCGTTAATGGACCTACTCTCCAAGAACTTATCCAGTCCTTTTAAAAAACCCATCTCTACCACTGGCCTTGACAATGTCCTCTGGCAACAAATTCCATAAGTTAATTATGCATTGAATGAAAAAGACCTTCCTTTTATTTGTTTTAAATCTGCCAGCAGTTGGTTAATGGAGTGTCCCCTAGTTCTAGCACTATTTGAGAGGGTAAATAACTGTTCCCTACCTACTCGTTCCACACCACTCAAGATTTTATAAACCTCGATCATGTCCCCTCTCAGTCTTCTCTTCTCTAAGCTGAAGACGCCCAGCTTCATTTCATTTCATTTTCATTTTGTACCCCGCAGACTACACCACCGTTGTCTCTTAGCGGCTTTTACACTCATAAATGAAATACAATGTAAATACATAATAAGCTGTACATAATATAATGATACATAATCTAAACAATATATAATCATCTAAACATATATCAAATATCAACCCAATAGCAGTCCACTTGAAGGAAAATAAAAAACCCAACCCCCCTCCTGTCCCAAACCCCAATACCCACCCCAACCCGTTCCCTGCTGCCTGCTCTCACCAGGCAGCCCCAACATTCCCACTGCACCCACCTCACACCTGGGGATGCCCTTGGGACCACCCCCTCCCTATCCCAGTCCCACCTATTTCACCCCACAAATCACATCTCCAAGAGGCTCTGCTACAAATGCACGGGCCTACAGCCCTGCCAACAGTAATATTTTAAGCTGGCCCAACAGAGCCAGCTTCCAAACAGTATGGATCCAAGCACCATCCCCTCTCCCATGGCAGGAGGGAGGAGGAGCAGTCCATAAGCAGTGGCAGTCCAAAGAGTGCAGCGGGGCCCCTTGGTGCAGGGCTCTGAAGGTCCCCCTCAAACTCCTATCTGCCGATCTGGGGTCTTGCCTCCACCCCCTTCACATGGAGAGGCCACACCCGCTACTGCCCTGCTGATGGCCCCGACGACAGATGACACCCTTAGATGTCGCCCTTCGGCTGGTGCCAAAGGACACCACCTCAGGGCCTTTCTACCTGTAAAAGGGAGGAGACAGGTGTCACGTGCTTCTCCATCCCCTCCGCAGCTCCAGGGCTTCACCCCTCCCCCCAGCTTGTTAAGCCTCTCTTTGTACGAAAGTCGTTCCATACCCTTTATCATTCTCATTGCCCTAATCGGTACCTTTTCTAGTTCTGCTATGTCTTTTTTGAGATGGAGTGACCAGAACTGCACACACTATTCCAGGTGCGGTCGCACCATTGATTTGTATAGAGGCATTATGACATCCTCAGTTTTATGCTCTATCCCTTTGCAAATAACTCCTAATACTTTGATTTTTTGACTGCTGCTGCACACTGGACTGAGGATTTCAGTGTATTGTCCACAATCACTCCCAGATCCTTTTCCTGAGTGGTAACTCCTAGCATAGTACCCAGCATTGTGTAGTCATAGTTTGGGTTATTTTTCCCTACGTGCATCACTTTGCACTTGTCCACATTAAATCTCATCTGCCATTTAGATACCCAGGCACCCAATCTCGTAAGATCCTGTTGCAGTTCCTCACAGTCTACTCGTGTTTTAACTACCTTGAATAATTTGGTGTCATTTGCAAATTTGATCACCTCACTCTTAACGCTCTTTTCCAGATCCTTAATGAATACATTAAAGAGCACCGGTCCCAATACAGATCCCTGGGACACACCACTTTTCTACATCTCTCCATTGTGAAAACTGACCATTTAGTCCTACTCTTTGCTTCCTATCCTTTAACCAGTTACCGTCCAATTCATAGTAAGACACTACCTCCTATCCCATTACTTTTTAAATTTTCTCAAGAATCTTTTATGCGGGACCTTATCAAATGCTTTTTGGAAATCCAGGTACACTATATCTACCGAGTCTCCCTTGTCCACATGCTTATTTACACCCTCTAAGAATTCCAGCAGATTAGTGAGGCATGACTTACCTTTGCTAAATCCATGTTGTCTCTTCCCCATTAAGCCATGTTTATCAACATGCCCAGCGATTCCATTCTTAATGATAGTTTCCACCATTTTGCCGGGCACAAACGTCAAACTTACTGGTCTGTAGTTTCCAGGATCACCTCTGGATCCCTTTTGAAATATCGGGGTTACATTTGTTAGTATTTAGTATGTCAATTTGTTCTAGGGCCTCCTCCAGTATCACGTTGATTTGTGACAGCTCTTCCAATTCATCACCTACAAAGTAAGGTTCCAGCGTGGATATCTCCCCAACATCCTCTTCAGTGAAAGACCAAAGTAAAGAACTCATTCAGCTTCTCTGCAATGTCCTTTTCCTCCCTAAGCATCCCTTTCACCCCCTGGTCATCTAACAGCCCAACTGACTCTCTAGCAGTATTCCTGCTTCTGATGTACTTGAAAAAGTTTTTATTATTAATTTTAGCATCTTTAACAAGGTGCTCCTCAAATTTCTTTTTGGCCTTGCCTGGTCTGTTTAACGTACCAGTGCCACAGTACAAACGCCATGCCAAGAGCTGGACTGGCTGGCTTTTGGTGGATTTATTTCTCCATGCAGTTGCACACTGTTTTTCAGGGTTGTGTGGGTTGTAGTCTTTCTTTTTTACCAAGACTGTGGCTGCCGCATGGCACAGCAGACCCTAATTGTAAAGTGTAACTTCTACTGTTCTGCCAGCTGCTTGGCACCATGAGGTCTGACGGATCTCTACCTGGTTCCATTTTCCCTTGCCAGATCTGTTCAAGTTACCAGTGCCACAGTAGTACCAATGCCAAGTCTCTTTTAAAAAATAAGATGGTGCCCCTGGGTGTGTGTGATTGAATGTGTGGTTTCTTAATTTTGTCTACTGGGCTGAATGGCTTTTGGTGGGATTTTTTTCTCCACGCAGTTGCACACTGTTTTGTGGGGTTGTGTGTGCTGTCTAGGCTGTGGCATGGCACAGCAGAGCCTAACTGTAAAGTGTAACTGTAAGGTTTTCTACTGTTGTTCTGCCTGTTGCTTGGTTGGTACCATGTGGCCAGACCAGAGAGATCTCTCTGCCTGCCTCCTCTTCCCCTTGCCTGGACTTTTCAAGTTACCAATGCCATGCCTTCTTTAAAAATAAGAGGGTGCCCCTGGGGTGTGTGTAAACTTCTGGTTTCTTAATTGTGTCGGCTGGGATGGCTTCCTTTGGGTGGGAGTTATTTCTCCATGCAGTTGCACATTGTTTTGCGGGGTTGTGTGTGTTGTCTTCTTTTTTTTTTTTTTACCAAGGCTGTGGCTGCTGCATGGCACAGCAGAGCATAATTGTAAAGTGTAAGTTAGCTGTAACTTCTACTGTTCTGCCAGCTGCTTGGAACCATGAGCTTGGCACCATGGCTTGGTACCTTGGCTTCCAGCTGCTTGACATCATAAGCTTGGCACTATGGCAAGTGAGCTCCCTTATCCAACACTCCTTCCCTCTCTCTCTCTCTCCCTCTCCTTCCCACACCACAAAGAGACTGATGAATTGCAGCCCCTTATATACTGTATGGGGGGGGAGGGAGGAAGGGCTGCATGTGTTGTTATGTACCCTGATTGGCTAGGCAATTACATGGCTGCAGCTGCTGCACATGGCAACACCTGGTGAGGTGCCGAGTTGACGCTGAATACTTCAGAAGTTCAGAGTTTCCACGTTCTGAAGTTCCAAAGATTTCCAAGATCCGGAATTCCGTTTCTGAATTCTGGAACTCCAGAAACAGTGCCCAAGGGCCGACTAGTACCCAAGCCGATTACCCGGAACTTCAGAAATAGGCCCGAGTACCAGGAAGTACTATTCAGTACAGCCCTAATTATAGTCTGATTTCCTCAAAGCCATTTTTTCTTCTGAGGGGTCGTACGAAAAGATCTGCTCAGCATAACTGTTTTTTTTTCCACATGGGAGTGTGCAGAAAGTACACTATTCATTTTAGTTTTAGTTTACAATAATCGCTTCATTTGTTTTTTGTTTTTTTTCCCCCTAAATGACCTGCTTGTTTTGGTTTTATATTTTTTTTTCATTTTTATTAAAATATTAGAACATAAATAAAAAAATCACTGTGCATGCACAAAATGGCCACCAGACTATGTGCCTTTTTCCAAAATGATGCCCGCAGCCTCGGTGCCATTTTGGAAAAGGGCAGCCATTTTGCGTGCAAAATGTCCAATCCACATGTGCAGACTGGCTGCCCTTTTAGAAAATGATGCCAACACTGCAGGCACCATTTTGTAAAAGGGGGTACATGCACAGACTGGTCCACCAGCTATTTTGTGCATGTGGAATAATAATAATAATAATAATAATAATAATAATAATAAAAATGGCCACAGGGGCCATTCTGCGCATGTGCACCCTTTTCTGAAATGGCGCCAGTTGGCATTATTTTGGAGAAGGACAGCCAGTCTGCCCATGCGCAGAACAGCTGTTATTTCCCAAAATGACATCGATGCTGCTGGTGCCATTTTGGAAAAGAGTATGCATGAGCAGAAAATCCTCAGCAACCATTTTTCGAATGCACAAGGGTTTAAAATGTTTTTCATTCTTTTATATTTAAATAAAAATTGATTAAATATATCCTTTTTTTGTTAAATTTTGTCATTTTAAATGATTGTATGTTTCCCAGTGCTGTTTGGGATTGGGTGGGGTATAAATCAAATATAGAATAGAAAGGTAGGGTGTGTGGTTTGGATCAGGGAACATAGCCAGACTGGTGGATGAATAACAATATGGTTCTACTAGGATTCCCTCCCTTTCTTTAAGAAATACAAGCAGTCACAAGAATCACTTCTTTCCTGCAGCTGTGAAAAGGCCTGGAATTGAATATTCCATCCTCTACAAGTTCTTCAGATCATCCTGTTGCATAGTGTATTGATTCAGGAGGTTCGCTAAAGTGATTTCTGGCCAAGACAAGCTTAGAACATTGGTTCAAAAAGGGGAGACTTGCTGTTGATTCACCTAGTAGAACTTCTTCCTCCAAACCACACAGCCCCTAAACTACGTCATTCCATGTCTGGCAATTCAAGTAACACCACAGGGCTCTGGGAAGTGTAGCTTCTTCAGTCCCAGAAGCGGTGTCATATGAAAGCTAAGGCCCACTATAGCATTCCTGGGTCAGAGACTCACCCATCTGTTTCCAGGCTGCCAGATGTGGGCCCACTGCTGCCATAGATCAGGTAGGCACTAGGCAGCTTGCCTGGAATTGGTCCCCTGGTGGGCCAAAGCAGGCCGTAATGACCCAGCATGTCTGTTTGTGGCCCCATCCCTGCTGGAGATTGGAGGCTGCCATGACAAGTGGCCATGGTTGCCTGTCATGGTAGAGGGAAGGGTGCTGGGGGCGCACCAGGGGCAGTGCTACCCGGCTGCACATTTGTCCTGTTTTCCACAGGAAATGGGGTCGGGTGGGGGAAGGCTTGCCAACCAGCCCACTCGGGTGCATGTTAGTGGTGGCTAAGGGTCGTGACTGCCATCTTCCACACACACGGCCGGTAGTGGATCGGTCGTGGTGGCCACACATCTATTTTATTTTCACTGTAAGTGTACGTAACATTTTCAGATGATGAAGACAGTAGAAAACACTGCACGGTAATTCACTACAGGCGTATTTGTTATGTTTTAACACTTTACCATGTGGTAAACTCATAATGATCTGTGGAAGAGGCTCCTTGAACATTCAGAGAAGCTCTGTCACAGATCACTATGGATTGATCATATACCACATAAACCTTGGGAGAATTATCACGCAAAGGATAATCCTTCACCATCAAAGTCAACGGAAGGTTTGTCGTTAACTTTAGTGGCAGAGGATTGCACCCACAGAGTTGACCACAGTTTTTTCATACTTCACCACTTGAAATTTGCAATATATGAAAGTGCCCAAATTACAGAGTTGTAAATGGAAGCCATTAGCTGATATGGAAGAACGTAAACCTTTTTGATCAAAGCTATTAAGTAATGCTCACATCCCATGCTAGGATGTACATATAAAGAGTGTTCATAGAGGCAGAAGCATACTTTCTTCCCATCGCTGTAGAAGCTTGAAGACAGAAAAACATCATTCATTTACTAGCACAGAATGAAATTCTCACCCTGGCTGTAATTTCCTGTTGCATCAAAATTGCTTCTTGTTAATATTGTCATTTGTTGTTTGTTTTTCTAGTGAAATATTAACATTTTCAGATGGCAACAAGGAAAAGCCAGCATACAATATGTGCCTATGCTTCTGTATGCCATCATCATTATAAGGCTCTTGATTAAAAACACACAGGCCAGAACTCTTGATACAAGCTAGCCATGCTTTTGGAGAGCTGGCCTGGGAGCTTGGAATACAAACTCAGAAGTTGACATATGTCTCTTCTGTCATTGAATTGTATATGGAACTGAACCACATCTCCGCATTCAACTCTTTTCCTGATCTTCTTGACCACCATTTTGTTTGTCAGGTTTTTGGATTTCTATCCCACAACCACATGCTCGGAGAGGTTTACAAATAAAGCTAGATACATGCATTAAAAATTAAGACAACCAGTTAAAATATGATCTCCCCTAACCTGCATCCCTGGCTACCAACACCCTGCTTAAACAAAAAGGTTTTACATTCGGTGTTTTTATACGTGACAACTCCTGCCCTGCCATGGACATCTCCGGGCAGTGGTGGGAGTTGTGACTCTGGCCTGGACATAGCCCAGCTGCTGAACAAACATGATGGCGGCTGGGCTGTGGAGGGGCAGGGAGACACATGGATGTTTAGTTTGCCACCAAATTCCGTCCAAAAGCTTCAGGCGCTGTAAACGCAATGTGTAGCCTAATGGATATGGTTTTGGCTTTGCGCCTAGAAAACTAAGGTTCAAATCCCATCTTAGCCATGAACTTGTTCAGTGGCCTTAGGCAACTCTCTATCTACAAAAACTATTTATTTATTTATTTATTTCCTTAGACTTATTAGCCGCCCCCTCCTGCTACAGCAACTCAGGGCAGCTCACAACATTTTAAATATATAAAAATATAAAACAATCTACTATAAATAATAATAGAAAACAACAGCATGAAAACAACAATAAAAACCCAAAACAGAGCTAAAACCCACTCCCACCCCCCAAACTCAACCCCCCACCCATCTCCCTCACTGTAAACTTGGCGGAACAACCAGATCTTACATTGTCTTCGAAAAGAGGGGAGGTCTGGAGACAGGCGGACCTCTGTTGGGAGGGAGTTCCACAGCTGCAGTGCAGTCACCGAGAACACTCCCCTTGTAGTTGCCATCCGGGATACTAGGGGGACTTCAAGGAGGGTGCTTCCAGCTGACTGCAGGGGTCGGTCAAAGACCCAGAGGGTGAGGCGATCTTGTAGATAGGCGGGGCCCAGGCCATTTAAGGCTTTATAGATCAGTACCAACAGCTTGAATCGGACCCTGAAGGCTATAGGAAACCAGTGCAGAGAATGGAGTACTGGTGCAATGTGCTCACAGTGACCTGTCCCCATAAGAAGATGGGCCACTGCATTCTGCATCAGCTGCAGTATTCAAACTGTCACCAACAGTATCCCCATGTAGAGAGTATGGCAGTAGTCTAGTCTTGAGGAGATAAAAGCGTGCATGACGGTGGCAAGGTCCAAGTCTGAGACATACAGCCTAAACCATTGCACCAGATGTAATTGGCAAAATTCACCCTTCGCCACCATCGCAACCTGGACATCCAAACAGAGCTGCTGGTCCAGGAGCACCCCCAGACTACGAACCTGGGGGACCAATGGAGGCGTACCTGACCTATGATGGGTGCCACCACTCCTTTGGCCCCTCCCACCAACATCACCTCCGTCTTGTCAGGATTCAGCTTCAGCCGGCTAACCCTCATCCAGTCCCTCACGGCTGCCAGACACTGGGTAAGCATCAAGTCTGCCAGGCATGGGTCATCTGAAAAAAGAGAGGTGCAGTTGGATGTCATCAGCATATTGATGACACCGCACACCAAACCCTCTGATGACCTCACCCAAAAGCTGCATGTACACATTGAACAGGAGAGGGGACAAAATAGAACCTTCTGGGTCTCTGCACGAGATGTCTTGAGGAGAAGATGAACAGCCACCCAACACCACACGTTGAGTTCTTCCGGCTAGGAAGGAATAGAACAATTCGAGAACAGTTCCACCTATCATGGTTCGGTCCCACAACCGAGTCACCAACAACTCATGGTCAATGGTATCAAATGTAGCCAAGAGCTCTAATAGGATCAACTGGGTGAAATTACCCTGGTCCAACTCACAGTAGAGGTCATAGACAAAGGCCACAAGTGCAGTCTCAGTGCCATAACCCAGACGGAAGCCAGACTCCAAGGGATCTAGAAAACTGATCCAGTCCAGATGCTCCTGAAGCTGCTGAGCCACTACCTGCTCAATAACCTTCCCTAAAAAGGTAAGATTAGAGACTGGCCGATAGCTGGCCAAGGAGTCAACGTCCAATGATAGTGTCTTGAGCAGAGGCTGCACCACCACCTCCTTGAGGCAGCCCGGAACTCTCCCCTTCCTAAGGGGGGGCATTTACTACCCCATCCAGCAGTGACCCCAGCATCTCCTGGCATTATAATAATGGCACAACAGGGTTATTTTGAGGGTGAACTAGATAAGGGTTATAAAGCACTTTGAACACAGAATGTGCTATATAAATAGTGATACTAATTCTGGGTCTACAAGAGACAGGGTGTTAACTGACTGACAAAAGGCTGTCATCCCACCCTGGGGTGAGGGAAGAATACTCCATGTCAGCTCAGCTCAGGCAGCAGGAACCCACAGCCTGGCCAGGGAAGGGGGCGGGGAGAGATGTGCAGCCAGCTCCACCCCTGCGCTGCAACTGGTGCTCCACTCCACCATGATGGGCAGTCATGGCTGCCAATAACAGGAAGCTGTAGCTGGTTGCTATGGCAAACCCCCCACTCTGGGCCGGGCAGGTGCAAAAGCAGATGCACACGCCTGAACGGCTTGTGGGATTGGACTGTGTATCACATTAGATAATAAAATAATTAATAAAATAATAATAATAATAATAACACCACCTTTATTCATATAGCATCCCCCCGCTCCATATGGCACTCGGAGCACTTTACAAAGTACATTAAAAAGATACAATAATATAAATAATACAAAGTCTTTAAAGACAGTTTTAAATGGTTATTAATTTTTTTTTAATGATGTAGAGAAAAAAGGAAGGACAGAGTACATTGAGGAGACCATATGTGGATCCTAAAAGCACCTAGAGAATAATTACACTCTCAGGTGCTTTTTAAAGGTAAGGAGGGAGGAATTGAGATGAACATCCAGAGGGAGCAAGTTCCACACTGAGGGGCCCGCCACAGCCAAACCCCAAACCCGATGGGAGAACCCCCAAACGGTGCGTGGTTCCTGAGCACAGATACCCATCGTCGTTAGTTAACACCTAATGACTGCATTCCTAAGCATTCTTACTTGTAAGCCCCATCAGCTTCAATAGAGCTTATTCATGAGTAAGTGTGTTTAGGACTAAGGCCTATGAACTAAGGTTATTTTCTCATGAATGTCTTCCATCAATATTAGTTATTCCAGAATAACTAACAAGCGTGAACCTCATAGCTGGTGAGTGGTAAAAAAATCTCCCATTCAACTATTTATTTATTTTATTTATTTATTTTATTACATTTCTATGCCGCCCCCTCATGCCGGTGGCATCTCGGGGCGGCTTCCAAGAAATATAAAAGCAATTTAAAACAACATAAAGCCACATTAAAATCTAAACAAATTCCAATATAATTCTTTAAACAAATTTAAAACACTCCCCCCCCATACAAAAATTTAACCCACCCTCCCCTCCCCACCGCTGAAGACCTGGGAGAACAGCCATGTCTTATAGGCCCGACGGAAGGCCAACAGACTCAAGCCCAGCCGTGCTTCCTCTGGGAGGGAGTTCCATAGCCGTGGAACTCCCTCCCATGAAACTATGATTTCATCATCTCGATTGTAAGAAAGAAAGGGAAGTTAAGATTGTGTTAAGGGACTCATTTCAAGGTTCTTAATCCAGAAGATCCAATACACCCTAAGAGGTCTGAGTGTATAAATTATAGCTTCATGTTCTTGTTATCGCGCTTACAGTGCCTGAAGCCTTTGGATGGAGCTTGGTGGTAAACCATGGCACAATATTAAAATGCTCCCATTAGCACATTGCATGATCCCTTGGCTGAATATACTACTCAGTGAATTTCGCCACCAAAAGGGTGAAACAAGCAAATGTAATTATGGTGTTTATAATACTTTCTCAGCCCCCATTTTAATAGTCTTAATGGCTCTGTTGTGGGTTCCTCCAAACACAGAAGAACACTACTGCACCCATAGGAAGGGTGCAGCATTTGCCCCAGAGTATTTCATTGCCCCAAGGAAAGCAAAAAGTTCTTCCTTTTGTAGTCACCAGAGACAGACATAGTAGAGGCTTTGTTGATATTTTCCTGTTCCTATCTGTCTCTGCTGCCTAGAGGCAGAGCCAGTCCTGATAGGATAAGTATTTGTCTGCCTACCTGTCTGCTAGACCTAATTACCCAGCCAAACATATCAAGCTATTGTGTTGGACATGTCGTGTTTTCAATGGGCTTCTAATTAAGCCTTGAAAATGTCAAAGCTATGCAAGTTTATCCATTTCGCAACCCTGCAAACACAAATGTCTAGCTATGCGTACAGTGTGGCATTTCCACACAGAACTATACTTCTCAGGCTAATATTTCAATAGCAGTTTCCAAGTTTATTGACATAATCTGTGGGCTCAGAGAATGGCTAATGCAACTATTGGAAGGCAGATGGCTATTGGTTTGAGGTAAAACTGAAGTAAAGAGGTAGCATTTGATATTAGTGTTCAGAGTTACCTGCCTTGTGTCTTCACAAAAATTGGAAGCAGAACAGTTTCAAGGTGCAGAAGTGCACCCTCAAACTGGAACTTTCTCTGAGACAAAGCTAATTGCCTTGGACCTTTGCATGTTCAGCTGTGGGTTCTGCAATTACAGACTATGGGTGTTTTCAGACGTGACGGGGCAGCTTCGCCCCGTCCCGAAAACAACCCAGAGATTTCCCACCAGGATGACCCAGGCATGGTAAACAGACGTCATGGGGATCCTGGCGGGGAATCAGGGAGGGGGCGGAGCCACGTGGCGCAACGTGCGGCTGCACGGCCCCGCCCCCTCCGCGCTGCCTCGCCGCCTGCCTTCTGGGGAGATGGGCGGGCGGCGACGCCAATGCCTCCAAAGCGTCTGGCCGAGTTCACCATGGCCTAGAATCCCGCCGGGGATTCCGGGCCGTGATAGCCGACCAGACATTACTTTTTTTTTATGCCCACCTGGAATCACTTTAACCACGCTTCGACCGATTTTCGCGCCGGTAGCCCGGGAAGCGTGGTTGAAATTGACCCCATGTGGGTATTCAGTGTGACGAACATCTGGCGGCCGCCGAACAGACGTGCAGGGCACAGTGACCACATGTAGGTATTCAGCGTGGCGAACATCTGGCGGCCGCCGAACAGACGTGCAGGGCACAGTGACCACATGTAGGTATTCAGCTTGGTTCACTGTGATCTCGTCAAGTCTGAAAATACCCTAGGATAGTCAAAAACTGTGCAACTGAAGAAACCAGCTCCTTGAAAATTCAGACCGATGGATCCCAATTAGTGCTGAATCGAGCAACGACAGTGAAATTTGTTTACATCGGAAACAAACCATTCATCTGTGCTTGTACCATGAGGGAACTTGCTGGCTTTTTTTACTATTTTTGCTAGTTCCCATTCAGAAATGGCCATTGTTTGGTACTTCTGGTAATTCTTCCTAGGCAAGAGCAGACACACTTCATGTAACATTCCTTACATTCTGCTTATGTTTGCTGCCTCTGGTATGTGTCTGATCGCAAGTTCACTACATAACTTCCATCATTTCCTTTACTGGTCCTTGTTTTGTCTCCTTGTAAACTATGCTTGGATGGGTATATTTCAGGGGCTAGCCCTTGTTTTCTGAATTCTGATGCTGGAAATTGACAGAAAGTGCCAGAAACTGATAAAAATACCAGAAACTGACAGAAACTGCCAAAATAACGGAAACAAATGGGAATTTCTGAAAATACCAGAAACTAATGGATATTGACATAAATACTGGCAATTGATTAAAAAAAAATGACAGACAATCACAAGCACCAATTTTGACAACAGCCGAAGTGCAGATTCAGTGGACAGTGAGGAAATGCCAGTGAACAGACGCAAGTGCTCCTGAAAGGTCGGTATTTCCCAACTGTATGGAAAGTCATTCTTGCCTCAACACTAATCACAATTTTCAAGCTTGGGCACCCAAAGTTAGGTCTCCGCATCAACGTGATCTTCATTAGAGTTTCCAAAGACCTGTAAATCTTGTTGAAGTCAATGGCCGCAATCCCAAACCCCATCACACGGGATCCACGAGAGATCGGCGCGGATTCTGTGTGGCACAGTGTCTCTGCTATGGACTTGTATGCAGTTTCCATGGGATCGGCCCCAATCAAAGCTGCTGATGTTTATCATTTCTAAATATTACCTTTATATAGGTGACTGATTCTACAGTGAGCAGGAATGAAGAACAGATTTTATATTCATGAATATTATTTGCCTATTAAGATAGCTTGTTGAATATCCGAATAAATATTCATCATTGTAATGAAATTTGCATAGCCATTCGTTCGCATATTTCATTTCTGACACTTCTTCTGTGTCAGTTATTGTCACTTGAAATGACTGTACAAGTGTGAAAAGCATTGTCTACAAAATACAGACCCATAGAAACTCAAATATGGGGAGCCCTAGCCCATGGGGGCCCATGACAATTCAGGAAGAGTACCCCAACATAGGGAGGCCATGGGTAAACTAGAAATAACAACATACATGCTCCATCTGGGCCTGCAGGACCTCCAATGCAAGGACCTTTAGCCCCTGAAGGAGATAGTATGTTTAATTAAACATCCAAAGTGAATTACAATAACACTTCCCTTTTTCGAATTTCAGTGTGTTTCTGTCAAATATTTCTAGGGCAGGAGGGGGCCACACAGCCATACCACCCAGGACGACATCCCCTCTCGATCCAGCACAATGTGCAAATACAGCATCTCGAAAGCTAAAAGCCCTGACCATTTGCGTATCCATCCCTTAATGTGGTGCTTCTTGGGATTCTGGTATTTGTGATCCCAGACGCACAACTTGTTATTTTCAGCTCTTCCTATTTGGATGGTTTCGATGCAAATCCATCATTCGTAATGAATTCCCCTTCCCTCAGAATGCAATTGATTTCAAAAGCATGCAAGCAAAAAACTAAGCGCTCTGCATCTTTGCGAGTGTCCATGACATAAAAGACTTTAAGTGACTCCAAAGCTATTTTCCTTGCTGTCAACCTGCCAGATGATTTTACTGCCATAAACACATGCCCAAACAGGCCGACTAATGCTTTCCCTTTTGGACACATGTGGTGAAATAAATGTAATTACAAGTAAGATGTAATCACAATTGCTTTACTATTAAAGCTGCCTTATGCTCTCCCAGTTTAGTTAACAATACATGCAAGATGAGTAGAATGGCTTGATGCCAGGGAAGGGGGAGGAAGAGATAAATATGGCCCCTTTCATATTATATCTGTGAAAACACAACATTTAAATGCAGAATTTGACTTTCCAAATATCCTACCCAAAAACCTTTTAACAAAAACAGCAGGGAGAGAAAGTTCTTTTTAACCATGATACTCCATGAAGGATTATGAAAGCAGAGGTCATTGTGGGAAAGAGAATCACAAATACAGCTTGAAAAGCATCTCACATTTGTAAATACATTGAGGAGAATTTATTCCTCTCTGGTTTTGCTACCAGAGGATATTTACAGGTTCCCAGGGAAAAGAGGAAAGAAAAATATATATATATAAAATTTATTTTATATAGTCCATGTGGTGTAACATGCTGATGTCTACTAGTAACATTCAACTTTGCTTCAAAGGAAATGTGTTTTTTGAGACAGAAGCCAGCCTTTATGGGCCTAATCCCAGAATTCCCTGAGCTGGGCACCTCAGGTAAGGTACTGTGCCCTTCACCTTCATGGAATTTGAAAGGAGCTGAGAATATTCAGCCTCTCATGGGAATGGGTCCTAGAAGACCAATTCTGCTCCTGTGAAATCCCAGGGAGTCTTGTCATTGGCTTCGATAGAAAAGGGATCAGGATATGTATGTGAAGAAGAAAGAAGTAGAAGGTTGGTTGTTGTCCTAATTTACCAGACAAAGGTGTTAGAAAGTGAATTTCAATTTGATTATTTCAGCCTAAACCAATATCTAGAGTGGGATTCTGTAAACCTCTGTTTCACTTGTCACGTACAGAACATCAAAGGCAGTATTTCCAGTATATGCTTGAAATTGAAAGAACAAACCTATCTTCTTAGGTTCAGATTTTCAAAAGTAATGTGTGATTCTAATTCTACGTATCCTAGGCTAGGAGCAAGCTGGGCTGGAAGGTGGAATGGATATTCAGGCTGAGATGGATCTTGATTCCAGGGGTTCTGGTCGCAGTAGCCAAGACAAATTTACTCAGACTGGAAGGTGAGGGAGGAAGAGAAAATAAATCCAGGAGGCAGGCCAATGGACAGCAGTTCCAGCTCACATGGCCACCTCAAATTTTATCAGGTTGAGAGTAGGTTGTGCTTTATTACAAGTAGTTCTCTGATTTGTCCTTCTGTTGTGGTGGGGCAAATGGTCAGCTGTTGGCTCAATCTCCCAGAGGTCTGGGTTCTAAACCTCAAGTGCTCGACACTCCTCTATCAATAGGAGATGAACTGGAAGTAGGAAGTGATGTGGGAGTTTCTCCTAAACCTCTTGGATTTGGAAGCATAAAAAGGTCAGCTTCTCCTGTTTACCCACTCCTAACTGAGCATGTCTCTAGGGTTCAGGACTGGCCTTCAGTAACTGATATGCAGAGGGGATATTTTCTTATGTTCTGTAATTACTTTAGAGAGAGGCGGTGCATATGAAGATATCTGAAAGACAACCTCCTCCCCCCATTCCATTGTGATCACTGAGCTTGTGGTGAAAGTCCATTTTTGATTGGTTTCCATTTTTTATGCACACGGTGGGTTTGATCAGTCCAAAAGAAAATAATCACAAATGATCGTTTTGCTTTTCATTGGCTGGAAGAACATTTTTTAAAAAACCATTTTGCGCATGTGCCCAGACATTCTACACACGTGCAAAGTAGCAGGAGCTGTATGCAAAATGGTGACACCGTTACAGCTGCCACCATGTGCAAAATGGCCAATCAGAATTCTGATCAAAATTTTGACCGCCGTTCAGTTTTTGTGCAAACTGTTCTGTAAGAACAGAAGGGCTGTTTTGTTGTTCAGCCCTATGCTGAGGTCAGCTGGAAGCACTTTCTTACGTGTTCTATTGGTGCATCATGTTCATAAAGCAAGGGCACATGCAGAGGTGTTCTTGGTGATTGCGCCATAATTATGAAACTGCCTTCCCTGAGAGCAGGGATGAGAGAACTTTTCCCTCCCAGGGTTGACTTTGAAAATTAGTACGAGCTCAGAGGGATGAATAGAAGTTGGGAGTGGGGGCATTTTGGGGGTATGACCACGGAGTGGAGGATCCAGATTAGGGCTGAAATGAAAATTTAAAAATTCTTGTGAGATAGAACATGGGACCGAGATCTCAGTAAAATCTCAGTCCCAATGTGAAATCTTGTAAGATTTCTCTCAAAATGAAAAAAAAAAGGACACTGCCAGACTGATGGCCTCAAGTCTGGTGGCTGCTCACTGCTCCCTGCCTCCACACTACTTTCTGCAGAGAGCTGAACTCACTCCCTGCCTCCTTGCCCATACTGTACTCTGCAGAGCTGAACTGGGACCCAACAGTAAATTATCTGAATGGGGAAAGGAGCAGGGAAGCCTCTTCCCAGTTGTGTACAGCACTCCAATGGTCCCTGTTTCCAGGGGGACCAAACAGCGGTGTGCTGTGTGCTGCCCTGGATCTGTCCCTTATTCTTGAGTGCATGCCCCTCTCTCTGCTCCTGTACCCTGAGCTCAGTCTTTCAGTGCTTGGGGGTCAGAACTGAGTCCAGAGGTCATGACCATGAATTGGAAAGGGGCCAAATAAAAACTAATGGAAAGGGGTCAAATAAAAACTAGACACAGCTTGCATTTAGCCTGAGGTACATTGCCCCTGCCCTTGTGGTTCACCAAAACCCGAGTCTGAGCAATTTTCAGAGACAATGTACCTTTTTATTCAGCCAAGCTTTTGGCAGGAAGGGATAGGGGTGTTGAGGCTAGAAGTAGTGGGTTTTGAATTGGTTTTATGTAAATATATTGTTTATGTTTTGATATATTGTCACCGACCCTGAGTCCGAAGGAAAGGGTGGTATATAAATGTAAATAAATTAATAAATAAATAAAGTAATTTTATCAGACCAACTTCTGTTCATAGGTAAGGAATAGGTCCTACAATCCTTAGACTGTGTGGGGACCAGAACAAAGATAAAATGTGGTGACCCCAAAGCTCCACCCTGCTGTGACCCTCTCTCCATGGTCCCTCCCCCTTAACATGGAGGAAGGCTCAGGTGGCAAGAGAAGATTCTTCTCCTGCTCCCAGATGGTCTAATTAGTGTTTGACTAGCAAGCCTTGTCTCCTGCTGCCACTTGCCCCATGCTCATACTCCTGGTCCAGTCCTGCTAATACTCAGAGAGCTCTACTACAGTTGGTTCTAAACTTTCATTAACACAAAGTTTATTCAAACAAGAAGTAAAGGGAAGTTACCTGCCAGTGACACCCTCACAAGGGGTCTCCGAACAGGACCAACTCTCAGGTACCTAGAGTTTGGAGCCTCCTTGTAAGGATGTGGGGGATTAGCATCCTGACCTGTTGAAAATGGGGGCCACTATGGAGCCCCCAGAAGTAGATAAAATAGTAGGGCTCGGTCACCTGGTAATAAGACCAGCCTTGTCTACAAGAGTTATCGCCATATCCATTTGGGTTCTGAACCAAGATAAACAAAAAACCCACCTAAATTCTATTAAAGAAAGAGTTTGCCCTTTCTCCAATAGACGCAACTGCTCCATAGGCCCTTTTTACATGGACAGAAATGGATGGGGGTGTCACAGAGGAACTTAGGGTCACACACGTGTAACAAGGGCCTACATGTAGACTACAAGTCTGGTAAATATGTAAAGCAAAAGGTTCCACATGTATGTAATGTTACAACTGAGAACTGTAAAACCGAAATCAGAGCTCTGACATGTGACCAAGCTCCAGGAAATGGAAATACAGTTTTGCTGATTGCCCCAGATGGGTGGCCAGAGACATGGCCAGAGACATTCATATGCTAATGCAGGCAGCCATTGCCTACGTGCAAGAGACACAGAAAAGCTGATAAAGACAACAAAGGGAATTCTAGAAGCCTCAAGAAGATACGAGGAGTTTCTTCCTGGGGTATATAAGGAGTTGTACCCCAGAGGGGGCAGTGACTATCAGGAACTCACTCACCAACTTGCAGCCAACAAGGCTGGAAGACATGAACTGAGAGAGGGGACTTTGCTTTCTAGCAACTCTAAGTCTGGAGACCCAGTCGCTTACATCAAGGGCTGAGAAGAACTTATAGACCTTTGTAGGGTAAGATGCTTATTTAGGAACTCAACCAGTATAGATCAGGAATGCGTTATATTTACCTTTGATTTCTAGTAACCACTCTGTATCAACAATCTTGCTTATGTAATCAATAAACTTACTTCTTATCTTTATGAAGAAGTGTCTGTGTCTAACATTGGAACACAAGTGAGCAACAAGAGTTCTCAAGCTCTTGCGAACCCAGAGAGTAAAGAGTCTGTAAACGGGAAGGATCGGGCCCTTGAGTGACAAAGGAGTTGTCCCTGTAGCAGGCTTGAATCAGCCAGAGAGAGAAAACTAATCCAAGTGGGCTGTGCGTGAGGAAAACTGAGTCACTCAAACCCGGTAAAGTGGGGGTGCGGACCTCCAACCCGTGACAGGGGGGATGGGTGTTTGGCCACGGTGGATGGAGGTGGGTGTTTGTCTGTTTACACAGACACACCCACCTACATCCACGGAGCCTCCTACAGTTTTCCTGAGGGCTCCATGGGTGGAGATGGGTATGCAATAGGTGGAGGTGGGTGTTGCGCAGGATCGTGCATGCACCCACACCCATTCTACTCAGTATTCACACGGGAGAACACCAAGCAGACACCCATCCCCCCCACCCACCGCTGGCTGTTTACCCAGACACCCACCCACACACACACCAGCCCCAACACGGAGCAGGGGGTAGGGCGTCCATGTAAAACTGACCTTTCTCACATTGGCCAGAGCTATATTTAAACTGTGACTGTGGCATTTTTAGGTTTGTAGCTGATATGTATGGGAGAGAGGTCTTGGTACTGTTTCACATGAGGTAGTTTTCTTCAGAGCTACTGGAGAAGATGTAAAATAGAGACTTTTATTTTTTTACGTGTCTCTAGCATGAGTATAAAATGAGCATTTTTAGCTGCATCTCTACTATGTAGTGTTTTGAGAAGGTGCACCTTCCCTTAGCTTTGCTGGAGTGGAATTGTGCCAGCTACTTACTGTTAGCGGGAATTTAAAAAACAAGGGCTGGCAAAGACCTGCCATTTATAAACCCCATGCCAGCAATGTGCTGCAACTGAGTATTCTGTAGTGCACTTAATTTCAAAGTTGAGCCATATTTAGAACATCAGCAGAAAAGCCCTTCATATATCAAGCTGGTGTCCAACATTTCTTACTGACACATAAAACCCCAGGCATGAAGTGAATGTGTGTGTGTGTGTGTGTGTGTATGTGTGTGTGTGTGTGTATTTTAGTTACAAATGAAGAGTAGTGAACAAATTCTCTGACCTCAAAGGTGAGCTAAACCAAAGTGACATTGCAGAAGACCAATCAGACAAACCATTAGCAATGTGATTGTCTCTCGCTCCCCAAAGACCAAAAATGTCACTTGCACAGTACTCCGACCTTAGGAAACAAAGGAATTTTACCTGGTTACATGCATCCAAGCTAGAGAGAGATAGATCCTGAGTCTCTCTATCTCCATCTTCTCTGGACATTTCTCATGCCCTCATTACCACAGTTTATTGTAACTCTTAAGGGGCATGATCCCAAACCCCCTCACACAGTCAGGGCTTCATGCACCGTACAGGACACAGGAAACTGTGTGGGAGTTGTGCAGGTCACTGCATGCATTAATTAGAGATGGGCGAACAGAACCGAGTTCGGAAATTTGGTTCAGTTCAGTTCGAAAATTGAGTTCGGTTTGGAAGTTCGATTCAGTCGACCGAACTATTCGAGGTCGGTCCGAACTTCCGAACAGAGTTCAGAAATTCAAACCCCATTGAACTTAATGGAATATTATCTTATAGGGATGGGCGAACAGAACCGAGTTTGGAAATTCGGTTCGGTTAAAAAATCGAGTTCGGTTCGGAAGTTCGGTTCCCAATTGTTGGGCACCTAATTACCCCAAATCCTGTGTATTACCATTACTGGGTTGCCATTTTTCCTTTTTATTGACCCATTCCAATTTACAGTTTCACTTTTTCTTGTGTGTTTCTGAATATTCCTGACCATTTCCCTACCTCTGTACATGGTGGAAATGGAAAACTGGTAACAGAAAATGGTAGTGTGGTACATCTGACAGTCGGTTAGGCACTAAATTGCACACAGATTAGTACTCAGTGTTAATGAGTTGAGTCAGGTACTGTAATTTCACCACGTATGCCTGTTTCTGCAGGTGCTCGTTTCAGATCTAGTGTGATGGTTGTGGCCATGATTTCAGGAAACACAATTTGCAAGCACGTATTGGCATAGACAAGCCCAATACTTCTGTAACTCATCATAGTAGCTAAGTCTACTAAATGGGTGTTTTTACACACACATTTCTCCTGCATGTTTGCTGTTACATCCTGAACTTTCTTTGTGTCTAAATCACTCACCCAGATCTTAGAAATCTGGCTCTTTGAACATCTGTGTAGAACTTCTCCCAGAACTTTTGTGTGTAAAAATTTTTCCTGGTAAACTGCTTTGCTCCAGGCAGCTGTGATCACTTGGTTTCCCTGGCAGCCCCTCACATCTACAGCTGCGGCTACTTTAGGCTGCCTCAGGGCAGTGTTTATGTGAAGAATGCCTTCAGGAACTGCCTCAGGGCAGTGTGTGTGTTTGAAAAGTGCCCTCCGCCCCGCAGTTGGGGCGGGGGGAGGTTGCCACGCCCAGCCCATAGGGAAACCCGGGAATGAGCACGGAGGGGCTGCAGGGGACCAGGAAACGCCATCCAGTTTCGGTCTGGGCACTTGCTATTGGTGGCCCAGACATCAGGAGCCTGTGAAGCGGGCGCCTGATTGATCGGCGCTGGAGATGATCCCTCCCCCTCCTTGTTAGAAGGGAGGGGGTAGGGATGAGTGGGTGTGTGTCTGGCTTGCTCACGGTTTCATTCTGGCTTTTTCATCGGCAGGCACCAGTTCGTGCCTGCGTACAGCAACATGCAGCAACCACCCACCCATCACCCTAATACTGTGGGCTTGTAACCGGTTGCCACAAGGAGACCAAGAAGGAATTTTTGCAGAGCACCTCATTAATTATGTTCGACTTTGTTGTTTTTGCCTTCTTCAGAGTATAGGATAGTTAAAGTGTTTTAAGGTAATAATTTTGAATTTTAATTGGCATTTGATTCGACAACGATTTAATATAGTTTAACTTCAATTTAACACTTTGGTATAATTATAAGTAGGGATGATACGAATTGGAAATGAATTTGTTATTGAAAGTATTAAGAAAGAATTCTGTCGCACTCTTGTGGGGGTCCGGTATGTTTAATAGGCTGTTTTGTTAGGTAGTTGTAGTCTAGATAAAAGAGTCATCTCCATAAGAGATGGGGGGCGATACCCGTTGACAAGCAGGGCATGACTGGCGGCAGGATCGTTCCCTGGGAGAAGTGTCAAGCGGGGGTAAGGGCAAGCATGGCCCTCGATCTTAATGACACCATATACTCCTGACTCAGGACCCTGAGGCATTTACCCTTCGGCCTTGGCCAGGGAGCTGTTCAAAGGGAAAAGTTTAAGTTGAATTAGTAATGGCATTGGAGGGCATATCCAAGCCATATACCTGTTTAAAATGTTCTGATAGGCTTCTATAAAATAGTTACTGGACCCAATCGATTGCCTAGTGACAATCTAGCCAACGATCTTGCTCCGATTGCATTAAAGAGTGCGGCCTTTTGAAATCCAACTCATGTCTCCGTGGATCATTCCTAGGCTAAGGGTGCATCGGCAAAGGCATCCAAAATTTACTTGTGGACTTGTAAACCCAGAAGATTGAAAAATCCAGAACTTTAAAGTGTGTGTAAAAATGTCCAATGAAATGAAGGTAACTCTGCGAAAATATTATATATGGTCCACCCATAATAAAACTTTTACTTGACTATCCTTCCTGTCCCATTGAAGTGAATGAGGCTAGCACTGCATTGCTCAGTTGTATTCTGAATTGTAACCTATGGTTCTGAATCCCAGGTATTCAAGAAAAACGAGAAGAAAAATATTTTTGACTTTGAACTGTGGTGATATGGTTGAGGGTCTCTTGGCAAAGGAAACAAACAATGAATGGGTTCTGCAAAAAAAATTAAATTGCTCGTCAGTTGTCTCTACTGAACAATACACTGGGCCTGATCCCAAATCTTGCAAATTCTGTACATGTGCTC
The DNA here is from genome assembly GCA_003113815.1 of Sphenodon punctatus. Lineage (NCBI taxonomy): Eukaryota > Metazoa > Chordata > Lepidosauria > Sphenodontia > Sphenodontidae > Sphenodon > Sphenodon punctatus. Next base: position 17,331,426 of record QEPC01000412.1, on the reverse strand, counting down.
ACTGCAGTTTTATTTATTTAATTTATTTATTTATTAAATTTATACCCCGCCCCATCCTGAACCCAGCTCAGGGTGGCTTTCCACGGGGTGCAATGTGTTCGTAATAGGGATCTGTACAACTTGTGCATGGATACGCAATCACGACTCCACAAGCTACCCACAGGGTTTGGGATCAGGCTCACTGAAATGAAACGTCACCGTTTTGGTAAAATAATGCTGGAGGGTGGCATAGCCCCAAGTCCACTGAATAGACGACATCAAAAATATCCAAGCAGAGACATAAAACAAAATGTTGACCAAATCTGAGTGGAACCAGCTGTTTTTGGACATGAAAGTTCAATAGTCCTATTCAGGAGCATAGACACATAGACACCGTGGAGGAACATTCGACTCAGATTGCTGTAAATCTAGTAGTTGGGAAGGTTGGCAACACTACTGAATGGACACCGAAGGACTATCTTGATGAACATGTGTTAGGTGTGGAATCCATTTCTCCAGAAACCCTGCTTAACACTACACACAAGGACAATTTTGCCAGGATTTACTCAATAGAGGGGGAATTCCACTCTTCGGTCGAACAGATAAGCCAAGTGTTCTTTCTTGTGTGGGGAGTCAGTGGTAATGAAGACAAAGATAATTCTGATCACAACTAGGAGCTTTGCAAATCAGCCATCGTCCTTTCCCATTCATACAGCTATCATACAAATTTCATTATTTCTCTTCTTTACCCCGTCGCCTGCCCATAAACTGGGAGACTCAAGAAACATACTCCAGGCAGATGAAGGATGTGTTGAGTAGGACTCAATGCATATTGTAATTTCTGCTTCGGGCCGGAATTAATGCAACCAAATCATACATCAATGGAGCCCTAAAGATGGGCAAAGATTTAATTAACTGAGACTTCTGGATGTTCTAGTATATTTATTGAAAAAGATAAAATCACTATAGATTATGTCCAATGGATGCCAGTTATGAGCGTCTATATACATTTTTAAAAGGATATTGTAGTGTTTAAAAAAACATTACAACTTGAATGTAATGGCAAATGACATTTCCATTCAGGCACAATTAAAATCAACCTGACTTATTCCTTGCATTAGTAGCACCATATTCCCTTTAAGTTCATATAGGGTTAAGTTTGTCATCCTTGGAGATTTCTTAATGGCCCTTGTTATCTAAACCTTGACTCATAATGGTGGCTATGTATTCTATTTTCAATGCACATCCTCAGATATATTAGGACATGAAGTGAACTTGACAGGAGGAGAATATTTCCTTTCTCCTCTGAAATGCCCCATGAGGGATTCCTGACGGCGACCTCCCCAGACCTTGGCTTTACATTAGAGTTATTGTCCTGAGAGAAGATTCAGTTAAAGCACCCAATTCATTTCATATAGTGCTCTCTAGTTTATTCTTGGTGGCGGCTAACTTGTAAAATTTTATTAGGAATTCTTTTTTGGTTTGCTTGATGGAAAACAATTATTCTATCATCAGTCCTAAATGCAGTTGTATAAATCTCTGGTATACCACTGCAAAGCAGTTGTTTTTCTTTCTCCGCTGAACTGTTATCTGGATAAACTGTTTGGCCTGTTAAATAAAGAGGAAGTTCAAAATATTCTCCTTATTACTGTGTTGCTGATGTATTCGTTTCTATCTCTACTGTCAGAAGGTTGAGCTGAAAGAAAGCCCAAGTAACTTGAAATAAGTGGCACTGACACATAGAATAACTTTATAAAACATATCTGATAGCTTCATTTACTACTACTACTACTACTACTACTAGGGGGCTTGCTTAAAAGTCAGTTGTAGCCAATTAAAGGTCTGTCACTGACTGTTACTACTCCTATTCTTACTACTCTGATAGCACCAAAAGACCCTACTCAAAATCAGTACTCCAATGTTCTAGGCATGATAGACCCTAGTATGGTACATCCCCTGACTGTCTACATAGAAAAAAAAAAACTAGGGATGAGCGAACACTGTTCAGAAGTTTGGAATTCGGACCGAACTCGAACCGAATTTCCGAACCGAACTCAATTTTCGAACTGAACCGAATTTCCAAACTCGGCTCTGTTCGCCCATCCCTAAAAGAGTAATATTCCATTTAGTTCAATGAGGTTTGAATTTCTGAACTTTGTTTGGAAGTTCGTAGTTCAGACCGAACTCGAATAGTTCGGTTAACCGAACTGAACTTCCGAACCAAACCGAACTTCCGAATTGAACCGAATTTCCGAACTTGGTTCTGTTCACCCATCCCTAAAAAAAAAACCAATGGAAATATTTACAGACTGGGCACTGACAGGACAATGATTCTTCATTCAAGTGTGTAATCACAATTAAAGCCAATCGGACTTTTGCTATTGATTTCAATGGGTGGAGGATTGTGTCCTGAGTAGGGCTGTAGCGGAATATCGCAGCGGTAGCTATTTCTGGCGGAAACAGTGTTTCCGCAATTAGTGGAACGGCATGGCAGAGGCTTTCATTCCGCGGTTTCATTCTGCGGTTCCGCGGTTCCGCTTATTTAATTCCGCAACTTAGTGGAATCGTGGAAACATGACATTTTCGCTATTTCCGCAATTCCGCCAGCACCACAAAATAGCAGAATAGCGGCTTTCCGCAATTTCTGCAATTTTTCCACAATTTTTCCACAATTCCGCGATTTGCAGAATTCCGGCGGAATTAGCAGAATATCCGCAGAAAAGTCGCGGTGTGGTGCGGGCAATTCCGAAATGGCGGAACGGAATCGCGGCGTGGTAAAAGCTGCTGCCACATCAGCCCTAGTCCAGAGGCACAGAAAGGCTTAGACTGCTCTTTTGGCATTAGCCCCCTTGTGTCAAAGGGGCTAGTTTTGGCACAACAGCACACGCAAGAATTGCACTGTAAGTTACTTGCCTAAGATCACATAAGAAATCCCTGCCTGAGGAACTGAACTCAGATGCCCTCCACAGCAAAGTACATCCAATGTCATGCAGTCTATTGGGCTGGCGTGGTGAAGGCACACCAGTTTCTGTTGGCTACATTGCATCAAGTAGTAGCGTGGCCACTATCATGGCCAACTATCTTTGACTTTTCCAACCCAATGGATCAGGTAGCCATTCACAGTTTGGTGGACAAGAGCAAGACCGGAATCCATAACCTTCAGGTATATAGCCAAGTACCTTAACCACTCAGCCATCATGGGTGCTACTACTTTTAGAAGGACGGCAGCCCATTTAGCAGGCTGCACATGCTCCAGGGCAGCCCCAAAGTGTCGCTGGTGGAGAAGGCTGGCCAGACCTAAGGCATCGGCCAGAAGTGGAGCTGCTGTCCATCTTCCCAGTGGGCCCATGCTGAAGCTGCATTTTCAGCTGTCCGTTGCCCTGGACAATGACATAGAGTTGTGGGTGCCAGTCTAGAACATCAGGTGATCACCTGCAACTCTATGGTGTGAATGGTGTGATTGCCTGCAACTCTATGGTGTGGGGGGGGGGGCACCACAAAGCCATCCCCCCGGTTCTGTATCATGTGGTGATATCTCCTTTTCTGAGAGCAGTAAGGAGACGTTGTTTGGGAACGGTGGGGCACCCCCATCAAAGCAGCTCTGGTGGTAGGTTGCCTCTGCATCTCATGTGTCATCCTACAGATCAGGCAGGGTAAAACTTAATTCTTTATCCCTTATTTGAATAGAAGAAAATAATCCAACATCCTACAGCACATCTGGAATCTAGCAAGTCACATACTTGCTCCACAATAAAAAATAAAATAAATCATAATACAATGTTTACAAATTTACAAGAGAGCACTATACAAAATGAGTTGGGGGTTTTACGGTCTTCTCTCGGGACAAATTAGATGAGGTTACTTAGAGATGCTCCTTCCCAAAAGATAGTGAGTTACCTCAGCTCCCCATGAAGTTACTGGGGGCATGATCTGTGGGATCGCCTCCCTCTCCGCGTCCTGGACTGATCCATGTGGTCTGCCTCTGCCAGGAGCACCATTCTTGAGGTCCCCTGGATGGTTCGGGGAGGCCACGATGGAGAAGGTGTTCTCAGCAGCTGCACCTAGGCTGTGGAACTCCCTTCCGATGGAGGTCTGGGTGGCCCCAGTCCTCACCTCATTTCTTTCTCAGTGCAAGACCTGGCTGTTCCGTGGGGCCTTTGGTGACGGAGATAAGTAGGGTGGGTGGGAGGTGGGGTAGGATTTTATGCTACCCCCCTTTTTTTAACTTGATATGTTTTATGGATTTTATCTATTATTTTTGGGTTTGGTGATATTTTAAATTACGTGTTTAAGCTGTCGCGAGCTGCATGTGCAGGAGAGGCAGAGTAGAAATTCTGGGAAATAAATAAATAAATAAATGATGCAAAGACTGTTGGAGTGAAAAGAAAAGTTATTATTGACTCCCTAAAGCTTTACATCGCTCAGGAACTGAAGGCACTGAGCACCTTACAGGGTTGTTTGATGCTCTGGAGAATGTGTCAGTTAATGAGGCCGCTTTTACACATGAGAAAAACAAGTTCTTCTAAGTGCTTGAGATAATACCGGGTTTTCTAAATGCAGGAGTTTTATAATGTGTGAACACACTATTCCCCTTTTATGCAGGGAGAGCTCACAGCCTTGTAGGACCCACCAGATGTGACTCTTACAAGGCTGCGAGATCTTGCTGCATAAAAGGAGACTAGCAAATTCATAGGTTACAAAAACCCAGCATTTATAAGGGGAATAGTGCGTTCCCACTTTACAAAACTCCAGCATTAATAACACCTGGTATTATCTCGAGCACTTATAAGAACCCATTTTTGTCATGTGTAAAAGCAGTCTGGGAGCCTAGTTCCAAGCAAAGCTTTCTGTCAACTCTGACCAATCAAAACTGAATCTAAGTCATTGGCACTCCGTCCTAATGGGCTTTGGAGCCACAGGAGTAGTTAGTGTTGCAAAGAAAAAGAAGAGAGAAAAAGAGTCACAATCACCTTAATGCATCAAACAAAACCTATCTCAGTTTGGCTGCAGCATTGCCAAACTGCCATTTAATTCTAACATCTGATCTGTATTCAGAGATGCCATGTTTCCCTGGCTAAACCAATGCATCTATGAAAAGCCACATGCCATAGGTTAAAAGACCTCTTGCAGCACAGATCTAACCGGAGTTCTGTTTTGCACCTCTCCACCTGATGTACTTTTTCTGGAAGAATTTTCTCTTGCGACTCAATCTTGCATGCTGCTATCTACAAAAAAATCCACTGGTTCTTATGGAGCCATTACTCAGCAAGTAACACTGTAGCAGGGGGTCTTCCCAGAGCCACACGGGGGCACTGGGGTGTCTCTGGGTTATTATCCCACCCCTGTGCCATGCCGATTCAGCCCAAGCCTTGGCTGAATCCCCCCATGAGAAAGAGTGTACCCTCCTAATAGGACCCAACACAGAAGGTCTAGAGGGTATTAAATCCAGTCCTTTATAAGTACAGTACAGTGTATACAATCCCTGGGGCTGCCATCTCAGTCGCCTCCACCCTGCAGACACTGGTCAGTCTCTTACAGGCTCAGGAGCAACCTAACATCAAGCCCCAAAGTCCATCCAGCCAGACCTCAAAGTTCCAGGCTCTGGCCAAGCCTTTCCCAGGCATGAGGTTCCCTCCTGGGCATAGCCTCTCCCAGTACCTAGTTCTCCTCTTCAGCACCATGGAGAGCGTAGAGTGGGAAGGCCTTGCCAGGGAGATGTGGTCCCTTCAGCTCCCAGGCAGAGACTGCCTTCCTCACTGCCTTGTTTCCTATTTTGTAGCCAGAGTGGGTGTGGCCCACAGCACAGCACTACTACCCTTAAAAGGCCAGTGTCCTGCCCACTCATCCCAGCTGATCCCCAGCTATGGGGTTGACTCTGCCACAACACTATGCATGCTCAGCCCTTTGGTTGGTCCATGCAGCCCCCTTCTTAAAGGGGCAGCAGCCTCGCAGGACTGCTCCCTGCTATAAACACATTGTTCTATATCAAGCAAAACATCAAAATTGCTGGTTCCTCCGTGCCGTGCACAGCTAGATTGCTCTGATGCAGAGGCAGATGCAACCTAGGAAATTATCGTAAAGCTAGGGTTGGAGATTTGGATTTTAGACTCCTGTTGAAAGTACAGGATGTGCTGGGAGAAAAATGCAAGTGGGTTCCATCTGCAGCCAAACTATGGGCAAGAAGTCCCAGGAAATCAGTAATTCCTCAATAGTTCTGTTGGGTGATACACATTTTTGGTATAATATTAATTGCCATGTTACTTACCAGGGGCTCACAGAATTGTGCACGCAATCATATTTATATTCAGGTGTACACATTGCGTGCACAATTCTGTGAGCCCCTGGTAAGTAACATGGCATTTAATATTATACCAAAAATGTGTATTACCCAACAGAACTATGTGAGGAATAACTGCCATATTCATGATATGAATGAAATCCAATTTTTACAAGACGGGAATGTATCATGTTTTGAAATTACTAGGGCTGTACCGAATAATACTTCTGGATACTCGGGTCAAATTCCAAAGTTCTGAGTAATTGGCCCAAGTACTCAGAAGCCCTTTGGCACTGTTTCCAAAGTTTTGGAATTCAAACTCAGAATTCTGGACCTCAGAAAACTTTGGAAAACTTTGGAAACGTCAGACTGGGGTGCCCTACCATAGAAAGTCCAAAGACTACATTGCCAAGCAATTCAAATTGATCAATCAAGTTTCAACAAGCTTTTCTGGTCTGTGCGTGGCCCCATGGGTGCCACCAGCCAGACCAGAATCCATAAGAAACACACACAAAAAGCCAGACATCCCCCCCAAAGCCCCCTCTGTGTGTCCCCAGTCCACCTTTGCAAGGCAAGCCCCCCCTTACCACCACCACCACCATATTAACCAGAAAGATACTAGAAAGTATTCCTCCAGTGCCCCGGCTGGTAACATTTTGGCAAAGTTCTTGAACTCACAGTCAAAGCACCACCCAGAAAAGCAAACTAGCAAGACTGGGACAATTGCTCCAAAAGACAACCCCACAAAAGTGCAACTGCATGAAGAAATCCAAAGAAGGCCAACAAAGGTAGTGTACCCACAGCATGGCCCACTATCAGCAGTGAGTGTACCCACTTTAATCATGATGCCAGCCAAGCAGTGTACACAAATGCAGGCTAGCAAGAACAAGACATTCACTTGAGAAGAATATAATAACACCCACAAGAAAGAAACCAGACATTCACACCCCTCCCCACAAGGGGCACCCTCTAGTCTTGGCATGGCATTGGTATTGTGGCACTGGTAACTTGAACAGTCCAGGCAAGGGGAAGTGGAGCCAGGCAGAGAGATCCCTCTGGTCTCATGGTGCCAAGTGCCAACCAAGCAGCAGGCAGAACTAGAAGCAACGTGGTACCCAATTATTATTATTTTTAAAGCATGGCATGGTAAAGGTAAACATAATTCCCATCCCGCAGCATTGGTCCTATGGACAGGACAGGACAGGACAAATCATATCATACCATGCCATGCCATGCCATGCCATGCCAGGGCCAGACCAGGCACCCCTTCCCCCGACCTGACACCCACCACCATTTTGTGTATAACCACCACCATTTTGCTCATGTGCAGAAGATCTGGGTGCCATTTTATGCATGTGCAAAATAGCCAAAACATTTTTTTATTGTTCCAGCAAACAAAAATCAGAACCATTTATTCTGATTTTTCTTCAGACCTATTGAACTGAACAGAACTGTCAAAAAAATTCAGCATCCGGTTAGAAATGGAATATCACTCCTAGGCAGGAATGCAAGACCAAGACACATTTGGAGGTATTGTTGTACCCTCTTGGGGAATTGGAAAATCCCATAGGACTATGTCATTGCACCCCATTCCAATATGAGTCAACTAAAATAAGTGAAATGTGCAACATGTTCAACATATCCAAAGTTTGGCTGTGACTTTCCAAAAGTCAAGGAACATCCTAATTCCAGGCGACACTCCACCAGTTGGTCTTGCCTGAACAATAATCTTCTAAAAAATAATACTTGTGTATGTTACGGAACACCGCAGATATGCAGGCAGGCAAGGTCTCTGCTTTGAAGGTGTCTTTCTAAAAATACAAAAGTATTTCAACCCAATATCCAAAGGTTCAAACCAGAAAATTATGAATAGATTAAAACCCTGTATGATTGGGGCCCCAGCCATGTATTCATAAATAGTAAGTCCATCACTCTAAACTAACTTACCCAAAATCAAACTTCCACCTATCACGAGTGTAATACAGTTATTTTAAAAATCTTCTTGGTCTTGGCCAATTCACCTATTACAAATATCTATTGGTAAATGAAGGTCATGTGAAGGTAATGAAAAACTGTATCTTGAGACACGAAATGGGGTGGCTCTTCTAATAATTAGCACAACTGCGGTATACAGTCACCAGTGCTAAAGCGGCATAAGACCACTTTCCCAGGAACATAAGAATATAAGAAGTGCCATTCTGGAACAGACTCATGGCCCATCTAGCCCAGTATCCTGTTTCCATCATTGGTCAGCATCAGTTGCTTCAGAGAAGTGCACAACAGGTCATAACGGAATGATCCATTTCCGGCCATTCATCCCCTCATCCCTGTTGAGCTCATAGTCAGGTCTGAAAGAAAAATCTTTATAAGTCCCAGAGCTACAAGTTCAAATTCAAGCATGTGTTTCTGTTTCTAGGGTGAGCATTTATCTCATTGCTTGGATGGCTTCTGTGTTTTAGGGAGATTACACTTTTAAAAATACTATCCTCAAAGACTGCTTAATAAGACAGAAAGCTTTTGTATCTTATGAGTTGCCATGGCTTTGTGTACATCTGAAAGCATAGTTAAAAACAAGTATAATTTTTCCAAACACAAGAACCTCTTTCCAGCCATTATAGTTTAATGGGATAATGCATATTTAAAGGGTTTTTTTCATAGTGTGTTTTATTTATAGTGATTTACTTAATACATTGTACCAGGCATACAGAGCCTTTACAGACATTTGTACAAGCTAAGTAGGCATTCACCCAGTTTTAAAAATGCATATTATTTACTCAGTGGCTAGATGCTTTCGCGACGCTATGAGGTATCTCGGGACTCAGACGTCTGGAGTTGAATACGAGAATTCAAATTCTAGTCTGCTCTTAAGCCAGTGCTGATACATTGGGGTTTAGCTCAGGAGAACTGGAAGGTTATGTTCTGTATATACCTGTCCCCAAAGAAACACAATCAGAGTTATAATCAAATAACTATTTCTATTCTATTCTATTCTATTCTATTCTATTCTATTCTATTCTAATGAAAGTTAGCTTATGCACTAGTAGGGATGGGTGAACAGATTGCAGATCAGGTTCGGCTGTTCGGTTTGGTTGCATTTGGTTTGTGCATTCGGTTTGGGCGTTCAGGTCATTCGCCGAGTTCGGGTTCAGCCATTCAGTTCGGTTCAGTTCGGTTCAGTTCGGCCGTTCAGAAAAATTATCGTGAGAGCCTGTGATTGCGCCGAAAACCATAAATTTGAGTGCATGCTGAACTGTGTGTCGAGAGTGTGTGTTTGGCTGGGTGGCTGTTCGTTGTGTGTGTTTTGGCTGTTTGGGTTGGGTTTGGCTGTGTTGTTTGGCTGGTTGGTGAGTGTTGGTGTGTGGCGGGAGACTGTGTGTTTTGGCTACGTGATTTTTTATTTTATTTTTTAAATGAAGAAGGCTGCAGTGCTGATTGCCCGGCTGGGGGCCAACTTTCCACTGGAGGAGGAGGAGGAGGAGGAGGAGGAGGAGGTCGCTACCCCTAGATCTCCGGTGGTGGTGCATGGCTCCCCGGATGAGGAGAAAGCGGTGGGCTCAGGAGCTGCTGCCAGGTTTGGAAACTTTTTTTTTACTTTGAGGACAAGAAAGGCTCTATCCGTTAGAGTGAGCTCACTGGCGTGCGGGTGGGTGGTGGGCATCAGCAGACACAAACAGTGGGCATCAGTAGGTGGCAGCAGATGTCTGCCACAGAGAGAGAGGGTACTGTAGTGTGGGGGGCTCTGGCACGAGCAGCGCCCCCACCCAAACGTGTGCCAGGCTAGCAAGGGTCTCCACTCTCCAGTTGCCATCCCATTCCCTACGCACCCCCAAATAAGGGCAGGGTCTTTCCAGCCAGGGTCACATCTCCCGTTGCCATCCCTAGCTCCCCAAGGAGGGCAGGATTTGCACGTGCCAGCCAGGGCCTTTTTTTAGTTGCAATCTGAAGCAACCCATTGAGGGCAGGATTTGCACGTGCCAGTCAGGGCCTTTCTAGTTGCCATCCCTAGCACCCCAAGGAGGGCAGGGTTTGCACGTGCCAGCAAGGGTCTCATCCTTCCACAGCATCCAAAGAAGGACAGAATTTGCATGTGCCAGCCAGGGTCACATATCCCATTGCCATAGCTACTAGCACCCCAAGGAGGGCAGGATTTGCACATGCCAGCCAGGGCCTTTCTAGTTGCAATCCCTAGCACCCCAAGGAGGGAGGACTAAAGGCATCATCATAAAATGCATGCTATTACTTTGGTGTTCTTAATGTGTTCCCATTTTAGAGAGGAATCAGATGCCGGCCCCAGCACTGGTGCCACTGCCAGGCCAAGGAGGGCCCCTAGCCGAGGTCACCAGTGACACTCCCAGACATCCGGCGGTCAAGGTAGGATGTCTGGAGGTTTTATGACAAGGGCGATGGAGTCGCCACATGCAAGGTAAGGCACGGGGACTGGAACAACAGGGAATGAATTGCCCTATGACCTGTTAGGAATGGAAGTTCCCTGCAGAGAGAGATTGGCCACTCAGTCCACCCACTTGTGGAGACAGAATGCAGGCAGGGCTTGACAGACCATTGGTCTGACACAGTATGGCACTTCTTATGTTC
>QEPC01000412.1:17301066-17319680 GCA_003113815.1 Sphenodon punctatus | reverse complement strand
CTAAATAAATGATAATATGGAGGTAAATGGGTTGGATGGGTGAAATAGGAGGACGATGGCAATGGATTAGGAATAGGAAGGAACAAAAACTGTTGGGAGAGAGGGAGCCTTCTGAAACGCCTGCTGTTCAGGAACAGTGACTAGCTCAGAAGGTGTTGGGAAGGGGGGAAGCAGACAGTTTTGTTTCTTGCTGCACCTGCCTCACCGCAAGCCCCATTGGCTCCATGCAGCCTAGCCCGTGGCCAATCGCAGACTGCGAAGCCCGTGGTCTGAGGTGAAAAGGAATGGTGAATTGGCAGGCTGGCTGCTACTCCAAGCCTCTCCACCCTCCACCCGTGGTGCCTGGAAGTCTGCTCCTCAACTGACTCCCCCTCCCTGCCACGTTTGGCCTTCCAGTGACACCACGTTTTTGTCGTTTTAGCCACCTGAACGCAATCCGAACTGACCAAACTGTTTGGTCATTTCAGCATTCGGAATTGAGTTTGGTTTGGTCAGTTCATGTTCGGTTTCGGGTTCAGTCGTCTGAACAGGTCAAGTTCGGGCTCAACTCTGAACTTCCGAACCGCATTCGCCCATCCCTATGCACTAGAGCTGAAATTAATAGTGGATTTTGATTGCATGGATATTCTTCACATTTTTGGATAGCAATCACAGTAACATCTGTAAGACTGCCTAACCTACCATGTCCCTTTTCAGCCCCTACAGTCAGCCAGGGGGGCGCCCTCCTCTGGGTTCCATCTGTTACACTTTTCAATGGGGAGGGGGTGCGCTGGACGGCATCCTCAATTGCTGCCCCCATTTTGTAGAACTCCCTTCCCTGGGAGGTTCGCTTGAGCCCGAGCCTGGCCATCTTCTGGAGGCGGTGCGAAACTTTTTTATTTGGAAGAGCATTTTATAGGCAGGGATAAATAGGGCTTGGTAAGGTTTCTGGGCAGGGTTATGGGGGAGGGTGGGCGTTTGAAGGAAGGGACAAGCATTTTTACAGTATTAATTTTATTGTGTTTTATGGATTGTAAGCTGCCCTGAGCCTTGTGGGAAGGAAGGGATATAAATAATATCCAAAACCAAAATGGCTATTTCACTATTTATTTGAATATTCTTAGATTGTAAGCCTTGAGGTAGGCTAATAGCTCGGAACTTAAGCAACCAAGATGCTGGAATAACCAAATTGAAATATCCAATACATGAATCCAGCAAAATGCAAATGAACAGCAGTTATTATCTGTTTCATTGGTTCCAGTTCAGATAGTGCAAATTCTATGGATTCGTGCATTTACACGAATGCTTGTTTCAGTTCTTATTCAGCATGCCTATTTATCCCATTGATAAAAAAAGCTATGGGGCTACTCATTGTAGTAAGGTTAAGGAAGGGCAGGTGTGTTTGCAGGATTGTGCACAAAGCAAATTATTGCACAAGTCATGATCCTGCAAATATTTATGAGGGTGATTATCTTTTCTACTGGGATTATTACAATGGAACTGTGTGTCAAGTTAAACACACAGGGAAGCAAGAGGTGCAGCAAACAGTGACTGGTTTCTGGCCTGACATGAAGTCTAGTGGGCTACACTACTGTTAGCTGAGCTGACATTTGGAGCTTGGATCGTGATTATGAAAGTTTTGCATTGTTGTTTTCTCTTTTATTCCCTAATGGATTGTGCTGGTTTTGAGATGGGGTGTTTTCAGACATGATGCTAACTCCAGTTTAACCACACTTTAACCACACTTGAACATTTCTTATACATGTTGCAGAGTTTTATTGGTGCCCTATGGGTATTTTCAGACGTTACGAGATCACAGTGAACCACGGTGAATACCCACCTGTGGTCACTGTGACTTGAACGTCTGTTTGGCGGCCGCCAGATGTTCGCCATGGTCAATCTGCACAAGGGGTCAATTTGAACCATGCTTCCCGGGCTAGCCGGTGGAATGTCTTGGGAAGCGTGGTCAAACGGTCCCCCGGCAGGGACCAAAAAAAAGTAACGTCTGGCTGCTCGCCACGGCCCGGGATCACCGGCGGGATCCCGGGCCATGGCGCATTTGGCCGTCCGCGGCAGCCGCATTGGCCCCGCCACCTGCCCGTCTCCTCGGAGGGCGGGAGGCGGGGTGCGTGGAGGGGGCGGGGCCATGTGGCTGCACGCTGCGCCGCGAGGCCCCGACCCCTCCCAGATTCCCTGCCGGGATCCCCCCAGCACGTCTGATATGGCGTGACGGGGTGACCCCGCGGGGAATGAATGGGTTGATTTCGGTACGGGGCCATCGGGCCCCGTAACATCTGAAATCACCTATGCTACCCTGAAACATGCATAAGAAATGTTCAAGTGTGGTTAAAGTGTGGTTAAACTGGGGTTAGCGTCATGTCTGAAAGCACCCATGGATACATTTTCGAAGAAGTTTTTTTGGGGAAAAGAAGGATTAGATTAGATTAGATTAGATTAGATTAGATTAGATTAGATTGAGAGAGAGAGAAGTATTTGACATTGTAAATCTGAAGGCAATAAAAATATTTACAATCTTTCAAACGAGAAAGTTGCATATAAACAGATATTTTTTTTCTCCTCCTATATAAGGCCTAAGGTAACTTTTCTTCTTCACTTAATGAAAACAATGGAAAGGCAAGAGAAGGGAAAACTTTGTATTTTCTCTGAAATTACGAAACCTGCTAAAATATTTAGGGCCTTCTGTCCGGCAACCATTTCAAATAAGAGACCAAGGTTGTCTTTCTGGCAGATCATCTCCTATTGAAGACCTAGGCCAAATTCATCTCTGTGTAAGACCGTCCTTTCTGACAGGCCATGTCCTATTGTCAAGTCAGGCCAAATTCATCCCAGTGCAAGCCCATTGAAGCTCTTGGCATTACACCACCGCTGAGGCTAACCCCTCCTTTATATTTTGACAGTGCCTATCAATGGCTTTTGCCAGCTAGTGCAACAACAAAGTGAAAATCCAGAGTGAGACGAGACAACGGGCAGACAACTGTCGGGAAAACTTCTAAAATCTTTTGTGTTTATCCTCATGCTTAGTTTCTTAGCCAGAGGGGAAAGTCAATTTGGATGGCAGCCTCTTTTCTTGGGATGGAGCTTCACGTTGGCCCCTTTATTTTTTAACTTACAGACATGACTGGCAAGCACATACCATGTCCCTTGGGTGGATATCATATCCTAGAGATGAGGTAGCCATGTGATTATAGAGTGTCTAAACAACAGGACACACAAATGACAGGCGATACTAGTTGCAAATCACTAGCTCGAAATATTTATCTCTTTCCCCAAACATTGTTGTGTTCAAGGGAAAGAGAGGAAAATAATTGAATAGGTCAAGAGACAGCAAACCCAGGTAAACTAAGCGTATCTGCTCTTGATATGGCTGTACGCTTCTTGTCGGACTGAAGAATTGCAACTGTTTATTAAGCAAAGCAAGATGAGAAGGAGACCTCGCTGGGGTAAGTTGGCCAAAATTAGCCCATCAGCCATGGAGAAAATAACTGTATTAACAACACTTCCCATTTCTCGACCGTTTGTTAACAGTCATTTAAAAGTATGCTTCCTTTAACTCAAGAGGGTTTTCCCACTCTACTGTTCTACTGTTCTACTGTTCCCGCTCTACTGCCGTTTAGCCCCTCTCCTTGTATATCAGGGGTGGGGAACCTCAGGCCCTGGGGCCAAATGTGGCCCACAGCAAGATTTTGTGAGGCCCCTTTCCACTTCCTAGATTTGGCCCTTGGATCCAGTTCCTATCTCCAATCACTGAAAAACTGAGCTCAAGGGAAGGGAGCAGAGATGAGGGCATACACACAAGGATAGGAGACAGTTCCATGGCATAGATCCATGATTTGCGCCCGCCTTTCCTTGAGTGCATCCCTTAAGCACCCCCGCCCCAACTTCCGTGTGGCCCTCAGAGCTTGTCCAAGGTTTCAAAGTGGCCCCCGGGAGGAAAAAGGTTTCCCACCCCTGTCGTATATATAACTGACTTTGCTCCCCAAAATGTTGTTTTAATAAGGGAAAGAGCTAGAGGAGCTAGAGGAGGGGTGAACCCAGATTTGGCCCATTCCAATTTTTGATTAGAAACAGCCCGTTTGCCTGTTCTGGTCAAAAACTGGCTCAGTTATTGAGAAAGGAGAGGAAAGGGACCTGGCCAATCAGGGATGAGTTTAGACCCACTCAGTCTCTTCCACTCCTGTGCCCATCCAGGTTGGAAGGGGAAGGGAAAAGGAGTGGGAAGGGCTAAGCTTAAATTTTAGCTTCAGCAGCTCAGGCTGAGCTGGCTCTGTACAGTAGGGAGCTGCTACTAGTGAAGCCTCTGATAAAATGGAAGGTCCCATATTAAAGTTTTCTTTGCAAAACTTAGAACCACCACTGGAAAGAGTATCACAGTCAGTTGTTGAAAGTCAAACGCATGACTTATTTATAAGATGAAGGTTCCTTGCAATTCAGGGAGCATTTCCTAAGGCTATAGGTTGAAATACTATTCAATTTCTACTACATAGGACTCCATGTGGGCAAAGAAGTATGTCCCTAACGATCATTTTTATAAGCTAGTCTTATAAACACAAGAAAATACAAAATAAATAAATATATATTGCTTTCTGTGTGCTTCTGGGAAGCCTAAGTCATCCTGGCACATGATATGGGGAGTGGAAAATGGCATGGGTATCAAGTGTGATCAGTACTAAAAGTCCAATGTGAATTGAAGCACAAAGGAAGCTATTGGCTGCAAACAACAACAAATGTGATTGGTCCTAAACAAACACTAAACAATGTTACTAATTGTTTAGCACCATCTACTGGCCCATTGTTTTCATACAGTGTACGCTTTGGGGACCTGATCCTTATTCATCCCGATGAGTGGGAACGATCAAAGTGAACTGAGAAATCTGCACTACGGACCGGGAGATTGCTGCTGGATGCATTACAGTAAGGGGTCTGCTCTAAAGCGGTTGTTATAGCAAGGTTTTGGTTGTGTTGTACAATGGCTGTAGGCTAGATCGTCTGAAATGTCACTCATTAAAAGTCACATATGTGGGACAGTTGCTCATCTCTCAAGCTACACAATAAAGTGGCAAAAACCCAATCTGTGTTTGTAATAAATAATTTAAAACAAGAAGGAATTTCAAATGTAGGTATAAATGCTCTTATTTTCTCATAAGTGGTTCAGTAGTTTAATGGGATAGTCTAGGATTTACCAGGATTCCTGCTAGTTGGACTAGTTTCAAATTGGTCCAACTAGGTCCAATTCCTAGTTGGTCCAATTGAAATTCAGTGGAAGTTGGACACCTAATGACCTTGGTCTCCTTTGAAAATCCTCAGCTCCATTTGCAAGGAGCCATTTTACAATTGCAGTAAGACAGGACAGGGTGTGTGTCATTGTTCATCCCGCGGGCATTTGCAGCAGCATTTAATGATGCATTTGAGGTGCAGTTAATGTCCTCAAGTTGAGTGTACGCCCTCTCATATCTTACTGCTTTCATTACCTCTCAGCAGGAAGAGGGTGGTGAAGGCAAGACAATGAAGAAACAACTGTTCCTTCCTGATTCAAAAGATTACAGTAATCATCATAATAATACCTTGCACTTAGGTAACATCTTCTGAAGGAGAATCACAATCTACTTTATAAAATAATTAAGGAAGCCTACTGAAATATCTGTAGGAGGACTATTATGGCCTCCATTTTGCTGAGAAATCAAAGGCAGAGGTTTTTTTGTGTGTGTTTTTTTTAAACAGCCTTTAAAACAGGTCGATCACAATCAATGTCATAGGGAAGTCTGAGCTTGCGCTGCCAATTTATGGGGCTTGTGGATGGGCACCAACACACAGGTGAGGCCAGGGGGTGCCCGGCCGATCGCCCACTGCCCATACCACCCCCGGAGTGATCACAGGCACCTGCGCCCCACAGGGAAGCCGCCAGGGGAACACACCCTGCACACTGCCAGACCCAGATCCCTCCAGTCCACACCAAGCACACACCCAGCACACAACCACACAGATGAGGGCAGGAGGGCTCCCAAGGGGAAGGGGCACCCAGCCGCCAGAGAAGCAACAGAAGCCAGGCAGGACAGACCATCACAGAACAGCTGTTTATTGGTGCCGGGGGAACGGGGGCCCCCAAGCACTAAGAGGCTGAACAGGGGGGTGCAGGTGTACCTATGGCCAGGCAAGAGATGCACAACAGGAGGGCACAGGAGTGCCCGTGCAGAGCACCGGGGCAGCCCCACTGTACTCCCGGTACCGGCATTATCGGATACCGGATTTTACCGGTTTCCTGCCCCTAATGTCCACACAGAGCAACCACCCCTCCTCTACACTGCTGGCTGAGGGACACGCAGAACAACCGGCCATGGCAGGAGTGGGGTCCACTATGGTGAAGCAGCAGGCGGGAGATGGAGGGATGCTGCGACCGGACCAAGCTTGGAAAGTGTAGCTACCCTCACCCACAGGCGGCCTTGCAGGCCGGAGATAGCCCGACCCTCCAGGGACTGGGTGCCGCAGCCCACACACAGGGCAGAAGGGAGGCAGCACAGGTGCTGAGAGATGAAGGAGGCCACAGCTGGGCACTGCGCCAGGCCAGGAAGCTGAGCCAAGCATTGTATCCACACTGTGCACAGCTGCTGCAGGCAAAGGCCCACCATGACTGGGGGGACTTTAGAGCGGTTGGGGGGCCCAGGGTCACCTTGGGGCGAGTGCAGGCCCATCCCCCCATGGCAGGCATGTGGCCAGGGCACTCAAGAGGATGCGCAGCCAGACCCGGCACCCGGTTGCTGCCCCAGCACACCCCCGGTGCATCACCTATCGTTGCCCTGCCCACACCGCCCTACACAGTACATAAGGGACCCGCTGCAGGCGGTAGGGCATGGGACAGAGGTAGAAGGCACAAGGGAGGGGTCACAGACCGCCGGTATGGGGGGGTAGGCCGGGAGTCACATGGAGGGGCCAGCGGGCGGGAATGGGTGGAGAAAAGCACCAAGAAGTAACATGGCACACGTGTCCCGGCACAGGGCAGAGGGGTCACACCGACAGCCCCCCCGGTTGATGACCCCCAGCCCAGCACCTCCCAAGGGCACAGCCCAAGGGCACAGCCCAAGGACCAGCAGCGAGAGCGAGGTGAGCATGAGGGAACCCACCCACCCCAGGAGGGGAGGGCCGCACCCCAGGTCCCAACCACGGGGCCAGGGAACACAGGGCAGGGGGCAGCAGCATAACCCGGTCCCCCATCCAGACAACAGAGCACCATCCGAAGGAACCTCAATTGTTGGAGGCCCATTCATGTTCATAACTAATGTTACAAGAACAGATGAATAAGCAAACCATTGTTGTTTGTTTTCATCAACCCCACACATGCACAAAATAGCCGCCAGGGCCGTTCTGCACATACACACCCTTATCCAAAATGGCCCCGAGGCTGCCGGTGCCATTTTGAAAAAGGGATGCGCATATGCAGAACAGCCTGGCGGCCATTTGTGCATGAGCAGTGATTTTGATAAAAAATGATTTTTAATTTAAAAAGAAATTTAAAATCACTGTGCACGCACAAAATAGCCACAGCACCATTCTATACATACACGCTGTGCACCAGCAGCATCGGCACCATTTTGGAAAAGGACCGCACATGTACGGTCCATTTTGTGCATGAGTAGTGATTTTTTATTATTATTTTTGTTTAATATATTTTTTAGTATTATTATTTTATTTTATTTTTAAATATTTGGTTTAAAACCCTGCCCCAAAACAAATGGAGTTTTGTTTAAAAAAAAAAGCAAAACCAAAAATGAATGGGGTGCCTTCTGAACTCCCCACCTCCCCCATTAACTCCCAGTACTCTTCCATAACCAGAGAGGGACCAAGACAATAACATCCTCATTCCTTTATGAACCTTGCGGACAATGGGAAGCACCTATCACTAACAGGCAGTCCTTGTCTCTGAACAAATGGAAACGCCTTCTCTAGGAAATCTGTACATTGGAAGGGGATATGGCCTTTGCATTTCATAGGGCATTTTCACATGGATGGCCCCACCCACTGGTGTGCAGTGGGGGGGGGGCGCACCCGTGGAAATGGGATGGCCGTGGTGGGGAATGGGTGTGCCTGTGTAAACACTACAGGCAGTGGATGTTTGTGGATTCATGCTCCCAGCGCACACCCATCTACACCCACCTATGCCCATCACCCTCACATCTTCACCCACGAGGCCACCCGGAAAACTGGAGGAGGCCCTGTGGGTGGAAATGGGTGGAGATGAGGGTGTGTCCATGTAAAGGGTCACACATCTAACGCCATCCACTGTGCGAGCGCACCCATCCCCCCCCACCCCCCCGTCCCTGTGAAAATGACCTTAGTCTAGTCAAACATCTATCAGCGATGAAGGTGATCCCCAGCAAGACTCTGCAAGGCCACATCCTCCCAATGTTTGAGTCTCTGCACACCTCCCACATACTATGAGTTCTTTCCCCTTGCCCAACATGCTGTGCAAAAGCAGCTTCAGGCAAGCAAACATCACCGCGTAAACTTCTCCAGATATTTTCTTTCATTTTGCTCGTTTTTGCTTCGAGCATTGTGGGGAATTAAAACCTCAAATTGGGGGTTAATTTCATTAAGTCGGTTCAGAAATAAATGCAGGACTATTACTACATTACCGACGAGCAAATGAAAATTCACACAGGCGATAATCCTGTAACTTGGCATGTTCACTTACCTCGATGCAATAGCATTTTCCTGTGGGTGAGTTTTAATTCTTGTGCAAATGAACATGAGGGAGGTAAAAGACTGATGGATGACATTGCAGATAAGAGATGTGGGCCCTCCCCCTCTGGGGCCTGATATAATGCCCATTGAAGTCTTTCCATTGACAATTGGGACAGGGTGGGTTTCCATCGTGAATTTGGCACCAAGGCCATTTTTGAATGGTGCCGCTGGGTGGGGGGTGCATGGGCGTGCTGGTGCATGCACGATGGGTGGGCGGGGCATGTATACAGCCGCACACGCATCCCTACTCACCCTCAAACATGGAGAAACCTCCATTTTCCCTGGTTGCTCTGTGCATAGGGATGAGTGGGGGGGTGAGTGGGGATGCGTGTTAGGTGTGATGGTGAACACAGCCCCCATTCATCGCACGTACGCACGCCATGTCACTCACACAGGCCTCTCCCACTCATGAACACACAGAATTCTGCATGTTCATGAGTGGAAGAGGCCCGTTTAAAAAGGGCCCAAGTTTGCAGGGTTTGGGACGTTTACACTCCACACATCTGGTATGATGAGTGGTACTAAAACAAGAGGGAAAGGATAAGGTTTTAGAACCGGAGTAGAAAAGCACCATGTAGTGCTCCCCGCAATTATCTGCGGTGCGTCACCCATTACTCCAGTTTTGATTGAGTTTAGGACTCATTGTGCGGTGACCGGAGCTTTGACCCAATGCAGTTGGGTTCTTCAGAGCGTACAGCTGATGTCACTGGATGGCTCCACCCCATGAAGCATCATCACTTCACAAGACTCCATAAAGCATGGATGCGGGATCTCAAATGTGGCCCCTGGTTAGTTTTTATGTGGCCCCTTTCTGGTTTCTAGATCTGGCTGCAAAATCCAGTTCCTACCCCAAAGAACTGAAAAAAAATCGAGCTTAGGGTGAGGGAGCAGAGATGAGGGTGCACACACAAGGACAGGGAGCAGATTTAGGATATTTCCCTTCTTCTTGCTGTGTACACCCCTTATGTATTCCCAACCCAAACTTCAATGTGACCCGTGGGGTTTGTACTAAATTTCAGGGCCCCATAGGAGGAAAACGTTCCTCCTCCCTGACCATATTGGATGGGGCTACATTGGAAAAGGGGGATGACTATGTCAGAAAAGTGTTGGGGTAAGGCATTCCTCTCCCTTTCAAATATGGTCATATCTTGTATGAAGCACTGTGATATGTTAGCATGTTGTAGGGGGAGGGTCGTCCTGAAAATGAGGAAGCCTAGCCAAGGTCTTGGGGTTTGGGCTAGGGGTGGGACACCGGGGAGAATACCAGATACCAGATGTACTGGTATCGAATTGCAGCTATTGACTTCAATGGCCGCAATGTAAAAAAGCTGGTACCACGGCCAATGTTAAAAATTCGGTATGCCGGTACAGGTAAATATTGGATTTATCGGATTAAGCCGATACAGCCAAATACCGGCAATATCGGATCTTGGGAGATCCGGAATTCCCACCCCTCATTTGGACAGATAGCACACCTGACCTGACCCAGATTTGTTGGGCTAAAGTCAAGTTACATGACTCCACCTGGAACCCATCAATATGGAGATGGCTGTGGCACAGATAGGGCCTTTTTACATGGACTGAGGTGGGTGGGTGGGATGGGTGTTTTGCCAAGGTGCGTGGAGGTGAGTTTACATGGACACACACCTATCTCCACCCACAGAGCCTCGTCCGGTTTTCTGGAGGGCTCCGTGGGTGTAGATGGGTGTGTGATGCGTGGAGGTGGGTGTTGCGTGGAAGCATGCACACACCCCACACATCCTGGTCATTGTTCACACGGGCAAACACCGAGCGGACAACCATTGCCACCACCACCATCGGCCATATACACAGACACACACACACACACCCCACACACCTGCCCAAACACCAGGGGGGGGATGTCCATATAAAAATGACAGTAGATACTGAAACCACCTTTGCTGTAATGATGGCTTCAAAGTAGACAGCTGTGGGGATAATGTGGAGCCAGAAAGGAATGATAAATGCTACTGTTTAATGTGGTTCTCCAGTAACCTTCTATGGACTACTTCAGGGAACACTGGTGGTCCAGAGTGGGATGAACCGGGGGAAGCAGGAGCATCTGTTTTTGGCAGCCATGGCTTCACATCATGGCAGGGGGGCAGGGTGCCAGCTGCAGCATGGGGGCAGAACCAGCCAGCTCCACATCACTTCCCTTCCCCCCTCCCCAGCTGGGTCAGGCCAGAGGAATGTTTGGTTCCTTCCCCCAACCTTACCAGGCCGGGAGTGACCGGGAAAGCCATTCCACCCCTACGCTGCAGCAGCAGCAGCATGTGTATTTTCATCCAAAGTTATGAACGCAGATGAATAAACAAACAAATTTGCTTTCATCCTTTTTTATTTAAAAATGAAAAATAAAATTTAAATAAAATATAAAAAATGAAAATTAAATAAAGTTTTTTTTAAAAAAATAAATGGTGCCACCAGGCAACAGCGCCATTTTGAGAAAGGGCTGCACATGCGCAGGTTGGCATGGTGGACATGTTGCACATGTTCAGGGATTTTTAAAATATTATTTTGTTGTTGTTGTTATGCTGTTTGTTTTTCTTATTGTTGTTAACACCCCAAAATGCATGGTTTTTTTTACAGAACCCCCCCCAAATGAATGGATTTTTGTAAATGAATACCAAACACCTTCTGTACATCCCTGTGAGCCATAACCCATAAAAAACAGTTGACTTTGGCCAAGTTTTTGCCTTTATTACTTTAAATACAAAATAGGGTCTCATGACATTCCAGTACAGGTATGAAAATTAGAGAAAGAGGTGTGAATTCCTATTTCTCCATAACCCTGGCATTTCTATTTCCAAAATTTACCACTTAAAGACTTTTTAATTCTCTGTGAAAGTGCTTAAAAATACATAACGCCAGAGTTATTCAAATATTTTATGAGCTTCCTAAAATGATCCGCTAATTAGAAACACTTCCTTAATTTAGTGCCTCGACTTTATAAAACATCCCTTTTTATATTTTATTTGGTCAGTGGTGGATTTTAACATTCACCTTTTGTTTATTTTCTTCCTTTAAAAAAATCCTCATTTAAAAATAAAATCACGATTCTGAGAAGAGGAAATTGACTTCCCCCACTCCTTACTCAGACCTAGAGACAAGTGTGAGGAAAATCAAAGCTCATTATTTCTTGCTAGCCTACAAACTTAAATTAGTGGCAATCATTAGCTACCATGTATGACATGGTGAATATAATTAAGAAATAAATTTATTACAGAAACATAGAAATATCAATTAAAAAGTAGTCAGTGCCATCCCACCAGGGTCTATATGATTACCTATGTTATCTGGGCTGTCACTTCCAATGCTGGTTTGAATCTCAAAGACCTCTGAGGGGTGCTCAGTCTGTCAGGTTAAATAAGTGAGAAAACCTTAGCAGAAAAATGCAGCGATACAAGGACCTGCAAACACAACTGTTTTACAGGAGAACAAAGATGTCAGACTCAGCCTGAGTGTTATTGACAAAAGTGCTCTCTTCTCCTACTGTACTTTTGAATTGACTGACAGGGAAATTCAATTTGCCACATCACCGCAATCCGCTCAGCCATCTGGAAGGAATCTTGCCTCATGGGCACCAAAGGATGCTCCAGTGCTTACTTACTCACTCCATATGGGGGCAATTGATTTTAGTTCTTTGGTGGAATCTTGTTCCTCCTTCCCCCCTTCCCCACCCGCCATGCCTTTCACCATCACCTACCAAAGAAACTCAATCAATCATCATCATCATCATTGCACCAGTGGAGTGCCTGGAACTGGAGAATCAGTAGTTATAGACAGGTCCCTACCTCAAAGGGGCTAACAATCTAAGAGAGACAAGGAAGGGGGAGACGAGGGAGAGGTGAACATCAGGAGAGACAAGGATACATTCATGAGGTTGATAAAATGCAGGTGCGTGTGCTTAACTGAGGCCATTTTTAAACGAGGCGCTTAGAAGCACCTCCTGAGTCCTGCATTCAAGAAGAAAGCCACGCGGAGAGTGTTTACATGCTTCCTGCGGTACCGGAAGTAACATGCCACCCATTCTCGGCAGTGGCTGGAGATGCAGGGTTTTGAAGAGGTGCGTTCTGGAAGACTGCAAAGTGAGGCTTTCTGAAAATGCCTCTTCAAATCTTCACGTCTCTAGCCACCGTGGCTGCCGAGAACGGGCAGCACATCACTTCTGGTAGCACGTGTAGCATGTAAACAGTCTCCACGCACGTCTTTCTTCTTGAATGCGGATCTCAGGAGACGCTTCTAAGTGCCTTGTTTAAAAGTGGCCACCGGCCTTAGTTACAGGGAAAAGATTCTGTGCGAGGGGGGAAGAAGATGCTATTTTGCTCATGACAACCTAGGGAAAGCCTAAGGGAAGAGGTAGGTTTTCAGGAGGGATTTGAAAGTTGGGAGGGAGGGAGGGGGCAGAATGAATGTAACCAGGGAGGGAGTTCCAGGCAGGGGGGGACAGCAGAGCAGAAGGGGCGAAGACATTTAGAGGAGCAGAGGAGTTGTAAGCAGGTGAGGGTGGAGGCAGAGGAGGAGCGAAGCTCCCAGGCAGGAATGTGACGAGATACAAGAGTGAAGAGATATGGGGGAGCAAGGTCATGAAGAGACTTGAAGGTGAAGATCAGGAGCTTGTGCGAATGCGTTACCGTAGAGGGAGTCCATTTAGGGCAGAGAGGAGGGGCTGAATGTGGTCAAAGCGACGGGCAAGGTGGATGATGTTGGCAGCATAGCATTGATCAGAGATGGGGAGGGGGGGACCACTAAGGAGTAAGTTAGAGTAGTCATGGAGAGAGATGACTAAAGTGTGGACTAGAGTTTTTGCAGTGGTAACAGTAAGGCAGGGCCAGATTTTAGCAGTATTACACAGAGCAAAGTGTCAGGATTTGGCAACAGTCTGGATCTGAGGTGTGAAGGAGAGGGAGGAGTCAAAAAGAAAGATGAACTCAGCGTTATAGATTTTATGCTAGAATAAATATATGTATATGAAACAACCTCTCTAAATCAGCAACTTCAAAGAAAAAAAAAATTCCACCAGGAGGGGCGTAGCTAGATTAGAACGGGCCCTGGTGCAGACAATGGAAAGGGCTCTCTCATCCTGCCCCAATCCTCTCCTCTACATGAATGCCTTCCAGGCTTACGGGCCCTGGTTCAGCTGCACCTCCTGTACCTATGGTAGCTACGCCGCTGTCTCTAACCTACAGTAAATAACTCTTGCCTCTTTCTGGAACTGAGCCCAGACTTGGAGAATTCTCAGATTTGTATAATGGTTTCTTTCTTTATTCATTTGTTTATTTCATTCTCCCCCCTCCCCTCCTTCATTTCCTCTTATTCCCACTCTTCAATGTTCTGGCCAGAACTGGAAAATATCAAAGAGAATCAGAAAATACTACTAAGCTACTTAGTGAAAGACATTGAAGTCTCTACCTCCAGTTCAGTAAACAATTGGTCCGATGGCCATTCGGAATGCAGTTTTCATGGGGGAGTTAAAAGGTGGTTCTCACCTTATATGATAAAGGAACAGTTCTGCTCTGCAGGTTCATAGCTTATCCTAGAAATATGCACATATGGGCAGCTAATTTACAGAGGCACAACTGTGTTCTTAACACAACTCGACATAGCCTCAGTCTCTCTCTACACTCTGCTGGTACAGAGACTATTGGCAGAGACTGGGGAGAATAGAAAGGATCATTGTCTGTCCTGCGATGCTCTTAGTTGCACACAAAGCTGTATGTGTTTACCAACCCCCTCCCCCAGAAAACAACCAAGCCTTCTCTAGAAAGAGAAAGACCATTCATTGCTGTCTTTCTTCTTTATAACAACACCCAGAACATCTGTAGTTCTTCTGCTACAGCTTTCTAAAACGTATGCCACAAAACCATATGAAACACGGGTGATTTCAGACTAAAGCAAATACTCAGAACATTTAAAGGAAAGGCCTGCTATGGGTTCATCCACCTGTTGAGTGAACCTAGGTACAATTCCAATCAAACCTGGCTTGAAGAAGAATTTCTTTATATCAAAGTTATATGACTCTCCTCTTTTTCTGAAGTGCTTCTCAGTTTTTTGTTTCTGCTTGGAGTTTTTGGGGTCCACAAGTACTGGCAGGATCAGTTGCAAGCCAGGAGTGGCAGCAGGCCAGAGTCAGACTTAAGTCATAAGCAGCTCCAAATAGCAACCGATCAGCAATTTGAATACAAGTATGGAGGCCAGAATAGAGATAAGGGCAAAGATAGATTCTCACAAGAACAGATCCAAGTAGACTCAGAATGGGTCAGGAGCACTAGCATAGCAGGAGCAGAATTTATTTTATTGCATTGGTGCAGACAATCAAGAATACAGGCTACCAACCTGAGATGAAATGGATACCTAATTTGGTACCTGTGGGTAGCACTCAGATTTTTTACTACCATACTAGGTATTCGATGGGCTACCTGATCATTGATCAGGTAGCTGGATACCCTGAAAATCGGTAATTTCCAGTACCCAGTTACCATTTTCTTTCCATTTCTGATTGAAACATTGGTACAGAAAACAAAAAAAATCAGGACAGAAACCTGAAAATCGGGACCAGAAGTTGATATTCCAGGAACAGCAGTCAACATTCCAGGTTATTATTGGGTACCTGAATCTGTCAAATCATGTCAAAATTGGGTACCAATTCATACACAGCATTTTCGAGTTGATTCGGGTGTCAGAAATTCAATGGGTATACCTATTTTGCGGGGACTCATTTCACGCCTACTATCAACATCAATTGTAAAACATACGTGACACATCCTCCATCGAGCCTCTGCTTCAGCCTAGCTGGACCAGAATTACGGCAGCCCATCTGTTTGCATCCCACCAGATGTGGGTCCAGTTCCAAACCTGACCAGGCAGGAACCGGGCAGGAAATGTGGGGCTGGTATGAGCCTGGCCTGCAGTCCGTGCCTGGCTACTGCCCAGCCAGGGCAGAGCGGGCAGACATGACTACAATAGGCAGCCCTGCCTGTCCATTATGACATCAGGGGCACAACTGGGAATGTGGCCAAATGTTAGACAGTGGAACAGACTGCCTAGGGTGGTGGTGGGCTTTCCTTCACTGGAGGTTTTCAAACACAGGCTGGACAGGCATCTGTCAGGGATGCTGTAGCTGAGGATTGCCTGCAATGAGTAGAGGGTTGAACTAGATGGCCTCTGATGCCCCTTCCAACTCTAAGATTCTAGTCTATGTTTCTATGTCATTCCCCTCCTCCACCCTCCCTCCCTGGCTAGGGGAGGCCACAGAAACATTTGTTCCCACAGCCGGAGTGTTCCAGGCAGGGCGAAGTTCTCCCCTGTCCCCTGAGTGGGACAGATGTCCTAGTGAGATCTGTTAACACCCATACTACGTTGCTTCGTCAAGCCTCCTGTGTCAGTTGGCCAGGCTTGTCGTTCATAATCACGCAGCAGACGGGGTCACAGCACAAACGACATCAGAAAGCCTTCTAGGTGGAAGCTTGTTCCCACAGAGTATGTAGTGATGTACAGAGGCAGCCACTGCCACTATCACCTGAGGGCACCGGTTCAAAACCTGATTCCGCACAGTGCTGCTGTTATGTGTCTGTTATAGGATTTGGTTCTAACAGTTTGACCAACTACGGGGGGAAATTTGGAAAACTATATTCTAGATTCAGTAGCTGTGTTGTTTGGCAGCTTTTAATATTCCAGCAATTACCCACAAGAACATTTATTTATTTATTTATATCCCCCCCCCATGCCTACGGCATCTCGGGGCGGCTTCCAAAATAATATAAAAACAATGTTTAAACATAAAAAATAATAATCTACAATATCATAATTAAAACAAATTTAAAACACCTNCTCCGAAGGCCTGGGCCAACAGCCAAGTCTTACAGGTGCGTCAAAAGACCAACAGGCACGGGGCTGGGGCCAAGAGAGGGCTAGTAGTTAGCATGAGATTTCATCAAACTGTCTTGGCAATCAGAAGGATACATAAATGCCTAGCCACACTTGGGGGAATGCAAACTAAGTTATTATAATCCATCAGTGGGACAGCCAATCACTCTTTAAGGCATTCTAAAGGTATTATAAAGCATTTCTGGGACTGAATGTAATTCATTGTTACATTCTCTGGGTGAGAGTTTTATTTTATGCAGGCAGAGGAAGGGACTCCATGCAAAAAGATGTTACAAGCTGTAAATATCACTTAAAATTTGCATCATATTAAATAATTATTGATGGCAAACTCAGCCATTTATCATCTGATTTATTATCTTCTCCATTCTACCAGATCTCTTTGTCAATAGCTTTTACGTGCTGCAACAAAACCATACAGCTTATCTATATTTATTCTTGTGTCAATTGAAATCTACAGTAGTTTTCAGAACAAGACTAAGTGCCCTCATTCAGACAAAACAAGAACTGGTCTGAATCATCATCATCATCATCATCATCATCATCCAACTTCTTCTTCTCCTTCTTCTTCTTCTTCTTCTTCTACTCTGCATTTATTATTTATGGGTATTATTCACATGTTTGGGTAACCATTCAAGCACACAAATGATATCCATAACCAAAATTGGTTCCTATATATCTATTTTTCCACGTATCCCATTCCAGGTTTCTTGTGGGTTTGGAGTTTTTGAGTGTTTTTAGTTCAGTTATTTTGGTGATTTGATCATTTTGGTATCTTAATTATGTCATTTTGGTGCAGGGCCCGCGGGGGATCAAGCCCCAGTGGTGCACCGAAGCGGACATGGGGAAGGCCCCACAAAAATTATCCCCTCTCCCAATGTACATACACCCCAATAAAATATGGTTATACCCCCACCTCTATGTTGATCATTATGTCAAGGGGGCCTCATGAATGGGGAAGGGTCTGGAAATGGACATACAGGGTCATGCCTTACACAGTACCGGTGTGGAACCTATACCGCTCCTGCATGCCAGAATGTGATGGGGAGATGACAGACCAGCTGTGAAAGGGTACAGGCCTGCACATAGATAGCATGTTTGCACTGCCTACGCTAACTGCCATCCAGAGATGGGCCACAGCTTGAAGCTTGACAAACGCCATGGCTGCAAGGAAGCTGGTGACCCTGCTGTGCGGGACATGGGTCACACAGGACTGGGGAACCCCTAGTACCTATCCTAGTACCTATCCTAGTACACAGTGAGCTTGTATTCATTACATAACCATTTTTATTAGGTCGGGTTACACAGGTCTTGGAAGGGGGGAGGGGGAGTCATATGCCAGGGTTAGTTGCCTGCCATCTGGGCAACAATGCACTGAAAGAGAGCATCCCTGTTCTCCTCTGATATGTGTCTGAATGCCCCACCATGGACATGTTGGTACAGGGGCACCGGACTCGTTCGCTGCACCAGTGGGGGGGGGCGGGTTGTCAAGGGCAGTTCTGCTGGTTTCGCAGATATTGTGCAGGATGCAGGCCGCCAGGACAAGGATGGAGGTATGCTTGAGATCAAACTGTCTCCTGTTCATGAGTAGGCGCCAACGCATCTTGAGCTGCCCAAAAGTCTGATCCACTACACTCCGAGCGGACGATAGGCACTCATTGAACAGCCTGCGCTCCGGGGTGCGAGCCACAGTATAGGCCTTCATAACCCACGGGCTCAATGGGTAGGTGAGGTCCCTAATCACCACCAGAACCATGGATACCCCCTCAATCACCCTGTACAGGTTGGGAGCAATCTCCCCATCTAACATGTGGGCATAGAAGGGTGAGGTCCGCAGAATGCACGCCTCATGGCTCCTCCCTGATTGGCCTGTGTACACTACACATCAGTGAACAGACACCTGCAATCCACAAATGGCCTGGAGATTTATTGAAAAATCCTGCTTCTGGTTCAGATAGTCCATCTTGGTGTGTGTG
>QEPC01000412.1:17244638-17287544 GCA_003113815.1 Sphenodon punctatus | reverse complement strand
CCTACAACCCCCACCCTACCGCCCTAGCCCTGTACAGAAGAAAAGCCCACACAAAACAACAATCACCCCCCTACCACCCCCTGCAGCCCCGAAGTGCCCCAAAGTGCCCCAAAGTGCCGCGCCCACAGGTTGCTGGTGGCTTGGAACTGCGGGACCTTTATTGGGAAGGATGGTCTCTCCCCATGGACATCTGAGAGTGAAGACTTGCAATGGAGTCATTTCCTAATGCTTGGAACATAGCACTTGAAATTAAGATAAATGTGAGGTGCACAGAGCAGCAGATGATTTGATCTTGATTTGAAACAAATAGGCATGAGAGGTGTGCATCCATAACATTTTCTATTAGTTACAAAAACAAATGTCTTTTCTTGCCTGATGTTATGAAAGTGGATGAATAAGCAAATGATTGTCATTTGCCTTCTTCTGTTTGGGTTTTTTTATTTACATTATTAAAAATAATAAAAATTATTATCCCTATGGTTGGGAACGGGGCTGTTAACAGACATGTGAGCTCTCTCTGGTCCATGTTGACATGCCTGTGTGGACCTTGGACTTCCCAGACTCTGGGCCCGGAATCATCCAGGAGAGCACGTCCACCAGCCACCTACCAGACCGGGACAGCCGTGGGCCCATATTGGCAGCCAGCAAATTGATGTGCCAGGGACTCTGTGGCCAAGGTGGGCCATAGCAGGCCCTCATCGCGTCTGTTTTCACCCTTTGTTTCATGTGTAATTTAGTCCCTGTTGGCACCATGGCCATGTCTGGTGGGTGAAAAAATAGGGATGGGCGAACGCAGTTCGGAAGCTTAGAGTTCGGATCGAACTCTGTCTGTTCAGTTGACTGAACTGAACTTCCGAACCGAACTCGAATTTCAAAACGAACTGAACCGAATTTCCGAACTCCGTTCTGTTCGCCCATCCCTAGTGGCAACACACCAAAAAAACCTGGTTTTGAATGGCTGGACTTGGTTCGGAAGTTCGAAATTCGACCGAACTCGGTCTGTTCAGTCGACCGAACTGAACTTCTGAACCGAACTCGAATTTCAAACCAAACTGAACTGAACCGAATTTCCGAACTCGAATTTCAAACTGAACCAAACCGAACCGAATTTCCGAATTCCGTTCTGTTCACCCATCCCTATGAAAAAAAGAGTTATAACTAGTACATATACGTGAAAGTCTTTCCCTGGCCTCTCCCTCCATTTCCCAAGATGCTGTAGTGCCATCAGAGACGTAAACCATCTTTGCTGTAGCCCCATCCAGCCTGGGATGTTAATGGGGAGATTTACACTACCCTTGCTTCCTCCTAGCAGAATTATACATTTCGCTATTTAATATGCTTCTCTAATTTAATATGATTGCTGTTTTTGCTATTTAATACAATTCTGTGGACCACTAACCATGATGTCATGGGCCACAGTGGGGAAATTACTGTGCTCAAGAGCTGAAAAATGGAATCCTAAATTAAAATCTTAACTATGCCATTGGTTCCTCAGAATCGAAGATCATATCAAAGGCATGGAAGGATGACCGTGAAAAAGAAATACACATCTGTATTTGTTTAGAGTAGGAGCTGTGCAGGGCTGACCTGTGGACCAACTGGGATGATTAATGTGGCTTTCTGCAAACTGCTCAATACCATCAGGACTACTGTTTAATCCTGCTACCATTGCCATTATTTCATGTTCTACTAATCCTGAGTCACTGGCAAAAGGAAAACAGGACTTAAAGAATCCTCACGGGCAATTCAACATCTGGGGCTAATTTTAAAATAAATAAATAAATAAAGAGCCTTACATCCTGCACCTCCACGTTTACACATGCAAGATACTGGGCAACAACTTTTGTTGTGTCGAGGTTTTTGCACATGCTGAAGACAGGAGGGTGGGATATTTCAAAGGCTCCATAGTTGCTTTGGAGTACACGACCCATCAGAAGTCGGTGGGGCCAAGCCACGCTTTGCACACGCACTGTGTGCAAGATGCCTGTGTTCAAGTGTGGCACAAATGATGTGCAAGCGTTGTGCAAGCCTTGAGCGTTTCATGCACATTGTGCACACCTCACGCATGTGATGCAGCCTTCGTGCACAGGTGGAAGTTAGCTCGCAGCCAGCGTGACAGCTGTACGTTCCAGGGCGGCGTGCCAGTCCTGATGGGTTCATGTCAGGCACAGATCAAATGTGCACCTGACAGGGTTGGCTGACACACCCTCCTCTACCTCTCCACCCCCAGCAGGGGAAGTGAACAGACACATGACCATGCGGCCCCACCCCTGGCATGTCCTGCCCCCATGGCATGACGTTCAGCCATGATGGACAATCACACCCAGCCATGGCTGTTGGCCCTGGGTGCCCCCAATCCCCAGTGGGAGATGGGGCACCAAACACACATGGGACTATTATGGCCCAGGTGAGTGGTCCTTGTCCCAAGGATGTGTACCCAGAATCATCAGACTACATCTAGGCCGGCTGCCTAACCGAGCCAGGGTGGGCCCGCATCGGGCGGGCCAGTAATAAACATGACAGGGAATCTCTGACCTAGCCAGGCCATAGCGGGACCCCATCACATTTCTTATCACCCATTGTGCAGCATCTGGTGCACACCTAAACCTCACGTCTGCCACACTTGGACACAGCACAAGTGCAAAGCATGGATAGGCCCAATGAGGCTTCCTTGCTGGGTTAGTTAATAAACTGTTGGCAGTTTATTAACAGTTAATATGTTGTTTGTTTATTTGTTTGAAATTTGTATTCCATACTTTCCCAAAGGCTCAGGGTGGGTAGGGTACCAGCCTGTGTACAAACAACATATACACTAAGTATAAATGAATAAAAGAAAATATGTTTAAAATATCAGAAAAAATCAGCACTCCCACATCTTGTCCAAACACCGGTGGTCTGATAAACTGAAGACACTTGCAAGATGATCAAAGATGACGATGGGACCTAGGGAAGAAGGGGGACTTTCAGATTTGTGGGACCCAGGCCCCACACAATCAATGGGAGATTTTACTAGAGATTTTTTGGGAAGGGGGGTCAGGTTCCAAATGACTGGCTGAGTTTTATTATTGTTATTGTTGGTGTTATTTATTTATTTATTTATTATTTGTTGCTGTTTTTTGTTGCAACAGAAATGTTCCTGGAGCTGAACCTGTTGGGGTAACAGAAAGGAGTAATATAATATTTATATCCATTTCTACAGCCTGGGAAATTTCCATTACACCAGATTAAAGATGGGTACAACGGAAGGGATCTGCCGTGGGAGTGAGCCGTAGAGGTCAAAAGGAGACCGCCATTTGTTTTATTTAAATCAATCAATCTGTTAAACAAGGAGCGCGTAGGATTATGCAGCTAGGAGGGTGGAGAGCAAAGAAAGGTAATTATTTTTGTTTGCATAAATCATTTTCTTATTACTCTAGGATCAGGGCGGGATACTTTGGAGGGGAGATGGGAGGGCAAAAGAAGATCAGTGTATCAATTTGCTGATCAGGGCTGTGTGGGATTCTTGAGCTGGGAGCTGGGAGAAGAGAAGGAAGATCATTACTTTTATTTAAATAAATCAATGGGTTGCTGATCAGAGACTGTGCGCTGGTTGCTGGAAAGGCACGGGAAGATCTCCTGTTATTTGATGGTTTCTGTCATTAGCATAACATGAAAAACTGTAGCCCAAATGTAATCCCTGGCAAGTTTTTATGTGGCTCCTTTTCAGCTCCTGGATCTGACCACCCTGGATCCAGTTCCTACCCCCAACCACTGAAAAACTAAGCTCAGGGTAAAGCTCAGGGTAAAGCATGCACACAAGGATAGGGGGCAGACCCACAGCACAAATCCATGACCTGGTTCCTACTTTTTTTGAGTACCCCTGTTAAGTACTCCCACCTCCTATCTCTATGTGGCTCTTGGAGCTTGTACTCATTTTCAAAGTGGCCCGTAGGATGGAACATGTTCCCCATCCCTGTAATAAGGGCTCAACATTTTTCCTTATGGGGATTTTATTGGAGTTACTTGTGTTACACCAGCAGCAATGTATTTGGTCTGCAATTTCTCCTGGATTTGGAGTTTGTAACCAGGCTGATAAATCTAACCAATCATCTTTATTTTTACAGTATGTTAAAGGAACATTTTTATTTAGTGCAGCCATATATCTTCGCATTATTGTGAAATATGCTCCTTTATTACTTCTGTGTCTTCAGAACTGCCTCAGGAAAGCATCCCTTTCCTCCCCATGTTTCACTGTTGTTACTCTCGTCGATTCTAACATGCGCAAACTTGATTATGATTAATTGAGAGTGCTGGCAAATTATGTTTTTATTCCCTTCTATCTAAGTCTTCCATCTGCTTGGGGGAAGGGGGGATGCACATTTATAAGGACACTGAGGTCTCACTAGGTAAATTATCCGAGTGACTTATGTAGCAATAGTGGTTACAAGTGAAGAAAGCCTTTCTTAAGAGGGATTCTTGCTCTTACATCATCAGAAAGATCTATATGTCTCTGTACTACAGCTCAGGTGAAGAGCCAGCCATACCCATTCAAAACGTCCTCTGCATAATCTCTCAACACAGTGATACAATTTCAGGCCAAATCAAGCCAGTTTAGAATATTGCTCAATTAGATCAAACCACTGAACCACCACTTAACACGGTTAAGTACTCTGTCAGTAACTATAAACATCTGTATCCTTCGGGTGCTACGGCACAGAGTGCGTGAAGCATCCGGCATTTTTATAAGAGGTTCCACTGGAGTTCTTCACCAAGGTGAAGCAACTGCATATATTGGCTCCATTAAGGTGGGCGTCCCACATTACATAAAGGTTTGTGATACAGATGTAAATGCTTTGCCATTCCCTGGAACCTGACAAACAAAGGCCAAGTTTAGTATGGTTGGATTTATGAATAAAAGTGTCATAGGAGCAGAAAGTCATGAGGATGGCGTTGCCTTATTGCATGTCTCGTTGCCACAATTTGTGAGCCCCCACTGGTCTTGAATTTAGGGTTTCTACTGACAACTTTAGTCATACACCGATGAGGCAACTGGCTACAGATTTGGGTTCAGGGGCTTCAAACCAGACTGGAAACTAGTATTCCTCAAAAGGAGCAAAGCCATGAAATACAAATAGAAGAAGGATAGACTAGTAGGGGAGATATAAGTGGAAACAAATACCCATTGTTGAATTCAACGATTTGATTAGCTTTTCATGGGGTTTGATGGAACAGATGTGAACAACTTCAGTTTGGTTATTTCAGTCACTTCAATATTATGTAGATCTGAAACAAATACTCTCCAAAACGGGTGGGTATACCCATCAAATATGCACAACCCAATTTGCCATTTGCGGGCTAAGTAATAGGCAGTACCCACATAGGATTGGATGGGTACCCATTTGAGATTTAAAGGTGTGTGCCCCCTGATTTGATAAGCCAGCTGTTAGGAGGGGGGGCTTGGGCAAACAGAGAAACTAGGACCCTTGACACAGCTGTCCCAAAGCAGAGCAGTTGAGCCACACCAGAAGGGCTCTTTTAAGGCACTAACTGCAAAGTCAACAAGATGCAGTTCCCATCCTCATAACCAAAGTTGATAAGCACAGTCAGTAGTTGCTTTGGTAGCTATCGTGGTAGAGTTTTGGGAAGGTTGGAGGTTCAAGGGTCTTATAGACAAAGAAACTGCATGGAAACATCAGAGAATCTGCCACACAGGAGGCAAACTGGATATTATTGTTTCCCAAATGTATAAATGCAAGAAATCACACCTTTAGCTTACCACACAGTCCAGATTTGAACCCTTAACCTATCTGTCTCCTGCGCCCTGGCTACCAGCAAAGCTATAGGAGAAACAGTTCACTGGAGAGTTTCTCCAACAGGGGAAGGACTCAATATAATATAGAGCCCAGTAGGGGTGTGCAATTCATTTTCATTTCTTTAATAACTAAAATGAACAAAGCCCCATTCATTTTAGTAATTAAAATATGAAAACAGATGAATAAGCAAATGTTTGCTTTCATCCATTTCCATTTTAAAAATAAAAAATAATTTTAAAAAATGGTACATGCGTAAATGACTGCCAGGTTGATTCTACCCATGCGCAACCTTTCCCAAGGGACCCATATAAAATTAGTGGTCATTCATGCATACATACACCTCTGGGCATCTTTAGACCATATATCTCAGGATCCGACCTTGCCACCATCATCCATGCATGTATCACCTCACGGCTCGACTACTACAATGCGCTCTATGTGGGACTGCCCTTGATAACAATTTGGAGACTTCAGCAGGTGCAGAATGTGGCGGCTCACCTCCTGTTGGGGACAGGCTGCCGGGACCATATTACACCGGTGCTCCGCTCCCTGCACTGGCTGCCTATAGTCCTCCAGGTTCGCTTCAAGGTGTTGGTTTTGACCATTAAAGTCCTACACGGCTTGGGCCCTGTCTATCTGCGGAACCACCTCCTCTCCCATGCTCTTGATCGGCCCCTGTGGTCTTTTGGCGGTGCCGTGCTAGAGGTCCCCCAGGTTTCCCGGGGGGGGGCACATTTGAAAGGGCATTCTCGGTGACTGCACCGTGACTCTGGAACCCCCTCCCAGCAGAGATCCAACTCTCCCGGGACGTCTCTGTGTTTCGTAGTCAATGTAAGACCTAGCTTTTTCGCCAGGTATTCACTGAGGGGGATGGGGGAGGGAGGGATTGAGTTGATTTTATTGTGATTTTTAGTGTTGTTTTTACCCGTGTATTTTGTATTTTGATTGTTTTGCTGGTTGTACATGCCCTGAGTCACGGTATAGCGAGCAGGGCAGTATAAAAGCAATGAAAATAAATAATAAATAAAAGAAATTTAGACATAACAAAGATTGGGTGTCAAAACCCCTAAGCATGTGTTTGACCATTGTGTGTAAACACCATAACAGTCCCAATACCAGACTGACCACCCGTTGAACATCCATTGAACCTGCGATGTGAACACCATTGTATCAAAAGGACAATTTGCGTGATCCAGCTGAACATGTGACCAACATTGTGTCTAATGATATCACGTGGCATATTAGCAGGTACAACATGGGGGACAAGGTGGCAGCGCTTCCGTGCTAAGATCAGGTGGCGAACAAAACACTGATTTGCCCCAAGATGGGCTGTGTGTCTAAGAAGCTTCACATGGTGAACATGGGGCCAAAATGGTGTTCATGTCAACGTCAAAACACACATTCAGACACCCGTTGATGATAGGATTATATTAACCAAAACAAAAAACTTTACAGTTTAAAAAAACCTTAAATGCACAATAATTTTCTTAAAATCCAAATATACCAAAAATTCAGTACAATTACAATTCAAAAAACCTTCCACTCCATACATTGCAACAAACATAAATGCCAAAAAACATGGAAATTAATTCACGATTTGAACAATATTTAATATTTTAGCATCATCAAACTAAATGTCATATATGTACTTAATTCCTTACCATACATACT
Source organism: Sphenodon punctatus (assembly GCA_003113815.1). Taxonomy (NCBI): domain Eukaryota; kingdom Metazoa; phylum Chordata; class Lepidosauria; order Sphenodontia; family Sphenodontidae; genus Sphenodon; species Sphenodon punctatus. Next base: position 17,280,081 of record QEPC01000412.1, on the reverse strand, counting down.
TTTATACATTTTTATCAAAAACTAAACTTTCACATTTTCCATTATAAAACTTTAATTTATTATCATAATTCAACAACAAACAATTTTTGAACAGTGCATTAAGTCTGTTTGTACACAACTCCATTCTGTTGAACGAATTTTATAATGTCATGCATACTCAGATTGTTAACACTGTATTGTATGAAGTGTATACAATTTCTATACATGTAAAGACTTAATGCACTGTCAAAAAATTGTTTGTTGTTGAATTATGATACTAAATTAAAGTTTAATAATGGAAAATGTGAACGTTGGGGCAGGAGAATGTTGTGTGGGATGTCGGGAGGCTGGGGCAGGGGTTGGGGGGGAGGTCGGGTCAGGGGGATGTTGCCCAGGAGTTGTGGAGGGAGATGTTGCACGGGGGTGGAAGGCTTTGGTGGGGGTTGNAGGGGGATCTTGGGCGGGGGTTCAGGTTGGGGCAGGGGGATGTTGCGCGGGGGCCGGGTGGTTGGGGTGGGAGTTGTGGGGCTCACCTGAGGTCGTTCTCACGCTGAGATGGTGGGCTGCCACCAGCTGCAGGGAGGTCCATGTCCCGCCCCTCCCACTCACCCCCTGGCTGCCCTGGAAGGTGATCACGGATCGGCGGGTCCCTGCAGCGAGACATAAACGGGGTAAGGGACATTTTCCCCCAACCCCTGGTAGCGAGGTGGGACATCAGCTGTTCTACTGAGGATGTGCGAGCAAGCAGGATCGTACTGTGTTTTGCCGGTAAGCAGCTGCTCTACTGCGCATGTGTGAACAAGTAGAACTGATTTTTTGATCACTAATAACTCAGTTTTGGATGCATCGATCAGCATCATATTTCAAAGGTACTTGTTATTCATCTCATTCTCGAAGCCTGTGAAGTTTGAGGGCTCAACTCATCCAGGGGGAGGAGATATTGATGATTCAAATACGTGAGGATGGTGTGCATTTTGACCACAACCAATTGACGTTTAAGCAGTTATAACATTTTATTTTCCTAATGGAACTTTTTCAAACTTTGTGGATATGATGGCCCTCACAACTTACAGCCATGGTTAAATTTTCAGAAATGTAGGTCAAGCGGTTTCCTCAAAATTGGGTCTTCAGCAGTCCACTGTTTATAATGAACAGTGGCAGTGCATTTAAGTTTCAGGCAGCTACTGCTGCCTGAAAATTCTGCAAGTTCGTAGGGTGGCCCACCAACCCAGGACCTCATCCTGCATGTACTTAGGTGACCAGGGCCAGCCTTAGAATTTGTGGGGCCCAAGGCAAAGATAAAATACAGAAACCCTGGTGGCCCCTCCATGGGGTCTTAGAGGTGGTCATGTTTGGGTTCCCACTGGGAGGCAGTGGGGACCCCATACCCTGCCCTGGTAAAATGAGGGTCCCTGGAAGTACAGAAAAGTCCAGAGCCTGTGGCAGTTTCCCCAGGTTGCTCTGTGGTAAGGCTGGCCTGGTAGGTGACTCATTACCACAACATTATTCTGTCTGATTCTCAGTTGGATAAATCATACTCCCTCTTTTTATCCAAAGCAGCAACGCCAGTTTGCAAATCAGGTACACTCCTGCTTGGTGGAGCCAATGCTCAACAGGGGCAAAAACTTTTCCCAATACAGGAAAAAAGGATTTAACATGTTTTGCTTTTTAAGGCAAAACATCCCTCGAATTAGGCTCAACTTGTGAACAGCCCCTGGCTTCACACAACTGCAAGATGCTGCTTAGGGTGTGACTTCTTCATGACCACAAATTCCTCTTGCATTAAATAGATTAGATTTATTGGTAATTCCCCACTTTATCATCTCATTTTTGCCCGTTGGGAAACTGCCATTTAAATCTTGTGTTCCGAGAAATGCTTTTGCGGTTCAGATGATAGGTAATAGGTGTTTGGAGTTTGATTCCCAGCTCCACCACAACCTTCCTGTATGGCCTTCAGCTAACCTCTTTATTCTTCAGTCTTCCCATCAGTAAGGGGGGAAAGAAAAAGAGCTGGATATTCATATTACCTTTCTCCTTTTGCTATTTAAATTTGTCCACTGAAGTCACTGACAAAGATCACATTGACTTTAAAGATGCAGTTTTGGGGGCTTAGGTTGAATACTCTACAAGCCAAGGACTGCCTCTTACTGGGTGTCTATATAGAGGTGGATAGGGTTGAAGAGAAACAGCCATTTGTCTTGGCAGAAATTTTACTGCATTTTCAGAACGTTGAACAGAATCCTACCACGGATTTCAGCCATGATGGAATTCTGCCCAATGTTCCAACTAAGCATGAGCAAAATGGCAGTGCCCAGACTGCACATGAGCAGTATGGGCATTGCCATTTTGGGCATGCACAATATAATGGAAAATCAATCCAGATTTCCAGCAAAACATGGACAAGATTGTATTCCGGTCCACATTTCACCAGAACAATCAAAACCATCAGATCAGCTGAAAATGAAATCTTAGCCAGAATTTAATTTCAGCCCCATGGGGAACCTTTATGCTTCCATGTCTCATTTTGAAAATTAGGACAAACTTGGTGGGCTAGAGATGAGGGGGTATTGAGGGTTCTAAAGACTGGTGCTCACCAAGGGTGTAGCTATGATAGGGACAGGTGGTATAGCTGGTACTTCTGAAGCTAAGAAAGTAGCAAATAATGAATAACTCAATAACCAAAATAAACTGAAACTAAAGAAGTTAATGGGTGTTTTTACACACACATTTCTCCTGCATGTTTGCTGTTACAGTCTGAACTTTCTGTGTGTCTAAATCACTCACCCAGATCTTGAATATCTGGCTCTTTGAATTTCTGTGTAGAATGTTTCCCAGTATTTTTGTGTGTAAAATATTCTCCTGATAAACTGCTTTGCTCCAGGCTGCTGTGGTCACTTCGTTTCCATGGCAGCCTGTCATGTCTACAGCTGCAGCTACTTTAGGCTGCCTCAAGACAGTGTTTGTGTGAAGAATGCATCCAGGAACTGCCTCAGGGCAGCGTGTGTGTGTGAAAAATGCATCCGGAACTTACTTGTGAACTTGTAAACCCAGAAGATTGAAAAATCCGGAACTTTAAGGTGTGTGTAAAAATGCCCAATATAAGCAAAATAACAAATATGTACATTTTGCACACATAGCATAGGTAATTTGGATATTTAGTCCTATAGCCGGATATGCAAATCATTTATGAATATGCAATGACATATTCATTTCAGGCCTCACAAAGGGTTACTGAAGGATCACATCCAAGAATGATTGCACCTCAGAGTTCCACTTTCCTTCTGCCATTTCCACCGTGGGTAAAAACATGTGATGGTGCCCCGCTCTGGCAATGCTATTTACGTGCCACCAGAAGTTAGCCTGGGAACTGCCCCAGGGCAGGTAGATGGCTATCCCGGGCTGTGTCCTCAGAAAATCACCAGTGACGAAGCCTGGAGTAAGGACCACCCACATGGGCCAATGTGGTCTAGCACATGTGTTTGGCCCGGCCATGGCTGTCCGTCATGGTGGACCCAATGAGCTGGGAGCAGGGTGGGGTGGTGCCACCCACCTTCATGTTTGTTTAGATCCCTGCCCTACCCATACTATGTGAGTGGCAGGATGGATCTCCATCCCTGGGCACATTTTCTTTGCACCCTTCCATAACCCAGCCCATTGCAGCTGCAGTTTCCTGCCCCGGCCACCCGCACATCTGTTTTTACCCAATGTCTACTAGAGCAGCAAATTAATTCTTCATGGTAATAAGAAGAATTCCAAGAGATCCAGGTCCTTCCCTGGTGTATTGCTACATAGAGTTAAACTTTCTGCTGCTCTCTCAGCTTACTGGGTTTTTTTAAACCGAGCCTGTCCATTTGTCAAGCTGCCTTCTTTCTGAAGAGGGATTGCCCTGGGGAAAAAATTACTGTCATTTCTTTTAAAAAGGAACAAACACATGAAATAAAATATAAAATGTAGGTTGAAACATCTGCAGAATATTACAGAGTGGTGGCAAGGAGGAAAGATATTGAATTTCTTGACTTAAAACCAATAGGAAAGGAATTCGAAAGCAGGGCAATCAATACTGCCCAATGATCAACAGGAAATGCTAAGAATAACTGTATATCACGTGTCGCTTCAAATTTACAACCAGGACATATAATCTCATTTTAAGAAGAAAGTCGTGTTCAAGAACTCAGACTTTCTAGTAAAGCTCTCATTTTCACTAAAGAAGCCAGGGTCGACGGCCTCTCAAATAAAACAGATAAGACGACATAGGGTTCTTGTCAGAAACAAATGTTATGTCTTTCCCTACTGAAAAGCTTAAAGATGTTATCGGGATTAGTCTAGTTGGGCTTAAAATGGGTCCCAGAGAAGTAATATTAACCAGGCTCCTGGCAGATCATTTATTTATCTCAAGCTAAATTCAATAAAGAGAACCATATATAAGTGAGGGAAAATAATGCAGCTGCTAGTCATTTATCATTGGATGGAAAGTCATTGTTATCCTTATCTCTCCAATGATGTTCTATTTCCAACTGGTAATGAATTATGGGGCCCGGCTTGCCACATCTTTACTATGTGACAGGCCAAACACTACCTCCTGGGTACCGTACCGTATTTATGTAATCAATAGCCAGCTTGCTGAGAAAACACTGGCAACCATTATGCACGCTCGACCTGGCAGCTGGATGATCTGAAAGTTCAGGCAGGGTGGTCAGTCCATTGCAAGAGCGTTTCCACGCTGTTGCAAAACAACCATTTTTCTCTGCGTGCTTTGGAAATATTTTGCGCTTGGCTCTTAATAAAGCAAAACATGCAAAGCCCTGGGTTGTTAATTAGAAAGGATTCGGTTTATTTAAGCTGGCTCCGACAAGGAAGGGAGCCCCTTTTTGTTCCTTTGTTTCACTTATTAAAGGTGCTTTAGAACAGCAAGAGTTTGCGCAGGAATATTCAAAAACACTGCTACCTGCAGCGCAGGGGAGGTGGAACAGGCACCAAGAGCAGACAATAGGTCAAACTACCGCTGAGGAATAAAAGCAGAATCATAATCTCCTCTTGCTGGCACTTTTCTCTGAACAGCCCAGGAATCTTATGCGCTGTTCAAGGCAGGAAGCAGCACAATTTGGAGCCATGTTACATCCCTCTGGGATGGTGAGGCAGAATGGAAGGTTCTGCAAGAAGATCAAGAAAAAATGGGTTGAACCTTTTAATACATGAATACAAGTATTTAGATTTCTACCTTGGACTCAGGGCAGGTAACACCACATAAAAACAACATTAAAAATCAAATGCATCATCCAGCAGATTAGTAATTGGCCATTACACTATGGGTAAAAACAAATGTGACGGCAACCCAACCAAGCTCGGGTAAGGAAGCTGCCACAGACATATCCAGACCAGGTCAGGGCATGGAACAAATGTTCACGCAGCCATAGACCTGGGGATTGGGGAGATGCACAAATGTGTGTCTGGGCCATGGCAGCTGGCAATGGCGAACCTGAATCGGGCTGGTGGGAACAAACATGGTCACATGCTCTGGCCCATTTTGCTCCAATCAGGCAGGCAGTAGCCCGGGCTGCAACCTCAGCCATTTGCCGAAGTGAGAGCCCAGGCTAGCTGTCAACACGCCCAGGGTCAATCTGGGCGAGCATCTGGCGGCCCGATATCAAATGTGATAGTGGCCCGCGGGCCAGAATGGGTTGCAGTCGCATTTGTTTTTACCTTCTGAAATACATCTGATATATATATATATAATTAATAAAATGAAAAAATAAAAACAAAAACAAATAAAATCAAATCAATGTCATCTGCTTATTCATTTGTTTTCATGACCTTAGTTATGAAAATGAATGGGGCTCCATTTATTTTTGTAATTAGAACGATACAAACCGCACACCCCTACCGAAAATTCACTCTTGGCTGAACTTAAGGATCACAATGGCGCATAGGAGAGAAGGTGATCTTTGAGATATTGTTATTATTATTACCTTATTTACATACTTCCCAAGCCCCAAAGGCTCAGAGATGTAGGCCCAAGCAGTTTATCCACTGGGGTTTACTGCTTCTCTGAGCTGAATTGGGTGAAAGGGACAAGGTGGGCGGAAATGTGTATGTACTTATTCTAATGACACATGCTTTCTCAAACTGTGCTCCCAAATTGTTAGGTAAAACAGGATGCACATTTTCGTTTGGGGCTTTATTTTAAAAAATAACACTGGACAAGAGGAGGAGGAGATAACGAAAGGGTTTATGTTTGCGGTGTGGTGAGTTTGGTCTTTAAGAACTAGCACTGTGTTATTTTGCTTGGATTTCCAATAGTACAGAGGATTTCACACACACACACACACACACACACACACACACACACACATGAAAACGATATCGATCCATTGCCCAAGTAAACTGAATTGCAGTAACGAAGCTCATAGTATAAATTAGGGCTGTACCGAATAGTACTTCCAAGTTATTGGGCTGAATACCGAAGTTCCGAGTCATCGGCCTGAGTACTCAGCGGTGCTTTGGTACTGTTTCCGAAGTTTCGGAATTCAGAATTGGAATTCCGGACCTCAGAAAACTTCGGAAACTTCGGAAAGTTGTTGCAAAGTTCCTGAACCCACATCCAAAGCACTACCCAGAAAAGAGTGGGACAATCACTCCAGAAGACAACCCCAGAAAAGTGCGACTGCATGCAGAAATAAATAAATAAAAAACCCAGTAGTATACCCACAGCTTGGCCCACCATCAGCAGTGAGTGCACCCACTCTAATCATTATGCCAACCAAGCAGTGTACACAAAAGCAGGCTACCAGGGGACAGTCACTCAAAAAGAATACAACAACCCAGCAAAACAGTCTGAAAGTGCATGGAGAAATACAAATCCCACCATAAGCCAGCCAGTCCAGGCTCCAGCAGTCACAAAATTAACAACCAGACATTCACCCCCTCCCCACACAGTACTGTGGCACTGGTTACTTGAACAGACCAGGTAAAGGGAAGTGGAGTCAGGAAGAGAGATCCCATTCTGGCCTCATGGTGCCAAGCAGCTGTCAGAACAGTAGAAGTTACATTTTACAATTAGGCTCTATTGTGCCATGCCGCAGCCTAGACAACACACACAAATCTAGCAACTCCTGTCTGCTCTAGCAGCTCTCATCTGAGACCTGGTCTTGAGGTCCCCCAGGCTTATTGTCTTGGGGGACTTCAATATCCACGCTGAGGTGGAATTGCAAGGGGTGGAGCAGGATTTCATGGCCTCCATGGCAACCATGGGCCTGTCCCAGATGGTCAGAGGCCTGACACATGAGTGGGGGCACATTCTGGACTTGGTTTTCTACACTGACCTTGAGGCGGAGCGTCTGATGATTGGAGGTGTAGTATGTTCACCCTTGCCGTGGTTGGACCATTATCTCCTGAAAACCTCCAGGCTAGCACACTTACCTGACTGTAGGTATGCGAGACCAGTTTAGATGGTCTTCTCCAGGAGACTTATGGAACCAGAGGGATTCCGGAATGCTCTTGGGGAGATACCTGTTGATCTCAATGGCAGCTCCATCGATGATCTTGCGGCCTTCTGGAATGCCTGGCTGACTGAGGCCATCGATTGGGTGGCTCCTAGGCATCCACTCCCAGCAGGTCAGCTCCACAGCTCTCCATGTTTTATGGAGGACCTGGGATGACTGAAGAGGGAGGCGAGGCCGGTGGCGCCACACTTGCACCCAAGATGATCTGTTGCAGCACAGAGCATTTTTGAAGTCCTATGACATGTCAGTGAATGTGGCGGCCCATCTCTTTACCAGGACAAGCCACAGGGAGCACATAACACCTGTGCTCCAAGCACTGCACTGCCTGCCTATTGTCTTCCGGGCCCAATTCAAGGTGCTGGTATTGACCTTTAACGTCCTTCACAGTCTAGGTCCTACTTATCTGAGTGATTGCCTCACCCCCCTGGGCCCCTGGCTGGCCCCTGCAATCATCTTGGGGTGCCCTCCTGGAAGTCCCACATTACTGATGGATTCTGACAGACAGAAGGGCATTTTTGGCAGCTGCACCATCACGTTGGAACTCCCTTCTGGTGGATGTTCACCTCAGTCTGAATCTTCTCGCATTCCAACAAAATTGTAAGACATGGGTTTTCCGCTAGGCATTTGGTGGGGAAGGAGGGGAGGGTGGGATGGATGTGTCAGGGTAAATTTGAGGGTGGGAGGGGGTTATTTTGCTCATGATTAGAGTCTTAATGGAGTTTTAATATTCCATTACACATTCCATTTTTATATTTACAGTGTGCCTTTATTATGAATTTTGAGAGCTGTCCTGAGTCACTTGTAGAGAGAGGCAGGGTAAAAATGCACAAATAAATTAATTAAATTAAGAAACCATACATTCACATGCATACGCACGCACACACACACACACACACACACACACACAGGGGCACCCTCTTGGCATGGCATTGGTACATTGGCACTGATAAGTTGAAAAGACCAGGCAAGGGAAAGTGGGGTCAGGCAGATCGATCCCTCTGGCTTCATGGTGCCAAGTGCCAACCAAGCAGCAGGCAGAACTAGAGAAAATGAGGCACCCAATTATGTTTTTTTTTAAAAAACTGCATAGCATGGAAAAGGTATATTTTATTATTTTTTATTATTTTTTTCAAATTTATACCCCGCCCCCTCCTGCAACGCAGCTCGGGGCGGCTTCCAACAACAAATAAAAACAATAAAATTCCTTTTAAAATATCAAATATTAAATATAAAATGTATCATATAAAACAGGGCTAGAAAATAACAAATAAATAAATGGGCGGGGGACTAAAATCATCCCCCCCCACCCTCCCTCCCAAAGGCCTGGGCAAACAGCCAGGTCTTACAGTTCCGCCGAAATGTCAAAAGGCTTGGGGCCAGGTAACCGTAACCCCCATCCCCCAACGTTGGTTCTATGGACAGGAAAGGCCAAATCAAACCATACCATACCATGCCAGGCCAGGTACCCCTCCCCCCCAGCTGATTACTTAAAGTTCCAGCAGCACCACCGCACACAGTCAAATTCACCAAAGAGAAGGGACGAAATGGCTGCAGCCACTTTTATTTTCCCTGCCAGCCAATCAAAAATTTGCCATCTGGCTTGGCCAGCCAATAAAAACTTGCCATCTGGCTTACCATCACTCAGCTGTCCCCACCCATACACCCCTCTTACCAATATGGCACTAAGATTCATTTCCAGAAGAAGCTCAGCTGTCCACCGGCCCCCTCCATGTATGCAGCAGTTTCTGAAGTTTCCAACGTTTTTTGAAGTTTTCCAAATAACTGCCTTGGTCTTCAGAACTTCAGACTTCGGACTTTCTAAACTGAATACCGTAATCTTCGGCAATTTCCAAAGTTTTCCAAAGACCGAGTTACAGCCCAAGTATAAACATAAAGCAAATGTGCGATCCTCCTTCAATGAAGTCAATGGGATTTTCTGTTAAAACCTATGAAGTCAAGAGTGTGGTGTAAGGGGTCGATCCAAGGTACATGCAGAACATGTGCACAACACCTGCACACTAGGGATGTGCGAACGCGGTTCAGACATTGGGGGTTCGACCTGAACTCAGCCAGTTCGGACGGCTGAACCAAATGCCCAAACCAAATACCCACAGCCCCGAACAGTTCAGATGTGTTTGGATGAGTTTGGCGCGTTTGGACGGGGAAAAAACTGGCTTGCAGGCCCAGGGAGGGGGGTGTCAGCTGAGGAGGGGTGGAGAGGCTTAGAATAGCACCCAGCCTGCCCAATCACCATCCTTATTTTCCTCAGAACACTGGCTTTGCAGTCTGCGATAGGCCACAGGCTAGGCTGCACAGAGCCAATGGGGCTTGTGGTAAGGCGGGCGCAGCAAGTAACAAAAGTCATTGCCCTCCCCCCTTCTAATTCCTTCTGACCTAGCCACTGATCCTGTCAGTAGGCGTTTTCAGAACTCTCCCTCTCCCAGCAGTTTGTGTTCCTCCCAGTCCATTGCCATCCTCCACCTATTTCACCCATTTCCACACATTTACCTCCATAGTGTCATTTATTTAGTTCAGATAGATTTAGGTGTTATACCCGGCATCAAAAGGCAGCCACTCCAGCCCCAAGTCCCACCATCAGGGTTCTGGGGCCTACATTACAGGAAGGGAGGACTGTCCATTCACGTCATCCAGAAGCTGCCACTCCAGCCCCAGGACCCACCATCAGGGTTCTGGGGCTGCCATTTCACTCACAGAGATCTGTCATTCCATGGCATCAAGAAACAGCCAGCCACTCCCTTCCCAGGACCCACCATCAGGGTTCTAGGGCCTACATTACAGACAGAGAGGGTTGTCATTCCACTTAATCCAGAAGCTGCCACTCTAGTCCCAAGACCCACCAACAGGGTTCTGGGGCCGTCATTCTGCTCATGGGGAGCTGTCATTCCACCGCATTAAGAAGCATCCAGCCACTCCAGCCCCAGGACCCACCATCAGGTTTCTGGGGCCTAAATTACAGCCCAGGGGAGACATCATTCCACGTCATCCAAAAGCTGTCACTCCAGCCCCAGGACCCACATCAGGGTTCTGGGGCCTACGTTACAGTCAATGGGAGCCATCACAGCATGCCATGGGTTCTGTGCCCCGGCAATACAATGTCCGCTTCCACTGCCTCTGCTGTGCCATGGGTTCTGTGCCCTGGCAATCCAGTGTCAGCTTCTGCTGCCTCTGCTGTGCCATGGGTTCTGTGCCCCGGTAATCCAATGTCTGCTTCTGCTGCCTGTACTGTGCCATGGGTTCTGTGCCCCAACATTCCAATGTCCGCTTCTGCTGCCTCTGCTGTACCATGGGTTCTGTGCCTCTGCAATCCAGTGTCTGCTTCTGCCGCCTCTACTGTGCCATGGGTTCTGTGACCCGGCAATCCAGTGTCCACTTCTGCTGCCTCTGCTACGCCATGGGTTCTGTGCCCCGGCAATTCAATGTCTGCTGCTGCTGCCGCTCCTGCTTCTGCTGTGCCATGGATTCTGCTACCAGGCAATCCAATGTCTGCCGCTGCTCCACTGATGGTTGGCAGCCTGCAATGTCCGGCCAAGTAGGGGTGCCAGGCCAGTCACCAAGCCCCAAGCCTTCCTGGCCTCTGCTACTGCTGCTGGGTCTTAGATCACCAGCCATGGCACCATCAGGGGCCAAGTGCTGAGCCTGCCTACCCGGGCAACCCAGGGTGCCAAGACCCAAGCCTTCCTGGTCTCTGCTGCTGCTGTGTCTCTGACAGCCTGCCATGCCCCCACGGGCATCCCTGGAGTCCCTGAAGCCTCTGCCATGGCCGAACTTTCTGAACGTTCAGGGGGTCTGAACTCCATGGGATCGAACCCACGAACTCGAACTAAGTTTTCGGACCGAACGTCCGAATGTCCAAACATCCGAACCGCATTCTGTTTGCACATCCCTACTGCACACAACACGTGCATACAGTGGGCACTTAGCATATACAATGTACACAGTGTGCATGGTGGGTACACACACACCTTGGATTAGCATTAAATTTCAAAAAAGACTTTCATTTTTATTAATCAAAGGCCATCTGTCTTGGAAAAACACAACCATGTGAAATCCTGCTCTTGACTTGTCAGCCAGCAATGGTGAATAATAAATCTGCTCCCTGGCAATCATTCTTTCTCCAATAAGTCCAGATTTCCTGGTTGTTAAAATTCCACATGGATTCTTCTTCCCCTCACAAAAAAAAGGCATTTTGCCAGAGCTGGAACAGGTACCCACATTCAATACTCATATTTTTGGATACAATTTTAGGTATCCAAATCAGCACCCAAATACCAACCATGTACTCAAAAAACTGAAGTTTCAGTTGATGTTTTTTGAGTACTAGAAATTACATGAAAAACCAAAATACTACCAAAAATATCACAGACAAAAAGTTGAAAAATCAGAATGAAATTGATATTTCGGTATCTCTGTTTATATTTTGACATTTTGACATTTCAGATACCTAAACAAAAAACTGTTTGGATACCAAAAATATCAGAAATTTTTGATTTGATTCAAGCAGTGGAAATTTGATGAGTATACCCATTTTTGCGGGTACTAGTTTCAGCTCTAATTTTACCCTTTCATATCTACCCAAAAATATGATTTTGTTAAAGTAAGTATGATTAAGGACTAGATCAAATGTTGCAAAGTCTACATTAAGTGTTCGATTCTGTTAGCATATGCATTTGTGCATGGGAGAAGTCCATTGTACTAGGTACTGAATGGATGATGAATGTGTTTAATATTATGCTCCATGACTAATAAAGAACTAGATTACTTTTGGGCTAAAGAATTCAAATGGAAGGAAGTTTAACCATTAGCAACATATTTACAATCACCCAGAGAACAGTCAGTTGGCAGCCCAATAGCTGTTGGCAGAAATAAAGAACCATTATAGCCACCTGTGCTTTTGGTTTAGTCCTCCTAAACAAATGAACAGGAGAAAGGATGGGACCAAAATGTTAAAATTAGAGTGTGTGAGTTTTTCAGTCTATGGAAAAGAGGAAGAAAGGGGATTGCTTAGAAACGGACAGTTTCCTAACATAGTGCAAAGGTCAGCCAGTTCACTGCATTCAAAAGGAAACGGCCTTCAAACACCTGTGTCATCGCCTCCCATTAACAGTTTTAAACCGGACCATATTAAAATATGGGCCTCGTTTAGCTACTTTGTGGAGTGAAGGTTAGTAGCAGAAGGAAGCTTCTATGTGAAAGTGCCTCCTCTTCCTGAATGACAAGTCCAGATTTGTGCCAGTTGGAAACCACCCATTCAAAGGCCAGTAGACACCTGCAACAGGTGTGTCCTTTCTTTTTTAAAATACCCTGGGTAGGAACGGAAAGCTCAGTGATCTAATTCAAACAAAGGATCAAAGATGGAAATGAGTGGAAGTGTGGGGAGCATTTTCCCTTGTGGCTAAAAATGAATGGTGCCCTCAAGCAGTCTCATTTTCAGAAGAGCTTACCATTTGTGTGTTCATCAGGCAACACCTTCCATAGAGCCTGAAACGGGTATTTGATTTGGTACCCATGGGTAATACCCGAAATTTCGGGTATCTGAATTGACACACAAACAGCTTCCAAATACTAAGAAAAATGATAGTGTGATTTTCAAGTATTCAAATTACCTCAAAACTTTTAAAAAAAGAAAAAAAAATTCCTGCAAATCTGGGAGTGAAAGTCAAAATTCCAGGACTGGAAGTTGGAATTCTGGGACTGGAAGTCAAAAAATTGATATCTGAGACTTCAGCAAATCCTATTAAGCTCAGTTCCTTTCTTCTCTGTACATAGGCTGATGATAAAGGGGATGAGGAGAGGTTGAAGGAACTGGGACTTTTTAGCGTAGGACAAAAGAAATTTGGTGTTGACACGGAGGGCCAGAGGAGGAGTTGATAAGAAGGATGGAGGGAAAGACTAATGAGGAGAGATTTAAAGTACTGGGAGGTTTGGCCTTGAAGAAAGATTAAGAAGAGGAGTGAGAGAAAAGGATTACAATTTTTAAATATGGAGAAATCTGCTCTAAGCAAAATGCCCAGATGGTCCCTGTTTGGAGCATATGTAGCACACCAAAATACCAGGTGTCATTCATTAATTTCTTCTCCTGCCCACTCTAAGTTATATTAGTTAAAATGCCCATTGCATGTAAATGCAATGGGATAAAAATCAACACACAAGTTGAAGTTTTCCAAAAAAATTAGGAAATCTGGATGGCATATACATTTCCAGGAATTTTGAAGTTTTTATTTTGAGCCATTGACCTTCTCAGAGTTATCCCACCCTCTTGGGTTTGCAAATTTGGCAACAACAACAAAGAAAAGTATAGGAAGAGTGTTTTTGCTTTCAGAACTGTCCAGAATCTGGACCGTGGAAAGGCATCACTCTCCCAGTGAGTGATTTTTTCAGGTGAGATGCTGGGAGCAAGTTGTAATATTATCACACAAAGAGAAGCTGTGCATTGAGACACTGATCAAACGAGGTGATATATATCTCCTAATTACACTAAAGCAGCTCATTAAGATCACACCCCATTCCTCCTTTTGTGATGCTTGAAGCGCCTACATGCATGTGGACGCAGACACACATCCCCGTCCCCCTCTCCTTCTCCCTCTCACCACCTGTTCCTGCCTCCCCTCCGCAGCCCTCCTGCTTTCCCTGTTCCTGCTCTACCATAAATCTCCAAAACGGTGCCAATATTGGGGAAATCTCCAAAATGGTGCCAGCTTGTCCACTTCTGCAAAATCAATTTCAGTTAGTATCTGCAGCACCAATCAGAATTCACATTACAGAAGTGGAAGGGGATGCTGACATTTTGGAAAATCCCCCCTTGCTCAGCTAAAGCAGACCAAATAATCTGCGCAAGGGGTGCTCTTTCTTATGCCTCATCCTTCAGGCCTAGGATAGAGCTGAAATGAGTACCTGCAAAAATAGGTATATCCATTCAATTTCCGGTACCAGAATTGAGCCCCAAATATCGGGTACTAACTAACTGGCAGGGATGGGACTATCAGTATTGGTGAGAACCAAGAGTGACCAATAATGGTGCTCTTGGTTCTAATCTGAGGCACAGGACTCAGATACCTGGGATAAAACTGATACTTCTGTATATCGACAATACTGGTTCTTTTACATTATCTGATTTTTAACACTGCAGCTTTCCCCATTGAAGTCAATGGTGAAAAGTGTAATGTTATAGACCAAGTACCGATAGATATGACAAATGGCGATCTAATCGGGATATAAAACCGATACCGAGAATTTGCCAAGAGTCCCATCCCTACTAACTCGTATCCGATTACGACTTGATTAAGGTACCCAATGTCCTGGGGCATCCCAGAATGCTGACTTCCCGTCCCGATTTTTCAGTTTTCCATCCTGATTTTTCAGTTTTCTGTCCTGATTTTTTTGCTTGCTGTCCTGGTTTACGGTAACCAGAAAATCAAAAAATCTGTACAATAAAATACCAGTTTTCCCTCTCAGGTATCTGGATATCCAATCAGTAATCTGGTAAGCTGTTGAGTGCCCGAGACAGTACTAGAATATGTTGGTATTACTTCTGGGTGCCAAATTAGGTACCTGTTTAATTTCTAAGAAAGAAAGAAAGAAAGAAAGAAATGCCCTTTTTGCATGGGCGGCACCCACGGATGAACACCCAGGGTGTTTATACGTGTGTGCCGCCTGTGTAAATCCCATGGTGGGGGGGGTGTTGTGTGCTTGCATGCACACTCATTTACAGCCATTCCCCACTCACGGAGCAACTAGCGAAAACGGAAGTTGCTCTGTACGTGTTGATGGGTGGAGGGGTGAGTGTAGATGGATGTGTGCCTATCTACACCCTCCCCCCACCCACTGCACATGGGCTGCGGCAGACACAAACCCCCCACGTCACAGTCCATGTAAAAAGGGCAGAAGGAAGGAAGGAAGGAAGGAAGGAAGGAAGGAGCTGGCACATTTTGTGGAATACAGTAGGGATATAATCATTACATTTTACTTTGTTGCCTTTGTTACTTAGAAGTGGAGTACACCCCACATGTAAAATGTATTGTTCTCCCAAAGGAATAACAAAACTTTGATGGCCTATCAAGTAGTCAGAAAGATCAGAGAGGGCCAATAGTGAGTTCACTAAATGCCCGTGTTTACAAAATGGCCTATGTACATAATTCGCTAGAAAAACCAGACTGTGTTGATTTGCATACATTTGCATACATCGAATCCATAGTCAATCAAAAGATTAGGCAGATTTTAGCCCATTGGAGCTGGGCTTAATAAAAAAAAGATAGAGGCAGGGTGGAGGGATAGTTTCTGTTGGTATCAGAATCAGAATCTGATTCTGATTCTGATTCTGGAGGGATAGGAATTGGGTGCAGGAGGCTGGGGATTCAAGAGTAGATGGGAAGCATCATTACCCATGGACAGAGGGGCTTCTGGGACAAGGGGATTCAGTCTGCTCCCTCCAGCTACTTTACAAGGACTCAGGGTACAGGATCCTCCTGCATCTGCTACACCATTTCCCTTCTGCTTCTGGTGTTCATGCTGCTCCACCTCTATGCGACCCTTCTGCCTGCCAAGGAGTTACTCTGGGTCCTGTGCCTCTTGTAGCTGCTGCTTCCTTCTTCCCCACTCCCATCATGGGACCGGTGGTGGACCCAAGGCTGGAGCAGAGACAGGGTAAAGGCGGGGCAGAGCTAAGGCGATACTTAACTAATCCTGATCATTATTAACTTATTGAAACCCAGAGAGGATGCTTGGAAAGCCTATGGGTCCAGGTCAAAGCCTCAGTGGTGGATATTCTGCCAATGAATCATGCTGAAGATATTATAAATTGGCATTCCGAAGTGTGGCAAGCAAGGAACTACAGCATATGAACCCTGTGTCCTTTTTCATATAACAACAAAGCTGTATCCTGAAACAAGATTTATATGTTGTCTCTGCAAGCTGCTAAGAAAAATCATTTGGAGGGCAGAGAGAGCACATACGTTGGCACTCCCTAAGGTCCTGGGTTTCCATGCATGTACAGCTTCAGAAGATTACCTTCAGACAAAGAGACACCAGCTCCCACAATGAGGAGATACCTGAATCCAGAGAAACCCGCTACCGAGCTGCAACTGGCAGTGAATACCACTGTGCAGGTTGTAAGTGAGTATAGGTTCCGCCATAAAAGGATTACACATCCCTCTTCCCTGGCATCTGGAGCACATGCTATGTTTCCAAACAAAGGGAATTATGCAAAGATAGGCCCAGAGGCAGAATCACCACGAACGCCTCCTGCTTGGCAATACTGGCTAAAATACTAGCTAACCACAAGTAATTACCTGCCTCTGCTCGTTATGTTAAGCGATCAAAGGAATGTATCCCTTGGCCCCGCATCCAAGTTGCAAGTCGTTAATGCGTTATGCAAGGCCACATTTAGATAGCAGTAGTGTGTGGTTGGGTCCTGCAACACTACTGCTTGCATAAGTAAGTTACCCAAGTGATCAGTTAAGTCAGCATAAACAAGGAACATCTTTTATAAGGATCACAGAGACAGGTCAGTATTCTGGGCTGGTACACGCATAGGACAAACTGCAGAGCAAAGGTGGATATTACCTGCGGATGCCAAATTAGGTACCTGTTTGAGGGGGAAGGATTGCCATTCAAGATAGAAAAAGATATGGGCAGAGAATACCTAGCAACATTAAACAAGTTCAAGTCTTGGTACTGATTAAACTTGATGATGTACTCTCAGAATCTCTGTATCTTTGAGAACTCTTGGAGAACGGGTGAGGTGCCAGAAGACTGGGGATGAGCAAATGTTGTCCCTATCTTCAAAAAAGGAAAAAAAGGAGGATCTCTGAAACTTTTGTAGACCGGTCAGCCTGACATCAATACCTGGAATGATACTAGGACAGATTATAGAGCAGTCAAACTGTAATCATCTAGTAAACAATGCAGGGATTACTAGTAGTCAGCGCAAATTTGTCAAGAATAAGTCATGACAGACTAATCTTAACTCCTTTTTTGATCAAGTTACTAGTTTAGTGGATTACGGGAATGCCAGGTACATAATGTATAATGTCAGCAAAGCCTTTGACAAAGTCCCCATGATATCCTTGTTGACAAGCTGGTAAAATATGAGCTAGATTGTACTATCATTAGGTGGATTTACAGCTGGTTGAAGAACTGTACTCAAAGAGTGCTCATCAATGGCTCCTCATCAATCTGAAGGGAGGTATCGAGCGGGGTGCCGAAGGGCTCTGTCATCGGCCCAGTACTGTTCAACATCTTTATTAATGACTTGGATGAAGGAGTAGAGGGAATGCTTATCATATCTGCAGATGACACAAAACTGGGAGGGACAGATAACACCTTAGAAGAGAGAAATAAAATTCAAAACGATCTCGATAGGTTAAACTGGGTCAAAACTAAGGCCGCTTTTAGACGAGGGGTGCGTGATTGCACAGCGTGATTGCGCATAATTAGAAACGGCCGCATGTATTAATTATACGAGATGGAAGCGGGGTATTATGGTGGTTGCGCATTTTTAAAGTCCATGAATTAAATACCTCAGGATCGAGGTATTTAATTCATGGACTTTAAAAATGCGCAACCACCATAATATGCGCATAATACCCCATTTTCATCCCGTGTAATTAATACATGTGGCCGTTTCTAATTATGCGCAATCACAATGCGCAATCACGCGCCGCTTGTCTAAAAGCGGCCCAAGAAAAGGAATTTCAACAGAGATAAATGCAAAGTTCTGCATTTAGGTAAGAAAAATCAAATGCACAAGTACAGGATGGGGGATTACCCGGCTTGGCAGCAGCACATGTGAAAAGGATCTAGGGGTTGTAGTTAAACACAAACTGATACAGTTGCAAAAAAAATGGAAAAAAAAGCTAATGCAATTTTAAGCTGCATCAATAGAAGCATAGTTTCCAAGTCACAAGAAGTAATAGTTCTGCTCTATTCTGCACTGGTCAGACCTCATCTGGAGTATTGTGTCCTGTTCTGGGTGCTGCACTTTAAAGAAGGACATTCACAAATTTAAATGAATTCAGAGAAGGGCAACAAAGATGGTCAGGGGTCTGGAAACCAAGAGAAGACATGCTAGCAGTCTTCAAATACCTGAAGGGTTGTCACACAGAAGATGGCAAACGCTTGGGACACTTTTAAATGAGCGGGTCGCCATTGTGCGACCTGCTCACGCAATATTTAAAGATCCCGCAAGGCAGGATTAAACGAGACAGAAGTCCGTGATCATGTGCACAGAAGGCGGCCGCACATTGTTTGCAGACTGCAAATTAAATACCTCACAATCGAGGTATTTAATTTGCGGTCTGCAAAGACTGTGCGACTGCCTTCTATGCGCATGACCACGGACTTCTGTCTCGTGTAATCCCGCCTTGCGGGATTTTGAAATATTGTGCAAGCGCGTCACACGATGGTGACCCGCTCGCTTAAAAGCAGCCTTGTTCTCTGTTGTTTCTGAGGGCAAAACTAGAAATAATGGTCTCAAATATCAGGAAGAACTTCCTAATGGCAAGAGCTGTTTGACAATGGAACCAATTGCCTAGGGAGGTGATAGGCTCTGCTTCACTAGAGGTTTTCAGACAGAGGTTGAGCAGCTATTTGTTGGAGATGTTGTAGCTGTGGGTTTCCTGCACTGAGCCTGTTTTTGACTAGATGACCTCTAAGGTCACTTCCAACTCTATGATTCTAGGATTCTGTGTTTAGCCTAGCAAAGAAAAGATTAAAGGGAGACATGATAGCAGTCTTCAGATATCTAAAGAGTTGCCACAAGGAAGATGGCAAGAAACCATTCTTCAGAACTGCAGAGAAAGTCGATTTTGATTTAGATAGCAGAAAAAACTTCCTAACAATGAGAGATGTTCAGCAATGGAACAAGTTGTCTAGAGAGCTGATCAGACTCCTGTCAGGGATATTGTAGCTGTAGTCATCCTGCATCGAAGTGGGGGTTGAACGAGATCCTTCGAGATCCCTTCCAACTCTGCCATTTGATGATCTGTAATGTTTGTACTATGGGAATTCCCTGTCCCTTAAATAAAAGAAGCCTTACCTTGTGCTTTTAATTGTTGCCCTCTGGTTGTTTTCAATGTGTTGCCCAACACCACCCCCAGAAGGTAGGAGGCACCAGCTTGGGGAAGCCAAGGATCTGCAGTTAAACCCCACAAAGCTTAATGTGTTCTTAATTAGCATTTCTATGCAAGCTTATAAATGTTGTGAAAACCACAGAACCATATTACTTTCACCAAAGACTTGGCCCATGAGCCACCAAAAGCTGTTGGGAGAATTTCCACTGGCTTCAGTGGACTTGGGAACAGTTTGTCAGTTTCTTCCTGAAATAAGGTTTGTGGCTCATTGAATTTTTGTCAAGGTTCACCCTACGTTTATCAGACATGGTCCATGGGCTCAGCATATTCATGACAGTTTCACAAATGGGGAGAAACAACTTGGGGTCAAGGGACAGGACTGGGCATAAATAGATGATGACAGGAAAGTGAAGTTGGAAGGAGTTTGAACTCAATCATTCTAACACCACTAAAACACATTACAGAATATTTACAGTTCTCCTTTTTTATATATAGGAAGCATCTGCCCAGGGTTATAGATTCCGTGGATCAAGGGGGCTGCATTGAACCTGGGACCCCAGCTGTAGACTACCATGGGGTGATTCGGGGTGGTTGCCCCAGGCCCCGCTCCTGGGGACCCCCTGCACTTGGGGTCCCCAGCTCCTGACCAGACAGTGGTTGAGAGATGGGGACCCCGAGTGCGGGAGTCCCGGCCAACTCCGACTGACAAGCACTGGAGGGGGCCAGCAGGAGTGAGGGAGAGGCAGAGGCCATGCCACTTCCACACTCTGTGCCCCTTCCCCCCCCCCATCTGCTGCCTGTCACTGTCTCAGCCAGGGGAAATGAGGGAGAGAGAGGTAGAGGCCCTGCCTCTCCCTCATTTCCCCTGCCCAAGAGACTGACAGGCAGGGGGGACACCCATGGAGTGAGGGAGAGGTGGGCCCTTTGCTCACATGAAGTGAGGGAAAAGCAGGCAGAGACCCCACCTTTCCCTCATGCCGCTGACCCCCTCTGCTGCCTGGATGTTTTGGCTAGGGGAAATGAGGGAGAAGCAGGGCCTCTTCCTCTCTCTCTCCCTCATTTCCCCTGGCCGAGACTGTGACACACAGCGGGGGGGGGGGGGCACAGAGTGTCTGAAAACTTTGTTCGGGTTCGTGGGATCGGTCCTGCGGAATTCAGACCTCCCCAAAGGTTCAGAAAGTTCGGCCGCGATGGAGGTTTGGCGCACTCCAGGGGTGCCCATGGGGGCATGGCAGGCCTTCGGAGACACAGCAGCAGCAACAGCAGCAGAGACCAGGAAGACTTCGGGCTTGGCACCCTGGGTTGCCCGGGCAGGCAGTCTCGGTGCTTGGCCCCTGGGGGTGCCCATGGGGGCATGGCTGGCCACATGAGACCCACCAGCAGCAGCAGCAGAGGCCAGGAAGGCTTGGGGCTTGGTGGCTGGCCTGGCACCCCTACTTGGCTGGGCCTGCAGGCTTCCAGGCATTGGTGGACCAGCGGTAGACATTGGATTACCCGGAAGTAAAACCCATGGCATAGCAGAGGCAGCAGAAGCGGACATTGGATTGCCGGGGCACAGAACTCACGGCACAGCAAGGGGAGCTGAAATGGACACTGGATTGCCGGGGCACAGAACCCATGGCACAGCAGAGGCAGCAGAAGTGGACATTGGATTTCCGGGGCATAGAACCCATGGCATGCTGTGATGGCTTCCCTTGACTGTAACATAGGTCCCAGAACCCTGATGGTGGGTCCTGGGGCTGGAGTGGCTGCTTCTTGATGCAGTGGAATGACAGCTCCCCATGAGCGGAATGACGGCCTCAGACCCCTGACAGTGGGGCCTGGAGCTGGAGTGGCTGTTTCTTGATGCGGTGGAATGACAGCTCCCTGTAAGAGGAATGACAGCCCCAGAACCCTGACGGTGGGTCCTGGGGCTGGAGTGGCTGACTGTTTCTTGATGCAGTGGAATGACGGCTCCCCGTGAGAGGAATGATGGCCCCAGAACCCTGACAGTGGGTCTTGGGACTAGTGGCAGCTTCTGGATGAAGTGGAATTACAGCCCTCCCTGCCTGTAATGTAGGCCCCAGAACCCTGATGGTGGGTCCTGGGGCTGGAGTGGCTGCTTCTTGATGTCAGGTATAACACCTAAATATATCTAATGTAATCTAAATAAATGAAAATATGGAGATAAATGTGTGGAAATGGGTGAAATAGGAGGAGGATGGCAATGGATTGGGAGAAACATAAACTGCTGTGAGAGGGAGAGTTCTGAAAACGCCTGCTCACAGGATCAGTGGATAGCTCAGAACGATATGGAAGAGGAGGAGGGCAATTACTTTTGTTACTTGCTGCGCCCGCCTTATCACAAGCCCCATTGACTCTGTGCAGCCTAGCCTGTGGCCAATCACAGACTGCCAAGCCAGTGTTCTGAGGAAAAGAGGGATGGTGATTGGGCAGGCTGGCTGCTAGTCCAAGCCGCTCCACCCATCTTCAGCTGACCCCTCCCCCGGGCCTGCCGGCCACGTTTTTCCCACCTGAACCCGCCCGAACTCATCCGATCATGGCTGAACTGTTAGGAGGTTTGGGCATTTGGTTCAGGCATCTGGTTCGGCCATCTGAACTGGCTGAGTTCCTGCCAAACCCCGAATGTCCGAACCACGTTCGCACATCCCTACCAGGCTGGCGGTGGTAGCAGCGGCGGCAACAGCGGATCAGGTAAATGGCCGCTCAGGCTTGAGGATGGGCAGAGGGGAGTGCCCCTCCACCCATCCTCAAGCCCAGGCCTGGGTAGCATGCTGCCCCTGGACCAGGGAGCGCCCCCTGAACCGGGGACTGCCCCTAGCCTCGCTGACTTGCCACCGGCAGAAGATAGGGGGCCCGCATTTGTTTCCTGCCCTGGGTCCCACATACACCAAGGCCAGCCCTGCTCTAGGGGCTCCTCGGTAAGTGGTCTGAGTGCTGCTAGGAAGCTTTGAGAGTGGGGGAGGGGAAGCAGGGATGACACTCTGCCACCACCTACTCTAAACATTTTATAATGGACTGCTTAGAAAGGCCCAATCAAGAAGGAAGTGGGCAGGGGTGGAGTGTGGGTCCCAACAACTCTTAAATAGGGGTGTGCAAAAGGCACACCATTCAGGGGTGTGTCTGTGTGTAAATAACTACTGTTCTCAGGGTTTTCCGTTTTAATAAAAATGATTTAAAAAAATATTTACAATTACTGTGCATGCACAAATGGCTGCTAGGGCCTTTCTACGCATGCGTGGCTCGTTTCGAAAATGGCACGAACGGCGATGACGCCATTTTGAAAAAGGGAAGTCGGTCTGTACACCCGTTTTGGAAAACCGGGTGCGTGCTCAGAACGGTCCAGCAGCCATTGCCCATGTGGAGTGTTTTGTTTTGTTTTTAAATTTTATTGTTTTCAATAAATTAAACAGAAAAAAAACCCCAAACAGATGTAAGCCAGTCGCGCTTATTCATCGGTTTTGCTAACTAATTAAAATGATTTGAATTGCACGCTGTCTACTCTTCGAGCTTCTTTTTTCCTGGGACTTTTGCCATTTGGGGAAGGGACTCCTGTGCCTCAGGGAGGCACCACGACCTTCTCAGGGGGAGGCTAAGACTGGCCAGGAACCTCAAGAAGGCCAACATTTAACGAAGCCCCAAGCCCTTGCCCTTCGGGGGCCCCTTAATTGGAACATGAACCCAGATCCACCACAACCTTGCTATGCCTTTGCAACTTCAACGTTCTGAGCCACTAGATCATGCTGCTTCCTTTGCTTGCTGATATTTCTGAATGGTTTTCCTGCTTTCATTTGAAATCCCTCACTCTTTATTTGTGTTGAAGATGTATTCCCCCCCCCCCAAATTTTGTACTATTATATACCTTAGCATGGAGAGGATTAGATATAGTGTATTTCCAACCATCCCCCCATCCCCTTTTAGTCCTTATTTAACTGCCTATGAGCTTCACGTATTTATATCCCCGTCAGCCTAATTCCAGGATTATAGGTATCTAGATATCCAGTAAATCATTTAGGCCTTTAATGGCATATAGGTTTAAGCCATCTCCAAAAAAAACCCTGTCTGGTTAACTATGTGGCTAGAAATTAAGCATAGCTAGAACTGTCACGTTTGAGGTAATAACTATGTTGAAATACAGAATTGCTATTTTATGGCCTAAATCCTCCTCCGAATTAAGTCAATGACAAAACCCGCCATTTGGGAACATAGAGGTTCTTAAATCTTATTGCTTTGTATGCTTTCATTCCTAGCTAAAGTAAATTCCATTTGAATATGCCTCCTCTTCTTCTAATTTAAAGCCCAGCTCCAAAACCAGTGCACCTTTGTGGTTATCAACAACGTCGGCTCCAACGCACACATGCATTTGATGCAATCACGCATGGGGAGCTTCCCTTTTCACTCCAATAGATTTCTTCCAAAAATAAAGCTGGAGCAAAAATGACTGCCCCAATACTATCGAGAAATACCTACCTTTTGGAAGTGCTTGCAGCTGTTCATCAGTATTTCCTCACTATCCATTGAACCCATGCTTCCGCTGTTGCTGAGAGATCAGCGCCTGTGATTGTCTGTCATTTTTCGGTATTTTTCATTGGGTTTTGGTATTTTCAGCATTTTTTGCTATTTTCCTCCAGTTAAGCCCTTTTTACGCAGACACTCTAACACCGATAAAATGGGTGTTACATTTTATTATACATGGTACAGGGCAACACTGCAGCCCTGCAACATGGGCCCTTTTCAAACGAGATGCCTCCACCTAGTTTTGCTGGGTGGAGATGGGTGGAGGCATCTGTGTGAACACCACAGGGGGTGGGTGGGTGCATTTCACTGGGTGGAGATGGGTGGAGGCATCTGTGTGAACACCACGGGGGGGGGTGCATTTCACTGGGTGGAGATGCGTGGAGGTGTCTGTGTGAACACCAAGGGGGTGGGTGGGGTGCATTTCACTGGTGTAGGTGTCTGTGTAAATACCACAGGCGGCGGGTATAGGTGCGTGCTCCCGCGCAACACCCATCTCCACCCACCACCCATGCATGGAGTAATGGACTCCAATGCTGATTGCTCCGTGGGTGGGTGCTGGGTGGAGATGGGTGTTGCGCGGGAGCACACACGCACCTACACCCACCGGCCGTGGTGATGTAAACTTTACACAGAGGCCTCCACCCAGCAAAACTGGGGGGAGGCATCTCGTGTGAAAAGGGCCCATGTTGCAGGGCTGCAGTGTTGCCCTGTACCATGTATAATAAAATGTAACACCCATTTTATCGGTATTAGAGTTTCTGTGTAAAAAGGGCCATTGTTTCCAATATTTTTGACAGTTTCCAGCATCAGAATGCAGAAAACAAGGACTACCCCTTGAAATACACCAGTCAAAACACAGTTTACAAGGAACCAAAACAAGGATCAGTAAGGGAAATGATGGAAGTTATGTAGTGAACTTGTAATCATACACAAGCAAAAATCATTAGGAGCATAGTTCCCATAGGGACAGGAGGGACATTTGTCCCGGGGTCCAAACTGGGGTGGGGGGACAAATCCTACCCTGTTTCAGCACAGCTGGGAAGAAACAGCTGAGTGAAAGCACCTGCGGAGCGTGCCATGCATGGGACCCATCCAGCAGCAGCAGAGGACAGAGCGAACACCGGAGGCGGGATGGGGCAGGCAGTGCAGTCGCAGCCTTCGGGGCTCAGGCAAAGGAAAGGAGAGGAAGGAGATGTATTTAGGGGAGGAAGGAGGGGAGGGGTAAGACAGGGGAGAGGATGGTGATGTGACCGGGGGGTGGAGTCCATTTCTGCACCTCGACCCATTCCAACCCAGCTACGCCTCTGAACATAAGCAGCATGTAAGGAATGTTACATGAGGTGTGACTGCTCTTGTCTAGGAAGAACGAACAGAAGAACTGAACAGTGGCAATTACTGAATGGGAACTAGCAGAAATAGCGGGGTGGAAACGGTAAGTTTCCTCAACACGTGGGCACAGGTGAATTAAACGATCTGTTTCCAATGGAAACAGATTTTGCCATGATTGATCAATTCAGCACTATCAAAAATCATTGATGTCCCTGTAACAGATGGCTGATCCCCAGTACGTTTCTGCAGACCAGACCCAGCTGGACCCTCACTTAATCGAAATGAGAGGACATTCACCTGACGTGGTGCGGGGCCAGCAAGACCAGCGAGGGAAGAAGCAGCAGCGGGGAGGAGCCCGATAGCAGAAGAAAAACTAGTGCGAATGGGGATCTTCTGCGGCATCCCTCATGTATGTCAAGGCTTAAAATCTTGCCCTGACCAGGCCCGGACTTAGGGGCAGGCCCCTAGGCGTGGGTCTTGGGCGGCGTTTTCTGGGAGGAGGCAAATCCGGCAATCCATGCTGGCGCCGCCCTGGTCTTTTTTCCTTTTTTCTTCTTTTTGCCTGAGGATTCTGCCCATGCAGCAGCCGAAGCCTGGGAGCCCCCCCTTCCCGCCCTGGCCCTGCCCCTTCAGTGAACCCGCCCACCACCCCACATCCTCCCTTTCTCCATTCCCAGTGCAGGCAGAGACTTCCGACTTCCACTCAATCTCTGCTGCACCACACAATGTTGAGGGCTCCAAGCCAATGTGCATTGTGCGTGATGTGGCGGCGGAGAGGTCCGAAGTGAGCAGCGACAGTGACAACAACGGACTAAAAGACTCATGGTGTCTTCTAGTCCACTCCACACTTCTCTTCAGGTGGGTAGCAGGCAGGGGAGGAGCCTTGGAGGGGGGGCACGGTGGCAGGCGGTCACATGCTACATCAAGGGGTGGGAGGTACCGGGCCAGAAATGGTTGGGGGGGGGCTGTCTGCCGACCGCCAGAGGAACAGAGCCTGGGAAAGGAAGGCAGGCTTGGGTTGGGATGTAGGGGGGGTGCTGCGGTGAGGGGGGCACCAAGGTGGCATGGTGGACACAGCCTCCTGTAGAAGGTCAGTGTGTGTGTGTAGCTGCAAGGCCAGGCTGGGGTATGGACCCTGGTAAGGCCAGGGCTGGGGCCTGCTGTCTGGGGAGGGGGTGATGATGACAAGTTGGGTGGGGAGGGAAGGGGTCAGAGGGAGGCTCGGAGGGGAGGGTGTCCTGGGGTGCGTTGTGAACTGGGGGGGGGGACCTCAGCTGGGGAGGGAGACCTGGGGTGTGTGTGCATGCTGGGGGAGGGAAGACATGGGTGCAGGGCACCCCCACATCATAAGGGGGTCCCCATCCCACACCTGCCTCTGCCTGCTAGTGCAGCTGCTGTAGCAGCAGCCAATCAGAGTGGGAGATAAAGCTGTTTGTTTACAAACAACTCCCCATGTTAGTGATCAGAAGGTTGTTGCCTTGTAAAGAAAGTTCTTCGAGATGGCTCCCAGCATCTTCACAACTGGGTTGTGCATGGCATGCTCACCCTATTCAAATAATAGACCACGTGATGGTCTCGAGCTCCTCTAGTATTAAAAGCACTCTCCCCCTCAGAATGACAGTTCCTTCCAACCCTTTCTAGGAATATAAGAAAATTCCATGCGGGGATGGAAGGGTGGGTGCTGTGAGAATGTTGGGAGCCATCTCAAAGAACCCTGGGCCTGAAGTTCCCGATTCCTGCTGTTTACCTTGGATATTTTGTACACCTGCTCATCTGTTTTGCGGCGTGGGAGTAGGGCTTGGCTTGGGGGGTTGGGGCTTCGGGCATCAGCCTGCGAAGGGCCTAGGGGTGCAAAATCCCTAAGTCCGGCCCTGGTCCTGACATGCGCAAAGGAAGCTACAGCACATCCCCGTTCGCACCAGCTCTTCTTCTGCCATTGGGCTCCTCCCGGCTGTGGTGTCTTTGCTCTGCCGCCACCGCTGCCGCCGCAGGTGTGAATGCAGCCTCTGACAGAGCTCTCACAGCATAGCTTTTCTTTACAGCGTACCAGCAGAACTATGCTACCACTTGTAGGGTTGCCACTTCTCATGGTTTCACCCATTTTGCCCTATGCAAGTCTCAGGTTAAAACCAAGAGAGGTGGCAATCTAGCTGCTCACATTCTCTTAATAAAGCTTTATTGGCCTCCAAGCCCTCTGGCCCGTTTCCTTTGTGCTACTCAGCACTCTTAAGCCAGTTCAGTGGCATAGTAAGGCTGTTGTGGGTCTGGACTCATGCCCAAATCATGTCCCCCCTCCCCCCAAGAGCAAGGGGGTGGGATCTCCCTAAGCAGTGGCCATCCCAAGGCTCCCACCAGCCTTCAGCCTTCTGCCACAAAGGTTGTGAGCGCCTACCCTTCCCCCAGAAAAGCACAACACTACCAGGAAGTACGTTTTTAAGGGTTGGCAGGCATAGCACACCACCCTTATCCACTCTGAAAATTTCCTTCTTGGCATGGCCCTTTGTAAGGAGCCTGAGCACCGCTAGGAAAATTTCAAAGTGACTGGAGACATAGGGCACAATCCTGTGTCCTGCGTGCGCCACCCACGCAATGCACGCAAGATGTGCACGCAACACACGCGGGATGCACAAAGGAGAGCCACGCACGGCAAGCGCACAGCCCTGCATGACCCAAACTCCTGTGCTTATGCACCCCACAGGCCTGGAGATTTACAAGCATGGAGCAGGCAATGGAGCATGCAGGGTGCATGGGCAAGGAGGGGTTGAATCAGGCAGGACTGCATGCTTGCCATGCACAGCTCTTTTTTGTGCGCGTGTGTGCGTCTATTGTGTGCATCTATTGCAACGCACGTCCCACGTGCCTTGCACATGCATAAGTGGGTGGCACACGCAGGGCATAGGATTGTGCCCAGAGTGTTGGTCCTTCTCTCTCTCCCACCCAATCTGAAAATTTCATAGTGGTGCTCATGCCACTTGCAAGCTGCACCCCCGCCCCGCGGACAAGAGCCAAGGTTCAACTGAGCCCCCTTGCTCAATGATATCTATGCCCCTGAACCAGTCTTGTCCTTCTACCACACATCCCTGTTGGCATAGAGCCAGGGCCAGCCTTACCATGGGGCAGTTTGGGGCGACCACCCTGGGCCCTGCTCCGGGAGGGGGACATGCTCAGGGCCCCCAGCTCCCAGCCACTGCCTGTCTCTGTCAGGGAGTGAGGGAGAGGCAGAGGCCCTGCCTCTCTCTCACTCCCTGGCAGAGACAGGCAGTGGAGGGGGGAAGAGAGTGACAGAGAGGAGGGGCCTCTGCCTCTCCCTCACTCCCTGGCTGAGTCCAAGACAGGCAGTGGAGGGGGCCAGAGGGTGAGAGAGGGTGAGAGAGATGGAGAGGTCCCACCTCTCTCTCACTCCCTGGCCCCCTCCGCTTCCTGTCAGTCTCAATTTGTTCCCTAGGTGGGAACAAAGAGAATCAGTAAATAGAAACATTGATCCTGGAAGTACCTGATATTTCAGGTATTCAGGTACCTGATTGGTACCCAGGTAACCCATCAGGTACCCAATGTAGTACCCAAAAATGTGGGTATTACCTATGGGTATTAAATGTAGTACTTGTTTCAGCTCTTGTAACTTTCAGCAACTTGTGAGTCACTTTAATGTACAAGGTGGGCCACAACTTAGGCCACTTTCAGACCTCCTCCCTCCCCCCCCCGTGCATATTCTGACTGTGGGAGGGAATTTGTAGCCAGGATATGTGTGAGGTGCTGCCGGTTTGACATCCCCACTCCCACGCAGCTTTGCCGGGAAACGCCCGTAGAGTTACAGAGCAGGATTTCCTGCTCTGTATCTCTGTGTGTGTTTGCTGGCAAAACCATATGGGGGGGCTTTCAGACTGGTGGCACCCCGTGCATTTCCTGGCTGCGCATTCCCTCCCACAGCCAGAATATGCACGGGGAGGGGGGGGAAGGTCTGAAAGTGGCCTTAATTTTGAAAGTTCAGGTCATACAAAAGGTAATTTTCAAAGGTTGCAAATCAGCAAAATATAAAAATAAAGTAGAAATTAAAACTAAAAACGGGTCTTGGTTGAGTTTTTTTTAATCACTTCTGGGTTTTATTGTTTTGTTTTTGTTTTTTTGGGGTGTTTCTGTCTCTTTAAGGAACCCTAGCCTAAGTAACTGGAACTGTCGCTTTTTTGCCCCTGAATTAGCAGCTCAAGAAGTAGCAACTCAAGATTTCTCCTCGCCCACGCACACCCTCCTGCCAGGAGTCTAGGGAGCACGGAGTGCATTTTAACTTTTTCCTTGCCTGTTTCAAGCTGCTCTTTCTTCCTCTCAATATTTTGTACGGATGTGCGAATGTGGTTGGGATGTTCATTGTTCGGCCCGAACTCGGTCTGTTTGGACATCCAAACCGAACGTCCGAACTGAACTCGAAAACAGACAAACAGTTTGGTCATGTTCGGTTGAGTTTGGATGAGTTCGGGGTTGGGAAAAACGTGACTTTGGGTGGGAAAAATGTGACTGGAAGGGGTAGGCAGCTGACGAGCAGACAGGGGTGGAGACCAGGGGTGGTCCCAGGACCAAATGATACCGATACCAAAAACAAATCTTCGAATTCGGTATCGATTTCGGTATCAATAGTGCTATTTTTGGATGTTCGGCGGAGTTCGGCCGAACCGAACTCTGCCCAACCGAACAGCCAAACCCAAACTCGGGTTTCGAACCGAACGACCAAACGTCCGAACATTCGAATCGCGTTCTCTTTGCACATCCCTAATAATTTGCCTTTGTTTCCTGAACTATCGTGAGCAACATGAAAAGGCATCAGGTGCAATAGCCTGCTTGTGAGGTGCAATAGCCTGCTCGTGAGGTACAATAGCCTGCTCATGAGATGTAATAGCCTGCTCATGGGTTTTGGGACCAAGGTGATCTACCAGGACCCCTCTTGTTGGCTCTCCCACTCTGATGGCTCCCTGCTGTAAGGCAGCTCAGCAACTGGTCTTGGGACGGAAAGGAGCACTCGTCGTCTTTAGAGAGAGCCTTCTCAGCTGTACTGGAGGAGCTCTTCCATCTTCTTCCCAGAGAGCCTCCCTTAGCCACCGATCTCACTCTCCTTTCTGGAAGCAATCTCTGAGGGGCTGGTTCCCTTTCTCACACCATGATCTACTGGAACTAGATTGTGATTTACCAGTAGCTCATGAGGTACCTCTTAGGCCACTTTCAGACATTCTCCCCGCCACACTCCCCCCCCCCAACACATTTTCTGGCTGCGTGGGGAAATACACAGTCAGAATATGCACGGGGATCGGCCGGTCTGAAAGACCCCAACCCCCCATGCAGCTTTGCTGGCAGATATGCACAGGGATGCAGAGTTCCATTTCCTGCTCTGCATCTATGTGCATGTCTACTGGCAAAGCTGCACGAGGGGGCTTTCAGACCAGTCGATCCACGATTCCCTGCACATATCCTAGCTGTTCATTCCCACCCACCCCCAGCCAGTATATGCATTGGGGCCCAGGGGGAATGTCTGAACGTGGTCTGTGACACCCTTAGTTGCTGCTATTAGGTTAAGAGGCAGTGGTAAGGTTTAGGAGACTGTTCAGTGGTGAGGGCTGTTGTTTACCCTTACTTCACCTAGGGAACAAATCAAGTTGCTTCAACAGGGCCTGAAAGAAATTAGGTCTCTGTTTGGAGTGTGGTGAGTTGGTGAATCTGGGCATCCTTCCCAGCCTTAAGGGCAGGTGCTTGTTTGAACACTGCTTATTAGGGTGGTGGCTGCGGGGTGGAACCAGAGGAGCTCTTGTGACCCATAACAAACTGGTATCCTCCTCCAGAACAGAGATAAAAGGGTATCTACAGTCAGAGGCTTCTCAATGCTGCAAGTCTCAAAACAGATTACTGGCAACTGTCAGGGTAAATGTGAGGTTTGCGGTGCATAAAAACATGACGTGAGGAACCCTGCTAACCTGGCCAAGCTTCAAAGAAGACCTGATCTTCAGAGTGAAAAATGGCTCCTGGCATAGCCCTAGACAAGGGGTTTTCATAAGCTGGGTCACCTCAAGGATAGCTCTGGGAGGAGCTCTGTAAAGGAGAGACATTCCTCTGAGTCAGGCACTTTCTCTGCACCCTCCTTGCTTTGAAGGGTGGGAAAGATGCCAGCAATTGACTGTTGACCTGTAGGTGCATAATTACACCACCTCCCAGTGAAGTGACTTGGATGTCTAGGCCAGTAATGAGGTGGGTGGACTCATAGGCCGACTATGCCCATTCGCTGAGGGAAATGCGTTAAACAAAAGGCATATAGTCCTGTTAACTCATATGCATTCTCCAGACCCAAGTTTCCAAAGACAAGTCCATGGAGGGAGAACAAAATCAAGTGTTACTCCTGTTTACTCCCCTTCACACATGAATTGGCAATATATCCCTCAGTATTTTGTCTCAGTATTTTTGCTATTGTTTGCCTGTGGACAGTGGTGCATATATGATTGCAACCATCCCTTGAAACATCAAATAATTCAGCCTTTAAATGAACAAAGATGAAATCCAATACAGTTGTGGTGGAATAATACACCACATCATAGAACCATAGTATTTGAGGTTTAGGAGTGACCTCTTCTCAAATCTTCCAGTAGGGGAGTGCAATCCATTTTGGGGGAGGGGGGCCACAGTGCAGTGGAGGCTGGAGGGGTTTAGGCAAGTGGGGCCAGCGGGGGAGGGAATAGGCTGGCGTGGTGCCAGGGAAGGGGGGAGCACAAAGAACACCTAAGCCTTGCATGTGGGAATGCCTTGGGCGTGCATCTTGCCTCACTTGTTAATTTTAAAAATAAGTTTAAAATGACCGCGCGTGCGAAAAATGGCCCCCAGACCATTCTGGACATGTGCCGCCCTTTCCCAAAATGGCCCTGGCAGCCATTATTTTTAATAAAATAAACAGGATGGAAAACAAAAATGGTGGGGTCATTTATGAAAACTCCTCAAAACGAAGTTTGCCTTCTTCACACCCCTATCTTCTAGTTCAACCCACTCAACAAGGCAGGATATCCTATTATTATTATTATTATTATTATTATTATTATTAGCTTTTATATAGCACCAGCGATGTATCTGGTGCTTTACAGAGAATAAGACAGACACCATCCCTGCCCAAGAGCTTACAATCTATGGCATCTCAAACAAATTCTTATCTAGCTGGATTCTGAAAACAAGAAGAGAGAGTTCACAATCTCCTTGGGCAATTCATTCCATTGCCCAACAAGTCTTACCTTAAACTTAAGAAGTTTTCCCCCCTAGTATCTAACCACAATCTACATTGCTGCAATTTAAATGTATTCCCTCTTGTTCTATCTTCTGTTGGTATTTTCAAATGTGACGCTACCATGGGTGGCCATACTTTACCATTGTGTGGCCACCCATGGTGGTGTCACGTTTGTTCCCACCCGCTAGGCGTTTACCGTGGGTGGAAACAAATAGGTCTGGAATCATGGCGGGATTAACTCTGGGTTGTGTGCTGGGCAGCCTACCAATTCACAATCCGGAGTTAGCCCTGCCACCGTCCGGGGAAGTGGTAGAGTGGTCCGTCACATATGATGGCCACTCTACCTAACTCAAGTCGGTGGTCGGCGCTTTTCTGGACGTGGGCCGTACTGAGCAGCATGGGGGGCAGGTCCATGCAGACCACATCCCACATGTCCCCCTGCCCTCTCCCAAGCTCCAGCCACCAGCACGTTTGTTCAGCAGCAGGGCCAGATCCTGGCCGGGATGAGGGCTCTCACCCTGGGCAGGATCAAAGCATGACACCACCTGGTGCCATTACGTGTGAAAATACCCTGTGACAATTTCTGGAATGGTCACCATCTTTTGGGTGGCACCTTTTTAGATATTTGACAACCACTATCATGTCTCTCCTTAGTCATCTTTTCTGTAAGCTAAACATTGTCAAATTCTTTCAGCCTCTCATCTGTTTTGTCCTCCAGTTTCTTTATCCTCTTAGACCGCTTGCACATGTGCCGATTTTTGCATGAGATAATGGGTGTTTTCAGACGTTACGAGATCACAGTGAGCCACGGTGAATACCCACCTGTGGTCACTGTGTCTTGAACGTCTGTTTGGCGGCCGCCAGATGTTCACCAAGGTCAATATCCGCAGGTCAATTTGAACCACGCTTCCCGGGTTAGCCGGGGGAATGTCCCAGGAAGCGTGGTCAAAGAGATCACCAGCGGGGACCAAAAAAAAGTAACGTCTGGCCACGCGTCACGGCCCGGTATCACCGGCAGGATCCCGGGCCGTGGCGAATCCGGCCCGACACGGCAGCCACATTGGCTGCCCGCCCGTCTCCCCAGAGGGCGGGCGGTGGGGTGCGTGGAGGGGGTGGGGCCGTGCGGCCGCACGTTGCACCACGTGGCCCCGCCCCTCCCAGATTCCCCGCCGGGATCCCCCAGGCACGTCTGATATGGCGTGATGGGGTAATCCCGGCGGGGAATGAATTGGGTGATTTCGGTATGGGGCCAACGGGCCCCGTAATGTCTGAAATCACCCAGAAACTCACAGGAAGGCAGGGATCATACAACTCTGATGGGCCTCATGCCTACATTATTTTCCATCCGGTTTCTTTGGGCCAGCATGACATCACGTGACTTTAAGAGATCCATTATTACATTAAACGTAGGCGAGTCCCGACACATTTTAAATTTTGTGTAGGTTAAATTAACATTAAATTCACCACATGCACACATTCCAATTTAATGTGATACAAAACTCTCATTACTGTCAGAGAAGGACTTTGTGGTCCTGATATCTGTGATGAAAATCGCAAGACTTTTCCTGACAAATGAGAAAAGGTGCATGCAGATTTTATTAAATCTCCCGTAGGATAGAAACTAAAGTGAAATAGTGTAATATGTGCAAGTGCCCTAAGTTGCCCTCCTCTGAATCTTCTCCAATTAGTCAACATTCTACTTCAAATACAGTGCCACAAACTGGACACAATATTCTAGGTGAGGTCTCACCAGTGCCAAGTAGTGTGGCACATCAATACAAGGCCGTAATAATTTATAGATTTCTGGAACATCTGAATACACCCTTACTTTCCGTTGCATTGCCAGATTGCAGTAAGAGAGCAAACAATAAGAGCTTATCTAAACTTGGTGGAGCCGATCCCATGCCCTGAGGATCCCACGCACACCCACACACCTGCACTGAAACCATGCGCACCTCCATTACGGGCACATGGTGCAACATGGAAACCACATACATGCCCAACTGCGGGGGGTGCGCGGGGGATTGGTCTCACTGACTGCTGGTTAGCACCTGATACTGAATACAATAGATAGAGATTTTTGGAATGCATTCCAAGGATTAGAAAGTTACTTTTGTTGCCCTTCGTGAAATTTCTTTTCCAAGTTCCTAAACGGCTGGTAAACGAATGTCACTCAGAAGCTACAGGCCTCAGCAAACTACCATTCTGTAGAACAGCAAGCAGCAGTTGAATTACTGATCTCTCAATCCTTTTCCTGAGTGGAAATCTGTACAGTGCCTTTAAAAGTCAGACGTATGGAGGGAACTGGAATTCATAATTTTATTGGATGCCAAAAACAATGGACTGAACTTCTATTTGGGCTTCATAAGCCATTATAGAATGTGTAATAGTTAGGAATGGGTGAACGCGGTTCGGAAGTTCGGAGTTCAACCCGAACTCGGCCTGTTTGGATGACCAAACCCAGACAAGAACCCGAACTTGAACATACCGAACAAACCGAACACCGAACGGTGAAATGGCCGAACAGTTCGATCAGTTCGGATCGCGTTCGGGTGAGTTCGGGTGGCAAAAAAAGGTTCACTGGAAGGTCATACATGACAGGGAGGTGTAGTCAGTCACTGAGGAGCAGACTTCCAGGCACCAGGGGTGGAGAGGCTTGCAAGGAATGAAACTAATTATCTGCCTCCCCCCTTCCCAACACCTTCTGAGCTAGTCACTGTTCCTGAACAGCAGGCGTTGAGTAGGATTTTTAGATTCCTTTAAGTTTCATTTCAGTTTTGTACTGAAAT
>QEPC01000412.1:17149794-17215489 GCA_003113815.1 Sphenodon punctatus | reverse complement strand
CCCCCCCCCCCAGTGCCACACTGACAGAGCACTCAATGACTGAGTGCTCTGTCTCTGCCGGGCAGCTGAAATTGACATCGGAGCACCGCACTGCTCTGACTGCTGCGGCGCTCCAATGTCAATTTCAGCCGCCGGCAGAGACAGAGCACTCAGTCAGTGAGTGATAACCTCTGTCTGGGTCTGACTCCCTTCTGGGACTCCAGAGCCTGGAATCCCAAAAGGGACAAGCTTGAACTGAATGTGAGCCGAGCAGCTCAGCGTTCAGTCCAAGTGCCGCTGCTGGGAAATCAAATTTCCTGCTCGCAGCAGCTTTGCATTGAGCCCTATGGGCTCAATGCAAAGTCTCACCTAGGCATTCGGTGGAGGCACTCGGTGGTGAGATGGGCTGCAGTGCGCATGCTTGAACTGTTGAGCATGCACGCCTCAGCCCATCTCACCGCCAAGCGCCCCCACTGAACCCTGAAGCCTCACCTGCCTGGTGCCTGCCTGCCTCCAGTTCAACTCCTGAGTCCTGCCTGCAACTGTGAGTAAACCGGGGGGGGGGGGGACTCGGGGAGCAGAGGCTGGGGGGCCTGGGATGGAAGGGGGGAGGGTTTGTGAGACTGGGGCATGGGGGAATTTAGGGGGGAGGGTGCTGTGGGGAGAGACGGGGGATTTTGGTGTGGCGGGGATGGTGTTGTGGAGACAGACTGGGGGGATTTGGGGTGTGTGTCGCTCTGTGTTTGCATGATTACAAAATGGCCTCTCTACTCATGCTTGGGAGGGGTGAAGGAAAGCAGCAGCAATGCATCAACGAATGTATTGCTGCTTTCCTTCTCTTCTCCCAGTATGAGTAGAGAGGCCATTTTGTAAATTTGTGGTTCCACTGGTTGGGACTACTCTTTTTTTTAAAAAAGGTCCCTTCGCTGTTTCACTGCTGCTTCCTGCTGTTGCTGGAAAGTAGTTTATGTGGACAGGCATTTGGCTGCTGGGGATAAGGGGTGGCTGCTGGGGATGCTGCTGGTTGGACTCGGGGCCTGCTTTGGTAAGAATGCAGCCACAAAAGGGGCCAAACTATTTTTTAAAAAGAGGTCTGTGTTCTTGAACAGGCAGTTTGTTGGTGAAGCTACTAGGGATGCTGGTCTGGATGTGTCTGATTTGGTGGCAATGCATAACTGAAAAAAAACAAAAATATATGGCTGCCGGGGATGCCTTTGGGGGCTTGTGGGAATGGTTTGGTTTGTTTATGTATGGTTTTCTGGTTTTTATATGGGTTTTGTTCACTTGATGATGTGGAGTGTTAAATACTAATTCCACCCCCACACCCAACACACACGCAGCAGAGGGTGAGGGGGAATTAGTGTTTAATGCCCCGTGATTCAATTGAGGTTTTGAAATCATGAGATGTAACTGTTAGTCTGGTGATCTGCCTGCTTTTAAACCGGTCAGAGGAGGTGAATATAACCTGCCTAACTGAAATTGCTGGATTAAGTAATGTAATGTCCATCCAATGTTAACCCTGGGAACTCCTTGCTTCTGACTGGGTTATGCCCTGGATCCGTCTACTGTATTCCTGGCTCTACCTACCGTATCCCTGGCTCTGCACCTAGACTAGGCTCCGCCCTGGTCCCGCCAGCCCGGCCTTACTACCCCAGTGCCCCTTCAACATCAAAACCCACCAGCCGACCCTGTCTAACACTGATAAAATGGGTAATACATTTTATTGCATATGTTGCATAGCATCAGTAGAGCACACCTGCAGCCCTGCAACATGTATAATAAAATTTAACACCCATTTTATCAGTATTAGAATGTCTGTGTGAAAAGGACCATAGGTAAGGACTGAAGCACAAGCAGCTACCATAAAAGAATTGAATTGGACAAAATGAACCTTTTAATTACTTACATGGGAGAAGTGATATTATTTAATTATTTCTTTAGAAAAATGACTGAAATACATTGAAAAAAAGAATTGTGTACCTCCAAAGGCAGCAGGCATAGAAGAGGTATTAAACTGTCAGTTTCTCCACTAAAGATGACAAAAATTATGCATAATCATAGACTTAGCCACTTATGAAGGGTCCCTGTAGACAGGAATGCAAAATAAGTGTGCCATGCTAGCTTCATGTGAAAAACTAATAATAGTGTACAGCAATAGAAGAATAAATAGGGACTATCAACAGTGTCTCAGAAGCTGAAGGTTAAAGTATTCCTTACATATTATAGAAGTCAATCACAGATTGTTAGTAATTGAAAAAACTCCAAGTATGATAGGTGGAGGCTGGGCAGCAGCAGCATTTTTTAATCTATGGTCCATTGGCCCATGCTGGGACGAGCACAGGAAGGAGCCCATGAGAGACAACAGCTGTTCTTAAAGGCTTATAAGCCCTGGCTGTAGAACTTAGGAAGAACTTAAACAGTATGACAACCTCCCTCCCTTTCCCCTTGTCTTTCACCACCTTGTACCGGTGCTATGAGTTCAAGGTGGTCTCCTGGTTGTTTGGGAACAGGAAGGAATTTCCCCCACCTGCTCAGATTGGCATTGGCAACCTATTCCTTTTGTCTTCTCCATAATTTCTTCACCTTTCCAAGTGTTTGAGAAANGTGCCCAGGACTATATCTGAAACAAATATTCACTGTATTTGACAAATTCTTCTGCTTCTATTAAGTTTTAGGAAATCATGCACAAAACAGTATTCCTCCCCACGTCATTCAGTTATTCATTGGTCATTTTGATTTTGCAATTTGGTCAAATAACCAAACAGCTGAACAAAAATGGCTGGAAAACCTCATGGAAAACACAGGATGCTGTTGAATATGAAAATACTCTTTGAGGGGCAAGTATTCATTCACTTGGATACTCAGAAGGCTATCTTAACATGTAGATAATATTCATGAATACAGAACCTGCTAGTTGTGTACGCGCCAAGGCCTCCAAAATCTTAAGATGGCCCTGCTTTGTTCTGTGCTGCAAAGAATAAAAATGAGTTTTGCAAACCAGCCCCAGGCAAACTGCGAGAGCCATGGTAGGGAGTCTGTTTCCATAAATCCAGTCTAATTGCACCAGGAGAAATTAA
Organism: Sphenodon punctatus; assembly: GCA_003113815.1. NCBI lineage: Eukaryota > Metazoa > Chordata > Lepidosauria > Sphenodontia > Sphenodontidae > Sphenodon > Sphenodon punctatus. Next base: position 17,212,433 of record QEPC01000412.1, on the reverse strand, counting down.
AGTAGTTTGCAATTCCATAGGCACCCAGCACTCTTCAGAAGCCCCGTTAGTATCGTTGAGAAATGTGTCTAAGCAAGAAGTGCAGGCACGGTGCCTTGATCAAAAACAAAAAGGATCAAATTTACAGGCTTTCTTTAACCAACTGGCAGCAATTTCTGATGTAAGACTGAGCCATGGGAAAGATTATAAGAGCCAAAGGCCAAAAACATGTTTCAACAGTACAGTGGGTCCAAGGTTTCCCCACAGATCTTGAGCTGTAGATATTACAAAGCCGTGGAACTTAGAAAGCCCTATAAATAAGCTGTTATTTATCCTACATGAAGTGAAAAATAAAGTGAACCCGCCTTGAACCTTGCTCCTGCCCTGTAATTAATGTCTGTTAGTACAGTTATCTCACTGCAAAAGAGATTATATATGAGATTTTTAAAACTATTAGCAGCAAAGCTGACTAAATGTTCCGAATTACAGGTGTGGCAAATAAAAGAGATGGGGGTGTGGGGATAGTGCAAATATAAAAATCACAGGCTGTATATTTTGTTCCTATATCTACTGAATTCTCTGAGGAAATGATGTCAGGAGTGATGGTGTGGAGCAGAGAGGAGTGAACAAGGAGATGGGAAAGATATGAGGAAACGCTGTTACAAAGTCTTCACTTCGACTGCATCAATACGTGCTAAACCAATGGGTGTTTTCTTCACTCTGCTTTGGGCCAAACAATGGACCCAGGTCTGATGCCTAGAAGCTGAACCAACTCTTACTGAAATTAAAGCGATGGAGACAAAGTAGCTCCTATAACGGTCTGGGTCTCACCTACCTGAGGGATCGCCTCATTCCCTGAGTCCTGTACTGACCCCTGCAGTCAACCGGGGATGCCCTCCTAGAGGTTCCATATTGTAGAAAGGTGGCAACTATGAGGAGAGCGTTCTTGGTGACTGTTCCATTGCTGTGGAACTCTCTCCCAGTAGAAATTTGTCTCTGACCAGATTTGCTCCCTTTCCAGCAGGAGTGTAAGACTTGGATGTTCAGCCAGGCGTTTGGAGGAGGAGTTGGGTAAGGGGAGGGGGCGGTTGATTTAAAGGGGAGGATGGGTTAAGGGATAGGGTGATGGATTAGGTGGGAGGTCGTTGGTGGGTGGGAGTGGGTTGGGTTTAGGGGCGGATTGTATTTGAAATGTTTTTATATTGTATTTTATATTTTTGTTTTTTGTAAGACGCCCTGAGCCTTCGGGGAAGGGCAGGATATAAATTAAATTAAATTAAATTAAATTATCATCATCATCATCATCGATCATCATCATCATTTCAACAGTGACAAGAGGATCTGAACAAGATGGCTGAACTATTGTGCTAGGTAAGGCTGTGCATAGGGTCAAGTATTGTATCCAAATTGGTATTTTAAGTATTTGCATGTATGTGAATTTGTATCTTTTCCCATGTTCACTGCCTTTTCCCCATCACCGCCCATGTGGAAAAGTCAGTGAACATGGCTCCCTGAAGAGTCAACAGATCAACACATCTTGGAGGACACACCTTAGACCTCATGTTTTGCACTGGCCTTGAGGCGGGTGGTCCATTAATGGGGGAGATTACAACTGTGACCTTGTCATGGATGGACCATTACCTCCTGCAGACCTCCCTTCTAGCACATGTCTGCCCCCGAAAGGGTGATGAACCAGTTAGGATGGGCCGCCCCTGGAGGCTGTTGGACCCAGTGTGGTTCCTAGGTGCTCTGGGAGAGTTACCCTCTGACCTAGACGACCGTCATATCAATGACCTTGTCCTGCTGTGGAACATCTTGCTGACAGGCCATCGATCAAACGGTTCCCAGGCGTCCGTTGCCCAGGCGGAGGCTCCGAAGACCTCCTTGGTTTTCCGAGGAACTGAGAATGCTGAAGCAGGCGGGGTGATGGTTGGAGTGACAGCAGCGTTGTTCTCAGGCTGAAGCTGACAAATTGCGGCATAGAGCTAGTTTATGAGCCTATGCCGTGGCTATGCGGGCAGCAAAGAGGGAATTCTTTGCTACCTCATAGCATCTGTTAAATCCCGTCCGGCGGAGCTGTTCTGGGTTGTGCGGGGACTGGTCAGTCTGGCCTCCCTCAGCCCTGGAGTTGAGTTATCAACTGCCCACTGTGACCTTTTTGCGGATTATTTTGCAGAGAAAATCGCTCGAATTCACCAAGACTTCGACGCTGCACTTAATATAGTGGAGGAGGTAGAGGTGGCAGAAGCCCTGCCTTGTCCAATTTTGTGGGATCAGTTTCAGTCGGTGACACCTGCTGATGTGGTCGGGGTGCTGGGGGCTGTTCGAGCCACTCCTTGTGAAGTGACCATCCTGGCTGATTAAAACATGCCGGGAGACAATGGGGCCATTGCTGGCTGGGGTAGTCAATGTCTCCCTGCAGGAGGGTAGAGTGCCGGTCTGCCTTAAGGAGATGGTGGTACAGCCTCTACTCAAGAAACAATCGCTTGATGCTGACTTCCCTGTCAGCTATCGGCCTGTCTCTAACCTTCCTTTTTTAGGGAAGGTTATTGAATGGGTATTGGCTCAGCAGCTCCAAGGACATCTCGACTGCACCAGTTATCTGGATCCCTCGCAGTCTGGCTTTCATCCAGGGCATGGCACTGAGACAGCATTGGTGACTTTGGTTGATGATCTGCGCCGGGAAAAGGATAAGGGTCAGTTGACCCTTTTGGTCCTATTAGATCTGTCGGCTGCATTTGATACCGTTGACCATGACGTGACTGTGGGACAGTGCGGGGATGGGTGGGATTGTTCTCAAATGGTTCTGCTCATTCCTGGCCCGGAGAACTCAGCAGGTGGTGCTTTGGTGATCATTTTTCATCTCACCGAGACCTCTCGTGTGGGATCCCGTAGGGTTAAGTTCTGTCCCCTCTCCTATTCAACGTCTACATGCAGCTGCTCGGTGAGGTGATCAGGGGGTAAGGGGTGAGGTGTCATCAGTATGCAGATGACACCTAACTGTACCTCTCATTTTCAACCGACCCAGGCCCGGCTGTCTCAGTGCTTACTCAGTGTTTGGCAGCTGTTGGGGACTGGATGAGGGTTAATCAACTGTGACTGAATCCTGACAAGATGGAGGTGATGTTAGTGGGTAAGTCGATGGAGATGGCGACCCCCTCAGTTGAGGGGGTGTGCCCTCCACTGACTTCCCAGGTTCGGAACCTGGGGGACGCTCCTCGATGCGCAGCTCCGCCTGGATCTCCAGGTGTAGGCTGTGGCAAAGAGTGCCTTCCACCAGTTACATCTGGTGCAGTGGCTTCGGCCACTGGTTTTGGTTCCGGATCTGACCATGATCATCCATGCTTTCATCACCTCTCGGTTAGACTACTGTAACGCACTCTACGTGGGCTACCTATGGTGATGGCTCGGAAGCTGCAGCTGTTGCAGAATGTGGCGGCGTGGCTCCTGGTGGGGCTGGGTAGCCGGGAAAACATTACACCAGTGCTCCGATCTCTGCACTGGCTGCCAATAGTCTTCCGGGCCCGATTCAAAGTGTTGGTTCTGACCTATAAAGCCTTACACGGCCTGGGCCCTGCCTATTTGCGAGATTTGCGAGATTGCCGCACTCCCTGTGATCATCTGGGCGCACCCTGTTGGAGGTCCCTCAGATTTCCCAAGGGGCCATGCAGGACAGGGCTTTCTCAGTGGCTGCGCTGCACCTTTGGAACTCCCTTCCAGTGGGGGCCTGTCTGACCCCAGACCTCCCAGGTTTTCGTAGGAACTGTAAGACAGACTTGGCTGTTCCATCAGGTGTTTGGCGAGGGAAAAGGGTGAGGGTGTGTGGGGGAGGGTGTTTTGGGTTTTGTTCTCCCCATCTTATTGTTGTATTGTTGCATATGTTATTTAAAGCTTTTATATATTTTATTGTATTTTTATCGACTGATTTTGTTAGCTGCCCCGGGCTGCTTGGCAGGAGGGGCAGGGTATACATTTTTAAAATAAATAAATAAATAAATAAATAAATATGGTTTATTTGGCACAGAAGTGCAGTGAGGCTCTGCCATTTTGACAGGCCTATAAGGAAAGGAGTCAGAGATCAGCCAGCTCCAAGATTAATATGTTCAGCTAGCTGTAATTTCAGGGATCTAATTTGAAACCTCTACTCAGTTGCCACATTTCTGTAGAAATTTTGTGTTCACTGAGAACCTACATACACAGCCCTAGTATTTGTGTTTTGAATATAGCAGCCAAAAATGGGGGTTGTATTTATTTGTGCTTTGACGAAACTCCGAATGCACTGCCCTTGTGCTAGGCATGGTATGGACACAGAGCATGGGACATTCCTTTGCCTGAAGAGCGTACAGTCTAAACAGGAAAGCAGACAAGATGTGAAAGGGGAACCAGAAGAGAACACTACACTCGTTTTAGCTCACCACTGATTATATCAGTCTTCACACACATGAGTGCCTGACGAAGGACTCTGTGAGGTCCAAAAGCTTGCATACCTCCACCAACTGGAGTTGGTCCAATACAAAATATCACTGTACCGCTTTGTCTCTATTGCTCAATATTTTTCTCACTCTCATTCTCACAATTCTAAATGCCCAAGAACTATCTGTCAAGGTACCCAGCTTGGGCTGTAGCTAGATGGGGTCCAAAGAGTAGTCGAAACCAGGAGGTCCAAGTCTAACAAGATCCAAAGGGAAAACTGGAGTTGGGGATTGGAAACAGCACTGGATTAGAACTAACTAGTGGGTCAGAGATCAATACCCGAACCACCTCAACAGCCAGGAACAGTAGCCAGGTAGCCAAGCTGTTGAGAGACCCAAGTCTAGCAAGGAAGGCAGAGTCAAGACAGGAGGCATTCGCCAAGGTCATGGAGCTGCTGTGTTGCTTGGAAAACTCATTTTTCCTGTTGAGTCTTTCTTATAGCTCTGAGTGGCCAATAGGGAAGCTGGAGGCCTTAGCCAATCAGGAAAAAGGTGAAATATTGTCTTGGGCTGGGATTTAAACAGCTCCAGGATGGTTGTCCACCTATAGCAGAGTCAAGGCTCTTGCTCCATCCAATTATGTTGGAGACCAATGGGCCCTCATATTATTTGTAGATTCCGGCCTTTTAAAAAACATACAGCAAAATCAATTGTATTCCATATCCTCTCCTTTTCTTATTTAACACCAAGAAAACCAGCTACTTTTACTGCAAAATTTAGGAATTATTTGATGTCTTTAGCAGATTCATTTTGCTCGGTTTTCCCTCCCTCTTCTCATTTACTTAGCTGTAGGCTATGACACGTCTTGTCATATTATTTTTCTTTTGCCTGAAAATCCTTTCTCATCAAAAAAACAAAAAGAAAAATGAACTGCCCTAACTTTGCTGAGAGTTGAGGAAACCCAGAAACTTTAAATAAGGTTAAAATCATCTTAGATCTGATTACCAACTTCTGCCTTATGTACAATGGCAGGGATCTCTTTTGACAGAGGATAAACAGTTGTTATAGTCACCCAGTAAGTCTGAACCCTAACCCTGTGAGAAACATGTTTTGAGCTTGAATGATTTGATCGAGAAATTGGCTCGCATCAACTCCAGCTGATAAAATGCCAGATAAGCACACGAATCAAGCGATTGTTACAGAAGAAATCCATATTTTATCTACGAAAATGTTGATTTTTTAAAATTTATTTTATTTTATTTTTAAACGGGACTCAGTGAAAATTCTAATGACATTTTTTAGTGGGATTAAATTTTGAATTGGTTGAAAATGCAATTTACTTTTCACTTGGCAGAAATTCCCAACATCAAAATATAAAAGGTTAAAAACCAAGACTGTAATTGAATCGAGAGTTGTTTAATCAAACAAAACTTTAACCATGATTTTGCCATGATCAGAAAAGGCTTTCTGTGAACATTTCAGTTCATAGCTAACCTTCAACCCAGCGTTGACCAAGAATTTAACTTATAATGTAAAATAACTTATAATGAAATGACCTTTTCAAGGATTTGGACAGGGCGTATCATATTTTCTATTTGGAAATATCATACTAATTGTCAAGAACACAAGGAGGGATGGGGTCCAGGGTGGACACATAGCATTAACTGGTGAAGAATTAGGTCCAGGAACGAGTGCAGGATCAAGTCTGAGTATCCAGAAGTTTGGGGCAGCATGGTGGGGAACAAGTACATGGACAAGGGGGTAGGCATAAACAGACCGATGGACATGGATGGGTAGACTCAGAAGAAAGAGCTCTCAGGCAGATAGATGGACAGATGGAATCAGAAGAGTGGCTTACAGGCCGGCAGCAGAGCAGGGGCTGCAGGTGCACCTACATTGCGGCCCACGAGCCTGAGGGGCCCACACACATATTTCTAATTCCTGGATTTGTCCATGATCTGGACTTTCTTCTTCATTCTTCCAGCCTGAGCATAATCCCTGAAGCACCCCCTTGCCCTCAACTCTCATCCATCCTGCAATCTTCTACTCAATTTCACTTATTTAGGGAAATCTTTCCCTTCTTTCACATAGGGCATTTTCACACCCACCTTACAGTACTGGTATTTCAATTGTCTGGGTTTACAAGTCTACAAGTAATTTCCTGAAGGGCTGGCCTTTGGATCTGTGGGGCTCAAGGCAGGGGAGAAATGTGAGGCGGTGGGCCTAGCAGCACTCCCGACTCACGGGGTGCTCCCCGTCTCAGTCAGGGGGCGCTACCTGGGTCTGGGCTCAAGGACGGGCAGAGGGGCACTCCCCTCCACCCATCCCCAAGCCCAGCCATTTGGGGGCACTTACCTTCCCCACCCATTACTGTGGCACCACCCCTCACTGTCTTGGGCCTCACTCTGGGCCTGCTTGCCAGCTCCCAGAGGCGGGATCTGGCAGCAGGCGGGCGCAGCAGTGACAGATTAAATCTGCCGCCGTGCTGCCTGCTGCCACCGGAGGTTGCAGGGAGTGTGGGAGAGGCGGGGCCTCTGCCTCTCCCTCGCTTCTGCTGGCAGTTTCCCTCTCCCTCTGCTGCCTGTCTGTCTGTATCAGCCAGGGGGAATGAGGGAGTGGGAGAGGCCCCGTCTGTCCCACATTTCCCCTGGCCGAGGCTGACAGGTAGTGGAGGGGGGGGCATGGAGTGTGGGAGAGGCTGGGCCTCTGCCTCTCCTTCACTCCCGCTCCACCCCCCCCTGCTGCCTGTCAGGAGAAATGTGAACCAACCAGTCAGTCGGCCAGGGGGGCCCCTCATGGTGTCCCTTGCTCCTGGCCACTGTCAGGTCGGTAGCTGGGAACCCTGAGTGTGCCCCCCCCAGGAGCGGGGCCAAAGGCCACCACCCCAAGCCACCCCACAGCAGGGATGACCCTGACCACAACTGCCTGGAGGAAAGCAGTTTACCAGGAGAACATTTTACACATACAAGTTCCCGGATGTTACAGGATCCTGATTTGTAAAACCACAGAGATCAAGGTCTTCTTAAATCTATGAGCATATGCAGAAGTTCAAAGATCCAGATGTTTAAGATCTGGGTAAGTGGTTTAGACACACAGAAAGTTCTGGTTGTAACAGCAGACATGCAGGAGAAACGTGTGTGTAAAAACACCCATGGCCGTCGATTGCAGGCTCTCGAGCCGCTGTGGAGCAGATAATGTAGCAGACACCAGTCACGATCCAGGACTAACACTGAGTGGGCTCCAGGACAGATGCAAGGCTGGCAGACAGACATGAAGGGCGAATACACAGGAACCAGAGAGGAGACAGGAACCAGGAAGGTGATTGGATGGAGGGCAAGAAGAAGACTGATGATTCCACCAGAGCCGGACTTAGGAATTTTGTGCCCCATGGCCCTTCTCAGGCTGTTGCCCCCAAGCCAAGCCCCGCCCAAACGCTGCGTGTTCATGGGTGGGGAACCTCTGTGTGAATGATATGGCACACATGCCTCACATCCCCACTCACCACCCGCTTGTCCTCACGCATGGAGCAACCGGGGAAAATTGAGGTTGCTTTGAGGGTGCAGATGTGTGGGGGGTGAGTGGGGATGCGTGTGTGACCGTGTGCATGCCCCACCCACGCACCAGTGCGCCCATGGACCCCCCACCTGGCAGAGCCATGTAAAAAGGGCATGTGAGAAGCCAGTCAAAGAAGAACAAAAGGTTACTGCCTTGTAAACAAGATTCTTTGAGATGGCTCCAAACATTCTCACAACACCCACCCTTCCAGCCCTGCATGGATTCTTTTCCTTATATTCTTAGAAAGGGTTGGAAGGAACTGTCATTCTGAGGGGGGAGATTGCTTTTTATAGTAGAGGAGCTCGAGACCATCACGTGGTCTATTATTTGAATAGGGTGAGCATGCACAACTCAGTTGGGAGAATGTGGGAATATCTCGAAGAACCTTCATTACAAGGCAACAACCTTCTGGTCACTCACATGGGGAGGAGTTGTTTGTAAACAAACAGCTTTATCTTTCAGTCCAATCAGCATCTCGGTGTCCCGCTGCTGCTGCTGCTACAGCACTACTAGCAGGTAGACGGCAGAGGCAGGTGAGGAATGGGGATCCAGGCAGCAGGCTTTGGCTGCAGGTAGCAACCTTGGATGTTCAGGGAGAAAAACAAAAACTTAGTGGGGCAGAGCCGGCGCCAGAATTTATGCCCTCCAGAAAATGCCGCCCAAGGCCCAGGCCTAGGGGGCCTGCCCCTAACTCCGGTCCTGGATTCCACCCAGCTCCCTTTGATTTCAGACAACCAGGAAGCATGGAGCATGGAGNGAAGAATTAGGTCCAGGAACGAGTGCAGGATCAAGTCTGAGTATCCAGAAGTTTGGGGCAGCATGGTGGGGAACAAGTACATGGACAAGGGGGTAGGCATAAACAGACCGATGGACATGGACGGGTAGACTCAGAAGAAAGAGCTCTCAGGCAGATAGATGGACAGATGGAATCAGAAGAGTGGCTTACAGGCCGGCAGCAGAGCAGGGGCTGCAGGTGCACCTACATTGCGGCCCACGAGCCTGAGGGGCCCACACACATATTTCTAATTCCTGGATTTGTCCATGATCTGGACTTTCCTCTTCGTTCTTCCAGCCTGAGCATAATCCCTGAAGCACCCCCTTGCCCTCAACTCTCATCCATCCTGCAGTCTTCTACTAAATTTCACTTATTTAGGGAAATCTTTCCCTTCTATCACATAGGGCATTTTCACACCCACCTTACAGTACTGGTATTTCAATTGTCTGGGTTTACAAGTCTACAAGTAATTTCCTGAAGGGCTGGCCTTCGGATGGGGAGAAATGTGAGGCGGTGGGCCTAGCAGCACTCCCGACTCACGGGGTGCTCCCCGTCTCAGTCAGGGGGCGCTACCTGGGTCTGGGCTCAAGGACGGGCAGAGGGGCACTCCCCTCCACCCATCCCCAAGCCCAGCCATTTGGGGGCACTTACCTTCCCCACCCATTACTGTGGCATCACCCCTCACTGTCTTGGGCCTCACTCTGGGCCTGCTTGCCAGCTCCCAGAGGCGGGATCTGGCAGCAGGCGGGCGCAGCAGTGACAGATTAAATCTGCCGCCGTGCTGCCTGCTGCCACCGGAGGTTGCAGGGAGTGTGGGAGAGGCGGGGCCTCTGCCTCTCCCTCGCTTCTGCTGGCAGTTTCCCTCTCCCTCTGCTGCCTGTCTGTCTGTATCAGCCAGGGGGAATGAGGGAGAGGGAGAGGCCCCGTCTGTCCCACATTTCCCCTGGCCAAGGCTGACAGGTAGTGGAGGGGGGGGCATGGAGTGTGGGAGAGGCTGGGCCTCTGCCTCTCCTTCACTCCCGCTCCACCCCCCCTGCTGCCTGTCAGGAGAAATGTGAACCAACCAGTCAGTCGGCCAGGGGGGCCCCTCATGGTGTCCCTTGCTCCTGGCCACTGTCAGGTCGGTAGCTGGGAACCCTGAGTGTGCCCCCCCCAGGAGCGGGGCCAAAGGCCACCACCCCAAGCCACCCCACAGCAGGGATGACCCTGACCACAACTGCCTGGAGGAAAGCAGTTTACCAGGAGAACATTTTACACATACAAGTTCCCGGATGTTACAGGATCCTGATTTGTAAAACCACAGAGATCAAGGTCTTCTTAAATCTATGAGCATATGCAGAAGTTCAAAGATCCAGATGTTTAAGATCTGGGTAAGTGGTTTAGACACACAGAAAGTTCTGGTTGTAACAGCAGACATGCAGGAGAAACGTGTGTGTAAAAACACCCATGGCCGTCGATTGCAGGCTCTCGAGCCGCTGTGGAGCAGATAATGTAGCAGACACCAGTCACGATCCAGGACTAACACAGAGTGGACTCCAGGACAGATGCAAGGCTGGCAGACAGACATGAATGGCGAATACACAGGAACCAGAGAGGAGACAGGAACCAGGAAGGTGATTGGATGGAGGGCAAGAAGAAGACTGATGATTCCACCAGAGCCGGACTTAGGAATTTTGTGCCCCATGGCCCTTCTCAGGCTGTTGCCCCCAAGCCAAGCCCCGCCCAAACGCTGCGTGTTCATGGGTGGGGAACCTCTGTGTGAATGATATGGCACACATGCCTCACATCCCCACTCACCACCCGCTTGTCCTCACGCATGGAGCAACCGGGGAAAATTGAGGTTGCTTTGAGGGTGCAGATGTGTGGGGGGTGAGTGGGGATGCGTGTGTGACCGTGTGCATGCCCCACCCACGCACCAGTGCGCCCATGGACCCCCCACCTGGCAGAGCCATGTAAAAAGGGCATGTGAGAAGCCAGTCAAAGAAGAACAAAAGGTTACTGCCTTGTAAACAAGATTCTTTGAGATGGCTCCAAACATTCTCACAACACCCACCCTTCCAGCCCTGCATGGATTCTTTTCCTTATATTCTTAGAAAGGGTTGGAAGGAACTGTCATTCTGAGGGGGGAGATTGCTTTTTATAGTAGAGGAGCTCGAGACCATCACGTGGTCTATTATTTGAATAGGGTGAGCATGCACAACTCAGTTGGGAGAATGTGGGAATATCTCGAAGAACCTTCATTACAAGGCAACAACCTTCTGGTCACTCACATGGGGAGGAGTTGTTTGTAAACAAACAGCTTTATCTTTCAGTCCAATCAGCATCTCGGTGTCCCGCTGCTGCTGCTGCTACAGCACTACTAGCAGGTAGACGGCAGAGGCAGGTGAGGAATGGGGATCCAGGCAGCAGGCTTTGGCTGCAGGTAGCAACCTTGGATGTTCAGGGAGAAAAACAAAAACTTAGTGGGGCAGAGCCGGCGCCAGAATTTATGCCCTCCAGAAAATGCCGCCCAAGGCCCAGGCCTAGGGGGCCTGCCCCTAACTCCGGTCCTGGATTCCACCCAGCTCCCTTTGATTTCAGACAACCAGGAAGCATGGAGCATGGAGCAAGACTGAGGAGGGCGTGGCCTGACCAGCACTGGGGGAAGGCCTTAGCACTAACCCTGAGCCCTGGCCACAGTGGCATTGAAATGCCAGCCACTGCAGTCAAAGCCCCAAGGATGCTAAAAGTCCTGGTCTTTACACTAATGCACAGTAGAAAGGCTATGTGTTTAAAAATTGGGTGAAAGTATTATTTTCAGCTATTCCAATGGATATTTCCCCCCTTTTATATCCCCTTCATTGGAAGTGGGTTCTGCTCTGCTATCCGAGACAAATGATGTATACCAGATAAATGTGTAAGACATCACTCCATGGAGGTTTTCATCACCTCTTCCACCTTCTCTTCTCTAACTGAGCAGGGGTGGAGAAGGCATTGCCTCTGCCCTGTGTGGGAAACCTCCCAGCTGTATGGGAGTAAGCTCTATGAACGAACACCTTGTAAATGACATACTTCCATTCCAAGATCCCCTTTTTGACTGGTGTGGGATGGGAGGTGGGCGTGTTTGGGCATCACACAAGGCCTATCTCATCTAACTTGCCCAAGAGGATACTTTGGTGGTGGTGAACAGAGTTTGCTTTGGAATTTGTGGGGCCCAGGGCAAAGATAAAATGCAGGGCCCTTGGCAGCCCTTCCCCAACTGGGGGCACCCTCCATGGGTCCCCTAAAGGTGGTCATGTTTGGGGCCACACTGAGAGGGAATAGGGCCCCCCGTGCCCTGCCCTGGTAGAAGCAGGGGCAACTGCGGGGCCCCAGAAAGAGCGGGGCCTCAGGCAATTGCCCTGGGTTGCTCTTTGGCAAGGCCAGCCCTGGTAGTGAACAATCCAATGCTGGGTGTGAATCTTCCAGTACTGACTTCAATCAATGAGTTATTCATGGGTGTTTTGTTTTCTCTTGTTGTCCAAAACATGCAGGCCATGACTCATATCTTTATTAGTTATATGACGTATTTAACTAGAATAGGTTTTTGGATTACTTAGTGGCAGGGGAAAACATCTAAACCTTTCAACATCTGGATCCAGGGCCCAATCCTAGTTGCAGAGGACCTTGCTAGGACTACAGTTTGAGCTATATATGTGTCCAGCACTGGAGAGATCTATGAACATGGTGGCGGAACACAAGGTGAAAAAGAGAGAGAGAGAGATCTCAATTGTCAAGTCTCCTGACTTTTTCATATTTGGGGCCAACACAGGAATCGTAGTATTTCCAAATGAATCTGTCCTTAGTCTGACAGACACTCATTCTCATCAGGATTTGACCCTTTGTATTTTGGATGTTTCTCCCCCAATTTTCTCATGCACGGATCAAGTGATTTAGACCCAAGCAAAACTCTCTGCAGCATGCCAAATATGTCAGCACACTCCCAGACATTATAGAGGAGAATCTGGCAAACAAGCCCATTCTTAACAACTGCTGGATGTTCTGAAAAGAAAAAAAAAGCTGCATCGGCTTTCCCTTGGGATGATCTAGAAACATGTACAATCCGAGGCATCAGGCCAGTCGAATCTGGGCATATCACCCAAGGAAGGAAGGAAGGGAGGAGTTCGCAGCACTGTGCAGACACATGCATTAATGCTCTACCAAGGAGCAGTATTAGCAGCAGGGGTGGTTTGCCAAATGGCCAAAGAGGTAGAGAAAGTGGGAAGAAGAAGAGAAAAGAAGGAAGGGACAGTTGTGGTGGGATTATCTGTAACCAAATTTTGTTTCTGCTGCTGGTAATAGAATAGGGTTGCGATCTAAAACCACTTATGTCAGAGTAAGGCTTCCAGGGGGCTAATCTGAACTAAGTGGTTTTTGGATCACGCCCAAATTCCTCAAAGCCAAAATTAATCCCACTCATTACAGCGTCTTCCATCTTGATCAGATTTCATCCATTAATTTTTGTTTTTTTATGGATTTGGACCAGGCAACTGGAAATAGATCAAAAATACAACTCTCTGACATGTTCACAGCATTGGAATTAGATAAAACAATTGCAAGAGAGAACCGGAGTTTGAGTGGATGTAACACTGTACGCAAGGAGAAGGAGCTTTATTGGAAACATTTGCCCGTGGTCTGCAGGGTTTCTGTAGTAACTAGATGCAGTCTCAGTTTAGGTGGCTGGATTGTACCATTTTCTTTTTTGTTTGTGGGGAATGGGAAGGTGTTAGTTTAAAATGAAGATGTTAGACTGGACCTGTGCTTGAACTGGTTTAAACTTGGTACAGTAACAAAGTGACTGAAATAATATGAGGGATCTTTCTGCAACCTGATCACAGGGGTAGGAATGAGAGCTTAAGCAAGTATCCATGTAAAAGCTTTTACCTGTTAAATTTGCAGTCCCCATACCCAATTATGACCCATTTGGGTATCAGATGTTCTGGAATGTTCCGCAGTGTCCTAGAATGTCGACTTCTGGTCACAGAATATCGACTTCCGTTCCTGATTTTTTCAGTTTTCCATACTGATTTACCAATCAGTAAACAAAATATCAGTACTGGAAATTACCGATCTTTTTGTTATCCTGGCCAGATTGATGATCAAGTAGTCCATTCAATACCCAACAGAGACCTCGAAAATGCAGGTATTCCCCAAAGGTACCAAATTGGTTACCAGTTTCATCTCTAGTTGGAAATCTTTCCCTTTCGCAGGCCTGTGTGAAATTGAGTAGCAGATTGCAGGGTGGATAGGAGCTGAGGATAAGGGGGTGCTTCAGGGATTGTGCTCAGACTGGAAGAAGGAAGAGGAAATTCCAGATCATGGACAAATCCAGGAATTGGAAACGTATGTGTGGGCCCCCCCAGGCTCGTGGGACACAATGTAGGTGGACCTGCAGTACCTATTATAGCGATGCCCCTAAAGATAGCCTATAAGGTAGGAGTAGAGAACCTTTAGCCCTTGGGCCAAATCCACTGCTGTTTTTTATTTGGTCTCTTTCCAATTCCTGGATTTGTCTGATTGAGGCAGTCTCTACCATCAAGCACCGAAAGAATTAACTTAGGGAAGGGAAATGGAGATCAGAGCATGCACTCAAGGATAGGGGATGGTTTTAAGACATAGATCCTTGAATATATGGTTTTAGACATATATTCAAGACCTGTTCCTTGGACATCACCCTACTCATCTATGCTCAGATTCTACACCCTGTTTTGGGATCTTGCCATCACGCCTTAAGTTGGCAGGCAATAGGGCTTTTGTTGGGCAAGCCTCTCAGGATGTTTTTAAATGAGATGAGACCACACATGCCCCTTCAACGACCACGCGTCCAACCACTATTGTGAAGGTGGTGCATGGGGGAACGCACTCCCGTGAACCATGCAGCAGTCACTTATGGTCATGCATGGAGCACAACCAAAAAATCGGGAGTGCTCCATGCAGGGTAGCCACATCTGTGGAGGCTGCCTCCATGGCTGAGGTAGCCATGCCAGGAGCCACCCAAGTGAAGTGCTGCCCACACACATCACCTTGCTCATTTAAAAACACCCTCAGTCTGGAACGTTCTCCCTCCAGATGTTCATCTTAGTTCCTCCTTCTTCACATTCAAAAAGCATCTGAAAACGTTTTTGTTCTCTGCGCATGTACAAAAAGGCCACCAGGGGGCATTCTGGGCCGGCAGCGTCGACACCATTTTGGGAAAGGGTGTGCATATGCAGAACGGCCATGTGGCCATTTTACACATTCGCGGTGATTTATTTATTTATTTCATTTTTAATTTTTAAAATTATTTTAAATAAAATAAAACAAACTAACAAAATGAATGGAATCAAATGAATATTGTTTGTTTATTCATTAATTTTTTAGTTACCTTTGTTACAAAAACAAATGGGGCTGCATTCATTTTTGCAATTGATTCAACAATACAAATTGCACACCTCTCGTAAGAGCCTTAACTCTTCCCTTAAACCGATGAAGATAGATAGATAGATAGACAGATAGATTAGATTACATCATATTACATTCTGTTCTGTTCTGACTTATTACATCCCGGAGGAAGGACCTTGTGTGGCCCAAACTCTTGCATATGCTCATCAACAGTAGTTGACCTAATAAAATTTATGAACTTAATACTATGGACATTTTCAGACAAGACACTCTCCACCCACCACCCACCCATTATCCATTATACATGTTGCAGGGCTGCAGTGTTGCTCTATGGGCACCCTGTAACATGTATAGTGGGTGGCAGGTGGGTGGGGAGTGTCTTGTCTGAAAACTCCCTTTGTCTCCATCTCTAACATTTGGAACCAACACAGCAACCCCACTCCTTCATTAGAGGGAGCATTAGCTATTTTCTCTCCTGGTAGACCTCCCCAGTTAGTTACCCTAGTCCACCCTAATCCACTAAAACTGAGAGGAGACTTCCTGTAGACTTCAATGAGCAGCCCCCTGTTTCTTTAAATAGACACAGTGTTTGAATAGCCCCAGGGGCATTCTGTAAAAGCAATAGGCTCACTTTGGGAAGAGCCTGCACAGGCAAGGCCCCATTTGAAAGTGGCTCCTCATTTAAGCAGCAGCTGGCAGCTCTTCGAATCAGTCTGAATTCATCCAGGCTGCCACTGCACTTGTGACAATCTGTGTAGCTTAGAACATCGTGCGTTCTACTTCCCAGACTATTAAGTTTTGACAGTCTCCCTAATCAATTGGCAGACAAATCTGTGGCGGTCCCTGGATGGCACTTTCCAAAATGACAGTTTTACTGCTGCTGTCTTTATGGCAGCTTGTACAGGTTGACTATTATGCTTTTTGATTTTTTTTTCCCCCTCTGTTAAATATAGCTTGATAGCAGCGCCTCTAACCCTCTAAGTATCCAAAGCAATTACAGCATTACACTGGCAGTGAAAAGCTACTTACACAATGGCAGTGCAGGGAGTTGGGAAAGGCAGATAATACACTTCTGAATCTGTGTAAATGTAGGTTTCTCTTCCCTAAAGCTAAACCTATCATAACCAAATGCAGTGTCTGGTGGGGTAGATGATATGCTACTGCATTTCTTGTATGGTCGAGCTTCATGAAAACAAGGCCCTTAAGGACCAAGTTTAGCAAAAGCTCCTTTGTGAATTAGGAACCTAATTGAAAAGTGAAATGAATACCAGTAAAAACACTGGTACTCATTGAATTTCCAATATCCAAATTAACTTGCAACACTTGGGCACTACTAATTGGAACCTGATTAGTGCCAGAGTGGGGGACCGATGTCCCAGAATGTTGACTTGATGTCCCAGAAGGGTTGACTTGATGTCCCGGAATGTCAACATTCAGTCCCTGGAATATTGACTTCCGATCAGGATTTTTTGAGTTTCTGTCCCAGTTTACTGATCGGTAACAGGAAAATCGGTAAATCGGTAACAGAAATGACCAAATTTTGGAAGTATTTGGGTACCCGTTTGGTGTTCTGGTAGCCTGACAGGTACTTGAAAATGAGGATATTGCCCTTGGATACTAAATTACGTACCCATTTCAGCTCTACTTAGGAGGCATTTAGGGCTTTTGAAGATTTTACCCTAAACAAGCCAATCCCAGAGAGTGGTGTCATGTCATATTTGGGTTGATTGCATTATTAGTTGACTGTAACAGGTTGGATACAGGCCCTTTAAGGAACAGTGGCCTGTGCCTTGGCTCCACCCCTCAAGGGAGTAAACAGCCTGAAAATGTGAAAATGCAGGCAGTCAGTGCCTTGTTCTGGAAGAGGACAGACCTCAGTCAGAGTTAACACACATGGGGAGGTCTCCAGGTTAGCCGGCTTTGGTTAGCCGGCTAGTCGGCAGGCAGAAAACCTATATGTAGAGCCATCTGAAAGGCCTATTGAGCTATGGACTGCAATTCAATATACTTGCTGTTTTCTGAAATAAAGACGCGAGATTGGGCAAAACGGACTTAAAATGTCAGGTTTTTGTTATTTGCTGCTTTCCGGTGTTACCACAACCCCAGAGAGTTGGGCTGATTGTCCACATTGAACTTCAGCAGGACTTGTTTGTTTGTTAATTTATAATTCAGTCTATCTCTATAACGGCAAACAGGCTACAGCACATAAAAACACAGGAAATCGATAAGGAATAAAATCATCAAATGTATAAAATAGATTAAATCTAATATAGACATGACACCATCTCCCTCCCCCATCGGTACTGATTACCGATCAGTAATAATCAGTAAATCAGTATAGGAAAGTTGAAAAATTGGTACCAGAAGTCAGAAAATCTGGACCAAAAAATGGTAAATCCGTACATCAGGAAGCCTGTTGAGAACTAAAGGGTCAACTACTACCTGGTGTTACTGGAAGTACCATGATTTCAATGGACATACTCAACTTTTCAAGTACTCCTTTCATCTTTGCCCAAGCCCTGTCACTGCCCCCAGCCCCAGCTGCCTGTCACTGCCCTACCTCACTATCACCACACCATGCCCGACCTCCCACCATAAGCAGGAAAAGGGGCTTACCAGCAGTTAAAGAGTAAAACAGAAAGGGGGCTTTAGTTGCATTGGAAGTCGCCGGCCCACACTGGAATCGCAGCTCACACATTATTTTTTAAACCGCATTTGAAAGATCTCCCGATGGGAGGCGTGTTATAGGCAGAGCTAAAGTAGGTAGCTGATTTGCTGCCTGTGGGTAAATACCCTGAGTCTTTCAAATGCGATTTTAAAAAATAACACGCGAGGTCTTTTAAATGAAGTTTTCAAAATCATGTGTGAGCCATGATTCCAATGGTGGCCGGTGACGTCCAGTGCATCTAAACGCCCCCCCGCCCCTGCAACTTTTCTAAAAGCATGTTTTTCAATGCACTAGATTGCCCCGCTCATTTAAAAGTGGCCTAAGATTCTAAATGGTTTAGGAGCGTGATCCTGACTTAAAGTGGGCAGGAAACCTCTTTCAGAAATCCTGACCTATAGTGGGCAGGTCCGGACTTAGTATTATTATTATTATTATTATTATTATTATTATTATTATTATTAGCAAGCATTTATATAGTGCCAGCAATGTACCTGGTGTTTTACAAAGTAATTGAATAGACACAGTCCCTACCCCAGGGCTTACAATCTGAGAGATGGGGAGTGGGGAGATGAAGGAAGGGGACAAAGGCAACTCAGGCTGCCACCTCCCTCCCCTGGACCTCTGGAGCGTGGGCAGGCTGCTGTCTGAGACAATGGCGGCACCCAGAAAAGAAGCAGAGTCTCTTCCTCCATGCTCAGCACCATTACAAAGTGCATCTGCAGGGGGCTTGGGAGTGGAATAGGGCTTCTCAAGAGGTGGATGGTTGGGGGTGTTCCCCCCCCTTGAGGCTACGGTCAACATGGGTGAGGCAGTGCAGTGGGGCAGAAGGAGGGGGCTCCGTGACCAGGCACATGCAGTATGAGAACCTCTCAAGTCCCAAAAACCCCCAAAACATGCCTTCCCCTCAAAAAAATCTGCCACTCTAGGCTGGTTTAGTGGGAATTGGCAACAGGGAATACTGTGAAAGTAGCTTGAATGGTCCTAATACTGGGATACATTTCTAGTTTCTGCTGATATTTAAGTTTTTTCTTCCAATGTATCTGCTTTTTCAGTATGTGCCTGACTTGGGAACCTTTATTCTCACTAAAAAGGATCTCTGGATGCCCTCCCATTCACGTTGGCATGAGTACCTGTGGAGCAAGTATGTCAAGGTGGTGGAATCCAGGCACTTCATGAATAACAAATTGACGGAATGATGTATCATAAATGTAATTGACCAATTAAAGAATTTCCTAATCGCCAAGCCTCTTAGGCAATGGTATTCCATGGACAGCGGTTGAAACATTTTATCTTTTTACCATTTGTTTGCCTTGTGGAAGAAAGAGAGTTATCGGGAGCCGTGGGTGTTGTCAAAAAAAGACAAAGTCCAGGTCCAGGATATTTAACAAACATTAATCACTTCAGTATCCCACTTCACTAGCTATTATTTCCATTTCCATTTTATTGCACCTTTGATTAGTCATTTATGGTGGGTTGGAAACTATAGGTGATATAAGTCTAGCTCACCAGTTCCCGAACCGATGGGAGACATTTTATAGGTAGAGATAAAATAGATAGCTGATTTGCCACCTGTGGGTAATGCCCACATTTTTGGGTACTGCCTCAGGAACTTAATGGGCTAATCAATTACCAATCGGATACCCAACAACCTGAAAAATTGGTAATTTCCTGTACCAATTTCTGAATTTTTTCTATTAGTGGCAGTTAAATCAGGATGGAAAACCAAAATATCAGGAGTTGTTAGGAGCAACACCCACCCCCCAAGACCAGAGACCCCATCTCCCCTTGGCAGAACACCACGAGGCACAGGTCAAAGGGTGGAGGGGAACAGAAGGGGGGAAAGGGCAAGGGCGAGGGTGAGGGCTTGGGGGGCCTGGGGGTGGTGGAATCTCCTCTTGTTGGGGGGGTTCTCCCCCACATGGTGTCTCAAGTACGAAGTCTGGGTGTGCTCCTCGATTCGCGACTCAGCTTGGAATCTCAGGTTGTGGCCGTGGCGGGGAGTGTGTTTTGGCAGTTACATCTTGTTCGGCGACTTCGGCCGTATCTTGACTCCGACCTCGCCACTGTCATCAATGCCTTCATCACCTCGAGGCTGGATTACTGCAACATGCTCTATGTGGGGCTGCCCGAGAAGCTGGTCTGGAGGCTGCAGCTGGTTCAGAATGCCACGGCCCGTCTCCTGATGGGGGTGGGTCGCAGGGAGCACATGACACTAGTGCTCCGGGCTCTGCACTGGCTGCCTATAAAGCACTGGGCCAGGTTCAAGGTGCTGGTTTTAACCTTTAAAGACCTTCATGGCCTAGGCCCAGCTTATCTGCGGGACCACCTCACTCCCCATGTGCCCGTGTGACCCTTGAGATCATCCGTGGGAGCCTTTTTGGAGGTTCCCCGGGCGAGGCGGGTGACCATCAATGTTAGATCTTTTTTGGTGGTCGCTCCTGTGCTGTTGAATTCACTCCCAGAGGAGGCTCGACTGGCTCCCACTCTCCTGCTGTTTCAGCGTATATGTAAGACCTGGATGTTCCGTCAGGCTTTTGGAGAGGGGTAGGGGTGGAGTGGGAATGGGGGCTTTCCCCACATATTGTATTTTAAATTGTTTAAAATTTTTATATTGTTTTAATGAATGTTGTTCACCACCACGGACTGCCCTGTGGGCAGGATGGTTGGGATATAAATATTAAATAAATAAATAAAAGGAGAAAGAAAGGAAACGCCCCATGCAAAACCAGCCTGGTTGGAAGGAATAAGAATGAAAGTAGGGAGGATCCTGGGTAAATAATGGAGCAGCCAAAAACACGTGGCCTCCCTCTTTTGGGATGAGTCCTCTACGGTCACCCAAAACACTGAGCAAACAACAGATTGATCGTCAGGTCGATCGCTCCACACCCGTTGAAAAATAACTCCCTTCCTCTGTCTATAGAAACTCCCTTTTGCCCTCCTGATTATCCTGTCATGCCCCCCCCCCACGCACACACATTGAAATCCTCCAAAGCTTTGTTATAGAAACTCCTTTTTGCCCTCTGGCTCATCCTGCCATGCCCCCCCATTGAAATCCAAAAGAGCTTTGTTTTCCCCAAACACATCATGCAAAGGTTTATTTTTCAGCCCTAGCATTTTTAAGTACTTTTAGGAACACCTTTTGTGCACTTTTGAGACCCCTTGCCCCACCTCTCAAAACCCTATAACTGCCCTTTCCCCCATGAGCAAATTGGGTCATTCCTGAATGCAAACACAAGCAGGTTACTCTGTGAGTGCTTGTCTCAAGGATCTCGCCCAGACCATTACCCCCTTTTGATCTGTCCAAGCTTCTTCCCTACCCCCCTCCTCTCCAAACGCCGCTGGATCTACAGGGTTACCTGTCCCTTGTCAACAGGTTTGGCAACCTTTCCCTTTTGCAACGTCCACTTACACCAGAGAACCAGACCAGAGAGTTTGGCTTGTAAAATACTGTGTGTATATGTTAATTGTGTTTGGGTGGGAGGGTATAGAACGTATTTGTATGCAATATACCTAGTCCTTTGTCAATAAACCTGCCTTATTTGTATCAGAGTATTCCCTTTTCTGTGTTGGGGTGTGGGAGGGAGATTCCAGACAGCTGGCAGTGCACCACGTCCTCAGACTGTTCCCAGTGAACATGCGCGGACCCTTTGAATCAATTCAGCTAATTCCCCCTAAATTTAAGCGGTTGTTTGGATATTGAGGTACCAGCCCCCAATATTCACTTGTGGAGTGGGTTCATATCCTAACAAGTGGAAGTTGAAAAATCAGAACTGGAAGTCGACATTCCTGGACTTTCTGGGATATTGGGTACTCAAACTGGGTAGCGATCAGTAGAGGTGGGACCCCGGGGCAATTACTGGATACCGGATTTACCAGTTTCCGGTTCCCAAAAAAACCAGATTCCCGGATTAAATCCGGTATACCGGTACCAGTTTTATTCCATTGATTTCAATGGGGCACTGTGTCCCCATTCAAATCAATGGAATAAAAAAAATCCTCCCCCCTCCCCCTCCCAGGCTGTGCGGGTGGAAGGTGGGACACCCCTCACCCACCCTGCCCAGTCTGGATTTAAAAAAAAAAAATCGCCTCCGGCCGGCAAGTTCAAGAGCCCCCCCCCCAGCACCAGTGGCCGCGGCGTCCCAGCAGCAGCCAGTAAGTATAGACCTGATCTAACACCCCCCCACCCCCCCAGGGATCACCCCTACTACAAGTTCCCACTGTACCTTTTAGTTCAGCTGAGCTCCGGGTGCGGCGGCGGCGGCAGGCGGTCCGGAGGCCTCAGCGCCGACTGTGGCTGCCGGCATCAGAGATGCTGTAAGCCTTCCGGGGAAACCAGAGATGCTGGGCCTGCATCCCTTTCCCAATTGACGCATCCCGGAGATGAGGTGCTCCCATGTGGGTTGGTCAGCGGCGGATACTGTTTCTGCTCTCTCTGTGTTTCATCCTGGCCACCTACACGGCCTGTCTGGCAGAGGGGGGCCCTGCCCTGGGTGTGTTATTCTTTAGCTGTGTTCACGGGGCCTGTGGGTACCAGCAGTCACATGGGGTGGTCTATCACTGCCTGTTGGAGCTCGGTCACCTTCTGTGGCCCCCAGCAGCTGACCATGGATTGTCAGATCCCACTGGGTTGGAGCTGATGGCGCTGGCTGGTGTGTGGTTCTGATCCAATGTGCATATGGGGCTCGCCGTGCAGGATCCCTTCAAGGTGTACTACCTCATTGCCCACCACATGTCCACGCTGGGATACCATCATGGCATGCTTCAGTGACCCCACTTCGTGCACTTGCACTTGCATTTGCACTTGGTGGGCCACCTGGCACCCTTCGTGCCCCCTGCAGTTGGCTGTGAGGCCCCCTCTGCCTTCCAGGCCCTGGATGCTGGTCCCGCTGTGGGGTCCTGTCTCCGCCCCGATGCCGTGAGTCACTGCCTGCTCCCTCCATGCTGTCCATAGCTCACGGCTGTTCTGGCTGGTTCGTGGGGATCCGCTGCCCCTGCCTCTGCCTCTGGGCCCCCTCCACATCCCCCCCTGTCCATCTTTGCAACTGGTGTTCCCCTCTGTGTCTGCCTTCTCCTGTGGCTGTGTCCTGATCTCTGAGCTGGTCCCCAGCACCCTGGGTGCTGCTGTCCTTCATAGTTCAGCCTCGATCCCTCCTGTGCCCATGCCCCCCCTTGTGTGACTCTGTGACCGTGGGTTCCTGGGCCCCCTGGACTGCACCTCCAGGCATCCTCCTGGGGGGGAGGGTTGGACCGCCTGCTCTGCTCTTTGGCTCCAGCTCGCCTCCATCCCATTCATCGCACCCTTGCCAGTGCGTGGGGTCCCTGACAGCCTCCTGGACCATTCGTGGTCCACTCCCTGGTCCACGTGGCCTCCCCCTGTGCCTGTGCTCTGCCCATGAGGGGTCCCCCCATTCCAGGACTGCCTGTGTAGCTGTGGGGGTGCCCGTGCAGGCTGTGCTGTTGTGGGGGTTCTGGTTGCCATTCCCCATGTCCTGCCCTGCCTCTGGGCCGGTTCTCCCCCTCCTCCCAGTCCCCCCCCCTTTGACCATTGTGCAGTGTGTGTTGTCTGTCCTGTGTGTTCCCCCCTCCCTTCCTTTCCCATGTGGGTGTGTATGCACCCGGGTGTGTGCTTCTGCTGTGTGTTCCACTGTGACCTCGTTGTCTCTGTGCCTGCTGTGTGTGCTACCGCTGCGGCTCATCTCCCTCCTCCCCCTCCCTTCCCATTTCCCTTGTGTGCATGTTTCCTTTTGGTGCTTCTGGCTTCGTTTGCCCTCAGTTGGCCATGTCTTCCTCCCCCCCCATGCCTTCTGGGTGTTTTGACCATGACCCAGAATCGGCCCAGAATCGGCATAATGTCTGTTGCGCTGCACTGAGCCGTGGTCTGTCTGTCCAATTCCCTGCCGTGGTCCTGGACCCGTCATGTCTTTTCGGGGCCTTCCTGGACCATGGAGGTGGTTAGACAGCTCGCCACCACTGGGAATCCACTGTGATGAATTGGGACCGCGTAACGTATGAAATCACCCTATATTAACAAAAATACTAAAACGCCCATTATATAATCAAACAACAGCTGTCAACTACCAAGGTCACCTAACAATTATCCTTCAAAACACACACATATCCCTATTTAATTACATCCAGACTTGGTAAGGAGCTTGATAGGAAGGATAGGATGTTGTTTTCTAATAACCGCTGCCCAAGTAGCAAATGCTGCCAAATTAATAATAACATCCCGGTATCTTTGTTGTAACAACCAAATAATTTATTTATTTTTCAAGAAAAAATTCAACTGTGCCAATATTGGGGACCAGAAACGATTCCTAATGTCATTAAAGAAACCACACTCCAAAACGTAGTGGTCGGTATCTTCTATAACTCCTTAACCACAAGTACACCATCTTTCATAGCTAGGCACCGTTAGCCATCTGCCCATAATAGTTGTTGTTAACATCTGCTCCATGCGTAATTTGGATAGGTGAGTACAAAGCTCAACCTTCACATTGAACTTCAAATGCTCAGCAATCCCATTCAGGACCCAATTTATATATAATGGGGCAGTACGACTTGCCCTGATGTTGGCAAATTCATTTTGGTAATATATATCAACCAATCGAGCGATTGGGCATCTTTCTCACTCACGGAGAAAAATCTGAAGTCTTTGGAATAATACTATCCCAGTCCTACCATATTGAGAGTGTAGATTAAAAAAGATAGCCATGGAGAACGAAAATCAGGATACCTCATTTATACCTCCAAATAGCACATTTGGGGCAGACGTCCTGGGCTGAAAGTTAACATCTTATACCAGTAACAAATACATTTCCTTTGAATAATCAAAAGAACTGATTCCAATGCCAGTTCATATCTTAACAATGCATTTTTTATTTATATTTACATTTATATCCTGCCCCCTCCCATCAATAGACAGCTCAGGGTGGCTCACAAACTACATTTTAAAACCATAAAAAACCAATAAATACAATCAAAATATAAACAGAGAGGGAAACTAAAACCAAAATAAATAAGGGTAAAACAGTCCGACTAACCCCCCCCCCCCCCCCTCCCCAAAGGCCTGGGCGAACAGCCAGGTTTTACAGGACCGGCAAAAGTCCAGCAGGCTAGGGGCTAGGTGAGCTTCCTCTGGGAGGGAATTCCATAGCCGTGGTGTGGTCACCAAGAAGACCCTCTCCATCGTGCCCCCCTGGTAAACCTGGGGGACCTCCAAGAAGGAGCCCCCGCCAGACCGCAAGGATCGCCCTAGGGCCCAAGGAGTGAGGCGATCTCTCAGATAGGAAAGGTCCAAGCCGTGTAGGGCTTTAAAACTTAAAATCCCAAATCAGTAATGGAAACCAGAATAATTGGTAAATCCAATAGCCAGCCAGGTAGTATTCGGGTATCGATCAACACCTTATTTTACCGTGTTCAGTTGGGTACTGTAATTTTGCCCATTTTTACAGGCACTCATTTCAGTTCTAGCAGTGGAGGAGATACTGGCAGTAAAAGTAAGTAGGGGAAGGGAGAGACCAACCTTGCTGTAGGCAGCAGGGGCAGAGACAGAGACCACACACCAACTTCCAGGACTAGTGCAGTCCAGTCACTTGGGCAGGGCCCTATGGAGTCAAGGGAAGGGGCTTTCTGTGGTCAGGGAGCAAGACTTCCAGTCTGAAAGTTTTGTTATGCCCTTAGCAATATATAGAGTGGATCCACCTGCCAAGTTTTATTTTATTTATTAATTAATTTATTAAAATGTGTATCCCACCCTTCCCCTAAGGCGCATTAGCCTGCCCTAGCTAGTTACATTAGGAAAAGATAGGTCTTGCGGAAAGATTAATCTTTTTTAGTTTGCATACCTATCAGATCTGGCTGGGTCCAGGTTTCTTTTCGTTTGCATGGCGCCTGGTGCATTGTATACGCTATGGAAAACAGATACGTTCTACATAATGGTTATTAATGGCCGATCACAAGCCTAACCAGACATTAACAAATGTTAATGCAACCGTAAGCGAGTGTAGTAGCAGAGTATGTCCTTGATCTTTCAATGCCTGTTCTGGAAATAGGGTCAAATGCACCGTTGTAAGGTACCTTGAATGAAAGTCACTATTGAAGTGCAAAATACTGGGAGGAATCTTTGCTCTACGGAAATCACTGCAAACTTGCCAAGATTTTCCCTTCCCATTATTTTTTATTATTCTGGGTAAGAGAGTGTCAAAACCTATAATCAAATGTGGAGCAGCATCACAAAAGCTGTGATTTGTAATCAAATGCATGATCTCATCGGAGTAATAAATTAGCATCCCTTATCTAACATTCAATATTACACCAAGTCTAATATAAGAGAGGATCTCAGCTATGGGAAAAGAGATTCCAGATATATGGGAAGAGAGACCACAGAACAGCTACGAAGCCATACAATGTGTCGATGGGGGTCATGTTTCCAGTTGGTATTTGCTAAACTTTGTATGGCTTTGTGGCTGTTCTGGGGTCGTGGGAGTATATGTAAGTCTCAAAATGGGGTCCCCACAGATGAAATGATTGGGAATCACCATAGAAAGTTCTCAGGGTTTTGTTCTTTTTATTATTATTTATTCACCCCATTGTGGGGGGGAAGAAAGAATAGTGTGTTTTTGAGCTAATGAGAAAATGAAGGTCAGAAAAATGCGGATAAATTGGGTTCAGAGTAGAGATGTGCACCAGGGACCCATGTCGTTATTCATTTTTGTTTTTTGTTTTCATTATTAAAAACTGTCATTATTCATTTTCGTTATTAACAAAATTTCATTTTTCGTTATCGGTGTCATTATTGGTATTGGTATTGGTATTGGTATCGGTGTCGCGCAACAATGAAGATTTTGTTTTCAGTTTCATTTCCATTTTTGTCAGTGCACAGAAACAGAAATGAAACCAAAAACGGAAATGAAACTTCAGTTGGCTGTGTGGAGGCATGGTGTGTGGCTGTGTGTGTGTGTGTGCATTTTCTAGTGTTTGTCGTGGTGTGTTACTGTTTGTTTGGTGTGTGCCTGGAGGCATTTCTTTGTTGTGTGTGCCTGGAGCCATGGACGTCAAAGAAGAAGCAGGAGGATCTGTAAATGTTCAGGAGGTGGTGGAGGTGGGCTCGTCTAGGGCTGTAGCAGAATGTCGCAGCAGTAGCTATTTCCGCCGGGAACAGCGTTTCCGCAATTAGTGGTACGGCATGGCAGAGGCTTTCATTCCGCTAGTTTCATTCCGCTACTTCCACAGGCTTTGCAAAATAGTGGAAACATGACATTTTCACTACTTCCGCCATTCCACCAGCACCACAAAATAGTGGAACAGCGGTTTTCCAGAAGTTTTCGCAATTTTTTCACAATTCCCGCAATTTGCAGAATGCCGTTGGAATTAGCGGAATGCCGACAGAAAAGCCGCAGTGTGGCACTGGCAATTCCAAAATGACGGACTGGAATCACGGCGCGGTAACAGCTGCTGCCACATCAGCCCTAGGCTCGTCCTCATCAGAGCAAACCAGAATTTGAGACCTGGTCTCCCAAGTCCAAAACTTTATCCCAGGGTTGGGCAGACTTATGCTGCATGTAATCCACTTGATCCGGTCATTAACCTCAGGCAATTTACCAGAACTTTTCCTGCTGGTTCCAGCACTCCACACAGAGACTCCTCCCCCTAGCACTGAAACACCAAGCTCAGGGCAAGGCAATAAAGATGAGGGCAGGGGTGCAGTGCTGCTCACGACTTATAAGGAGCATGGTCAAGAAGAACATGGTCCACAGTGTCAGATCATGGATCTGTGGCATCGATCTCTCTCTCCTCCCCTTGTGTGCATGTGTATGCCCATGTTCTTGTGGCCCTCGGCACTTGTATTTTTCAAAATGGCCCCCGGGAGAACAACGGTTCCACCAATCCTCACCCCCTGCTTTAGATTAGAGCTGCACCATACAGTGGAGGTGGGAGGGGCAGCATGAAGGATGTGTCACGTGCTGTAGGTGGAAGAAAGGGAGAGAGGCAAGGAGGCAGCAGCACCATCCAGTTGGAGTGGGCGGGGGGGCATAGCTCAAGTGGTAAGAGTGCGTGCCTTGCATGGATAAGGTCCCAGGTTCAATCCCCAGCATCCCTACATCAGGACCTCCGGTAGCACACCCCAGGGAGGCCTCCGCTGGGGGCTTGGAGAGGTCCAGGTAGCACACCGGGAAGGCCTCTGCCAAAGAGCTGGATTTGGACCCGCATTTGAAACCCCCGCTGCGTGTCAGGTTGTGACAATACTGGGCTAAGATGGACCATTGGTCTGACTCAGTTAGGCAATTTAGTGTGAGAAAGGGTATTGGGCTGGGAAGGACTAGATGCATCACCAATATATACATAATATTATGTATCTGCCATGCTATGTGTTCTGTTCTTCCTTCAGAGATGGAGATGCTGATGTTGCCGAAAGCCAGCCCCCACCCCCAGAAGAAGGCAGACAGTCCAGACACGCTCTGATGTATGGAGGTGGTTCAAGGAGTCAGAAGCCAGGTTCACTAGATTCAAGGTGATGCTGGGGGCTGGAATAACAGAGAATGGATTGGCCATTATGACATGTTAGGTACTAGTCCTCCCCGGAGAAAGAGATTGGAGACTTGTGGAGACAGGATGCAGGGCTTTATGGACCATTGGTCTGACCCAGTATGACACTACTTATGTTCTTAAGGTCTGCGACAACAACATAGCGAGAGGGTCACAGGGAACCATGTCAGGGCTCATCGGTCATGTGGAATTGAGGTGGGGTGGAGAAGGCGTGGTGGGGTTGCCAATAGCAGGCAGTGGAAGGAAGAACCGGGATGGGGGAGATTCTGATCCCGCAGATGGAGGCATCCTTTCTCCTCCACCTCTTCCAGTTCCCCATCTCCTCCTCAAGCAGCACAACCTGCTGCAGAAGAAGCCGCTGATGACCCTGGGTTAAGGGAACTTGGGGTGGGGGGAGGCTTTGAGGCTTTGACCAAGGACGAGGGGAAGGAGGGCTTTGAATTATCTGCAAAGGTCCTCAAAAAAGATCTTTGTGAGTGTTGAAGGGTTGTTGAGAGAAGGGAGCACCAGGCCAGATTATACTCCAGGTGCCTCGGCAAACAATGGGTGTTTTTACACACACATTTCTCCTGGATGTTTGCTGTTACATCCTGAACTTTCTGTGTGTGTAAATCACTCACCCAGATCTTAAACATCCGGATCTTTGAACTTCTGTGTAGAACTTCTCCCAGAACTTTTGTGTGTAAAAATTTCTCCTGATTAACTTCTTTGCTCTAGGCAGCTGTGGTCACTTGATTTCCATGGCAGCCTGTCACGTCTACAGCTGCGGCTACTTTAGGCTGCCTCAGGACAGCGTTTGTGTGAAGAATGCATCCAGGAACTGCCTCAGGGCAGTGTGTGTGTGTGTGTGTGTGTAGAATGCATCTGGAACTTACTTGTGGACTTGTAAACCCAGAAGATTGAAAACTCCAGAACTTTAACGTGTGTGTAAAAATGCTGATGCCTTGAGGCATATATTTCATCCCTTACTGAGTGGTAGGGGGTGGTGGCTGGTGTTCCTGAGGCTGCAAAGGAGCATGGACTGGAGGCTCCACAGGTCCCACCACCAATTGCTGTTGGATCGCTGCCATGCTTCCCCAGTGTGCCAGAGGAAGAGGATACTGTGGAATGACTTCTTTTTGCCTTTAAGTGTTCATTCACATATTTTGTTAAGTGTTAAAATGTTGTTTTAAAATTTTAAGTAAGAATTCTTGTATTTCTTACCAACCAAATCTGACCTGTCCCATCTTTCATCCCTCCCGCAACCCTCTGTTGAATTCACAAATGTTTTTGCTTATAATGTCAGGACCCTTTATTTAATCTTTCTGTAATTTGGCAGGAATAACCCCTTGCATGAGGGATACATCAAGGATCGGGCACAGATCCATGGATCCTCCTCTTCCTCAGTTAGAAGTGTGCACCAGGGGCCTTCGTCATTTTTTGTTTTCAGGTTTTGTTTTCATTATTTAAATCTGTCATTTTCGTTTTCATAAATATCCAATTTTCATTCTCGTTTTTGCTTAAATTTTCATTTTCCATTGGTTTCAATGGAAAACAGATTTTTGACTGTACCTTCTTTTCTCCATTATATTTACATAATGGAAGGAATTAAGTGTACCAAATTCTAAAAAGATTGGTTAAAGGAATCCAATTTGTTAAGCAGATGAATTATATTATTTTGCAAAAATCTTCATATACATTCATAGCTATAGCTTCTTTGCCTCACATTTAATGTAGATGAAACTTGGCAAGTTTATACCCCTTACAATATTTATTCTCTGCCAACTTTCAGAAGTATTGGATAAAGGAGTCTGGTGGTATAATAAATTAACTTATAAATGTATGTCTGACTGTAACATCTTTGTTGTCCAACCAGCATAAATAAAATTTGGCAGGGCTGTATATCACATGTTTACATCCATCTCTGACAAATATCAGAAAGATGTGATAAATTGTCCCAATTTTATATGCCTATGCAGCATATGTAGAGAATGAGCCTATGCCAGGGATTCTCTTACGTGTCACTGTGGTATAAGATCGGTTTGTGATGCCAATTGGCCAGCAGAAATGTCAACCAAATATCCTAATTCTGTGATGTGACCATCCCAACATCTCTCCCGCACTTGTTACTGGGAAGTCAGAAGCATCTGTTTAGGAAAGAGCCAATAGAGATTCTCTTATGTCCTCTGTCTCAGTGCTGCAGGATGTGATTGTGATGATAATTCGCCAGCCTGGATGTTTAAATATGTCTCCTGATTGCTGGGATGCTATCTCCAAAGTCCCATGTATGTCCTTTCTATGCTTGCCTGAGGGCCGCTCCCTATGCCTGCCTCGAAGTCACTACTAATTGGTCCTGTAAAGCTGGAAGCATGTAGTCATTGGCCAGTGAATGTGTCTGTCAGTCTTTTGGGTTGCTCCACATCCTCCCTTCTACAGCCTCCCTCCCTCTGCCATGCCAGGTGCCTGCCTCTGACTGGTACTGCATGTGCTGCTATTAATCTGAATAATGGTCTTCAAGGGGACAACTTCAATTGCTTATAAAATTAGGTGCCTTTATAAAATTTTCCTGTAGTTTTGTAGAGATGACAGGGAAGGTATGTGATAAATATCTGCCAAATTATGTGTAAACAGGATGGAATATAAAAAATGTTACAGCTTGAAATGTAATTTCAAGTTAATAGCTTATAACATCAGGACACCTTATTCAATCTTTCTAAAATTTGTCAGAACTGGTTCACTAGTGGAGGGACATAATAATCCCAGGTTTTGTGCAAATCTAATAGAAGATAAAGAAGTTGTAGTCATGAATGTGTATGGAGCTTTTCTTAAAATCACAACATTAAATTGCTTCTAGAATCATTCCCTTTTATACAAACTTTTTGAAATTCAGTAGACATAGTGCCCTCCATTGAGGGTACAATTTCCCCAAGTTTCATCAGAATTGAATAATAATTAAAAAAGGTATAGCTGGTATTATGTTTTTTCCCTTTATTTCAAAAATAAAACGTAGTTTTCATTTCTATTTTCATAATTATTATTTATTGTTTTCATTAATGCAAAAACAGTAATGAAAATGACAATTTTATTTATTGTTATTGCAATAACAAAAATGACATGCACAGCCCTACTCAACACACCCCTTAAGCAACCACTCCTCTCCTCAACTTCTACTAGTACGTGTCCTTGTAGCTTTAACTAATTTTCAAAGTGGTCCCTTGGAGGGAAAGGTCCTTCGGACCCTCAACGCTGCTCTTGGTCTTTACCTTTCTCAGGGCAAGATAGCATGTGTTCAGTGTGCGATAGCCTGTTTATGTGTCAGGGTATCAGCTTGTGAAATGCACAACAGCCCCCACCTGCCCTTGCCAGATGCTCCCTCACCAACTCCCTAGCTGCCTGGTACAGGGAGGGCACCCCCTCCTGCTGAAGGTGGTGCGTGAGGGAATCTGGTACTGGGGAGCTGGCAGTGCCATCAGCCGGAAGAAGACCATGCCCTCCACCACACTGAAGTGTTGGTCATCCAGCGTCATCATCTCACCCACCTGCCTGGTGATCTTAATTGCCACTGGATGACGACCTCCATGCCACAACAATGGCAACTGCTCGAATCCCAGCTCCTCCATAGTGGCCTGACGTTACTGTTGTTGATACTCACAGGGGGTTTGAGATAGAGACTGGTCTCCCTCCTTCCCCTTGTCATGAGCAGAGGAGGAAGATCTGCTCACTGCAGCAGGGAACCCACTCCTGTCCACACTGCCTGGCATTCCTTCCAGCAGCTTAGCCTGAGGTTTAGTTTTCAGATGGAAGAACATCCCACTGTTGCTCAGGTTTTCCCTTTTCTTCCCATGCGTCACCACCTTCCCACAGTGTATGCAGGCCACCTCTTGGGTGTCCCCTGCCCTCACTAACCTAAAGTGGTCCCACACAGGCCCCCTGGGGCACCCTGCTGTCTTCCTGCTGGGAGCTGTAACCTCGGTCCCCAACGGGGCCACAGGGCAATAGGGGCCTCAGCATGACAAACAGGGGTCTCCTCCTCCTCCTTGCTCCCCTCATTGTCCTCATCTAATCTATATCTATATTTGAGATAGATAGATAGATAGATAGATAGATAGATAGATAGATAGATAGATAGATAGATAGATAGATAGATAGATAGATAGATAGATAGATAGATGTGCAAGGGGAGACAGATAGGGGAAGGTAAAAGGGTATAAGGAAAGGTAAGGTATGTAATGTATAACACTGAGGCCACTTTTAAACGAGGCTCTTAGAAGCACCTCCTGAGCTCCACATTCAAGAAACAAGCCTCACGGGGAGTGTTTACATGCTCCCCATGCTACTGGAAGTGATGTGCCGCCCGTTCTAGGCAGTAGGGATGGGCGAACGAGGTTCGGAAGTTCGTAGTTCGGGCCGAACTCGACCAGTTCGGTCGACCGAACCGAACTTCTGAACCAAACTCGAATTTTGAGCCGAACCGAACCGAATTTCCGAACTCGGCTCTGTTCGCCCATGCCTGAAAGATAATATTCCATTTAGTTCAATGGGGTTTGAATTTCCGAACTTTGTTCGGAAGTTCGGAGTTCGGACCGAACTCAAATAGTTCGGTCAACCGAACCGAACTTCTGAACCGAACTCGAATTTTGAGCCGAACAGAACAGAACCGAATTTCCAAACTCAGTTCTGTTTGCCCATCCCTACTAGGCAGCGGCGGTGGCTGAAGACGCAGGGCTTTGAAGAGGCTCATTCTGAAAGGCTCATTTTCATTATTTTAATAATGAAAACTAAAACAAAATAACAAAAATGAAGTGCACACCCCTAGTTAGGAGTGAAGGGGAGAGTATTCTCAGGTCATGTTCCAACAAATGGATACTTTGAAATAGTTAAGCCTTACACCACTGGTATTTGTGACTTGGCATCATCATTTGATATACTTGACATGCCGGCTTCATCCCCTGGACCGCAGGCTGTGTGGGCTCGAGGGTCACATTGGTCATGGCTTGCTGCGCACACAGCGCATATGCACACCTAAGGGGTGTGTGTGTGTGTGTGTGTGTGTGTGTGTGTCCTAACCGAGTATTACGCCTGTGGGCGGCTTACACCACACACAGGATTGCACCCTTAGTCCAGTAGCCCTATTGAAACCCTGTGAGTTTCAATGGAGAATAAGTGGTTTATGGGTCTTAGCTAAAGATGAATTTGGCACCTAATTTGATACCTGCATTTTTAGTACCATATTGGGTATTCAATGGACTACGCAATCATTGATTTGGTACCTGGACACCCAAAAAAATCAGTAATTTCTGTTACAGATTTACTGATTGTTCCAGTTACCAAATGAAAAACTTGGGCACAAAACCCCAAAATAGGGACAAAAAACTGAAAAATCAGGACCAGAAGTTGGCATTCCAGAACAATCTGGGACTGGAGGTACCATAATCGGGTACCAGTAGTATCTAATATATTTGAGTCAATGTGGATACCAGAAATACGATGGGTATAAACTCATTTCAGCTCTAAGCCTTGGTCTTTTGTCTCTCATATTTACAGTCAACAGAGCAATAGGCTCTAAACATCATCAGCAGTCAATGACGGAAAGGTGTCCAAGCTCCTATTAAAGCCACATGTTGTTGGCATTTTAGGCAGTTTGCAAAGGTGCCTAAATATCTGTTTAGGAGACTAGCTTTAGGCACCCATTTTTAAAAAGGGAAAATAACCTGGTCTAAACATAGAATAACAAATGTAACGTGTGGCAAGAACTGATTAAACTGAACTGATGTGTTTGCTGAAGCTCAGTAAGATACCTCCCGTCATTGTCTGCCTTTGTTCCCATGTTGGCTTCCATCAGCTTGGATTGTGATCTGAGGTGCAGAGGAGGCATAAACAAACAAATAAAACCATTTAGAGAACAGGTTTTGGTGCAATAAGCCGAGGCGTGTCTGTGCAGTAAGCAGGCACCAGAGATTTATTTGGGCTCATCTGAGACTATTTAAAGGGAAGCAACTTGTTAAAACATCACCTGAAGCAGGAGTTTCTCATTCATGAACACTCTAATCTCAAGACACTTGAGCAATGTCTATGAGTCACGCCAAACTTATGGAGATTCCCCAGGGTTTCTGCAACTGCTCCTTGTTCCCCAATGTCAGCTAGAGTTTTCTGGTTTTGTTTGCCTTCTCTTTTAATGTACCATTTTGATTGTATGTGTTTTATATGTTTTTATGTTTGTAAGCCGCCCTGGGCTGCCTGGTGCAGGAGGGGAAAGGTAAAAAAAAATTGTTTTATCAATAAATTAAATAAATAAATAAATTTACACCAATTTATCTGCATTTCCCCAACGTTCATTTTGGCATTATTTCTTGATCATAGAACAGACTGCTTTCCTGACACCAATAAGGACATAACTTGGGAGAGTAGTCTATGGTCAAAATCTGACAGATACTTTGCAATAGGTAAGCCTGAAACCACATTTACTCCTGAATCATTCAGGCATCAGAAACTCTAAACTGGAGCTATTCAGGAGTAGGAAGAGAAGAATGTACTCATGAAACATGAGGAATACATATGTCCCTCCACTTTTTATTTCAAAGTAACTGTAGTATGAACACTTTACTTAGAAGTAAAAAGAGAAAGATAACACCATTTGTCATGACCATTAGGGGAAGCCTGAGAAGTAACTACTTCTGTATGCCGCTGCCATGTGAATGAGTAGTTACTTCAGTTGAAGTAACTTGCTGGCTGACTGGAACAGGGGCGCTCAGTGCCTCCCTGTTACAACCTGCTTTCCAGATTAGTAGAGAAATATGTAATGAGACATTTTTTTCCAACAGTCGTATGATGAATTGTGAGTCTTATAATCCAAGGGTGAATTAATTCTCTTCTTGGTTTCAGAATCCCCCTTGTTCTGATGAACAGTAAGAAACAGTAGAACAGTTAGAAAGAACATTAAGAAACAATAAGAAACAAATAAGTAAGAAATAAGAAAAAGAAGAAACAGTAAGAAGATGTCCTCATGAATAGTAAGAAACAGTTATACTGTAAGAAAGAACAGTAAGAAATAAAAGTAAATACTTCAATTTACATACATCCCTCCACTTTTTATTTCAAAGTAACTGTAGTGTGAACACTTTACTTGGAAGTAAAAAGAGAAAGATAACACGGTACACCATTTGTTATGGCCATGAGGGGAAGCCTGAGAAGTAACTACTTCTGTTTGCCGCTGCCATGTGAACAAATAGCTACTTCAGTTGAACGGATCGTTAGCTCCTGCGAGCATATCTTCTGGCACATGTCGGCCCCTGGAGGAGGGGGATGTAGAACTGATTTGAATGGTTTTCTCCCAGAGACTAATGGTACCCAAGTGGTTCCAGAAAGCTCTTAGGGAGTTACTCTCTGATCTTGACGACCGCCCACTGAATGGTCTCGTGGTTTTATGGAATACCTAGCTGTTGGAGGCCATCAAGCAGATGGCTCCGAGGCATCTGCTCCCTTGGTGATGGCTCCTCAGGTCTCCATGGTTTACAGAGGGCCTGAGGTTGCTGAAGCAGGAAAGGCAGCAGTTGGAGTGATGGTGGTGCTGTTCCCGTCACCGTGTTGAAGCTGACAGATTGCGGCATAGAGCAAGTTTGCATGCCTATGCTGTAGCTGTAAGGGTAGCAAAAAAGGAGTTTTTTGCTGCCTGTATAGCCTCTGCAAAATCTTGTCCAGCGGAGCTTTTCCAGGTGGTGTAAGGGTTGGTCGGTCCTCCCTCCCTCTGCCTGGAATTGGAGGTATCTAATGCCCGCTGTGACATGTTTGGTGACTATTTTGTAGAGGAAATTGCTTGGATTCACCACAACTTCGACACCACATTTATTGCAGTGGGTGAACCAGAAGTTATGGAAGTCCTGCCTTGTCCAGTTTTGTGGGACCAGTTTCAGTTGGTGACACCCGCTGATGCAGAGGGCGTTCTTGGGGCTGTTAGGGCCACCTTTTACGAACTTGTCTCATGCCCATCTTGGCTGGTTAAGGTCAGCCGGGGAGACAGTGGAGCCATTGCTGGCGGGGTGATCAATGCCTCCCTTCAGGAGGGCAAAGCACCGGGCTAACTCAAAGAGACAGTGGTGCAGCCTCTGCTCAAAAAACCATCACTTGACATTTATTCCCTCACCAGTTATTGGCCGATCTCTAACCTTCCCTTTTTAGGGAAGGTTATTGAGTGGGTGGTGACCCAGCAGCTGGAGGGACATCTAGACCTTACTGGTTATCTGGATCCCTGTCAGTCCAGTTTTCATCCTGGCTATGGCACAGAGACTGCACTTGTGGCCTTGGTCGATGACCTTTGCCATGAGTTAGATCAGGGTCAGTAAAACCTGCTAATTTTGTTAGTTTTGTTGGCTGCTTTTGATACCATTGACCATGAGATGTTGGAGACTTGCTTGTGGGATTGAGCTGGAGTGGGTGGGATTGTCCTTGACTGGTTCCGCTCCTTCCTGGCTGGGAGAACTCAGAGTGTGGTACTTGGGGATTGTTCTTCATCTCCTGCAAGGTTCTATTCTGTCCCGCTCTTGTTCAGCGTGTATATGAAGTCACTTGGCGAGGTCATGAGATGGTATGGAGTGTGGTGTCATCAATATGCTGATGACACCTAACTCTACCTCTTGTTTTCATCTGACCAAGACCCGGCAGTGTCAGTGCTTACCCGATGTCTAGCGACTGTTGGGGATTGGATGAGGGTGAGCTGACAGAAGCTGAATCCCAACAAGACGGAGGTGATGGTGGTGGGAAGGGAAGTGGATGTGGCATTTTCCATCATTTATGGGGTCTGCTCCCTGCGGGTATCCCAGGTCCATAGTCTGGGCATGATCCTCAATCTACAGCTCCACCTGGATCTCCAGGTTGGGGCTGTGGCAAAGAGTGTGTTTTGCCAATTACATCTGGCGCAACGGCTTTGAACGTACATTTCAGATAGTGACCTGGCCACCATAATCCATGCTTTCATTACCTCGAGATTGGACGTGGGGCTACATGGGGCTATCTATGGTGACAGTTCAAAGACTGCAGCTAGTGCCAAATGCTGCAACCCATCTCCTTTTTGAGATGGTTGCCATGGGCACATTACATCAGTGATTTGGGCTCTGCACTGACTGCCTATAGTCTTCCGGGCCTGATTCAAGGTATCAGTTTTGACCTATAAAGCCCTATACTGCCTTGGCCCGACTTACCTGTGGGACTGCCTCACTCTCCATGCTCTGGAGAAGCCTCTGCTGTCCTCTGGGGGCATCCTTCTCGAGGTCCCCCAGGTGGTCTGGGGGGCCACTATGGAGAGGGTGTTCTTGATGGCCTCACCTAGACTGTGGAACTCTATCCCAGTGGAGGCCCGGATCTCCCCTCCTTCCGTCGTATGTGCAAAACCTGGCTGTTCCACCTGACTTTTGGTGAGGGAGATGGGTTGTAGGGTGGGATAGGGGGAGGGGGGGCGGTTTGGTTTGGTGCCTCCTTTTTTATTGTACTTTATTATTTTACTGTTCTTACGTGTTTAAATATTGTAAGCTGCCACGGGCTGCCTTGAGCAGGATGGGCGGGGTATTAAATTATTTTATAAATAAATAAATAAATAAAATTCAAGGTGTTGGTTTTGACCTTTAAACCCCTAAATGATCTGGGCCCTACATATCTAAAAGACTGCCTGTCCTTCCATGTCCCACTGCAAGCACCTGAGATCAGTCAGTAGTACCTCCCTGTGGGTACAATCAGTTAATCTTGTTCGTACAATAAGGGCTTTCAGGGAGGCATTTTCGGTTGCTGCCCTGGTACTGTGGAACTGCCTTCCCATGGAGGTTCGCTTGAGCCCGAGTCTAAGCATCTTCTGGAGGCTTTGTAAAACATTTCTCTTTGGAAAGGCATTTGGTGGGTGGGGATAGATGTAGGTGGATGGGTTTGAGATAGGGTTGGGAGGAGGGGGTGGATGTGGGGAATGGGGAGGTGGTACTGGGTGGGGTTTGAGGGAGGTTGTGGGTAGGTTGTGGGGTTTTTTTTGGGGGGGGTGTTGTTTGTATTTTAATGTTTCTATCTCTTATATGTTTTTATATATTATGTTTATATTTTATTTTGTAAGATGCCCTGAACCTTTTTGAGGGAAGGACGGGATAAATTTTTTAATAAATAAATAAATACTGTTTCTAGACATGTAGACAATGCCAAGGTACACATGAGTTAAGAAGTTACTAACCCAATTTAGCTGTATGTGTGAATGTGGAATATATTCAGACTGGTACCTGTCCCTTCCATTTTTAGTCCACAGTGCTTAAATTTGCGGGGGGGTGTTGTTTTTTTAATGGCTGGGGCCCAAGCCTGTCCTAAAGGCCATGACTTTTGGTCAATAATTTGACAGAGCTTGGAAATGAACACTCTTGTCCAGCTAGTAACGGAACCACTGGACGAATCCATCTCTCTGCCGCTGAATATAAAACAGGAGTTCTTGTGGTTATATGACGACTAGAGCAGGAGTTGGGGGCAGGGTCATCATTAATAAAAGCCAAATAAACCATCCAGGCTTTTAATGGCTTTCATTTCCAACCTGGAAATGGCCACTATTGGCCTTTTGCTGGTCTTTCACATTTTGGGGTGCACACTCCTACTAGGAGCATTTCCCAGGGCTTAGTCCCCCCCCATAAATTTTATCACCCACTCGCAAATTAAGCCCTGCCAATCCAAATTTAAACAGCAGGCACAGTTTGAAGCTTTTTCATCCTTATTCTGGAACAAACTCAAAATTTGGGATTCAGGGACTGATTCTGTGGCTCAGCTTACATTGCATCCCTAAAGCAAACTAGTTTTAAAAGTAATTGTTGATCTATGTAGTAATACCATACAAGAGTCAGGAGGTATAGAATATCACTCCTTTTTATGGAAACGGCTGATGACTGTAACAGCTGGGTTGGTCAGAATGTTTGAACCAGCCCCCACTAAAGTCGATGGAATTATTCCCATAAACTTTTATAGAAGTTGGATCAGACCCTAAGACTTCAAGTTCTCATGAAATCATCTTTCAAGTATTGAATAATTTGTGAGACTGATTGAGAGATGCCTTGAGAAATATAGGTAGTCTCTAGCTGCATGACTCACTAGATCAAAGCTAAACAATTAAACCTGTTTAATTATGCAAAACAGTGGCATATCAGTTCCAACAAATCTTTCACTGCACATCTGACATGGACCGAACTTTTAGGTGTTTATTGTACTGCTGGGTTTGAGAAAGGCTGCTTTCAGATGCTACAGGGTAGGGGGAAACTTTCACAAGCGCTGCTGTGACTCTCTAATTGTAAGGATTAGAGCCTGTCAGAATGCATTAATCCCCTTTTAGAACGAGAGAACACCTGCGCATGACTGGATCCCCAAATGAAGCTTTTACAAGGGTGGGTGTTCTCATATGATAAGAGGGGACTAGTGCATTCTGACTAGGGCTGCAATGAAAAGGTGTACCAAGTCTTCTCAAGGATTTCTGAGGTTCCGAGTATCGGGACCGAGTTTTCTGTCATCACTCAGAACTTTTTCAGAGGACTTAGAAACCCGAACTCAGAACTCCAGACCTTGAAAAACCTTGGAACTCAGAATCTCAGAAATCGGAATCGCGGAAACACCCAAGCCGGCACATGGTACCATGTAAGGTCATTTAATTGCTTATTCGTTCAAGGTGCACAACAGCGCATTCACCCCTTCCTCTCCCTCCCATGCCCCATAAATGCCACCAGCCAGCAGGCATAGCCACAAGAAACCAGACATGCACCCCTCTCAAAAACATATGCCTTCTTGCTCTATACTCCTCTACGCAAAGTAAGCCCACTCCCCACACACCATTAACTAACCAGAAAGTATTCTCCTCCCCCACCCCCGTGCCCCAGCTGAGCACATCTTGGCAAAGTTGAATCCTCATTGAAAGTACAGTGCCAGAAAAAACCACAGCATAAGTCAGACAATCACATTCACAAGACAAACCAAAATTGCATCTGCAAAAGCCACATGGCAAAGCCTGCCAAACCCACAGCATGGCCTTCTGTGGTGTCAAGTGTGCAAGCAGCACCCACTTTAATTTATTAAAAAAAAAAAAAGCATGGTAGATAGTAGGGATGGGTGAACGTGGTTTGGAAGTTCAGAGTTCAGACCAAACTCGACCAGTTCTGTCGACCGAAACGAACTTCTGAACTGAACTCAATTTTTGAACTGAACCGAACTGAATTTCCAAACTCGGTTCTGTTCGCCCATCCCTATAAGATAATATTCCATTTAGTTCAATGGGGTTTGAATTTCTGAACTCTGTTCAGACGTTCGGAGTTCGGAGCGAACTCGAATAGTTTGGTCGACCGAACCGAACTTCTGAACCTGTCTCTTATACACATCTAGATGTGTATAAGAGACAGGCATTGTCCTATGGCTAGCCAGGCAAACACACACCCCAACCAAAATATTTACAGATACAGCAGTGTAGAACACAACCAAATTCACCAAAGAAAATGGAAAATGCCCAAATTGCTACTTTTATTTTGCCCCTGCCACCTAATCAAAAGCTATCTTCTGCTTGTCCATCACTTGCCTGTTCCCAGGCTCTCATTGCACCCCTGTCTAGAAAATATGGCACTAAGTTTTGTTTCCTAGCTCAGAGAAGCTAGGGTCAGGTCTGGATCACTCCAGTCTCGTGTGCATGATCACTCAATTGAGGGTTCAGAACTTTCCGAGTACCAACCTTGATTCTTGGAACTTGGAAATTTGGAACCAAGTACTGTGATTCTTGGTGAATTCCAGAAAAAAAAAAGTACCTTTTTTCAGCACAAATTCTGACGGGTGTAATCCTCACAATTAGAAAGTTGCTGTAGTGATTGTGAAAGTTCCCGCCCCTCCCCTGTAGCATCTGAAAGCAGCCAAAGTTTCATTGTGCTTTACCTGAATTATAATTCACCCACATAGTCCTATGAAATTAAATCAAGAAATGGGAACAGTTGACACAGAAATTACCCTGTTACCTCATTTGCCAGTCACCAGAAAGGTGTTACTACTGAGAGAACACCAGTGTAGCCTAGTGGATATGACAGTGGCAGGCAAGAGATAAATCTTTATCTACTGGTAGATTACAAGCTAATCTCCAGTAGATCATGCTGTGGGAAGGAGGACCAGTCTCTCAGAGATTGTCTCTGGGGAGGAAAACAGTCCCCTAGGAAGTATCTCCGGTAGGGCTGAAATGAGAATCAATTTGATTCTCATAAGAATCTCATGAGAATTGAGAATGATTAACGAGATTTTACCTTAAAAAACAAAAACTGCACATGCACAAATGGCCACCAGTCTGCTCTGTCTTTTCCAAAAGGGGCAGTCATTCTGCACATGCACAAAATGGCCACTCTACTTGCGGAGAATGACTAATCTTTTACAAAATGGCAGGGGCGCTGCTGATGCCATGTTGGAAAAGGGGTGCACATGCACAAAACAACCTCAGTAGCCATTTTCCACATGCACGTTTCTTCTTTTTGTGTTTCTGTTTTTTAAATCGAGAAAAAAATCTCAGTACGAAATTGTCGAGATTGGGGGTTTTCTCGATTCTTGGTGGGTTTTTTCTCAATTCTCATCGAGGAGCTTGATTCTCAATGAGAATAGAGAGGAAAACAAGATCGAGTTTCAGCCCTAATCTCTGGGGAGGAAATGGGCTAAGAGAGCTTCTCCATAGCCTCAAGGAAAGCTCTCTCCTAAAGACAAGTGCTCCACTCCACTCCTGAATACAGCTGCTGATTAGGGATGAGCAGACAGAATGCAATTCAGATGTTCAGACGTTCAGTCATTCGGTTCAAAACCCGAGTTCAGGTTTTGCTGTTCGGTTCAGCAGAGTTCGGCTTGGCTGAACTCAGCCGAACATTCAAAAAAGTGCTATCGGTACCGAAACCGAAACCAATTTTTTTCCAGTGTCAGTAATTTTGGTCCTGAAACCACCGCTGGTGTACACCCCTGATGCCAGGAAGTATGCTCTTCAGCTGCCTCCCCTTTCCAGTCACGTTTTTCCCGCCCAAAGTCACGTTTTTCCCACCCCTGAACTCATCTGAACTTTTCCGAACTGTTCGGAAGTTTGAGCGTTGGGTTCGGAAGTTTGGTTCAGTCATCCAAACAGGCTGAGTTTGGGCTGAACTCCAAACTTCCAAACTGCATTCGCCCATCCCTACTGCTGATGCTGAGGTGCCCTAATCTGAGAGTCAGCAGGAAGGGTCTCTGCGTGGAGTGCTGGAAGCAGCAGGAAAAGTCCTGGTAAATTGCCTGAGGCTAATGACTGGATCAAGTGGATTACATGCAGCATAAGTCTGCTCAACCTGGGATAAAGTTTTGGACTTGGGAGAGCAGGTCTCAAATTCTGGTTTGGCTTTGAACTCACTGGGGGGTGTGGGGGGGGGTTGGGCAAACCACTAATCTCTCAGCATCAGCTCCCCCTTAGTAAAATGGGAACCAAAATGACCTACTTCACAGGGCTGTTGTGAGGACGGACTAGATGAGGATGGGAAAGCGTTTTGAACACTGAAATGTTACATAAATAGCAATTACTAAAACAAATAAAAAATTTCTCCACTGCCAGCTCTCAGTTGCTTTGCCAATCAGAAGTCAGCCTTATGTAACTCCGCTTTCAGTACCATAATATCCTTACCGGTGCTTGGCCTTTCCCTTGGCAAGAAGGCATACAGACTCAGCACAGTACTATCTGGTAATTGCATGGTTGCTTTGCATCCCAGATAATCTCTGTCCTGTCTAGGATATTTTTTTTTCATGACATAGAGGAACAGCTCATCCTCCATGGCCTAACCAAAACCCACAAAATTCCTTTGCCATTCACAAATATGCAGCATTTATTTTCCCCTACCTCATTGCCAATGTACTTTATCTTGGGTTCTTAGAATAACTTTCTATTAGATGGTCTGATTTATTTATTTTTTAAACTATCCTTACTGTTGGCATGAGAAAACCAGCCTGGTTTTCATGCACCAGAAAGACTGAGAAGTCAGTGTAGAAAACCATGCATTGACGTCATCCTCTTGTAGCAGTAGGCATTTATTACTTTTGTATGGTCCCATTACTACAGAGTGGAAAAACCACATAGTTTCTAGCAAAGAGTCTTTATTTTGACACTAAGGATGTGATCCTCTGAGCACACAGAGTTGCCATTAGCATTTAGTGCAGGTGCAAGTTCTTGGACTTGCATCTGTGCTAATTAAATGTTAGTGTTGGTGCTATCCATGTAGAGGATTCAGTTGAAAATGAGATAATTCTTTCATTCCTTTAAGTTTCAAAACCTGTTCTTCTATCCTTTACTGTGGTGTGAACTGAAAGGGATGTGTGAACAGAACCGAGTTCAGAAATTCAGTTCTGTTCGGTTCGAAAATTCAGTTCGGTCTGAAAATTCGGTTTGGTTGACTGAACTATTCGAGTTCGGTCGAATCCCGAACTTCCGAACCGAGTTCGTACATTCAAAACTGGGGGGTTTGGCCTTCCGAACTGGTTCAGATTCAACCAAACAGTTCAGTCGAATTCGAGTTTGGTTCTAAAGTTCGATTTGGTATTTGAGTTTGGTGTGAACCCCGAACTTCCGAATCGCATTCGCACATCCCTACTGAAAGGTGACCAATGACACTATGGGATTCAGTTTTCACTACAACCAATGCCATTGAATTTGACAAGTCTAAATTCTCAGTCAGTACAAATAGGCATCACTCCACTTACATCTCAGAGCGACATCGAATCTAGCAAGATTAATCAGCCAACCAAAAGTTGTCAAGATCCACTGCACAATTTTCTTATTGAATTTTCATGACTTGATTATAGACCTTCGTGCCTGAGCAATGATTTCCTTGGAACAAGAGTGAGAATTGTTCAGGAGGGGGAAAAACCCAAATGAATACGTGTAAGAGAGGCACAGTAAAAAACTATACAAGGACTAAAGCACATAGGGACAAGGACTATATTAGAGACAACCAAAGAGTTCTTTGTTGACTGTAAGTTCCTAGCAGAAGAATTTTTACAGCTGTATTAATGGAAACAAAGATGCCGTCCAACAGAAAACCCCTTGCTAAAAGCTGGTACGGTCATCTGTGCAAGAGTTCCTTAATAGTAGTGTTTTATGTCCCTCTCTTGTGCGGACTTTAATTTTTCTGATCTGAATCTATAAACTTACAGCTATATTAGCTTTAGTAGTTTGTTAACCATCATTCCAGGATCTTCCTCTACACCAGACTCAAAGGTTTTTTCTCTCTCCATCTACTTCTCTTTTCTGACTTTTAACTGTTTTCCTCTCCACTTTTATTTCCCTTGAATACTTTTATCTTTTGAATTTTACCTTTGACT
The DNA here is from genome assembly GCA_003113815.1 of Sphenodon punctatus. NCBI lineage: Eukaryota > Metazoa > Chordata > Lepidosauria > Sphenodontia > Sphenodontidae > Sphenodon > Sphenodon punctatus. The sequence goes on along the minus strand of QEPC01000412.1, from coordinate 17,167,780 downwards.
GCATTAGGTATTTGTATATGTTTTAATATTTATTTTTATTGCCATGTACTTGTTGAAAGTATATTTTTAACAGTATTCTTACAGCCATGGGAGTAATGTTGGGCTAAAGTTTGCAGGGGATGCTGACCCACATAAGCACCACCCCTGTATTTTCAGAAATATGGGGAGGAAATTTGCAGGGGACACGTCCCTGACAATAATTACTCCAAGGCCTATGCTACGGCTCCTGTCTCAATGGAAGTTATTCAGTTCTCCTGGGATAACTTGACTCCCCTAATGACTCACCACCATTCCGTCCAGTTGTATGGCACCAAAATCAAATACCTGTTTTATTGTGGCCCAATTAAGAGCTGAACAAAGGACCTGGATTGCTATGTAGTCTGGGGACCCATGTCTCTGATGGTAAGAGGCATCAAACCTCATCTAAGTTGGGAGAACTAACCAGATCTTGCGTTTGCTTTTCCCTGACGTTTGAATCAAGAAATGTCAACTTTCACTTAAAAAAAACACACACTATATTTTGACTTTTTCATTGAAAAAGAACTTTAAGAATGGGAAAAGACTACTAGAACTGAAAGTTTGTCACCCAATCTTTTCTTTTAGGAGTCAGAGATAATTCACAGTCCTCTGGATTAGCAAAGAGCTATCTTGGATAATCCATGGCAATAAGTGCCTTGAGCAATGAAGGAATCACATTTGAATTAACATCTTCAGCAGGGGTACCTCCCATTATGCTTTTGATGACAGCCGTATTCTTCTTCATCTATTCTCACCTAATCATTATTATTGATCATTAGAGTTGAAACAAGTTCCTGAAAAAATGAGTAATCCCATCAAATATACCCTACCTGAACAAAAAATAAATAAACGGCAATTTGGTTCATTTGGTTAATTACTGATATCCATTTATGCTCCACTGGATATCTGTTCCAGTTACTCCATTTTTCTTTTTCCACTTTGGTTATTTTAGTTGTTCAGTCATTTCCAGGTGCGGTGCTACCCCTAGGAAATCAGGGGCAGTGCCCCTCCTGGCCCCTGAGCCCTTGCAGCTGACAATCAATGTATTTGGTTTTTTAAAGAACAAAGGAAAAAACCCTCACCTGGCTGGAGAGTCAGACAGGGGATGGGGAGCGGGAGCGCTGAGAGTAGTACTTACTCTGTGTGTGTGTGTGTGTGTGTGTGTGTGTGTGTGTGTGTATCTGCCTGGTCTGGAGGAGGAATGCTGATGACGAGAGGAAGAGAGAGGTTCTTCTTAGGGATGGGTGAACAGAACTGAGTTCAGAAATTTATTTTGGTTTGGTTCAGTTTGGAAATTCGGTTCGGTTCGGAAGTTCGGTTTGGTCGACCGAACTATTCAAGTTCGATCCGAACTCCAAACTTCCGAACAAAGTTCGGAAATTCAAACCCCATTGAACTAAATGGAATATTATCTTTTAGGGATGGGCGAACAGAACCGAGTTCGGAAATTCGGTTTGGTTCGAAAATCGAGTTCGGTTAGGAAGTTCGGTTCGATCGACCGAACTGGTCGAGTTTGGTCCGAACTCTGAACTTCCGAACCACGTTCTCCCATCCCTAGTTCTTCGAGAGAGACTCCTCACAATGTACGGAGCCCTCTCCAAGAACAGAAGGTTGTTGCCTTGTAATCAAGGTTCTTCAAGAGAGCTCCAAACATTCTCAAATTTAGTGCATGCATGTGCAACCAAATTGTGAGAATGGGAGGAGGCACTTGAAGAAGAACCTTGTTTACAACAAGGGGGATGGACTCCCTTAAGGGCCCCTAGGGGTCCACGGTGCCTGAGGGAGGTGGAGGTCATCACCCCCCCACTAAGGGGGAGGGAGGTGCCGGGTCCAGGGTCCGCGCGTGGGGGGCTGGTGCTGATGAATGCGAGGTCCGTGGTCAACAAGGCCCCGATTATCCACGATTTGATCGTGGATGGGGCCGTGGACCTCGCATGCATCACGGAGACCTGGCTGGATGATCTGGCCGGTCCAACTTTGGCGGATCTGGTTCCAGCTGGGTATGCCGTGCAGCATCAGCCCCGCATGAGCGGCCGGGGAGGAGGCGTAGCTATTGTTTTTAGGGAAGACTGGCCTGTTAGGAGGTATCCAGTGCCGGAGATTGTGGGTGTAGAGGCTCTGCACGTGGTGATCGATTTGGCTGGGGGCAAGCTAGGGGTGCTGCTGGTGTACCGGGCCCCTTCATGCCCGGCGGCATCCCTTACCGCTCTAGCGGAGCTGGCCTCGGAGGTGGTGTTGGGCTCCCCCAGGACTTTGGTTCTGGGGGACTTCAACGTCCACGCCGATGCCGGCCTTGTTGGGGCGGAGCGGGAGTTCATGGCCGCCATGGCAACTATGAACTTGTCCCAGGAGGTGATCTGCCCGACCCACGTGGGGGGACATATCCTCGACCTGATCTTCGGCTCTGGCCTTGAGGCGGGGGGTCCGGTTGTGGGGGAGGTGACAGCGGTGCCCTTGTCGTGGACGGACCATTACCTCCTTCAGGCCGGTCTTTTAGCGCGCCCCCTCCAGAAGGGGAAGGGACCAGTTAGGATGGTCCGCCCTCGGAGGCTGATGGAACCCCAGCGGTTCCAGGAGGTCCTGAGGGAGCTTACCCTGGATGTGGACGGTCACTCTGTGGATGAGCTGGTCCGGCATTGGAACATCTTGCTGGAGGAGGCCATTGACAGGGTGGCTCCGAGGCGCCTTCTGCCTCGGTCTCGTCACCGCAGGACCCCTTGGTTTACTGAGGGGCTGCGGTGTATGAAGCGTGTGGGCAGGAGGCTAGAGCGACGCTGGCGTCGGACTCGGTCTGTCTCCGATCGTCTTCTCCATAGGGCCCATTTGCGGTCCTATGTGGAGGCTGTGAGGACGGCGAGGAAGGAATTCCTCGCCGTCCTCATAGCGTCTGCGAAGTCGCGTCCAGCGGAGCTGTTTCGGGTGGTGCGGGGGCTGGTGAGTCCGGCCTCCCTCCGCCTGGATGGGGACTTGTCCCGGGCCCGCTGTGAGGAGTTTGTCATCTACTTCGCAGACAAGATCGCTCGGATTCAGGCCGATTTCGACGCTGGGTTGATAGCAGTAGGGGAAGAGCGCGGGGGGGCGGAGGGTCCGTCTGGTCCATCTTTATGGGGTGAGTTTCAGGAAGTGACGCCAGCCGATGTGGTGGATGTCCTGGGGTCTGTGAGGGCCACGTGTTGTCAACTAGATCCGTGCCCGTCCTGGTTAATAAAAGCTTCCGGGGAGACGTTGGGGACGGTGCTGGCGAGGGTGGTGAATGCGTCCCTTCGGCAGGGGAGGTTGTCGCCTTGCTTAAAAGAGGCTGTGGTGCGCCCCCTGCTGAAAAAACCATCGTTGGACGTAGACGCGCTCGCCAGCTACCGACCTGTCTCTAACCTTCCCTTTTTAGGGAAGGTTATTGAGCGGGCAGTGGCGCTCCAGCTCCAGGGTCATCTAGATAATATCGGGCTCCTTGACCCGTTTCAATCTGGGTTCCGCCCCGGCTATGGCACCGAGACGGCGTTGGTGGCCTTGGTGGACGACCTCCGCCGGGAGATGGATGCGGGATGTTCGACATTTCTCATCCTGCTCGATCTCTCGGCCGCTTTTGACACCGTGGACCATGGGCTGCTGTTGAGACGACTGCGTGACCGGGGGGGTCTGGACGGGACTGTTCTTGAATGGTTCCGTTCATTCCTCTCGGGGAGGAGCCAGCGGGTGGTGTTGGGGGAGGAAACATCGAGCCCCCGCGCCTTACCGTGTGGCGTTCCGCAGGGATCGATCTTGTCTCCATTATTATTTAACATCTATATGCAGCCCTTGGGGGAGGTCGTGAGAGGGTTCGGGGTGCGATGTCACCAGTATGCTGATGATACTCAGCTGTACCTCTCGTTTTCTACCGACCCAGACCCTGCTGTCTCGGTGCTATCCCAATGTTTGGAGGCCGTGGCGGATTGGATGCGGCGGAGCAGACTGAAGCTCAACCCAGATAAGACGGAGGTGATGGTGGTGGGGAGGGCGAAGGGGGTGGTGGCCCCCCTGATTGGGGGGGTTTGCCCCCCTGTAGCTCAGCAGGTCCGGAGTCTGGGGGTCATATTGGACGCAGACCTGCGGCTGGAGCGGCAGGTGGAGGCAGTCGCTAAGGCTGCCTTCCGCCAGCTTTATCTGGTACGTAGGCTGCGTCCGTATGTCTCTGGCCCGGACCTGGCCTCCCTCATCCATGCCTTCGTCACCTCGCGGCTCGACTACTGTAACGCGCTCTACGTGGGGCTTCCCTTGTTCTTGGCCCGGAGGCTGCAGCTGGTGCAGAATGCGGCGGCCCGTCTTCTTACGGGGACGGGTCGCCGGGAGCACATTACACCGGTGCTCCGAGCGCTGCACTGGCTGCCGATAGTGTGCCGGGCCAGGTTCAAGGTCCTAGTAATGATCTATAAAGCCCTATACGGCCTTGGCCCCTCTTACCTTAGGGACCGCCTCGCCCTTCGCGCCCCGGAACGACTCCTGCGGTCTGCCGGGGGTGCCCTCCTGGAGGTCCCCCGTGTTAAGCGGGGGGCCACGATGGAGCGGGCATTCTCGGTGGTAGGGCCGCGGCTGTGGAACTCCCTTCCGGAGGAAGCTCGCCTGGCCCCAAGCCTTTTAACATTTCGGCGGAACTGTAAGACCTGGCTGTTTGCCCAGGCCTTTGGGAGGGAGGGGGGGGTGAGTTTTAATCCCCCACTTATATATTTATTTATGCACACTGCCCTGTTTTATTGATGTATTTTATATTGTATTTTATATGTTTTAAATTATTTTTATTGTTGTTAACCGCCCCGAGCTGCTTTGCAGGATGGGGCGGTATAAAAATCTACGAAATAAATAAATAAAAAAAATTTCAAGTGAGTTTGCAGTTTTGGCGGCTGGGCTGAGAGCCCAGTGTGCAGCATGGAGGCACAGTTCCACAGAGCCCTATGGGTTGCTGTGTTAGAAGCTGCCTGGGCATCAGAGTCAAACTTCCAGGCAGTGTGCGGCTGCACGGCACAGCTGAGGGCTCAGGGTGGGGTTGTGGGACAGTGTGAAAGGCTGCAAGCAAAGGATCAGCACCATTTTGTTTGTGGTTTCTGAGGAGGATGCATGGAGTGAGAGTGACTCTGTCTGCCATGCCTGGCCCTGACTGACTGATTTTTACATCACCGGAGAGTGAGGAGAGGAGACTATATCACTCTCTGCCCTTCCTGTCACCTGGGAGAGTCATTCAGGGCTGGGAGACAGGGGAATGGGGCTGCTGACTGGGAGACACTGGTGGAAATGGGACTGGGGTAAAGGGGAATGGGGCTGCTGGCTGGGAGACACTGGTGGAAATGGGGCTGGGGGTAAGGGGAGGAATGGGACTGCTGGATGAGAGACACTGGTGGAAATAGGACTGGGGTAAGGGGGAATGGGGCTGCTGGCTGGGAGACACTGGTGGAAATGGGACAGGGGGAGCAAGGGGGAATGGGTCTGCTGGCTGGGAGATACTGGGGAAAATGGGGCTGGGGTAAGGGGGAATGGGGCTGCTCAGTGGGAGACACTGGGGAAAATGGGACTGGGGGAGCAAGGGGGGAATGGAAATGGCTGGGAGACACTAGGCGAAGTGCGGGTGGAAGGGTAAGGGGAGGGATGGGGCTGCTGCAGGGGCCTATTGGGCTAGGCACCAGAGGGCTGCTGCCTGGCCCTGCAGGGGTAGTCCTGTGCCTAGGCTGGGCTGGAGGAGGCCTGAGTGCAGGACACCCCCATATCATGAGGGGTCCCCATCCATCATCTACCTCTGCCTGCTAGTAGTGCTGCTGCAGCAGCAGCAGGGGACACCTATCAGATTGGGAGATAAAGCTGTTTGTAAACAAACCTCTCCTCTCCATGTGAGTGATCAGAAGGTTGTCGCCTTGTAAAGAAGGTTCTTCTAGATGGTGCCAAACATTCTCACAACTGGGTTGTGCATGCTCACCCTATTCAAATAATAGACCACGCGATGGTCTCAAGCGCGTCTAGTATAAAAAGCACTCTCCCCTCAGAATGACAGTTTATAGTTCCAATCCTTTCTAGGAATATAAGAACATTCAATGCAGGGCTGGAAGGGTGGGTGTTGTGAGAATCTTTTGGAGACATCTCGAAGAACCTTCGTTACAAGGCAGCAACCTTTTGTTCTTCTTCCAGTGGCTCCTCACAGGCTGTTTTTACATGACTCCACCGGGTGGGGGGCGGGTCCGTGGACATGCGGTGCATGGGCAGGATATGCACACAACTGCACATGCATCCCCACTCATCACCCACTCATCTGCACCCACGGAGCAACTTCCATTTCCCCCGTTTGCTCCGTGCATGGGAATGTGTGGGGGGTGAGTGGGGATGTGTGTTAGGCAGGCGTGCGCATCTACCCACACTCACCGCGAGCATGTGTACTGTGTTGCTCATACATTCACACAAAAACACACAGAAATCTGGTAGCTTTTTGAGATTTGGCAAATGACCATATTCCACACCTCATTTTGCTATCCTTGTGAACAGAGGCCATTCGGTTCGGCTGTGTTCGGTTCGTCCATTCGGTTTGGCCGTTCGGTTCGGCTGCGTTCGGTTCATCCGTTCGGTTCAGCAGTTCGGTTAGTTTGCTGGGTTCGGGTTCGGTCGTTCAGTTCGGTCGTTCGGTTCGGCTGTTCGGCCATTCCGTTCGGCTGTTCGGCCATTCCATTCGGCTGTTCAACTGTTCCGTTCGGCTGCGTTCGGCCGTTCAGGAAATGTTGTTATGGGTGGGGTTTTTTGTTTTTTATATGGTTTTTTGGTTTTTTATTGGGTTTTATATGGTTTTCTTTTGGTTTTTATTTGGTTTTTTTGTTTTTATATGGGGTTTTTTAATTTATTTTTTTATCGAATATTATATCTATCTATCTATCTATCTATCTATCTATCTATCTATCTATCTATACTAAATCTAACTGCTATTAACTATTCTAAATGCTATGAACTAAATGGATTATCTAATAGTACACAGGCCTACTCCTACAAACACTAAAACTAGATCACTAACGCTATCTCACTAAGCTAGCTCCTACAACTACTATCCCTATCTATCTATCTATCTATCTATCTATCTCTCTATCTCTATATATATGGGAAGGGGGGGTCACAAACACAAGGTTTCAGTTTAAGGTTTAAGTTTCATTTCAGTAAAAAACTGAAATGAAACTTAAAGCAATCTAAAAATCCTACTCAGCGCCTGCTGTTCAGGAACAGCGACTAGCTCAGAAGGTGTTGGGAAGGGGGGAGGCAGATAGTTTCATTTCTTGCAAGCCTCTCCACCCCTGACCTGGTGCCTGGAAGTCTGCTCCTCAGTGACTAGTACTACCCCTCCCTGTCACGTTTGACCTTACAGTGAACCTTTTTTTGCTACCCGAACTCACCCGAACATGATCCGAACTGACCGAACTGTTCGGTCATTTCGCCTTTCGGATTGAGTTCGGTTCGGCCAGTTCGTGTTCAGAAGTTCGGTTCGGTTCGGTCGTCCGAACAGGCTGAGTTCGGGCCGAACTCCGAACTTCCAAACAGCGTTCGTCCATCTCTACTAGATAAACCATCAGCTATGGGATTTGATCTAGAATATGCAAAGTACATCAAATGCCAATTAGTATCACGATCTGCAGTGGGGGAAGTTCTGATCTAGGTGGTGTAATGACTATGTGTGCACTAATTAGACCAGGAGGTAGGGGGGGAGACCCCGGTTCTAGTCTTGCCTTAGCCAAAAACTCACTGGGTGACCTTGGGCCAATCACAATATTCTCTCAGCCTAAACTACCTCACAGGATTGTTGCGAGGATGAAAAGTTGTGTTAAATTGTTATATGTAAAGTTTTCTGAGTGCTATGACGGGGGGGCACTATATATAAAAAAAGAGTAATTATTATTATTATTATTATTATTATTATTATTATTATTATTATTATTATTATGTGAAGTCTATTCAATGGCTTGTAATATAGTTCAGACTAGATGATCCTAATGATCCCTTCGTGCATTAAAATCTATTAATCTAATCCTAGTTATGAAACCAACTTCCTCCTGGCACCTTAGTCAAGTCACTTAACCTCCTCACCTTGGTGTTCCCTTCTGCATACTGAGAAGCATAATAAGGAGACATAACAGAAAGGAAGGAAGGAAATCAGTCAGTCAGTCCTCACTGACTGAAAGATTGCCTTTTAAAATACAATTGAATACACGTATGGTCCTCAGTTTGATTTTTTTTTTAACCTGACAGAAGTGATCTCTTTTCCAAAAGGATAGCTAAATGGAGCACCTTTATTCTTGATTTTCAGGTTCTACATTTGTAGGGAGTGAGAGACAGGCAGACAGAGGGATAATCAGGCTGCAGCTCACAAAAAGGCACACCAAACTGGGAGCCTAAGCAAGTTAAAAAGAAAAAGCTCATTATCTTCCCCCTAATCTTAGGTGAGTAATTAGCAATGCAGGTAGGCAAGCACCTTCCCTGCTCGGGTGGCTCCATGTACGACATCTCTAATAAGAAGCGGAGTATCCAGCTACTAAGATGCTCTAGTAAGCTCAACAACAATCCTCTTAAGGTTTTAGGGAAATCAGAGGCTCAGCTTTGCCATCTGTGGCTTAATAAATATTTTCTTCAGGAGCTTTGTACCTTGTTTTCATTACCCTCCCCAAAAAGCAGCCACACTGGAGTTTTTAAACTATGATGCCACTATCTCTATTTTCCCTTTTCCTTTCCTCTCCTCCCCAGTTCCACTCTTTGTACAGTGGAAAAAATCTACTTTCCCTTAACCATTCATGGTGTTTGGTCTACAGGCAACATGATGGCATTTCCAGCTATCTAGTGCTCAGATACCACCCGCTGTTTCGGGATCCTGTCATGATACTTTATGTTCAGTGGCGTTGCATCCATTGAGAGACCCAGGCTTTACGATGAAGGCTGGTCAGGTGCCAGGGGGCCCCACGCCCAGTTGTGTGGGACTTTTTTTTCCTCATTGCGGAGAGCCCCCCGCTAATTGATTGGCAAGCCCCTCACTAATAATAACGACAACGATAATGACATCGTTGTTTTTGTTTGTCGTTATCATTTTTGTTATCGTTTTTGGTATCATTTTTGGTATCGATATTGGTATTGGTACCAGTATTGGTATCATTACCGTTACAGTTATTGTTACCGTTATCGGTATTTTTGGTTGTCGTTTTCATTATCATCGTTATTCTTGGTTGTCATTTTCGTTATTTCAATAACGAAAATGAAAAGACAATTTTGTTATCATTATTGTAATAACGAAAACAACATGCATACCACTAAGTTGTATTTACAAATTTGTTTGTAGTCGGCTTTCCACAGGGGTTGGGCAGTCATAGTTCCAAATAAGAGACAATCCTTTAGAACCCAGATATATTTTTCAGACTAAATAAATAGTAGTGATGATCATTCGGATTAAATTACAGCTTTGGATCTGTTTTGGACTTTGTTTTGCAATTTGTGGATCTGTTATGGTTCAGATTCAGATCCCATTGAAGTCAATAGGAAAATTCCCCACTAACTTCAATGGGAAAATTTCAAAGGGAATTTTCCCATTCCCATAGGTTCAATTTCCACAATAAATGAGAAAAGCACCAATTCTCGACCCTTTCTTCGTCAAGATTTTTTTCTCAATTTACTACTTGCCGGAGACCTGTGTATGTTGTATCCCATGTCTGTCTGGCATCTGTTTGTGTTTCTCTCTTCTCTCTTCTTTTCTGAAGTCACCAACTCCATGCTGGAGGAAAAAACAAACAAACCCCCACAAATGTGCATGTGCAAAATGTTTGCCAGACCATTCTGCACATGTGCAGCCATTTTCCAAAATGGTCCCAGCAGCATCACCACCACCATTTGGGGAAAGGGAAGCTGGTCTGCAGGGTGCCATTTTGAATGCCCAGTGGCCATTTGCACATGCGCAGTTTCTCCCCCTTTTAAAGCAAGATTCTTGGGAGATTCTCGCACTCTTAGTGAGATTTTCTTGATATCTTGCTAAGAGATCTTGAGTCTTGTGAGATTCTTTTGAAGACCAAATTGATTATCATTTTAGCCCTTCACTTTGGGTGTGAAATCCTGCTGTCATGCCTGCAGGGGATCTAACTTCTGCCTAAGATCTAAGGTGACCCAGCTCCCTGTCACTTTGAAAGGTCAGTTGGTGCTTCCCTCAGGAGTACCCCCCCCCCATCAGCTGTTTGGTGGGGTGGGTGCATGCACCAAACAGCCGATGGGGGGAGGCCAGAAGCACCCACATCAGCTGTTTGGTGGGCTAGGTGCATACACCAAACAGCTTATTGGGGTACCTGGAGAAGCATGCTCACCTGGCCCCACTGAATAGACGATGAGGAGGCCTAGAAGAGCTGTTCAGTGGGGCTGGGATGAGCATACTACTCCAGTACCCCAATCAGCTGCTCAGTGAGGCTGGAGTGAGCATGGGGGCATGATCCACTGACCCCGCCTCATAGCGGGCCTAGACAGACCTACCAGATATGCAGGCCCACACTGGCCTGGATTAGCCTGTGTGGGTCAGCTTTGGCCCAAAATGCATCTCCAAGCTTTTCTGGATGATGCATCCCATAACAGCCAGCCGCCCACCCTGGGACAGATGTGGGCCAACATCTGGCAGGGACAGAACAAATGTGCAGATGAGTCCCAGGTCAACGTGAGCCAATGTGGGCTACAGTCTTATCTGTTTTCACTCATGGACTGCCAATAATTAGTCCTCCCTAGGTATACCTCTTGGCAATGGTGCATGCTGAATTGGGGTGGGGTGGGGGGGTCTTCCATCTTATGCAGAGTCTATAAAAGACTTATTAACTTCTAGTTTAGACTTTCAAATATGGGTCCTTGTCATCTTCTCCGGCTGTGTTTAGTGGAACGATCTGGAATCGCCTCACCAGTGAGAGCCTATTGGTTTGATCAATTTGTATATTTTTAAACAAGTGGGGGATTTGTTTTTATCTAGACAGTTGAGGGCTCAGATTTATTTATTTTTTAGAAATCAATTATATAGATAATCAAATAGATTTAGTAAATCTTTACAAATACAGAATGTCTCCTTGGTACCTTTTCCTTAAGACTGAATCTGGCATGAAACCATATGTTCAAGTCCTGAGATGTTATGCATTAAGGAAGGCGTTTACTGCACTACACTTTCAAAGCTTCCACTCTGCAGTACTTGAAGGGTGGTATAATGGTCTTCCAAAGGAATTCAGAATTTGTCTGTGTAAGACAGAAGATCTTCATCACTATCTGCTGAAATGCCATCTATATAATGAGCTTAGGGGGAAATGGATACTCCCTTTGCTGTCCTCAAAAACCATTTTTAATGCTGCTCAGAAATTGGAGTTTGTTTTATGTAATAAAATCAGGATTTTATTTATAAGACAGAGATTTTATTTTATAAGATAGACATTAAAGAAAGACATTATAAGGATGGAATTGGTTGTTCCCCCACTGTTGTGTATGAAACTATTATGTTTTAATAGTTGTGTTTTAATAGTTGTAATTCTGTTCTGGCTATTTGCCAGATATGGAGACATCTGTTATTTTACAGTAATGGCTGTAGAGAGATAGAAGAATTATTATATTAAGATTGTGTTCTGCCATTTGTTTTTCGTAACACTATTTTGTTCATGCATTGTTTATAGAAACATTGTTCATGTTGGATGTATGTTGGATTCATTTTTATTAGTGCTAAAACTCGATCTTTGGTTTTCTTCCAAGTACCGATGCATTTGACCTCAATTTCCCAAGTTCTGAAGTTCCGAGGAAGGGCCCTGGAACTTTGGAACATGGAAAATCCGTAGCTGAGTGGAGGGAAGGGGTCCAGAGGGCAGGGAAGCTGGGGATGGAGGCCAGCACTAGGCCCCAGCTTCTCCTTCCCTGGCCCCCTCTGGCCAGGGAGGGAATAGGCCAGCAAGGGCAAGGGGTTGAAGGTATAATGCAGGGTCAGGGGTAGGGTGAGTGCTTAGGAGGAGTGAAGCGCCTAGCAGTGGGGTCAGGAGTGGATTACATACCTACCGGAGGGGTCCTGCACTGATATGTAGCCTCTTCCTGACTGGTAACTTTGAAAGTAAACAACAGCAAACTGAGCATGCTTAGAAAGAGCTTGAGTAACCCTTTCTTAGCATACTCAGCTCTTTTCAAAGATGGTGCTGGCAGTGTTGCATGCCCGTGCCATCTTTGAAAAGGGCCAAGGATGCTCAGAAAGGACAATTTGGGCCCTTCTTTGGTTTTGTTTGCCATTCATCGGTGCAGGACCCCTCCTGAAAGTAAGTAACCCACCCCTGACCCCCCACTAGGCCCTCCACTCCCACTAAACACCACCCCTGACACACACCCCTTGGAATTTGGCAAGTATTCTCTGAGGGTCCAGCCAGTGGCCCGAACACTTGGGACCACTCATCATACCCTCAGAAATACTCACTGGTTTTTTTCCCCTATTCGGAACACCCCTAATTTTTATAGCATAACAGCCTATGGCTAAACTGCTCTTGAATACATTTGGTTTGATTTGGACTGCCAATTAGAAGTAATGGGAAAGTATGATGACAATAGGCTTTAATGGCCTGTAAATAAAATCCCAGGAGTGTGCTTATGCATTGCCAGGTGTCTTTGGATCGATTGTCCCATGTGAGGGAGGATTGGTGCACTGTAGTGGGATGGGAGGGCATTGCATTCATTGAATATGGAGGCATGGTTCCTGTGCTCAGCAGGGGTGGCTTTCAGGGGATATGGCTTCTGTCCGTCTTTATGCACTTGGAACATTTTGGAGGAATGAGGTTCTTATTGTCAGACTCTTAGTGTGTCCCTGTTTCAGTATGTTAAACCAGGAGTGGGGAACATTTTCCTGCACATGGGCTTTAAAAAAGAAATAAATTAGTACAACCTCTATTGGCTGGATAAGAATTGGGCATTGGGGTACTTAAGGGGTGTGTTCAGGATGGGAGAAAGTAGGGGTGGACCAGATCAAGGCACTGTGGCACGGATCCATTTCCAACATAATTACACCTGTGGCTCTAAACCGACAAAAGGAAATGTGAGAAAAGGCTGAAATGTCTTTTTCTGAGGGCAGTGAATAAGAGACGTAGCTAGGTCAACATCCATTGGTCTATGCAAGCTCCTCTTCTACCTTCATTGGGAACTCGAGAAGGAAAGGTTTTTAATCTGTGTTGCTTAATTTTTTCTTCTCTTCAGACAGCATCAGTTTCTTCTGGTTTCCTTTATCTTGAGCCAGATCCAGAGAGTTCTGAACCTTCCTACCGGGAGTACATTAACTATGTGGGCATGGTGAACCTTAGAGCACATTCACATCTGCTGGTCCAGCCAAAGCACACACGGGGTTTGTCTGTTGTAAAAAAACAAAACTGCGTGGCTTTACCGGCAATCACCGAGAAGAGTGCATCCAGCTCTGAATTCTTCCGGGTGATTGCCGGCAAAGTCATGAGGGGGAGCGGGGGGGAACTTCACACCGGACAAACCCCGCACGTGTTTTTGCTTCCAGATTCTCTCCCAGAGTCAAAATCTGCATGGACCATCCCGGACCCGCAGGTGTGAATGTGCCCTTAGTTTAATACCTTTCCAGTTCATACTGGTGGTGAATGAGGCTGTAGAATTGAAAGCAGTGATGACTAGAGGTGACTAGACTAGACTAAAATTCTAATATTTTAATAGAATTATGGAATCTTGAGTTATGGAGTTGGAAGGGACCTCGAGTGTCACCTCGTCCAATCTCATGCCTGGATCCAGGATGATTACAGCTATATGGGGATGTTTGCATTTTCAGATAATCACCCAAATACACAAATAAATATCTGCTCCCAAAATTCAGTTCATTTACTCAAGTCTTAGGATATGTTTGTTTGGAATATTCCAGTTCTTCTGATTATTTCATTCATTTTGAGTCAGATATTTAGTCAAAACGAATAACCAAAACAATTAGAAAAACCAACCACAACCCCTAAATGAAAAGAATATCCCAAATGGGGTAAATAAAGAAGAAATAAATAGCTCTTTGTATCTTCTTTGTTGGCGGAGTTGAAGCAGATGAAACTAATGGTTATGATATTATTATTATTATAAGCTTTTATATAGCACCAGCGATGTACCTGGTGCTTTACAGAGAATAAGATAGACACGGTCCCTGCCCGGGAGCTTACAATCTAATGGTGCTTACAATCTAATGATGACACAGAGGTAATAATAATAATAACAATCATCATCATCATCATCAATCAATTTTATTTATATAGTGTTCCCCTGCCCAACAACAGTTCGGACACTTCGCAAAATGCAATAAAACAAACTAAAATCCATTTACAGTCCAGTTCAAAACAGTTTAAAAAGGGCAAGAAAAATGGGGAGGGAAAAAAATTAGATTCAGAAGAACTAACTACCGGAGCATAAATAAGGTTATTTTCTCACATTACCTGAAAGGAGCAGGAAACTTCAGTGATTGCAATCGCAGCGCTGTTCCCACAGGAATTAGCAGACGTGATAATGTGCTATTCTGCCTTTATCATGAAAGAACACTTGGGCATGACCAGGTCCCCACATACAGTTCTTGCAAGGACGAGTTTTCTCACGGAATAAAAGCAGAATGGCACATTCTCATGTGTGCTAATTCCCGTGAGAACAGAGGCACAATTGCAATCACAGAAGTTTCTCCTCCACCCTCCAGGCAACATGAGAAAGAACCCATTATCTTCAAGTGCTTTTGAAGGTGTGAAGGATTGGGATTTGGAGGGAAAATGTGGACTGGGGAGGAGGGAGAAGATATATTGGAGTCTTAACAGGGTTAAACTCTTGAACTGCGCCTGTGTTGGGAGGGGCGAGCAGCTCAGCAGTATCTTATGAATGTATCTCTGGCCAATGAGAAGCACAAGCAGGCCCCAGCAGTCTCATGGCACTCTGAGATGTGCGAACAGAACACCGTTCAACCATTCGGTCATTCGGTTTGGGAACCGAGTTCGCGTTCGGTCTGGGGGCCGAGTTCAGATTCAGTTGTTCGGTTCGGTGAAGTTCAGTTCAGCTGAATGTTTGGGGGGGCGATATCAGTATCGGTATCAGTCTTGTATGGTCCCATGATCGCGTTGGAAACCGGAAATTTGTGTGCGTGCAGAGCTTGTGTGGAGAGACCGTGTGTGTGTGTTGTGGCAGGCTGGCTGTGTGGTTTACTGGTTTTGTTTGGTGTGGTTTGACTGTGTTACTTTGGTTGGTCGTGAGTTGGAGGGTGCTGTTTTTTGTTTGGCTGTGTTTGACTGTTGGGATTGGAAGGAGAGAAAAAAATGATGAGGCTTAGGAAGGTGAAGGTGAAGGAGGAAGAGGCAGGACCTTCTGAGGTGGTGGAGGTTGGCTCCTCATCCGAGGAGCAAGAAGGCACAGGAGGTGCCACTGCCGCCAGGTTTGTAAACTTTATTTTTGTTTATTGTTCCATATTGAGGACAAGAAGAATTCTATCCTTTAGAGTGAGTTCACTGGCTGCTGGCGTGTGGGTGGCAGCCAGTCAGGCACAAACAGTGGGCATCAGCGCACGGATGGCAGAGGATGTCTGCCACAGAGAGAGAGGGTGTGGGGGGCTCTTCCAGCAGTCAGGCACAAGGTGAAGGAGAAGCACACACCCAAACATGTGCAAGCCAGGGTCTCCACCAATAGTACCCCAAGAAGGGAAGGATTTGCACGTGCCAGCCAGGGTCTCCACCCCTAGCACCCAAAGAAGGGCAGGATTTGCACGTGCCAGCCAGGGTCTCTCCAGTTGCCATCCCTAGCACCCCAAGGAGGGCAGGATTTGCACGTGCCAGCCAGGGTCTCTCCAGTTGCTATCCCTAGCACCCCAAAGAGAGAGGACTAGAGGCATAACCATAAATGCATGATATATTTAGGTGTTGTTTATGTGTTCTGGTTTCAGAGAGGGTGATGATGCCACCCCCGTCGCTGGTGCCAGGCCCAGGACACCATCAAGGCAGAGGTTGGAGCCACTGCCAGAAAGCAGGCACATGAGGTCTGCGGTCTGGCAGTACTATGACAAGTCAAAAACCAGATTCTCCGTATACAAGGTAAGGCATGGGGGCTGGAACAACAGGGTATGGATTGCCCTATGACCTGTTACGAAGTCCCCTGCAGAGAGAGATTGGCCACCCTCCCACTTGTGGAGACAGAATGCAGGCAGGGCTTGACAGACCATTGGTCTGACACAGTATGGCACTTCTTATGTTCCTGTTTTTTTTTTGTTCTTTAGATCTGTGGCAAAAAAATTAAAAGGGGCAGCCAGGGGACCACATCAGGGCTGATAGCCCATGTGGAAAATGTGCACCAAGAGAAGGTGGTGCAACGGGACTCCAGCATGGAGGGGCATTGCCAGAAGAAGGGGGGGAAGGCATGGCAGAAGCGCCGCCAACAAAGCCCTTCCACCTCCTCCAGCTCCACTGAGGAGTTCCCCCAGGAGGAGTCTGAAGCGGCAAGGGCTTTTAGGGCCCAAGTTGAGAGGCCAACCCAGGAGTGTATGGATGGACTAAGGCTGCAAGCCCTGACAATGAAGAACCTGCTGGTGGAACGGTTCCAGGAGGTCGAGGTACGGGAACAGAAAGTGGAGGTGTATTCCCAGTACCTCTACACCAAGATTGCTGACCTGGAACTGTACCACCAGTTGGTCTCCAAGTGGCAGGGGCCGTGAACTTTGCCCACCAACATGACTACCAAATGTCGGAAGATGTGAGGCCCACCCCTAGGTCCCGTGCACCCCTTTTGACTTTCCCTCGGGTTCCGGGGGACAGGCCAACAGGCTAGTAGACCCCTAAGTTTCATTTCTTTTTATATATAGTAATGTTTGGTTTCAGTTTTATAAAGTTGTGTGTTGTTGATTGTTGTTGTGGTTGAAAAAGTTTTTATAAAAGTTATATTTGTTGTTATGAGCTTTGTTTGACCTGGCCAATCTTTTATCCCTCTGTGCTGAAGTTCTGGCAAGTGACAGAATCTCAGCTTGTCAGATCCCTACCTGAAAGTAGCAGCACATGTAGTAGTGTATTAAACCCAAGATGTGCCAGCAGCAGGGTCTCAACTTGCAGACAGGCCCCCAGGAGGGGCAGGGCTTGTGTCTGTGTGGGTGTGCCAGAGAGAAAGAGAGACAGGCTCTTTGGCAGCGGGCATCAGGCGGCGGGTGCTGGTGCTCAGAGCGGCTCTTTCAGCAGCTTCAGCGGGCATCCGTGGGTGGGTGCGGAGGAGTAGGCTGGGGGGGACAAGGCCAGCGTGTGGGCACCGGTGGCCGCTGACCAGTCAGGCATGAGCAGCGGCAGCACCCAGATGATGGATCTTGGAACTGGAGTGACTGCTTCTGGATGCAGTGGAATGGAATGACAGCCCCCCGTGACTGGAATGATGGTCCCAGAATCTTGTTGATGGTTCCTGGGATGGGCATGAATGCTTCAGGTACAGTGGAATGACAGCCTATGGGAGTTGAATGATGCCCCTAGAATTAGTGCTTGGTTGGGCACACTTCATTCAATCATGCGATAGGTGGTAGCAGGTATAGGAATGCACACAGGCAGGCAGGCACATATAATATGTTGTGTGTTATTTCCATCTCATTCTGGTAGGTTTGCTGCTGGATGTGGGCAAGGGCATTAAGCATGAGCACAGATGATAGCTCTCACTGGTTCTTTCAGGTAACAGCTTGAGCTGGATATACCTCTCCCCCTCCACCCCCATCTCTCTTGTTCTAGCGGGGAGCCTCTCTCTCTGGCCATATAGTGCAGTTGACAGCATGGGAGTAGTGGCAGCTTCTAGATATAGGACAGTTCTACCTGCCTGTAATGTAGGCCCCAGAACCCTGACAGCAAGTCCAGGGGCTGGAGTGGCTGTTTCTTGACTGTTTCTTGATTCCCCCCCTGGTGAGCAGGGCTCCACCCCACAGCCACAAGCCAAAGGTGCAAGCCCGCCCCCAGAAGCCCCCAGCAGCCTTTGCAGC
>QEPC01000412.1:17057158-17138238 GCA_003113815.1 Sphenodon punctatus | reverse complement strand
GAAGACCATGTGAGCCAGGATCTCCCATTCTGCCCCATCATACTCTGGAGGTGCCCCGCTGTACATCACCAGTTGAACCTGATGCAAGGCGCCTTTCTGCTCAAGAAGCCGCTCGAGCATCAGGAAGGTGGAATTTCACCGTGTGGAGACATCCTGGAACAGCTGGTGCACTGGGAGCCTTGCTCGGCCTGCTTCGCCTGTAGGAGGTCGCTGCCTTCACACTCCAGTTAAAGAACTCGGCCAGCTTCCTCCCCCACTCGATTGGAGAGCTAAGGGTGTCTGCCCCAATCCCCTTATCCGCCAAGCCCAGAGCATCCCTGACCACAAGATGGAGGGTGTGTGAAGCGCAAGGGATGCTTGTGAAGCCCTCTCACAGACGGCCTTCAATATATTGGCCATGTTGTCCGTCACCACACATCCCTTGGTGAAGGGTGCGCCTGGAGTGACCCACTCCCTCACCATGGTGGTCAGGACTGTCCTATGTTCCTAGCAGTGTGGGGGCCATCCATTACTTGTTCCTGAAGGAGGGCCCACCTATACCCTGCTTCGGGACCCCTCCTGCCATTGGCATATTCTGCCTCCGGGTCTTGGCACCAGTGTGCCGTCACCGCCAGGTATGCGTGCTGAATATTTTGACTGGACCATAGGTCTGTGGTGAAGTGGATGGTGGCAACCCCAGCCCCTGCCAGCTGCTCCCTCACCCACTCCTTCAAAGCCCTGTACAGGTCTGACACCACCTGACGACTCAGGGTGGTGTGCAATGGCAGCTGAAACTGGGGGGCCAGGAATCCAATCAACCGCCTAAAGCCCATGTCCTGTATCATGGATAAGGACTGCCCATCAGGCGCGATCATTTCGCTCAACAGGCATGTGGCTTTCACTTGAAAGCCACACCGCCCTCCAGCTGCCGATGGCCTTGGCACCTGCACCCACCTCAGCTCCTCCATGGTGGACTGATGCTGCTGGCGAAACTGCTGCTGCTGTTCTTCCCTCCTAGCAGGAATACTGCTCCTGCTGCTAGAGGCAGCAGCAGTTGGTGCAGGACGCTTGCCTGCTGAAGGAGGCAGACGACTGGCTGCTGCAGTCAGGAACCTACTGGTATCCACTGCCCCTGCCTGCCTGCTTAGCAGCAAAGCGCGGTGGCACGCCTTCAGGGGCCTCGCCATGGCAGTTGTGCCAAGGCTGGCAAGCAGCTGCCCACGCTTCACCACCTTATTGCTCGAAGTGCACTGCACCTCCCTTGGATCATCCGCCTGCACCAGCTTGAAATGTGCCCAGATAGAGGATTTTTTACCCCCTCCTGCCTTCTGGCCTGCACCGTGTGATGCACTGCTGCCAGAGCTGCTGGGAGGGGCAGAACGTGGTGGCGACACAGCTCTGGTAGGAGGGACAGCCATCCCCTCAGCTCCAGACATCTCATCTGTGGGACTAGTGTCTGCTTCTGCCTCACTGTCCGTAATTACGGTGATGTCCTGCGAAGGGGAGTACTAGGAGGCTTGACTGCCCACCATGCTGCTGCCATTCTCCCTATGCCCCCTAGAGTTGCTACTGCTGCTGCTGTTGCTCATCACCCTGCTGCCATTACCCGGGGATCAGGCCCTGCCTCTAGCAGCCAGGGTGGGATCCACCAGCCCTGGACTTCGAGGATCACCTCAACAGTGGGGGACACTGGTGGCCCTGGAGGAACATCAGAAGTACCTGCTCCAGCAGCAGAGACAGCCACAGCCTCATGCACTGCAGGCCTTCCTGTGCCCTGCGTGACAGTGGAGGACACTGGCAGGAGGCGCCGTTGAACCACACCCCGGCTAGTGCCACTGCTGGAAGCCTCTGAAGCCTGTTGCCCCAAATCAGGCCTGTGGAGTTTGGGGTGTGGTGATGGGCTCTGGCTGCTGCTGCTGCCTGCTGCCACTCCACTGGCACAGTCCCTATTACCTCTGCCACGTGCCCCATTGTCTGCCTTACAGGCAGCAGACCGGCCTCTCCTACTTCCCTTCTCCATGTCTTCCTTTTTTATCTAATATTATATATCTCTACACTAAATCTAACTGCTATTAACTATTCTAAAACCTATGGAACTAAATGGAATATCTAATAACTACAAAGACCTAGTCCTACAAAAACACTATAAAACTGAATCGCTACACACTA
The DNA here is from genome assembly GCA_003113815.1 of Sphenodon punctatus. Classification (NCBI taxonomy): domain Eukaryota; kingdom Metazoa; phylum Chordata; class Lepidosauria; order Sphenodontia; family Sphenodontidae; genus Sphenodon; species Sphenodon punctatus. The sequence goes on along the minus strand of QEPC01000412.1, from coordinate 17,136,090 downwards.
TCTCTATCTATGTCTAATGTCTATCTCTAAGCTAACTCCTACAACTATCTAGCTATAGTAAATCAAATATCTATCTATCTATCTATCTATCTATCTATCTACAGGGAAGGGGGGGTACAGACAGTTCACACTAAACAACACAGGGAGGGGTACAAAACTAAAATGAAACCTAAATGAATCTAATCCTACTCTAAATAAATCCAAAAACAGGGGAAGGGAATCAGGGATGAAATATATAAAGGGAGGAGGGGAGGATTCAATGGAGGGGGGAGAAAGAACACAGGGATGGGTAAAAAATAAAAATAATGCCTAAAGCTATCTAATCTAGTCTTAATAAATGATACTAGGGAGGTAAATGTGTGGGATGGGTGAAATAGGAGGAGGATGGCAATGGATTGAGAACACAAACTGCTGGGAGACGGAGCCTTCTAAAAACACCTGTTGACAGGATCAGTGGCTAGCTCAGAAGGTGTTGGAAGTGGGGAGGACAATGACTTTTGTTACTTCCTGTGCCCGTCTTACCACAAGCCACATTGGCTCTGTGCAGTCTAGCCCCATGTCCCCCATGTCCAATTTCAGACTGTGAACCCAGTGGTCTGATGAGAAAAGGGCTGTTGATTGGGCAGACTGGGTGCTACTCCATGCCTCTCCACCCCTGGTACCAGGAAGTCTGCTCCTCAGCTGCTTCCCCCTCCCTGGGCCTTCCAGTAACATTTTTCCTGCCTGAACTCATCCGAACTTAATCCGAATGTGGCCGAACTGTTCGGTCGTTCAGAGTTCAGATCAAGTTCGATTCGGTCGGTTCAGGTTTGGTTCGGACATTTGGTTTGGTTGTCTGAATGGACCGAGTTTGGTCCGAACTCCGAACTTCAGAACCGCATTCGCACATCCCTACCCACAATCAATCAGGGGTCTCTGGGGGAGGGCACTGCAACCCTTTATAATGGGAAGGCCAGGTTTTTTCTCTCCATTCTGTGAGAGCTCTTCTTGTCAGGTTGTGTTTACAGAACTGTGGTGCTTGCACACAAAAAAAATCCTCCCTAGCCCTTAGTGTATTACCACTAATACCTTTCCTTCCTCATACCCTACCTATTACCGTCTCCCTTTCCCTACCCTTCTCCCTCCTGTACATTAGATAGATAGATAGATAGATAGATAGATAGATAGATAGATAGATAGATAGATAGATAGATAGATAGATTAGATTTGAATAGTTATATAAATAATTGATATATAATAGATAGTTTTCTTTTCCCTTTCGCTGCCTCCCTTAGGTTCAGTTGTGCATGGGAATCGATTACAATACCGATACCAAAAATAAAATCTTTGTTTGAAATGGTACCAGTATCAATAACGATATTGACATTGATATTGATATCAATAACGATAGCGGATATCAGTACTGATAATGAAAACAATACCGATATCGATAATGAAAATGATAAAAATGATAATAAAAATGATAACAAAAATGATGATAACGAAAATGACATTGTCATTAATAACAATAATGAAAAAGACATTTAATAATGAAAGCAAAAAATGAAAATGACATGGGAGCCTGGTGCACACCCCTAAAATACGTTTGGTGAACCATTGTGTGTTTTTAATTGCACATGCAACTGCACGTCTCCTTGACATATCGCTGTGCAAGTGTGATGCCTGGGTGAACCAGTGAACAATTTTGATAATATCCATACCCAATGATGTGATTTGTACATGCAATTGTGGTGAGTGCATGCTTCCTGTTTGAGGGAGGCATACAGTTGGTTTTACCACCAGGCGTAGTAATAATTTCCAAATCCATCATGTGTTGAAATTGATGCTAGCAACCAGGGCACGTGGCTAGATTTACAGATGTTTATACACCTGCTTTAAGAGCTACCTGATAGTCCCCAGAGAATCTGCCCACCAGTTGTTGGCCAGAAGATTTCCCTTGATACAAGGTATCCCTATGGGATCTTGAACAACCACAGATCAGAGGTGGGATAGTGGGCGTATCTACATGTAATGACGGCTACGTGTACGGGCAGATACTTGCTACTTGCGAGCCTGATTTTCAGGATCACAAGACACTAGAAAAGCATGTTTGGCCAAATTGACCTAGTGAGCGATTGAGCATTTACAAAACAAGTGACTAGCATTATGTCTTATAATGCTTAGTGGCTCTCCTAATTCATACTTAATTCATATTAAATCGGGGGCTCTCCAGCAGCATTGTATTGACTGTTCAACTCAGAGGACTGAAGCAGCAATTATAACTTGCTTTCCAAACCACTTAAAACATATTTAGCGTTTCCATGTGACTGCTAAAATCCTTCCCAGCTGTCAGTTTGTTGGCCTCTTATCTGTGTAAACATTTTTTTCTAATCACCAAGAGAGATGGATGAATTTCATTTTTATTTGACAGGATGCTTGTCTAGTATCTCCCCTCCCCCCGCCTAACCCCATTTTCAAATAGCATTACATCTCTGCTGTAAGGAGTGTGGATCACTAGCAAAGCTCTTATCAGATCCATAAATGCATTAGAGAATGTGGTAAGAATGAAGTCAATGGAATCAGTGTTGTTTGCTAGGAAGGCCCCAATTGAGCCTGGGCATTTTTCCGGAGATGGCAAACTGAGGATTAAGAGCTTTATGGGACATGTGAACTCCACACAAATGCAAACATTAGCATGATTAAAATTTAGCAAACTATGATGTGCAACCCCTTGGGCATGATCCTGTAGACACAGCTGTATTTTATAGCTTGTTACAAAGAAGCTCTGTTAGGACTAACAGCATTTGAGTAAAGGAGAGGTTGGAGATAATCTTGGAACCTCTGTCTCAACAATGTATTGCTAGGAATCTCTCAGTCTCATGTGGCTCATTCATCTTCAGTGAAGTTGGACCTTTACAACCTCAACCTTTACTGCAGTCGCTAAACTGTGTTACTCTTCCCATTAAATCACTGTGCTACCAGGCAGAACCAAAGCTGTAAGACTGAACGCCATTGTCCATCTCGATGAGCCAACGCTACAAAACCTATGAGAAGATTTTTGTATTGTGGCCGAGGTGGCATTTTGTCTGGCTTCCATGGCAATGAGAAGACAGATTCTGAAACAGAAGGAAGGCACGAATACTGCTGTTGGGAATGGGTGTAGAGACTGGTGTAAAGTGCAACAGTTAACTTGGTAATATAAAGACATCCAAACAAATGTAAGTGAGTTTCCAACATCTGCCAAGAAAAACAGGGTCCCAGTTTCACACTCAGTGGGAAGAAACAAGCGTCTTTGATCTCTGGGAAAGAGGCAGGTCAGAAACATTAGTTATAAAACCATCGCCCCTCCCTTTCTTCTGATGACTCACCATATTGCCTAGGTATTGGCAGCAGCATTGAGAAAAGGTAGGGAAAGCCCTAAGGTCAATGTGAAAGCCAATAAGGTATGGATGGAAATTTTCCAGTTATCTCTACCCTAGAGCGGCAGTCTTGAAGAGTAATAATCATATTCTGGAGTGATGACAAGATAAGAGACATGACATATTGTTTAACTGCGAAGCAGAGGGTCCTGCTATGCAGGCCAAAAAAACATTCCAAGCTCTCATTGGTTTGATGATTCATCTCTCCCAAATTGGGAAAATTATATATCAGAGCAACTTTTTTCAGCTTTGCATTTCCCAGGGAGGAAGGATTCCTAAACATTTCTTTCCTCCCAACGCTACTTCTTTTTATTCCCAGCTGCTAATGATCCCATATTGTGTTGGCTTTTTTCACTGGGAGGATAGAACATATCTCTCAGTTTGACGTAGGAATCATATTGTTGGAGTGGACAGAGGGCTACTGCGTGAAAACGTTTGTTCAGTTGACGCTGGCAGAGAAAGTGTTCTTGTTGGGTGTTTTAGATGCAATGGTAACCACTCGTAAGTGCATAGTTACTATAACATTTAAGCACCCCGGCAGCCAGGAGCAGCCTTGTTGGGCTGCTGCCCCTTTAAGAGCATGGTGCCAGCTGCGTGACGCTGGCCTGGGGCACAATGAAGCCAGCCCCATAGCTATAGACTAGCCTGAACTAAAAACTAAAGAAAAGATAAAGAGAGTGGGCAGGACACTGGCCCTTTAAGGTCAGGCAGCCTAGGGAGCTGGCCACACCCACTCCTGCTTTATAAGAGGCTACAAGCCAGAAAGGGTTTCAGTCTATGCCTGGAAGCTGAACAGGCAACATGTCCAGGGACCCTTCATCAGGGGAGCTGGCTGGTACTGATGCCCTATTGGGAGAAGCCTAGAAGCCTGGACTTGGGCTGAGAAACCCAGTCGCTCTACACTCTCCATGGTATTCAAGGGGCTGGAGGGTGAATTATGTGAACATCCTGGAGAAGCCCAAGGACTAGAGCCTGGGAAAAGCCCTAGGAAACTGAGTGGCCTGCCAGAGAGCTGGACTTGAGGCCGGGGTTGCTGGAGGGGTTGCATTTATTTATTTATTTACTTAATTAATTAATTAATTTTATTTTTTTTAATTTATACCCCGCTCCTCCTGCACAGCATTTTGGGGCAACTTACAATCTCAAAAAAATAACACATTAAAATACAAATATAAAAACTTCTCACAGGGAAGAGGTCATAAAAACAAAACAAGAAACCCTCCCTTCCTATCCCTTACCCTCCCGCCCTACCAGTCTCCTTCGTTGGGAGTTATTCCCAATGTTAGTGAGGCTACTCCTGTTACTGGTGTATGACTGTGTTAATAGAATGACTACTTGGCTAATTCACTAAAGTGATTGCTCAGGGGTCTGATCCTAAAAGGATGTACCTCTGGGGAACTTCACCATGCTACAACCACCACTAAATATGTAGAGATAGCATCTACTTTGTGACTTTGTATTCCCTACTCCAAGGGGTCCCTAGGCCATCCTGGGCTCACTGTGAGGAGCAAGCCCTTGAACGTAGCTGTTGTGAAGTCTAAATAGGACTTTACAACAGCTACAAACCACCCAGACTCAGTTCTACTCCAGCCAGCTCTGCACAGTGCTTTCCAGGGCAGCAGAGGATTGGTGCTGGGAGGTGAGTCTAGACCCCCAGATTCGCCTCTGCATGCTGCTTCTCACGTTACCACCATAGTTTCTCTTGCAGAAAAATGGTGTGAGGAGGCATAGACACATCTATGCCATGGACCCATCTCCTCTCCTTGAGGTAAGCCTTGAGAGTAGAGGTGGAATGGATAGCTCATTTGCTAACCACTGGTAATATCTGTATTTTCGAGTTTCATCTTGGGTACTTGCTAGGCTATCCAATAACTAGGGCTGTGCTGAATAGTACTTCTGGGTACTTGACCTATTTCCAAAATTCTGGGTAATCAGCCCAGGTGTTTGGCAGCCCTTTGGTGCTGTTTCTGAAGTTACGGATTTCAGAAATGGAATTTCAGACCTCGGAAATCTTCAGAACTTCGGAATGCAGAAACTCGGAATTTTGGAACTATTCGGCACCAACTCAGCGCCTCGACAGGTGTTGCCATGTACAGTAGCTGCAGCCATTTGATTGCCTAGCCAATCAGGGTGCACAATAGCATATCCACCCATTCCTTCCTCCCCCCCTAATTGCCTAAACAATCAGGGTGCACAACAACACATGCAACGCTTCCTCCCACTCCCTCCCCACCATACAATATATAAGGGGCAGCAATTCAGCAGTCTCTTTGTGGCATGGGAAGGAAAAGGAGAGAAGGAGTGTTGGTTCATGGAGCTCATGGTACCATAGTGCCAGGATTATGGTGCCAAGCATCTGGCAGAACAGTAGAAGTTACAGTTAACTTATGCTTTACAATTAGGCTCTGCTGTGCCATGCGGCAGCCACAGCCTTGGTAAAAAAAGAGAGAAGACAACATACACAACCCCACAAAACAGTGTGCAACTGCATGGAGAAATAAACCCCACCAAAAGCCAGCCAGCCAAGCAGACACAATTAAGAAACCAGACACTCACATGCACACCCCAGGAGCACCCTCTTATTTTTTAAAAAGGCATGGCATTGGTAACTTGAATAGACCAGGCAAGGGGAAATGGAGCCAACCAGAGAGGTCTGGCCTCATGGTGCGAACCAAGCAGCAGGAAGAACAACAGTAGAAAAACATACAGTTACACTTTACACTTAGGCTCTGCTGTGCCTTGTCACAGCCTAGACAATACTCACAACCCCACAAAACAGTGTGCAACTGTGTGGAGAAATAAATACCACCAGAAGCCAGGCAGCCCAGCAGAAAAAATTAAGAAACCAGACATTCCATTAGACGCACTCTCCTGGGGCACCCTTTTATTTTTTTTAAAAAACAATGACATTGGTACTACTGTGGCACTGGTAACTTGAACAGACCAGACAAGGGGAAGTGGAGCCAGGTAGAGAGATCCATCTGGCCTCATGGTGCCAAGCAGCTGGTAGAACAATAGAAGTTATACTTTACAATTAGGCTCTGCTGTGCCATGCGGCAGCCACAGCCTTGGTAAAACAGAAAGAAGACAACATACACAAACCCACAAAACAGTGTGCAACTACATAGAGAAATAAAACCAGCTAAAAGCCAACAAGCCCAGCAAACAAAATTATAGCACCAACAAGAAAGAAACCAGACATTTACACATGCACACACACCGGGGGTACCCTCTTGGCATGGCATTGGTACTGTGGCACTGGTAACTTGAACGGACCAAGCACTGGGAAGTGGAGCCAGGCAGAGACATCCCTCTGGCCTCATGGTGCCAAGTGCCAACAAAGCAGCAGGTAGCAGTAAGATGGCACCCAATCATTTTTTAATTATTTTTTTTTAAAAAGGCAAATAAAGGTAAATGTAATCCCTACCCCCCAGCATTGGCCCTGTGGACAGGACAGGCCAAACCATCCCTTGCCATGTCATGCCAGGTCCAGGCCAGACACCCCTCCCCCAACAGCCTATTACTTACAAATCCAGCACTGTAGCACATGGCAAAATTCACCAAAGAGGATGGAAAATGTCTTCAGCCACTTTTATTTTGCCTTGCCAACCAATCAAAACTTGCCATCTGGCTTGTCCAGCCGAACAAAACTTCCCATCTGGCTTACCATCACCCATCTGTCCCCTCCCATACCCACCTCCTACCAAACATGGCACTAAGTTTAATTTCCAGAAGAAGCTCAACCGTGCAGCCACACACGCTGTGGTTTCCAAAGTTTTCCAAAGTTTTCCGAGGAACGGTTTTGGTTCTCGGAATTTTGGACTTCAGACTTTCAGAACTAAGTACCAGAATCTTTGGTGAAATCCAAAGTTTTCCAAAGACAGCATTTTATTTATTTATTTATTTATATGTACATTTTTACCCGTCCCCTCTTACTACAAGCGACTCAAAGAGGCTCAGCAAATTCACCCCCTTTCTAATTCCTGGATCTGGCCTGTGGATTCAGTCCCTACTTTCAGGTACTGAAAGGGCAAGCTCAAGGGAAGAGAGTAGGGAAGGGATCTCAAGTACAGCTGAAACACGTACCCACAAAATGGGTATACCCAGCAAATTTCCAGTACCCAAATCGACTCAACAGTATTGGATAAGTGCCTGACTTCAAACTGATTCAGGTACCTGGTGTCCTATAATGTCAGCTTCTGGTCCCAATTTTTGAGTTTCAGCTCTACCAATGACTAATTGGGTACACAGATACCCCAAAAATCTGTAATTTCTGGTACCGATTTCCTGGTTACTGGTTGGGAAATTGGGACAGAAAGCTGAAACATTGGAACCAGAAATTGACATTATGGGGCACCAGGTACCTGAATTGGTTTGAAGTCAGGCGCCAATTGGTATCCAATATTCTTGAGTCAATTTGGGTACTAGAAATTTGATGGGAATATCCATTTTGTGGGTACTCGTTTCAGCTCTACTTGAGATCCCTTCTCTGCTCTCTTCCATGGAGCTCGCTCTTTCAGTACCTGAAGGTAGGGACTGGATCCACAGACCAGATCCATGAATTAGAAAAGGGGTGAATTACAACAGCCACAAGCCAGATTTGGCCTGTGGGCCCCATAGATTTAGACTGTGAGGCTGAGGGCCTTTATCATCTCAGTGTACTGACTGGTGAGGGAAAACTAAGAGCAGGGATGGGTGAATTAGAAATATTCTTCTTGGCAGAATCTCAGACAAGCAAGGACATTCACCTTGTTTTCAGAAGCAGCTTTTTCCTTGAGATATTGGGCGGCAAAACACTGGATTACATGCTTGTCACTGCTGCTTATTGGCTTTTGTACTCTTCACACACAGTAAATGTTTGCAAAACATCGTTGGAAATGGGACCACAGAGTTAGTCTTGAAAGTATAAGTGGGAAGCTCAGACCTCAATCAGTGTTAAAAGTGTTAATTCAGCAAGAAAGTAGAGCAGCTTTCTTCCAAGACATCTGAAAACCAGGAGCATAGATGACGACAATGGTGACAGCTAGGGCTGAACCAGAAATTCTGTACAAATTCCATCTTTGATGGATCAAGCCATTCTGATCCATTTGTTCAAACATAGATTGGAATCCAATCTGGTCCATGTTTTGCCTGAGTTCTGGATTGGTCGTGATGCCAGTAGTGGCCCCTCCCCCAGGGAGTTGAGGCAGACGCCCCCCCAAGCCCCTCAAACCCCTCAAGGGTCCCCCCCCCCATGCTTGCTGGGGAGCCAGAAGCTCCTCAGCTGATCCAGTGGCAGTGCTGTCAGTTTCCTTGCTTGTCTGAAGGCCTGCACTTAAAATGACCCCTTTGCAGTGTCGGTTTCAAGGCTTTTCTGCTGCAATTAGGCCACCATGCCACATGTGACTTCACTAACAGCTAGTCTTTGCATGAATGTTCCCTCTCTGGTTGCAGTAGATGCCTTTTACATTGCAACAAAACTGTGTAGCATGTTTTGGGGACAAGTGGAACTCCATGCTGATGCTTTTGTGGTGTGCTAAAGACTTCACATAATATTGTTGGCTTAGGATGGTTTGCTTTGCTCATTCTGTGTTTGCATGTGCACTGCTGGCCCCGCCCACCGTTGGCCAGGCCCCGCCTACCGTTGGCCCCTCCGACTTCTGGTCCTGCCCTGCGCCCCACCAGCCTTGAAACCCACCAGCCGCCACAGGTGCATGTGTAAGATGGCAGCACAGCACAGGGCTCTGCTATTCAGTGCATGCAGTATGGGCATCACCTTTTTGTGAATGAGCAGTGCAGGCTGAAAAATGGTAGTGTTGTGCATTCAAACGTTGGATGGAATTCCACCCATGGCTTAAATCCATGGTGGAATTCCGTCTGATGTTCCAAAAAACTGGAGAATCTCCACAAAGATGAAACAGCTGTTTCAAATCAGCCCGAGTGCCAGCCAACAAAATAATACTGGAGATATGTTGAATGTCACATCATACTACTACTTAGGGCCAGATATTGATATCTTTACTCATTGAATAGGGCATTTCTATATATTTGGCCCTCTTGGATTCAGTGGAGTTTCTTTTAGTGTTCAGCCAATTTCAGCAACAATATCTGAATCTGGGTCTCAATACTTAGTGGCATTTTCTAGTTGGCTTTTTCACAGTAAATTGCACTAGGGTGAATTCCATTATAATTCCCATTTATTTCACTGGGAGACAAAGGCAGAATGGATTGATAAAGAAACAGAACTCTCTTCTTTCTATGGAAAGCAAGAGAAAGCAAGAAAGGAGAGAGGCGTGCTTGGAAGACTGATCTACATAAACAAAGAGAAAGCCATGCAAAAGAGCTGACATGGGTAGTTAATTTACCACTCGGGGGTACCTGCTGTGGAATGCAGGCACCACTTCAGGTACCCACATACCTGGGAAGATACCCCTGGCTACCTCTTCCATCCGGCTTTCCCTAGCTCCTCATCCCCATGAACCCATCACTGATAACTCCTCTTCCATCGTTCATTCAGGGTCCCCCCCCTCTCTCCCGTAACTAAGTTCAGCACATGACTCTGTGACTTCTCAACCTCATTAACGTATCCCCATCTCTCCCTTTGTTGCCTTCTCCCTTGTCTTTCCTCCTTTGTCTTTCTTAGATTTTAAGCCCCTTCGAGCAGAGACCTGTCTCTAACTAATAATTGTGTACCACCAGGTACATTGTCTTCACTATATAAATAACAAGCAAACAGACAAACAAACAAACAAAAACCAAACAAACAAATAAAAGGACACTCTTTCCTGGTACTGTTTGACACCTAAAGAAATAAAGGTGTCATAAAATCAAACATTAGCTATCCAGCACTGGCAATGGAATAGATAAATCATTATCTCTTCTGCTCTTAGGTATCTGGATTTACAAAGCAGTCTCTTAAGGTTAGTCTCTTTTGCCTGAACGCCCTTGTGGTCCAGTGCAAACAAACATGAGACCAGCCTGATAGGTGACTCAATGTCTTCAGCTGCCCATAGGGTCCAATGGAAGTGAGTATTCTGAACACCTTATATCCTGAGTAGGGCTGGAACTTGATCTCGATTTTCTTCTCATTTCTCACCAAGAAGCCTGGTTCTCAACTCATTTTTTGCGAGAACAGATAATCAAGAAAATCCCAGCTCGCAACACTTTCTCAACTGAGATTTTTTCTCAATATACCTTTTACAATTACGGTATACTGTTACCGTTAAACATTACTGTTTACCGTGTTCATCCCAGTAATGCACATGCACCAAAGCCCTGGTGGCCATTGTGTATGCACATTACCAGGAAGAATGCTGTAAACGGTAAACAGTAACAGTAAAAGGTAAATGGTAAACAGCATATCGAGAAAAATTCTCGAGCAAGATATCAAACCATTATCGAGATCATCCCGCCATCTTGATAACAGTTCTTGTTTCTTGCGAGATTTTTGTGAGAAAAAAATTGATTCTTATTTCAGCCCTAATCCTAAGGTGGTGTTTTCACGTAATAGTTGATTTACGTTTCTCTCCTATGTACAATAATAATTATGCTTAATGCAGTGGTATGATCATGGAACGGTTGTGTGCTTTTTATTACCGTACTTATTTGTCATTTTCAAAATATTCTAATAGAGTTTGGAAGGAACATATTTATCAGTGAAAGTCAAACAACTACATTTTAAATGTTGCCTTTACATAATCATTGTTTTGATGTGATCGTAAAAACGTAACTTCTTCTTGGTACGGGCTCACCTAGCTAGCTCCATTGGCTCCAAAGAAAAAAAGTTGACTTATGGGAACTTGTGATATGGTCCATTAAATTGAACAAATTAATACCTTTTGCTGGTTTTTTCATCATCTGTGAAAGGTTAGCAAAGTAAAAGTTAGAAAGGCTACAGACTTCAACGGCATAGAATCATTCGAATTGGAAGGGAATGGGATATTGTGTGTGGAGGGGGAGTCACCTAGTCCAAATCCCTGCCTAGATGCAGCATGACTATGGTTACAACATCCCCAACAGATGTCCATCCAGCCTCAAATCAATATCAATATGGTCTCATATCAATACAGATAAAGGCCCTGATGGACGTCTGGCTTACACTGAGAAAAATCAGGAAGAGTCAAATAATCAATAGAGTCAAAGAAGTTACCCCGATGGAAATGTGTACAGATATATTTATAATCTAGAACTTGGAAAAGTCCACTGGAAATTGCCTTTATACACAAACAATTGGTGCCTTTAAACCAGGAGTGGAGAACGCAGCCCCAGGGACCAAATTTGTTTTTCTTTAGTCTCTTTCCAGTGCCTGGATCTTGTTCCTACATCAAAGCACTGAAATAGTGAGCTCTGGATAAAGGAGCTGAGGTGAGAGCATGCACATATGGATTGGGGACAGAGTTGAAACAAGTACCCGCAAAAACAGGTATACGCAATAAATTTTCAGTACCCAAATCTACCCAACAAAACTGAGGACTACTCAGTACCCGACTGAGACCTGATTCAGGTGCACGTCCTAGAATGTCAACTTCCGGTACCAATTTTTCAACTTCTGTCCTGATTTATTGACTGCCGATGCTTATTTTTTTATTTTCCAGCCTGGAAAGTCATCTTCTGGTCTGGAAAAGTCCAACTTCCAAGCCCGGAAAATTGACTACCAGTCCTGATTTATTTATTTTTCTCCATACCAATTATTTAGTTTCCTGACCTGATATACTGACCAGAAATCAGAAAGTTGAAAAATCGGTACTGGAAGCTCCCAACGTTTTTGGTTTTCGCGTATCCAGTGGATACCCAGGCAACCCATCGAATACCCAATGCAGTAGCTGAAAATGTGGGTATTACCCACGCACACTAAATTAAGTACCAGGTTCAGCTCTAATAGGGGACAGATCCATGAAGAAGAAGAAATTTTATTCCGGCACGGGCTTTCGCCATGGCCATAACAAACAAACATAAAGGAAAAACATGCTGGACAATACATAACCTAAACAGCACATATAAAAAACTAACATTAAATACTAAAATATAATCTCATGTACCTATAAAAATGCCAATAACCATTTCAACATGAAAATATATGGTGTAGTATTGTATTATTTGTATACTCTACGAATCCACTTAAGAATAATACCCTTGTAGCTTTACGATTTTACAATTGGCATAATTTGTTGGGAAGGAACCTTTGCTAGGACATAACTTTCACCTATCTATTAACATAGGGCAAATACATATATACTGTGCACGCCTAGCAACCAAGGTACAACTATCTATAACAATAGTTCACAACCTCAAATAGTTCCTATAATTCAGATCTTACTAGATAAAATTAAATTAAAACTAAGGAGTTGCCTTGCTCTTCCCGGGGGTCACCGTGGGAGAGCTTATCCCTTGAGCTGTCAAAAATGAGCACACAAACCAAACAATTCCTTTACCAAACCCTTGATATTTAATGGGTTAATAGGTTTAAGAATAACAAATAGGTTGATGGATTTAGAATAACAAGAATAACAAAGCCAATTTTAGCGAACCTTTGCTAGGACATGGCTTTTACCTAACTATCAACATAGAGAGAGTACGTGTGTACTATACACACCCAGGAACCAAGATAGATCTGCCTATGACAGTGGATCACAGCCCAGTATATTTCCTATATTTCAGGTCTTATTGAACAAAATTAAATTAAAGCTGAGGAGTTGCCTTGCTTTTCTCCGGGGGTCACCGCGGCAGAGCTTGTCCCCTGAGTTATCAAGAATTCTCATTTAACACTGCAGAGCAATATTCCTTTACCAATCCCTTGATATTTAATGAATTTGGAAAAACAGGGCCAATTTTGGGAAACCTCAAAGATTCAAGAACGACCCCCAACATTGCTTAATCCAGGGTAATTTAATTACCAACACCCTTAAGCAAAGTCTGGATAGATTCCCTTTGAATGATGATTTGAATTCTCCTCTTCTTGAGCACACCCGCATCCCTGTTCCCAACTTCTGTGGAGCTGTCGGTGTTTCTACTAATTTTCAAAGTGGCTTCTCAGAGGGGAAAGGTTCCCCACCCCTGATTTACGCCATTCACGGAGACTGGCAAGGATCGTTTGTGGGGGGAAAAAACAACTTCTTCTTTCCCAGCCTGATTTTCATTGCACTTGGAAAACCATCTTAAACTGGTGGGAAGGAATGTATGTCCCTCTCCTGCAACCCCACCCCCCCAACAACACAGTGCATAATAAATATGTTCAGCTCAATCAACTTCTTGATGTTCCTGATGTAATAACAATGGATGCTGCTGCAGTGATGAGTTCCCAAGTCCCACACACACAAAGAGTAAAGGGAGTATGGAAAATCCATTAGTGGAAATCTATGCAGAGACAAAACATTTTGCTTTTCAACAGTTCTCAAGAGGTCCGAGGCATGGCGTGCAGGAGTTTATGAAGGAAGTCAATCAGTTCCCAAGCTCATGTTATTTTGTTTTTGTAAAAGAATATGAGATGTTAGAACAATCACATCTATTTTTACTGACTGGTTCTTCTCAATAGCATTTCCCAAGAGGAACTGGTTTTGATTTGTGGACTGGGGGGTGGGGGGTGGGCGGAGATGAACGTTTATATGACTAAGGCAGAGTGGAGCCATCTTGCAAAGAATATTAAAGTGAAATTTGCTGCTTAGAACATTTCCTTTTAGAACATGTTTTGAGTTCAGTTTGCCAACAGTCAATATGAGATGGATTTTGTGACTGTATTAAATACAGAACACAGCGTACATTTAAAAGGAGAGATGGTATAGGCCAGTGGATACAGTGCAGAGCTGGACTTTTGGCAATCATCTCTAACCTGACCAAAGGCAAGTTTTGTAAATTGCCCATGCCTCAGCTTCACAATCTGCAAAATGCAGAAAATGGGAAGTTTCAAAACAAAAAAATGATAGAAAACCCTGAAACCATACTATTATGCTAGCAATCATTATTTATAGATATTCATCTAATTTATTTTTTAAAATTTTCAATAAAGTGGACCCGGCAACCACAGTAGAAATGAATAGATTCTCAGAGTTTAAATTTTCATAGTTTTTAAAAAAGGTGAATTTCTTTTTCTTTCTTTCTTTCTTTCTTTCTTTCTTTCTTTCTTAAAACATTTTTATCCCAGCCCACCCTCCCAATGGCAGCCCAGGGCAGTGTACAACATATAATAATACTATATACAAAAATAAATACACATACCATAAAATCATATTAAAATCCCATAAAAAGTGGCCTGGGAAAAACCCCATAATAAAAACCACAAAGCCCATAACCCCCCCAATGCCTGATGAAACAGCCAGGTCTTTCATTTTTACAAAAAGAAGGGTGATCCGGAGAGAGGTGACCCTCCACCAGGACGGAGTGCAATAGCTGCGGCATGGCAACCAAGAACACCCGCTCAGACATAGTCACCAGCGAAACCCGGTGGACCTCCAAGCAGACATCCCTGGTTAACCGCAGAGGCTGATCCAGAATGAGAGGGGTGAGGCAGTCCCACAGGTAAGTAGAGCCTAGGCCGTATAGGGTGCTAAAGGTAATAACCAACAACTTGAATCAGGCCCAGAAAACTATAGTCAGCCAGTGCAGAGATCAGAGCATCGGTGTTATGTGCTCCTTATGACCCGTCCCTGTAAAGAGACGGACCACCACATTCTGCATCCATGCAGTCTCCAGTCATCACCAAGGGTAGCCCCATGTAGAGCCCATCGCAGTAATCCACTCACGAGGTGATGAATGCATGGATGATGCATTCGGATGATGGCAATATCGGAGCCCGAGATATATGGTTGAAAGCATTGGACCAGATTTAATTTACCAAACACACTCCTCACCACAGCTGCCACCTGGTCATCCAGGTGGAGCTGTGAATCGAGCAGAACTCCAAGGATCTGAACCTGCAGAACCAAGGAAGGATGCACCCCATCAATGATGGGGGCCTCTGCTCCCTCGGTCCTACCCACTAACATCACTCCGTCTTGTTGGGATTCAGATTCAGATGACTCATTCTCATCCATTCCCCTACCGCATCCAGGCACTGGGTAAACACCGAGACTGTTGGGCTTGGGTCAGATGAAAATGAGAGATATAGCTGGGTTTCATCAGCATACTGATGACACAGTGTCATACTGATGACACTGAACCTCAGATCCTCTCACAATCTCGCCCAGTGGCTGCATATACACATTGAACAGGAGAGCGAACAAAATAGATCCCTGTGGGACACCACATGTGAGGGCCCGGGGGAAAGATGTACAATCCCCCAGTACCACATGCTGAGATCTCCCAGCCAGGAATGAGTGGAATCATTCAAGAACAGTTCATGGGCAAACGCAGTTCGGATGTTCGGAATTCGGACCGAACTCGGTCTGTTTGGACGTCCAAACCGAACGACTGAACCGAACTCTCGAATGACCAAACAGTTTGGTTGTGTTCAGATGAGTTCAGATGAGCTTGGGGGCAGGAAAAACGTCTTTCCAAGGCCAAAAATTAGGTTTCGGTTTTGGTTTCACTATTTTTGAATGTTCGGCCAAGTTCGGCCAAACCAAACTCGACTGAACCGAACCATTGAACCCGAACTTGGGTTTCGAACCGAACGACCGAACATCCGAACATCCGAACATCCAAACCGCATTCTGTTCGCCCATTCCTACCCACAGACAAGTCACCAACATCTCATGGTCAACCATGTCAAACGCTGCTGAAAGACCTAACACAATCAGAAGAGTGGATCGACCCTGATACAACTCTCGGCGCAGATTGTCAACCGAGGCCACAAGCACAGTCTCGTTCCGTACCCCGGATGAAAATAAGACTCTGAGGGATCAAGGAAGACGATGAGGTCGAGATGCTTCTGGAGCAGTTGGACCACTGTCTGCTCAATAACCTTCCCTAAAAAAGGGAAGGTTAGAGACTGGCCAATAACTGGCAAGGGTGACAATGTTAAGAGATGGTTTCTTGAGCAAGGGTTGCACCACAGCCTCCTTCAAGCACCCTGCTAGGGGTGTGCATGTCATTTTTGTTATTACAATAACAATAATCAAAATTGTCATTTTCATTATTTTTATTGCAAAAACAAAAATGTCAAATAATAATAATGAAAATAAAAACAAAAACGACTTTTGTTTTTGAAATAAAAACCGAAAAACATATTTCTGGCTTTAGCTTTTTTGATTGTTATTAAATTCTGATGAAACATGGAGAGTTTATACCCTGAGCAGAGGGCACTATGTGTACCAAATTTCTAAAAGATTAGATAAAGGAAACCAATTTTAGAAGCAATTGAATGTTGTGATTGTAAGAAAAGCTCCATACACATTCATGGCTACAACTTCTTCATCTTCCATTCAATTTTCATGAAACATGTAAATAATATGTCCATCCACAAGTTTAATATGCCTGCCAATTTTCAGAAAGATTAGATAAAGGGCCATGATGGTATAAGACATTAACTTGAAAATACATTTTCATCTAACATTTTTATATTCCATCCGGTTTAAAAGACATTTTTCAGGAATGTATCACATACCTTACTTGTCATCTCTGCCAAACTACAGGACAATTTGATAAAGGGACCTAATTTTATAAGCAATTGAAGTTGTCCCCTTGAAGACCATTATTCAGATAAATAGCAGCACATGCAGTGCCAGTCAGAGGCAGGCATCTGGCATGACAGGGGGAGGAAGGATGTAGGAAGGTGGATGTGGAGCAACCCAAAAGACTGACAGACACATTCACTGGCCAATTACTACATGCTTCCAACTTTATAGGACCAATCAGTAGTGGCTTCAAGGCAGGCATAGGGGGCAGCCCTCAGGCGGGCATAGAAGGGACATAATTTGGACTTTGGGGATAGCATCCCAGCAATCAGGAGACATAGGGTATTTTCAGATGTTACGAGATCACACTCAACCACGGTGAATTCCCCATGGGTGAGCATGATCCCGTAACATCTGGTCAGTGTTACGCCAGATGTTCACCCCCGTGAATCACGGGGGGAAATCAAATTTACCACACTTCCAGCCCTCCTCCCCGGAGGAGGGACAGAAGCGTGATGAATCTGATTCCCCCCCGTGATTCACGGGGGTGACCACCCGGCGTAACACTGACCAGACGTGATGTTGACATGCTCAACCACAGGGAATTCACTGTGGTTGAGTGTGTCAACATCACATCTGGCCACTGACCACGGCCTGGAATCGGCAGCTGTGCTCGCCGCCGATTCCAGGCCGTGGTCAATGCGACCATATTGGCCACAGCGCCCGCCCATCTCCGGGAGGGTGGGCTGCTGGGGGAGTGTGGGGGGTGGGGCTGTGCGGCCACACATAAGGTCGCACAGCCCCGCCCCTCCCCAGATTCCCCGCCGGGATCGACCAACACGTCTGTTGGCCATGACGTGTTGGCCCCAGCGGGGAATCTGCAGGGTGTTTCCATGACGGGGTGAATTGAGCCCCATCACATCTGAAAATACCCATAGTTTACACATCCAGGCTGGCCAATTATCATAACAATCGCATCCTGCAGCACTGTGACAGAGGACATAAGAGAATCTCTATTGGCGCCTTCCTAAACATATGTTTCTGACTTTTCAGTAACAAGTGGGGAAGAGATGTTGGTATTGTCACAGCACAGAATGAGGATACTTGGTTGACATTTTTGCTGACCAATTGGCATCACAAACAGATCTTATACCACAGTGACACGTAAGAGAATCCCTGGCATAGGCTCATTATCTGCACATGCTGTGAAGGCATATAAAAATTGAACACTTTATCACATATTTCTGATATTTGTCAGAGATTGTTGTGAAAGTGTGATATAGATCCCTGACAAATGTCATGTACACTGGTTGGACTACAAAGATGTTGCCATCAGATATACATTTATAAGTTAATTGCTTATACCACCAGGACCCTTTACCTAAGCCTTATGAAAGTTGGCAGAGACAGTAAATATGGGAAGGGGTATAAACATACCAAGTTTCATCTACATTAAATGTGATTCAAAGAAGTTACAGTTAAGAATGTATATGAAGATTTTTACAAAATAATATAATTCAACTGTTTACAAAATTGGATTCCTTTATCCAATCTTTTGGGAATTTGGTACACTTAATGCCTTCCATTGGAGGTATAAGCATTCCAGATTTCAGCCAAATATAATGAAAACCAAAAAGGTACAGCTGAAAATATATTTTCCATTGAAACAATGGAAAATGAAAAATGAAAGCAAAACTGAAAACGAAAATTTGATATTTATGAAAATGAAAACAATGTATTTAAATAACAAAAAAAATGAAAACAAAAATGACATGGACCTCTGGTGCACACCTCTACACCCTGAGACCCTGCCCTCTGTAAAGGAGGCATTGACAACCCCCTCCAACAACTGCCCCAGTGTCTCCCGACTGGCTTTTGCCAGCCAGGATGGGCAAGATTCAAGTTCACATGTTGTGGCGCTCACAGCCCTCAACAAATCCACCGCATCGGTGGATGATACCCACTGAAATTGATCCCACAAAACCAGACCAGATGGGGCATTCATAACCTCAGACACATCCCCTGCATTTAATGTGATGACAAAGTCGTGGTGAATACAAGTGATTTTATCAGAAAAATAGTGGTTAAATATGTCACAGAAAGTAGTGGAAAATTCTAGTTCCAGGCGGAGAGAGGTCGGACTGGCCAGCCCCTTTACCACCCAGAAAAGCTCAGCTGGACGTAACTTTGGAGTATGGCAACACCATCGCTCTAACCATCTCCCCATCTACTTCAGATGAGGCAGGTTGTCCATAAACCATGGAGCCCTGTGTTGTCCATGCCTGGGGAGCGGATGCTTGGGAGCTGTTCGGTCAATGGCCTCTGCTAATAAGGTGTTCCAAAATGCAACAAGGCCATCAAGTGATTGACTTTTAAGATTGGAGGGTATATCCCCCCAGAGCATTCCAGAACCGTTCTGGTTTCAGAAGTCTCCATTGGTGAACCATTTGAACCAATTCTGCACCTTGCCAGGAGCTAACATGCTCCGGGAGACCGGCCCGCAGGAGATAATGGTCAGTCCATGACAAGGGCACAGATGACACCTTCTCCACTCAAGGCCATTGCAAAATGTATGTATTTATTTATTTAGATTCCTACCCCACCCTTCCTGTAAGGCTCAGGGCAGCTTACATGAAACACACAAAATTATTAACACCCTTAAGGGGATTAACATGAATTCATCCTTATATCCGCATACGCTAACCTGAGGTTCTGCAAGCTGTGGTCTACACAGAGGCTTCCGTACCCATAGAAGCACAGGTGTTGTAGCAAAAGAAAGTGTTTTCAGTCTGGGGAAAATATGTTAATTAAAAGGTAACATTTTTCCTCATCAAAACTTTGTAAAATGTGGTAAGGCTCACAATACATTTTGGTGTTTGTCGGTCTCGCCCCTCCCCACCCCAATTGAACATCTGCATAATACCCCAGATGCAGTATCCGACACATGCAAGGCAGCAGTAGTAATGCCTTTTCAGCCGAAATCTAGAGCAAACAGATGTGAATCACATCTGCCAACAATTTATAAGGAAGTTACCGTCACTGCAAGGCCAACTAGCCGACGTTCCTCTCTTTAGAGACTGCTCCTCATAGCGAAAAGTGTATTCCATGCTATGGAGCTTACTCTTTCACTCATAGCAAAGATATCGGGCTGAAACTAATGGTGGGTTCACTATTCAGAAACATTATTATTACCTATCATTTTATAGTACTTTCATTGTTGACCTGTGGTGTGGTGTACTTCTGTGAAACAACCAAAAGTGGCCTCTGTCAGAGACAGGAACAATGGACCATTGGTCTGACCCAACACAGCACTTCTAAGATTCAGAAAGTTTTACAATCCTTGTCGGGTTCACCCTCACAACAACCCTGTGAGGTAGGTCATGATGAGTCCCATTTTACAGACAGCGAACTGAGACTGAGATACAGTGATTGATGCAAGGCAATTGGGGCAGGCTCACAGGGGTGTGCCCTGCCCAGAGGCTTTGTGGAGCAGCCCCTTTACGAACTTGTGGGCCGAGCAGCAAGGAGACCCCTTTATAAGTAAAGACCCACCCGGTGAGAGTGGGGGCTGGCAAGTGAGAGGAAGAACGTGAGGGCATAGGTGTGCCCTGTGGGGTGGTAGGCAGGCCAAGTCACTCTAAGGACTGTATATACCAACCCCAGGTTAGGTTACCAACTTGTAGGGTGGAATAAAAATACTACAACAGAGGTACTAAAGCCAAGATATGTATTTCTTTTTGTCACACCATAGTAAAGAGTTTAGAAATATTCTACAGGTGTATTATCATTCAATCTGCATTCTAATTATTTTACTGGGTACATATTTACCATTATCCTCCAAAGTTATCAAATCATCTTAAGTGTTGTTTTAATTATTTTACTGGGTACATATTTGCTATATACACACACAGTCTACTATTATCCTCCAAAGCTATCAAATCATCTTAAGTGTTGGACATGAACATGTTTCTAACCAGATGACCTGGTCTTCATAAGCAACACAAATAAAAATGCATGATAATGAGTGGGCCTATCAATATGATGACTGTGAAGGACAGATAGATCTGTAAAATACAAAAACATATGAGTAAAATTCTTGCAAAAAGTCTATCTCAAATACTTTGTCCAATGATTACTCCCAAATACCTACCCTACTTATTATAGCAGTACACGATGAATAAACAATTCACATATATCTGAAAGAGACCAAAAAAGTTTTTTAAACTACAAAAAAAGTTGTGGGTCTTTCCACACAACATTTTATGTCTCATAAATATGAAGCAAACCCAAATTTGGTAACACAAACTCCCCAGAATACACAGGCTCACCAAAGTTCTGCTTTCAAAGTTAAAGTGTATACATTTCATCAAAAGAACCCAGCAGTATACCCAGGCATGTTTCCTACCCAGAGTTTGTATTTTAATCCCCCTCCCAGGTGTGGCCTATAACACTTCTTGATTAATTGAATCCGTACTTCTAATTGTTAACAGTGTTCCTTCAATGCATTTGCAAAAGCTCATGAAATATAGTCCTCCATCTCTCACCCATTCCAGGTATCAATCCATTCAACTAAAGTGGCTGGATCCTCCAAAGTCTGTAAGTCACTTTTCTTTTAGAGGCATATTTCAAAATAAGGTAATTTCATTCCTAAGGTTCTTCATCAGGGGAGGTCTCTCCACACCAGATGGGAACATTTAACTGGCAAGAAGGACTGCATTCCAGGTATCAGTCCATTCAACTGAAATGGTTGGATCCTCCAAGGTCTATAAATCACTTTTCTTCTAAAAGCTTCTTTCAAGTAAGATAATTTCATTCCTAAGGTTCTTCATCAGGAGAGATCTGTCTACACACCAGATGGACACATTTACATGGCAAGAAGGATTCTAGTTTTACAACATATAACCCCTTACCCAACATCACTACCCCATACTTCTCAATTCCAAATTATATCCCACATATATTACCCAAAATGAATAAACAATTCCCACTGCTAAAAGACACATGAAAGGCTATATAATCTTTGATCAATCAGCATAGTCATTTAAACCATAAGGAATCAAGGTCTTGAGTTTCAAGATCCACCTTGCCTCTAGCTTCAACAGTTCTTATTCTGAAGTATGATGTTAAATGCAACAAAACTTGATATCATCAAGTGAATGGTTAAATTCTACAAAATGTTGTACTAATGGTTCCACCTCTTTTTTACAACGAATTTTGGACCTGTGCCCTATAATTCTGACCTTGATTTGTCTCTTGGTTTTGCCCACATACTGTACACCTCATACATGGGCATTGTATGAGTTATACTACCATTGTATGAGGTATACTACCATACTACTTTGACATGTGAAGCTGTTTTGAACTCGAAAGGGAAATTTTAAATTAGGGGAATGGATTGTCTGGTTCCCCATGTTCAGTCTGCATATGCTACACACCCCACATCGCTTATTGCCTGGTTTCAACACAGTGCCGGGTACTGGAATATCCTTTGCAGGCCCTCACCCCAACCAGAGAGCCGGAGAATCACCAGGCAGCCAGAGAAGAGGCTGCAGAGAGGAGCGGCAGCTGCAAGCAGCTCAGAATCAACATGAAATCGACACGCCGGCCTGAGATTAGGGATGGGTGAACAGAATGCAGTTCGGATGTTTGGTCATTCAGTCCAAAATCTGAGTTCGTGTTCGGCTGTTCGGTTCAGTGGGGTTCGGTTCGGCTGAACTTGGCCGAACAACCGAAAATAGCACTATTGATACCGAAACCGAATTCAAATTTCTTTTTTTGTTTGACCCTGAAACCACCCCTGGTCTCCACCCCTGGTGCCAGGAAGTCTGCTCCTCAGCTGCCTCCCACTTCCAATCACATTTTCCCCGCCTTCTAGTCACGTTTTTCCCACCCCCGAACTCATCTGAACTTTTCCGAACTGTTTGGCCATTCGAGCGTTCAGTTAGGTCATCCGAACAGGCCGAGTTCGAACTTCCGAACCGTGTTCGCCCATCCCTAGCTGAGATAAATTGGGAGTGGCAGGTGCACAGAGACAGTTCTGGGAGGCTTGCCCACATAGGCCGGGCGAGGTCTATAAGCTGGTTCCTAGTGGATAGGATATTGGACTTGGACCTGGCAGACAAGGGTTCAAATTTCCTTTTAGCCATGAACTCACTGGGTGGCTCTTACAGGGTGGCTACAAGCCCATGGTCCCACACAGCCATGGGACAAGCTAGTGGTCCCACATAAGCAACACTCTTGGGTCCCAAAGTACCTTCTCTGATGAGCTCTCTAGCTCCCAGCCTGGCTGTAGTCTCTCTTCCACAGAAGGTCTGAAGCACTGTCCTCAGTCTCTCTCCATTGGTGACTCCATTGGTGACTCCATTGGTGGCAGCTTGTTCTCCCGGTGTTGCCACGGTCCAGTCAGAGCCCCTGCCACTGGCCACACTGCAAAACCTTCCCTTTTGGGCACCATCTGGATTTAGTTGCCTCCTTGCATGAAGCCACTACACCCTAACACCCCTCCTTGCTGCATCATGTGGTCACATCTCTCCCTACTGCCTTCTTGCCATCTCTCGTGGTTCCATCTCCTTATTCCTCCATTCCCATTGCCTTGCCAGGAGTGATCTTGATACCCCTCAAACCTTCGACCGTGATCTTCCCAGTTAAGTCTATCTCATGACTGGGGGTTTATCCCTTGCCCTTTGCTCATATGTCCTTTGCCCTTGCCCTTTGCCACCAAGAATGCCCTCTCCATCATCGCCACCTGGGTAACCTGGGGGACATCGGTCAGGCATCCCTGGCTGACCGCAGGGGCCACACCACAGCCCAGGGCCTGACGCGGTCCCTGAGGTAGGCAGGGTCCAGACTATTTGGGGCTTTATAGGTCAGTACCAACACCTTGAATTGGGCCTGGAAGACAATAGGCAGCCAGTACAGCGAACAAACCACTGGTGTAATGTGCTCGCATCGGCCCGTCCCCGTTAGAAGATGGGGCACTGCGTTCTGCACCAGCTGCAATATGAGATTCTCCTTTGGATTTATCCATGGTTTGAGACCAGTATGCCAGCTCTTATGTTCTGAAGCAGGCCCATCCAAATTTTTGGCCATGGTGGGGCAGGTCACCTCACAGCAATGGGCTGGTGGGCTTCTTTGCCATGCTTAGCAATAATGAGTCTGATCCCAAGCCCTGTGATAGATAGATAGATAGATAGATAGATAGATAGATAGATAGATAGATAGATAGATAGATAGATAGATAGATAGATAGATAGATAGATAGATAGATAGAAAGAAAGAAAGAAAGAAAGAAAGAAAGATACTGACGTCGTTTGGTTCGAAATCTGAGTTTGGGTTCGGTTGTTCGGTTCGGCGGAGTTCGGTTCAGCCGAACTCGGCCAAACATCCGAAAATAGCACTATCGATACCAAAATCTATTTTTTTTTCCGGTATTGGTATAATTTGGCCCTGAAACCACCCCTGGTCTCCACCCCTGGTGCCAGGAAGTCTGCTCCTCAGCTGCCTCCCCTTTCCAGACACGTTCTTCCCACCCAAAGTCACGTTTTTCCCACCCCTGAACTCATCCGAACTTTTCTGAACTGTTCGGCTGTTCAAATGTTTGGTTCGGACATTCGGTTCGGTCGTCTGAACAGGCCGAGTTTGGCCTGAACTCCAAACATCTGAAACGCGTTTGCACATCCCTAAAAATGGAATTTTAAGGCTGTGAGTTGGAGGGAATTCTAGGGGAGGGTTGATCTGACCCATGGGCCACTCACTGGACAGCCCTCTGCTAAGGGGCTAAATGTCCATATTTAGAATTGGATTTCCACACCAGACATAGGCGACTTTCAGAGATGTCCCCCCCCCCCCCCCATGCATATTTGGGCTCCGGGGAGAATGCACAGCTTTGCCGGCAGAGATGCACGGGATGCACAGCTTGATTTCCTGCTCTGCATCCCATGCATATCTGCTGGCAAATCTGAGCTGGGAGTCTTTCAGACCGGCTGATCCCCGCACATATTCGGGCTATGCATTCCCCCCACCCCCCCAAATATGTGCGGGGGGGGGCATGTCTGAAATTGGCACCATCATGTTGGAAAACACTCTCAGTGGTAGTGATGGAGTAACAGCAATCCTCCATTCCCAATCAGCAGACACTCCACCTACTCATCCAGCTTCCTGAACATTTGTATGGCAGTGGGTGGTAAAATGGTTTGGGTGGGGTACCGTTCACTGCATTCTAAGGGGAAATGTGTCCCTTCGTCTCACCCCATTGATCCATGGATAGCAACCCTTTTCACATATTCAGGTTGCCTACAGCAGAATTCCCATCAACCAACGGTCTCTAAGTAAACTCCCCTGAAACAAGGTGTGGTGACATAACTCTAATGTGAACCACTCAGGAGGAAAAAGCATTCTTGTGTGCTTCCTATTAGTTCATGCCTTCATTTTTCATCATAGATTTTCAACCTATTCCCAGGCAGACTGTACAGTATCAGCACCTCTTTCACCATGATAACTTATCCTAAAGCAGCAATACAGACCTAGAAAGAGAGATGTTGCTGCATCAGTTTCTCCATGAGTAGGGACCAGATGATAATTTGCTGGAAGGTTACACTTAAGATTGGACAACACAAAAAGGCAAGATGTCCATGCTTGAGACACTGTTTAGGAACGTCCTCTTTCTCTGCACTATAGCCATGAATGTTTTTACAAACCAGTCACCCCTCAAGAATTGCAAAGGCTCCCAAATGATCCTTCAGATCACACTGTAGTTCTTTCATTAACATGAGAAACCTGAGATGGGGTGAAGGGGAAAATATATTCCTTATCATTAAATTAAATAAATTCTTGGCTCTGGCCCTGCCGAGCTACTAAGGGTGGTGGAAAAGTAGCTCACTGGGGGAAAATCTGAAATAACTCATTATAGTCTTATGCCAGCCTTATCAGACCCACAGAAAGAAAATAGTGTATGATAATTTATTGGCTGTGATTGCAGCGACTACACAGCCTTTGGCTAACATCAGAAGGTATTGTTTTCAAGTATTGTTTTCAAGTATTGTTTTCAAGTATTTACCTGGGAGCAAAGATAGGTGAGGAAAGAGATAATTAGTCTGCCTTTGTAACTGCAGGTGGCCTGGGTGCCAAGCTCATCTAATTCCAAGGAAGAGAAGGAAGACTGCTCAGGCAGCGGACCGGAATTCAGGAAATCTAGGGCCTATGTTTTCAAACATTCTCCCCATTTCAGAGAGCCTATTGTTCTCCATTAATACGAGTTACATATAGAATTCTTATCTTCTGATCTGCACGGTAATTCTTCTTGATGTTATTGACATAAGTCTTCAAAGTCTTCGTTTAAGACAATACCTTTTACTGAACAATATCTTTTCTTGAATTCATTATTTTAAGCTGATAGCTTTTATTGAATGATACCTTGTGCTGGATTTGTTGCTGTAGGGGGGACGGACTTTCTTGGGGTGAGTCTTGGCAGGATCAGTGCCCCCAACACACTCACTCTTTCTGGGAATGAGCTCTAAACAGTCCTTTATTCCCACCACAGTCTCAATTAGGGCTGATGCGGCAGCAGCTGTTACCACGCCGCGATTCCATTCAGCCATTTCGGAATTGCCCACGCCACACCACGGCTTTTCTGTGGACATTCTGCTAATTCCACTGGCATTCTGCAAATTGCAGAATTGCGGAAAAATTGCGGAAACTGTCGGAAAACCTCTGTTCCACTATTTTGTGGCACTGGCGGAATGGCGGAAGTAGCAAAAATATCAAGTTTCCGCTATTTGTGAAGCCTGTGGAAGTAGCGGAATGAAATTAGCAGAACTGCAGAAGTAGCGGAATGAAACTAGCGGAATGAAAGCCTCTGCCACGCCGTACCACTAATTGCGGAAACGCTGTTTCCGGCGGAAATAGCTACCGCTGCGACATTCCACTACAGCCCTAGTCTCAATACAATATTCCCCTCAATGTTTCAGCCATTGTCTGGGTCCTCTGGGTCAGGCACGCCCCTCAGCACCCCAGTAGAAATCACCACCACCACCACTCTCTGAGCTCAATGCTTGAAGACAGAGCCCTTCCTGAGCACCTGGCTTATCTGTAACCTCTCCCTTACTGAGCTGTAATTCAGGCTATAGTCTCTTAGGCTGGCCCCTGACACGCCCAAACCCTGCTGCTTCCTCATTAGGTGCTATCCTCCTGCTTGTTCAGCGCCTGCAGCCCCCCAAGCACCTGCCTGGTGCTACCTCTTTTAAAGGACCAGTAACCCACAGGGGCTCTGCCCTCCACAGTCATGTAAGACAATGGCTTTTATTGAACCAACTTCTGTTGTTGAAGACATGCTGAATAGTAGAACAGAAATGAATATTCCGCAAAACAAATATTTCCCACAATCTTGCCCTATTGGTTTCAATTCTGACAAAACAGAGAATGGCAGCTATTCATTCCTACTTTGTCAGATATCCATTGTGCATATTTAATTTTATTTCATTTATTCTGCACTTTGTTTTGGAATTTTATTTATATTTCTTAGCATTTTAGTTACTTCATTTTAATTGTTGTTTATGCACAATAGCATTAATACTGCCAAAACAATGTAATGGAAATGTCAAAAACTCCAACATGAAATATCAAAATAAATGAAATAAACAAAATAGTGGGAAATAAATACTCAAATAAATAAGTCTGAAACACAATGTTTGGCTGAAGTAACATAAATAATCATTTTGGGTGTGAATGTTATTTGGATATTCTGTGGATTATCCAAAAATGCAAATAGTACCCTGTGACAGAATCACTTAAGTACTTGCAGGACCAGACCCATGGGATTGGGATGAGTTGTTGCAAGGATGGAGCCCTGGGAGCAAGCTGGGCTCTGGCAAGCGACTGTCTTTTTATGACCAAGGGAGGTAAGGAATTGAGGTTGGTTATATGGCTCAAGCTGCGGGGTGACTATGCAAGAAAGTGGAGCAGTAGAAAGAACTGTGTGAACTGGTGTATGGTGGAGATCTTGCATGAACTCACCCTGAAAAGGCATGGCCCTGTTACATATCCACAAATAGTAAATCCACTTTTCATTTCAGCTGTACTTACCAGAAATTGGTGGTGTTCACAAGTAACGTCTAAATCCAGAACAAGCAGGTAAAATAGGATTTTATGTTATAAGTGAGTTCACCCAAAGACTGCTGATGATATCATAATCTAGGGAGATCATGGTTACAGCACTGGTCGCAAATTATGAAGAAGAAAAAAAGCAGGGAAAAAATGCAGTTAGGATAGTATTCGTTTCTGTCTTTGTTTTGCTTTCCGAATATTCAGTTCCAAATACCCACATTTTATAGTCGTTTATTCGGTGCCTGGTTGGTACCCGAAAATACCAGGTATTACCATTACTGAATTAACAGTATCAAGAAAGAAAGAAATCAGGACAGAAAGTTTTAAAAAATGGTACTGGAAACTGGAATATCAAGATGGAAAACAGTACAATGGTACATCAGGTAGTCGGTTAGGTACCAATTGGTTACCAATTAGCACCCAATAGTACTGGGTTGACTCAAGTAGCACATAGGGCTGTGCATGTTGTTTTCATTATTACAATATGATAACAAATATTGTCGCTTTCATTTTCGTTATTGCAATACAAAAACGACAACCGAGAATAACAACAATGATAATGAAAACTACAATTGAGAATACCAAAAATCGCAACCAAGAATACCGATAACGGTAACGATATCGATACCGATATCACAAATGATACCAAAAACAATTCCAAAAACGATAACAAAAATGATAACAAAAACGATAACAAGAAATAAAAACGAAAATGTCGCTATCATTGTCATTATTATTAGTGCTGTGGCAGTTGGGTTTTGGAGGGAAAATGTAGAGATGGGAGGAGGGAGCAGACATTTCAGACTCTTAGCAGGGTTGAACTCTGGAACTGTGCCTGTGTTGGGAGGGGCGAGCAGCTCAGCAGTATCTGATGGATGTATCCCTGGCCAATGAGCAGCGAAGCAGGCCGCAGTAGTCTCATGACACTCTGTGATTGCTCAAGCCTGCTGCCTCCCACAACCAATCAGGGGGTTCTGGGGGAGGACACTGAAACCCTTTATAATGGGAGGGAAAGATTTTTTCTCTCTGTTGTGTGAAAGTTCTGCTTGTCAGGTTGCGTTTACAGAACTGTGGTGCTTGCACGTAAAAAATCCTCCCTAGTCCTCATTGTATTATTTATTTATTTATTTATTTATTTATTTTTATTAGGTATTCCCACCAATACCTTTCCTTCCTCATACCCTACATTTTAGCTTCTTCGTTTCCCTGCCCTTCTCCCCCCTGCACATTATATATAGATAGGTAGCATAGATTAGATATAGATATATATTATAGACATATAGATTAGAATAGAATTGTTATATAGATAATTGATTAGATAATAGATAGTTTTCCTTTCCCCTTCCCATGTCTCCCTTAGATTTAGATAAATATTAGTTGTACACAGAAATCAATACCGATACCAAAAATAAAATCTTTGTTTGAAATGGTACCGATATCAATAATGATATCAATAATCATAACGAACATCGATACCAATAACGATATCAAAAAACGATAACAAAAACGATAACGATAACAAAAATGAAAACGACATTGTCATTAATAACAATAATGAAAATGACATTTTTGAATAACGAAAATGACAATGAAAAATGAAAATGACATGAGGGCCTGGTGCACCCCCCCAATTTCAATGGGAATTCTTGTTTGGGCACATACTCTTTTCAGCTCTAGAAACCAGGGAGAAAGGCAAAAATCCCTTCCTTCAGAAGGGCATTCCGGCCTAGTGGTTACAAGAAGGGATGAACCTCACCAGCCACTTGGGTTTTACCCCAGGACAAAAACAGGGGGTTCCGATAGTGAACTCAGCACTGTTAGAGGGGCGTGAAGCATACTGCTCTCCAACAGAGTGCCTCAGTTTTCAGGAACATCTTTCTTTATAGGGCGTGAAGTGAAGAGAATCCATGGAATGAATGAGAGATGCTCAAATACTACGGTGATGAATTCAATAGAAAAGGACAATGTATAACAAAAGATAACTCACCCCAAACCATGATGTGCATTGAAATCTAC
Organism: Sphenodon punctatus; assembly: GCA_003113815.1. Lineage (NCBI taxonomy): Eukaryota > Metazoa > Chordata > Lepidosauria > Sphenodontia > Sphenodontidae > Sphenodon > Sphenodon punctatus. The sequence goes on along the minus strand of QEPC01000412.1, from coordinate 17,106,050 downwards.
ATGATACCAACCTCCGCCCTCTGAACAATCCTGGCACATAGGTCAGTGGGGCTGATCCCATGCCCCGCGCATGCAGCTGTGCACACCCAAGTGTGCACAACAACGCAGTTTGTGCATGCACCACCAGGGGTGTGCGTGCCACATGTGCTCTGCGCGGCAGTCCATAGGACATGGGATTGTCTCCAGCGATGGGGATGGGGATGGGGAGGGAACTAGGAGAAAAATTGCAAGGACACAATGACCAGCTACTCCAGGAGCTACAGAATTCTCAGGGGCACATTCAGACAAACAGTTTTAAACCGAAGTAATTAATGCGAATTAATAAAATTGATGTAACTACTTCACTTTGGTACTGTTTTCACTGAAGCTTCAAACCAATGTAGTTTATCCACACTATCTTCCTAATGAGCATGGCACAACACAGCACAGGGGAACCACCCAAATACAAAAAGGGTTTGCATGGCAGTTACTTTGAAGTAAAAAAGAAAAGGGGAGTATGTGTGCTCCTAATTTTTCAGGAGTACATACTTCTTTTCCTGCTCCTGAATAACTTTGGTTCAATGCTCTGAAACTGAATTCCACCCCGTTTCTATTTTTGACGGAACTTGGCGTTTTGGTTAGTCGAGTCAGAATTTGGATCAGACGAAATTCCAACCATACTTCTGATCAGAAGGATCGAAAATGATATTGGCAGCTTGCGCATTGGTAAATCACTTGTTCCAAATTCCAACTGAAAATGATTGCAATCAGAATTCCAATAGGCATTCCAAATTTGCAGGGAACTCTTCCATGAAACTGGACTTGCTGTTTGGAGCCAGCCTGACTCTTGAGGTATGAACAATACAGAACTAAAAGTGATTTAAGGCACAACTATATCAAATACAAGTATCTATTTGTTGGAGCAGCCCAAGAAGGTGAATTGGATGCGCTCCCTGTTAATGCCAGTGAGAACCAGAAAATGCATCCAAAATTAGTTGGTTTGCTGAAGGCGCATCCGCTAACAATATGCCAGCCTCACAAGTTGACAGTTGCACGTACTGCACTGGCCACATTATACATTTTGGTTGGGATCCAGAAGAGTACTGAGAGCCAGTGTAGAATGCTGTAACCTGCTCACTTTTCAGAGGTGAAGTAAGACTTTTTAAATGATTATTTGGCATGACTTTTGGCAGGTGGAGATAGGGGTTGAAGTTGTGGGGGAGGATGAAGAATTTTTAACTAGTTTTACTTTAAAATGTCTTGTTTTATAACACTGTATTTTTATATGTTTGCATGTATTGTAACTCGCTTTGAACGCTTGGGATAGGGTGGGAAAAAATCGGAAGGAAGGAAGGAAGGACTTGGACCTGGGAGACCAGCATTCCGATCCTGACTTAGCCATGAACTTACTGAGTGAAATTCTGAAAGTCACTTTGGGTAAAAACAGAGCTGCTGGTGGCCTGCCGGGTGATCCATTTTGGCTCTCAGGCTACTGGCACGTACGTTTTTATGCTGCCACATGTTTAGAGGATTTTATTGTATTGTTTTGTGTTTTTAGTATTTTCTTTTTTTGTGCTTTTGTTTTTGTAAACTGCCCTGAGACTTCAGGCAAGGGGGGGAGGTGTATACATTTTAAATAAATAAATAAGGCTAAGGGGATGAGGAGATACAAAAGGCCTGATAGATGAACCCTATTTTACAACCCTAGCTCCAGTCGCTGCAGTGCACAGCTGCTTTGGTAAGAGATTATTATAAGATGGAGTTAAACTCACCTCACCTTGTTAGGCTCTGAGCTGGGATTCTAGCAGCGAGAGGTTTATCTCTTCTGAAATAGTAACAAAACACTGTGGCTTTCAGGCCTTCTGTCTCTCGGACGCTTATTCCGCACACTTCCATTTTGGCCTGGGAAAAGACAAGGAGCAGGCGAACACCCAGGAATTCAGCCCATGATGATTGATGATGATTTTTTAACCTAAAGGCTAGAAACAATCACCACCGTGCAGGAGTTGCTCTCCGGTACAATGCTTGACTTTATCTTTGCATCCTTGCATCTCGCACTTTAAAGAGCGGCGCGGTTGCTTTTCATACCTGCTTCTACTGCTAAAGAGAATGCATAATGATGAGAAAGCCCTAGCTCTGCTCTTACATCATTTTTTATTTTATTTTATTTTACAATCCGGCATCTCAAAAACTGTTTATCTGATCAGCACCAAATTCTGTCAGAGCGTTGACATGTGCATTTCTAAATAATTTCAGCGTGTCAACCTGAATAGACACACAAAATCAGAGAGTTAATTATCTTTGACAACTTTGCCAGCTAATTTCCTATTTATATGTACCAAACGAAGGGCTGCTTTTATCCTCCTTGTCACAAAGGGTTTATCAATCAAAGCAAGGCCTAAAATTGGATGCCAAAGCCGCCTGCCTTCCCAAAGGGGAGTTTAGCTGTTTGAAATCTTTCCAGCTACCTAATGACAGCAACATTGACATGGAACATAATAGGCATTGTTTTGTGTTGTGTTTTTGTGGGGTTTTTTGGTTTTGTTTTGTTTTTAAAAAACTCAAAGAGGACAATGCTCTACGGCATACAAAATGGGTCTGATTGGTGCATCCATTCCCTTCCTTGCTCCTGCGTCTACCCCCACCCCCCACTACCACTGCCATTACCCCTACATCCTAAACAGGCCGGCATCTCAATGTAGCTGTCAGGACCTGATTTACGATGCACGCCTTGCACCTCTGGATTTCAGCTGACAGGACCTGCCAGTGTCAACTCCATCCTTGTCTCTGACAATCTGAGCGTGTTTGCTCAGGGACATGAACAATGTTCAAAACTACCAGTTCCTGCTGACAGACATGAAATGGTGGAGGTTCGTTTGGGTGTATGTTGCTGCTACTTTTCTCTGACAGGCAGTTATGTTTTACTTTAATAGCCATATCTCTTCTCTCGAGTTCCCTTTAACGGTAGCAGGATTTTACAAGGCTACCAACAGGCTGTCACTTAGCTTGTATTCTTTAGAAATGTTAACCTACCTGCTCTATGTGGGGTTTAAAAAAAATTAAGCCTACTCTCCTCAGAGTAATTCAAGGCTGGCGTATTCCATCCAGAAGGAGGAGGAAGGGATGGTCAGTAGGCCTGCTCTGTTCCATCTTATATCAGGTGGGGAAAGGCCACAAGGCGGTAAGGTGGAATCCTACTTGTCAGCTGAAACTAAGTAGTCAATTTCTCCAGGGAAATTAGACAGGAGACAGAATTTCCTGGAGGACCAGAAGGATGCAGCAGCCTCTTTCAAATAAAGGAGAAAAGTGGCAGAATTCTTGATATATAAGCTTGCTAATTAATTATATTCCCCTACTAATTAAAGCACACACATACCAGGCACTGCTCCCTTTATTTATTTATTTTTAAGGTGCATTAGTTCAGGGGACTCAAGTTACCAGAATTGACCTTGCAGTTGAAATTATTTATGCGTAAAAAGAAATAACAGAAAAATATGCCTCTTGTATATTTAAAGACTGTGCCCTTTTGTTATTGGGAATATATAATTGAAGTACTTGCCCAGTAAGCCACAGCCTGAATACGCCTAAGGTATATCATTCTGTTGTTTTCAAAAGGATCCACTGCAGTCATAATTGAAAACGAGAACAGGTACTGTTTTTTCCCCCTGCCTTTGTTTGGACACTTAGTTTTTGGTTCTGCTCCCATTGAAATAAATGGAAATCTTGTCACTTGATTCAATTATGGGATCAGTACGTATCTGTAAGATTGCGAACTTCAGACTATTTAATGGGGCTACTGTTGAGTAAGAAAGTTAAGGATTGTAGCCTAGGAGAGTTAAAGTTTGACTTGTTCACTCCTTGCTGTTGAAAGTCAAAATATTTTCTGTCATCGGCGATTTGTCCCACCCCCCTTCAGAGGCAGCCTTAGAATTTGCAGGGCTTAGGGCAAAGATAAAATGAAGCTCTCCCCCGTAGCCCGAGCCCCTTAACAATCTGCAGTCTTGGTTTTGCTTATGCTGATGATACCCAGCTCTACCTCTCTTTTTGCACAGATCCAGCCACAGCAGCCTTGATGCTTACTCGGTGTCTGTCGGTGGTGGGGGCTTATCGACTGAGGCTGAATCCTTACAAGATGGAGATGATGTTAGCGGGTAAGGCGATGGAGATGTCAGCTCCCGTTATTGATGGGGTCTTCCCTCCATTCGTCTCCCAGGTACGGAGTCCGGGGGTGCTCCTCGACTCGCAGCTCCGCTTGGATGTCCCGGTGGAGGCTGTGGTGAGGAGTGCCTTCTGCCAATTACATCTGGTGCAACGGCTTCGGCCATATGTCTCAGACTCGGACTTGGCCACTGTCATCCATGATTTCATCACCTCCAGATTGGACTGCTGTAAAGCGCTCTACATGGGGCTACACATGGTGACAGCTTGGAAATTGCAGCTGGTGCAGAATGCGGCAGCCCATTTCCTGGTGGAACTGGGCCGCCGGGAGCATATCACATCTGTACTCTGTTCTATGCACTGGCTGACGATAGTTTTCCAGGCCCAATTCAAGGTGTTGGTCTTGGCCTATAAAGTCCTAAACGGCCTAGGCCCTATCTATCCGTGGGACCGCCTCGTCCCCCAGATTCTGAATTGGCCTCTGTGGTCATCCGGGGATGCCCTACTCGAGGTCTCCTGAGTGTTCCGGGGGGGGAGGGGCTACACAGGGGAGGGCATTCTCAATGGCTGTGGAACTTCCTTCCAGTGGAGACCCAGTTGGCCCCGAATCTCCCCTCCTTTCGAAGAAGTTGTAAGACCCGACTGTTCCGCCAGGCATTTGATGGGGGAGATGGGGGAGTGGATGGGGGGAGTGGGTTAGGGTGAGGGGATATTCTTATCTTCCTTTTATGTTTTTTAATCTTATTGTTGTTTAAATTGATTGATTGATTGCGAGCCACCCCAAGCTCCCTGTGGCAGGAGGGGCAGAGTAGCAAGATTTTAAAATAAATAAATAAATAAATAATATAAAAACATACGCTTTCACACAGATGCACACACAAACACACACACAGACACACAGCACTTTCCTACGTTACCCCAAAAGGTGCTTTCACATTGTACCTTCAAACCTGCTTAATTTTTTCCCCAAAGAATTTTAAAAGCGCTTTAAAATTCTATCCCCCTATTCCCACATTAGAAATCTGAATAAATTCATAATACGCACATATTTATTTATGCGCAAACAGCCATTCCCATGTTATTAAAGCAGGGAGGCCAGCAGGAAGCTCCTGGAGGCAACACTGTGGGAGCAGCACAGCTCAGGGATGAAGGAAACAAGAAGTCATTGGGCAGGAGAAACTGCTGGAGAAAAGCCCAGTCAGTGAGCCAGAGATCCGGGAGGTTCAATCAGGAGGGTTCAAGTGTGGTCCAGGGCAGAAGCCCAGATTGGACCCTGGAAACCCTTGATATCCCTGTCCATAAAGAGCCCCCTATCCTCCCCCTCACGCTGGCAGAAAATGGCTGATGGAGGCCTGATCCAGCAATTCAGGTGCATTTCTCCATTCCCACATGCACAATCAGGCACATTTCTCAAATGTGACTATTTTCATGCTTTCCCAGTTTCACATTTTGCAGGTATTTCAACACGCGGACTAGGAAAAGCTGGATTTCAGGTCCTGGTAATGTGGGGGGGGAAACCAAGTGCATCTTACCCAAAACATTTGAGCGAGGCCCTTCCCACGTACGCAGAAAGTGTGGGAGACTGAAATAACAGCAAAATTATGTCACGTGTGAAAGTGCCCACGCAGAGAGAGAGCGATTTACTGAAAGTGAAGGGAGTGGGGGAAGAGCCCCACAGGAAGCAGCAGCTCCAGGGGCTGAGTGTTGCAGGCAGGGAGATGAACCTGCAGAAATACCCCATTCGAACATCTCAAGAGCGCTGGACTTGAAGCTACCAAAACTCTTCTCCTTGAGGGACTCCTTTTGGCCATGGGGTCTGTCTCATGCTCCCACGCTGCTGGAAGTGACGTGCTCCCCGTTGTCGACAGCGGTGGTGGCTGGAGATGTGGCGCTGTGAAGAGGCGCGTTCTGAAAGCCCCGGCAGTGCGGGGGAGTGTGTAAACACTCCCTGTGTGGCTTTTCTCTCAACACGGGGTTCAGGAGGTGCTTTTGAGCGCCTCGTTTAAAAGCAGCCTCAGAGTGCCAATTGGCAGATAATCTAGTGTGGCTCGGTTTTTGTTTTATTTCAATATCATCAGCAATACATCTGTTAGCATCTAAAATGACAATGCAATATACACCGTATATCTTAGCTGAGTCCAGTACGCTCCTAAGTGACTATAAAAAAAACTAAAAAATAACTCCAAGGAAAATAAAAAATGCAACCAAACTATTCCAACAACCGGGCCTGACATTGTCGATACGTATCTGTCACAAAGAGAAACATCTCAGCCAGTCGGGATACTAAAACGAAAAGCTCATATCTCCCTGAGGCAGTACGTAGTGTGAGGTTTTCCCATATCAACTGATACCGTAATTAGAGTGGCTAGATTTTGTATCAATTTCCTGCATCTCTCACTTTGCTTGTAGTGTCCTCTGGCACTGTATAAAATTCCTAAAAACTATCTAGGGTGCCTAGGTTAAGTATGCGGTGGGAATGGTTGCCATTAGATTAGAAACAAGTAACCACAAAAATGGGTATACTCATAGAAATTATGGTGCTCCAAATGACCCCGTTAAATGTCGTACTAATCAATACCTGGTTAGAGCCTGATGGGCCACGTGATTTACCAACTTCCAGTACCGATTTTCTGGTTTTCTGATTGGTAAAGCAAGAAATCAGTAATCCAGTAATGGTAATAGCCAGTATTTTTAGGTAATTGAGTGTCTAAATCAGTATTCAAGTACCAGTTGGGTATCCAACAGACTACCAAAAAATGTGGGTATTACCCATGGGTAGCAAACGTGCTACCCATTTCAGCTCTAGACCGAAATGTACAAGATGGAGATGAAGTTGTTCAGATGATTGATCCAAGTGGTGATGCAGAGCAGACACTTGATTTGGATGTGGACATTTTTCTGATACTCAGCAGTGTATCAAAAATGAAAATGATATCCACAAATAAAACATCTAATAGTTGCCATGTTAGGTCCAAAGCTTTTGGAATGAAGCTCCTTATTTTAACAAACCGTCCAAAGTTGGTTTTCAGTTGTTGGTTTTTTTTATTGTTTATCTTAGAAAAGTCAGACTGAAATAATTGACAGATTCTTTAATATCCCCCAGAGCCCCAATTAATCAGAAAATATGCTTGGCTTTTAGACTGTAGTTGTCCATTCCCTTGGGCTTCTGCAGTGCGAGGGCCGGACATATGTTATTGACGCATGCCCTAAGAAATTCTGAATGGAAGGGGTTTGATATTCACTAGTCCTAGATCAAGAAGAAACTTCCTGGAAATCCTTCCAGGGTGCTGGGTTTGGTGTAGACTTTGTAAATTTTAAAATATTTTCCTTTGAAATTTGAAAAGTATAATTGCCATAATGTTCATCCACTGAGGTGAAGAAAGGGGTGAAGATTTGGTATCATTATTCCCATTTCACAGATGGGGAAATTTAGACACAGAGAAGAAAAGTGACTTGATCAAAATCATTCTGCAAATGAGTGAAGGAACTTACCCTCTACACACATCCTTTATTTTAAAAGAGAATTACAATTTTTCACAATAATGACCCAAACCATTATGGCTGAGGTCCTGGCCCCATTAAAACCAATGGCAAAGCAACCCTTGACTTTATAGGGGTCATACTTTCATCCTACAGCAATGGGGATGGAGTGTTTTAGACTAGGACATGTATAATGCTCTAGTATTTTTGCAGGGGTATAGAGACACTACATACTACATACTAGTATCACTTAGCAGCGCTTACCATCTGTTTGTCATCTGCTGCTCTTGGAGGCTTTTCCTGCTGCCGTGCTGTCCCGCTGGCTGGAGGGGGTCTCAGGACATCTGTAAAGAAGGGGGTTGTGAGTAGGGCTGTGGATTGGCTCCCCCTCCCCCCCCACGCTCCGGTGACCGGAAGTGCGGGGAGAAAAGTTTAAAAGGACTGGCGGCGGCTGCGCCGGCGGTCGCAGCCGGCGGCCGCGAGCCGAAGGGCTGCGGCCAAAGGGCGTGGCCCTTTGGGGCCCTTCGGGGCATGGAGGGGATAGAGGGGGAGAGTATGGGGGATGAGGGAGAGGTTGGGGTAAGGGGAGGTAGGATAGAGATGGAGGAAGATGAGCTGGTGGAGTTGGAGGTACCCCCTGGGGAGTCAGATAGGGAAGTTGAGGAGACCGAATCATTGGTATGTGGTGATGAGGGGAAGGAGAGAGGGGTGGTTGATGGGGTGGCTTGGATGGGGTTGGGAGTTCAGAGAGGGGAAGATGAGGAAGTGGATGCAGTGATGCTCGCTGATATTGGATTGGTGGGGCCATCTCCTCCCAGTGAGAGAGGGATTGAGGTGGTGAGAGTTTCCCTGGTGGCAGCAGGGAACGAGTGGCAAGATTGTGGGACCTTCCCCATGGTGATGGGGGAGGTCATTGAATGGGATATCGGTGATGCATAAGGGGGGGGATTTTTTCGGATGATTGTTTGTGATATCTGGGTCTGCTGTGTTTGATCTTTTGTATTTGAAATGCTGAAAATTTTGTACTGTTTTAGCTATTATTATGTTAACTGTTTATTTGTTGTAAACCGCCCCGAGCTGCTGTGCAGGATGGGGCGGTATAGAAATCTAATAAATGAAATGAAATGAAATTATTGACTCAGGGTTCCCTGTGTGGACTAAAACCCTATATTGTAGTTGTATTATGTTGTGAGCCGCCTCGAGTTCTTCGGGAGAGAGGCGGGGTATAAATTAAAATGGTAATGGTAAATGGTAAAAAGAAAGGAGATTCCCAGTTCATCATAAACCTATTCTGCCAAATATTTTCTTCCCTTCCAAACGAGGCTAACCCAGTCCTTTTTCCTGTGCTGTCATATGGTTTGGAGTATTACCACTGGAGGGGAGACATGCTCCTTGCAGTCAATGAAGTGTTTAATTGAGTGGATGTAGAAAATGCTTGATTAATAAGTTTAATGAGCGAAGCTCTGTCTCTGCTGGACTTTTATGCAAGATCCACTGACGCCTTGCAGAGATCACACACAGACAGAAAGAGAAAGGCTAGTTTAGGCTTTTGACAGCAAGGGTGTTGCCAGTTAGTATCATATGGGATGCTCCGCTAATGGTTAGCTGCTAGGAACAAAGTAAGACCATAAATTCATTTCACATTAGACTGTGTTAAATATTGGTCTCTTCTAACAATATAGGACAAATCAGAAACAGCAACCAACAACTGAAATCTTATTCCCTCGGCCAGAAACCATTATCTACTAAAAGACCAGCTCCTTCTCTATGTTCCATCATGATACCTAAGAACTGTCACACGGGGGTACGGTTCAGAAAACAAGAGAGCAGGCCGGGGAACCGGAGAGGGGGTCAGGAACAAGGAAAGGGACTTTCACAGGGGTAAGGGTCAGAGCTCAGGAGACCGCAGACCAGGGAACCAGAGAGGGGACTAGGAAGAAAGTACAGGACGACCTCTCAGCCACACCCAAGGCAAGGAAGGGTCCTCATGAAAAGCCTGGATGTCAGACAGAGGTCACATTCACACCTGATGTGGTGTAGTGGCGGCGAGACCACGAGGGAAGACGCAGCAGCAGGAAGAAGCCTGATTCCGGAAGTAGCTCCCGTGCGGATGGGCTTCTGCTGCAGCTTCCCTCACGCATGTCAGGGTACAAAACCCTGCCCTGGCATGCACAAGGGAAGGCGTGGCAGAACCCCATTCGCACCGGCTCTACTCCCGTCATCGGGCTCCTCCACACTGCCGCGTCTGCATTACCACCGCCACCCAGGTGTGAACGCAGCCTGTGTCGGCTCATCATTGAGGTCCTAGGGGAAGGAAAGGGAAAATATGAAGAAAAAATAAGAGCCAGAGGGGACACTCGGGAAGACCATGGACTAACACGAAAGGAGCATGAGGGGGATGCCAAGAACCAAGGGGGATCAGGAATAAGAAGGGGGCTAAGACAAGGGTGGTGAGCTGGGAGCAAGAAAGAGCAAGGGTCTAGGGACCAGGACAAGATAGGGAGACACGGAGACAACAACTAGGAAGGTCTAGGGACAGAGAGGACAGAGCAAGTGGGAAGGAAGAAAGAAAGAGTTCCTCTGTCCAACTTTCTGTTGGTACCAGCATGCCCTATATACTGGCTGGTACCTAATCAGGAAGTTGGGAGCCAGGCCCAAAGGAAAGACAGACAGGGTAAACGGTGGAGTCACAAGGACTGGGAGGAGACACAGGGAGGAGAATTTAGGCCAGAGACAGGCCAAAATGGTGGCAACAGCAGTTGGGCTAGTGCTCCAATATGACAGATGCTGTGGGAGTTCAAGATCAGGGCATTGCCAAGCTTTCCAGGGATGCCCTTTTTCAAGTTCCATCACTGCACTAAGTTCATACAGCAAGGGCACACAGACAAACATTTCCAGTGGCTGTTCCACAGTTGTGGAACTCTCTTCCAGTTTTGGAACCTTCCAGAGGTTTCCCAAAACGTCAACCTGAGCATTTTCCGGAGGAAAAAATGGTGGCAAAATGGTGAAAATGGTGAAAATTAAAATGGTGCTGATGCTGCTGCCACCATTTAAAAAAAGGTCTTGCATTTGCAGAATTGTCTCACAGCCATTTTGTGCATGACCAGTAATTTCTATTCATTTATTTAAGAACCTTGCAGTTCAGTGCGGATTGATCCATATCAGCCCATTTTGAGCAGTTACGGATCAAATCTAAATTCAGATGCCCACCCCTATTTCTAAGTTCTGTGAACGTTTCAGAAAGAAAGAAAGAAAGAAAGAGGTAGCCTGTTGTCCATTCAGAACTCCTTTAAAAATGTACTTTTCCACTCTTTCCCTTTACTTCTTTTCTGCAGGACTCATTCCCCAGTTTAACCAAGCGGAGCACTTTGCCACTGCTTCCTACAACCCTGAATTCAAACTGTCAGGCCCTCCCAGAGTCAGCTCTCTCCCTGTGTATGCCGTCAGGCCTCTGAGCAATATTAAAGTCCTCTCCCTGACAGACACATTGATAACAACACACAAGCAGAACACCGAGGCAAATTCCTTTTGACAGCATTCCATCAAAGCAGCTAAAGAAACAAAAGCGATACACAGATCAGTTTAGTTACCTTGCTCGTGCTAGATGTTCTAATTAACTCTCTGTCTATTCCTGAATGGCTATTGTTAGGTTGCCTGGCCTTTGAAGATTCACATTTGTTAACAGCAAACCTCTCAAATGAACACATTTAGCAATGGGCGCATTTTTCAATGACTTCTTAATGTTGCCAAACAGCAGCACTGAATATTTATAACGAGTTGCTGTTAAAAAATTACACACATCCTTGCTTGCTTCTGCTTTGATCTGGGCTTTCTTGTCTATGAGGGAACAACCATTTTTAAGAGGCTGAGGAACCAGACAGTACTGTACTTCCTAGGCATATGTTGACTGCTCCTTGTAAGATGCCGGTCAGCTCTGATTCCAGTACAAACCTAATTAAATTAATGCAACCTCTTGGATAACGCAGTGCTCTAAAGTCATTACGACTGCAACCAGTCTAACATTCATCACATCTATGCAGTCATTAATCAGCAACTAAATGCTTAGGGTGCAATCCAACACCCCCTGATAAACTGCACCTATGCCAGGCACACCACAGTTAACATATGCCGGTGCACATTTGTGTATTTGCCACGTGTGCAGCAAACCACTTGTCGCAACGGTGCACCCCTCCTGATGTGACCCCTCTGAGCCTACACACCCCACAGCCCGGGGGATAGGGAAGGAGCCATGCCTGCTTTATCCCCTAGGCTATGGGGTGTGTAGGCTCGGGGGGGACGTATCGGGGGAGGGCATGCCGTTACACCAAATGGTGTATGCGTAATGTGTGCCCGTTGCCTGGCCGGGCTTTGCGCCGGTGGGCAGCATATGTCGCTTCTTGGATTTCACCCTTAGTCTCCCACTCTATGTTCACCGCAATGGATCCTGTTATATATGTTCACACATGCATGTACATATTCCCCCCTGCTCACCCTTCTCTACCACTCTGGCAGTGTATATATCCTTAAGGAAACAAAGAATTGGTGCAGCCTAGTGCATCAGATATGGGACATGAAACTAGGAGATCAAGGTTTCATCTTAGATACAAACTCACTGAGTGGCCTTGGATAAGTAATCATCTCTCAGACTCAGTCCTCATCTGTAAAATGGGAATAATAATGGCCTATGTCTCAGGGTGTGGGTGAACTAGATGAGCATATAATAATAATCTTAATTTTTATATAACACCCCCCCCCCCCGCCATGGCACTCAGAACGCTTCACAAATAATTAATTAACAACTTTTAAAATCCTCACAACAGCCCTGTGAGGTAGGCTAGGCGGAGATAATAATGTGACTGGCCCAAGGTAACCAAGTGAGTTTCTGGATAAGGCGAGACTTGAACCGGCATCCCCCTACTGCCCAGTACAAGAAGCAATTTGAACACAGAAAGCACTAGAAATAATAATAAAAAACCAATCTCCTGCTTGCGCTAAGCTTTCTATGCTATTCTAATCCAAGAGACAAGTCTGTGTGAGAGGAAGCTTCTCATATTGATAAATAATGGCTTAGATAACACACTCTACATAAGCTGATGCTGTCACCTCATCTGCCCAAGCAGCTGTTCCTTCCACTTCCTCTGTTGTTGAAGCTGAAGCATGTGGATGGGATATGGATGATGCACTTGCCAAGTAAATAATAATCAATCACTCTCAGCGTCTTTTATAAAATAAAGAAGCGCTATTGGAAAAAGGCTCTGAGCACAACCAACTGGCCCAGATGGAAGAAGAATATCAAGGAGAACATTTCCCAGGAAGAGAATGGAAACTATCTTGAAATATTGCAGGCGGGATATGAAGAATTAGTTCATTAACAGAGATTAGAAAATGTTTCTTTAGAGTTCCCATATTCGTTCAATGAAGCACATTGATTGTGTCTATTAATTAGGATTAGGACACGGAGGAAACTGTCTGTGTGTGGACAGCTTTAGGGGCTGATGTAAGATGTGTACACACTTTAGGTGCACACACATCTGTCTTTAGACATAACAAAGTTCGGGTGTCAAAACCCCTAAGCACATGTTTGGCCATTGTGTGTAAGCGCTAGGGGAGTGCAAACAGACCAGAGTTTGCATGTTCGGACATTCGGACTAAAAACTTAGTTCAGGTTCGTGGGTTTGGTCCTGTAGTGTTCACCCCCCCGAACGATCAGAAAGTTTGGCCGCGGTAGAGGCTTGGGGCAATCCAGGGGTGTCTGTGGGGGCATGGCAGATTGTTGGAGACACAGCAGCAGCAGAGACCGGGAGGGCTTGGGGCTTGGCACCCAGGATTGCCCGGGCAGGTAGGCTTGGCGCTTGGCCCCCAGGGGTGCCCGTGGGGGCATGGCTGCCCATCTGAGACCCAGAGGTAGCAACAGAAGCAGAGGCCTGGCATTGCAAGCTGCCAGGATTCGGTGGAGAAGGGGCAGAGGCCCGGCCAGGGCTTGGTGGCTGGCACCCCTACTTGGCCAGGCATTGCAGGCTGGCATCGTACTTGACCAAGCTCAAGAAGCTCTACTGCAAATTGTGCAAGCCTTACCTGGTGGTGAATCTCGTGAACACCCAGCCCCAACCCGCCAGCGCACTCATCAGAGCTATATACAAGATTGAGGAGCAAATGGCTGATGTGCAGTGCCAGTAGCAGCAGCAGCAGACATTGGATTTCCAGGGGACAGAACCCATGGCACAGCAGCTGTCTCTTATACACATCTAGATGTGTATAAGAGACAGGTTTGGGACATAGTGATGGGCTTGGGCTGCTGCTGATGCCTGATGCCACTCCACTGGCACGGCCCCTGCCACCTCTGCCATGTGCCCCATTGCCCGCCTTATGGGCAGCAGACCGGCCTCTCCTCCTCCCTTCTCCATTTCTAAAACACAAATAATGCACGTGATGATTTTTATTTATTTATTCAAAATTGGATTATATTATATATATCTGCACTAACTCTAACTGCTATTAACTATTCTAAAACCTATGGAACTAAATGGAATATTATATCTACAAAGGCCTAGTCCTACAAACACATTATAAAATATTAAAACTGAATCACTATGCCAACTCAAACTGAACATGGCAAAAACTGAACTCCTGATTTTCCCTCCCAATCCTTCCTCTTCCTCTTCCCTGTCAATTACCATTGACGGGGTCTCCATACTCCCTGTCCTCCAACCTCGCAGCTTGGGCTTAATTTTCGACTCACACCTTACCTTCAAACCCTACATAGACTCCGTTGCCAAATCCTGCCGCTTCTCCCTCCACAACGTTGCCAAGATCCGCCCTTTTCTGTCTGTCTCGTCTGCCAAAACTCTCATCCACGCCCTAGTCATCTCACGCATCGACTATTGTAACCTCCTCCTCACTGGCCTTCCCCGCTCTCACCTCTCTTCCCTCATCTCTGTTCAAAACTCTGCTGCCAGGATCATCCACTTAGCCTGTCGCTTTGACCACGTGCAGCCTCTCCTCTCCTCTCTCCACTGGCTCCCTCTTCCCGAGCGTATTCTGCACAAGCTCCTCGTCTTCACCAACAAAGCCCTTCACAACCTCACTCCCCCCTACCTCTCTGCCCTGAGCTCCCTCCAAACCCCTGGTTGTGCACTCCGCTCCTCTTCCATCCCCTCCCTCACCCTCCCACACCTCCCCTGCTCCCCCAATCACCTTCGTCCCTTTTCCCTCGTGGCCTCGCATGCCTGGAACTCCCTCCCTGCCCTCGTCCGCCTTGCCCTAACCCTCCACACCTTCAAGTCCCTCCTCAAAACCCACATCTTCCGTCCCGCCCTTCCTAACTCCTGCTAAGCATCCTCCACCTGTTATCTGCATACTCCCAATTACTGTAACCAAGCCAAGAACGTGTACCTGAGCTCTCGCATCCTCATGAATGTTGCATCCCATGTCTTTCCCTCTGTTCCCCCTTCCCTGTCTCCTCTCCCCCTGTCTTTAGATTGTAAGGTCTCGGGCAGGGACCGTGTCTATAAAGCGCCAGGTACATTGCTGGTGCTATATAAATGCTAATGCTAATGCTAATGCTAATAATAATAATAATAATAAAGCTAACTCCTACAAGTATCTATCTATACTAGTATCTAATATATTTCTATATATATACATAGGGATGGGGGGAAGGAACACAGACAGCTCAGAACCAACAACACAGGGATTGTGTTGGACCAGCTATTTTGGACCAACTACACAGAGCTACAAGAGATCAGATGGATAGGGAGCCCACCGGAGCGCTGGAGAGCCATTCCTGTAGCCACCAGTTACCAGCTCTGATTGGGTTCACATCAGATGGACCGGTGGTGTGTCCCGGCCAAGGTCCGCCCATACATCCCCTCCCCGCCCCCCGGCACCATAGAGTTGTGCTGACCTGATTAACTAGGCTGGTGCCCGTGACTACAGGGTAAAGGAAAGACTGGGGTAGAGTTGCACCATGGATCCTCCCAAGAAAGGGGCAGCAGTGCCATGTTCAACAGTTGCTCCGGGTTTGGCCGGCCCACTCTGCATGGAGTACTTTGGGACCTTGCGGAGCACACCGTACTGGGCTACCCCGGAGCAGCCCTAGCTTGCACCTTCGTGCGCACATGGCAGGTGCCCTCCAAACAGAGCAGTCAATGCAGGGCACCCCTAGACTTGCCATCCATCTGTTTACACCCATTGCATCATACACTTCCTCTGTTGAGTTACAAATCTTTTATTCATCATCATTTTTATACAATGCCCCCCTGCCATGGCACTCAGAGCTCTTTACATATAACACACAACGTTTAACCCTTACAACAACCCTGTGAGGTAGGTTAGGCTGAGAGAATATTGTGACTGGCCCAAGGTCACCCAGTGAGTTTCTGGCTAAGACAAGACTTGAACCAGGGTCCCACCCTACCTCCCGGTCCCAGTATCGTGCACTGAGCCATTACACCACACTGCCCTGTTTTTTTAAATGACACCATTTCTCAGCACCTTCCCTGTATAATTTTCATGTCATCCTTTATTTGAATAAACTTCCTTCTTTTGAGATGGATGATGATGATGATTTTGTGATGAGATAGATTTTGGGTTGAAACATGGCATTGCCCTTGAATCAGAAAGAAATTTCTAAGTATTTTTTAAAACTAGTTATGATCCTAGCCACCAGTTCTTCCTCTGAAGACCAAGGGTGATGGTAGAGTTGATATTTTCATGTCTTAGGTTTCATCTGGCAGACTTTATTAACAAAGTGATACTGACGCCGTGGCAAGATTGTGCCCATCTTCTCTTTTCAAAGCCATTATTTAATGATTTTTCTTCTTCAACGTGGCTGTAAAAATTTGCTTGAAGTTAGTGAAGAAATGAAAGAAGAGGCTGTTTTGGAATAATAATGATAAACAGTTTCAGCCCTTTAAATGATGGGAGTATTAAAAAAATGGAAGTTAAGCAGTTTCTGAAGCTTATTTTTTTTATTTTTTTATAATCAATCTGGGATGAATAATGCCTGATCTTTTCTAACGTTATGTTTACGTAAAATGCAAACAATAACTGCTTAAATTCATATTTACCCAAGAGACCAGAACATCTTTGCATTGCTATTTTGCTTTATCATGCAAATGGTTTATTTATCCCACAAATATTCTCGTCTCAGGGATAAATAATATGCATTTTTAAAATAAATAAATAAATAAATAAATAAATAAGGATAAGTAAATGGGTAACATTAGAAAGGATAGGGATTGTGAGTCAAATTCTCATCTCTGTATTAACAGTGTAAATCTGGAGTAGCATCACTCACGTTAGTGAAATAACTAGATTTGAACTGGTGGGACTAAGAACAAACCTCTTAATAATTTAATTTTATTTATTTATTTATATTTAACAAGAGATAAAAGAGTAAATTTGGATTCCATACAAGATAAAGCATATGCTCTGCATGGGGGAAGAAAGGGGAGGGTCAAAATCATGGACCTACACCATGAATCCATCCATTGTCCTTGAGTGCATGTCCTCGTCTACACTTTTTCCCCATATGTTCACTCTTTCAATGTTTAGGGACGAGATCCACTGGCCAGATCTAGGAATTGGAAAAGGGCAAAATAAAAACCAGTTGTGGGCTGCATTTGACCCAAAGTTCCCCATCCTGCCCAAAGTAATGAGTTCGAAACAAAAGAGTCAGGCTAATATTTTTTTGTTGTTGAATCAACTACTGTTGACGAGAGCATGCAAGCTTTTGGACCACCCAAGACCTTTCTTCGGGTATGTACAAGAGACAGATCTCTAGGTGGAGAACATGGGGGGTTGCAGTGGGATTGGATGAAGAAAAATGGGACTGTACAATAGACAGATGTAGATAGGATGAAGGGTGGAAGCAAGGAAGGTTTACTTTCTTTTCTTTTAATATTGTTTTATAGGGATGGGCGAACAGAACAGAGTTTGGAAATTTGGTTCGGTTTGGTTTGAAATTCGAGTTCGGAAATTCGGTTCGGTTCGGTTTGAAATTCGAGTTTGGTTCGGAAGTTCGGTTCGGTTGACTGAACAGACCAAGTTGGGTCAAATTCCGAAATTCCGAACCAAGTTCGGCCATTCAAAACAAGGTTTTTTTGTGTGTGTTGCCACTAGGGATGGGCGAACAGAACGGCTCGGTTCAGTTTGAAATTCGAGTTCGGTTCAGAAGTTCGGTTCGGTCGACCGAACAGACCGAGATCGGTCCGAACTCCGAACTTCCGAACCGCGTTCGCCCATCCCTATTTTTTTATGTATCTTATTGCTCAGACTATAATCCCTTTGGAGCGAGGATTGTTTTTCACACTGTGCTTTTGCACAGAGGTCCCATATTATCGATAGGCTGAAGGACTGGGCATTTTTAGATGTAGCATATTTTTTACCCGGGCTTAATAGTCTGGGTTCTGAAAACTCCTGTATGGGAAGTTTAGACATTCCCTCCCCACCCTCGTTCCCGCCCCCCCCCCCANGTTTTTCACACTGTGCTTTTGCACAGAGGTCCCATATTATCGATAGGCTGAAGGACTGGGCATTTTTAGATGTAGCATATTTTTTACCCGGGCTTCTCAGTCTGGGTTCTGAGAATTCCTGTATGGGAAGTTTAGACATTCCCTCCCGACCCTCGTTCCCGCCCCCCCCCCCAAGCAGATTTTGACTGGGTTCCATTGCAAACGGCAGCACCAGCAACTCCTGTGTGTTTGGAGATGCGGACTTAGTAAGTCTCCAATATTAGAGGACTTAAGTTACCAACTCTGTTTCTCCAAACATGCAGGAGTCACCAGCACTGCTGTTTGCAACAGTGCATGGGCAACTTCCAGTTAGTGGTGAGGAACTCCCTGTGCAGGAGTTTTCAGAACCCAGACTCTTAAGTCTGGATAAAAAAAATATGCTATATTTAAAAATACCCAGTACGGCAACCTATCCATAATAAACATTCTAAATAACAACTTGAATGCTCAATAGTATAGATCGATGTGCATAGAGATTGAGAGCGGACCAGCCCCTCCAGAAGAGTTTATATAACCCATTGGCTAAGAGGATTTGCTTCTTCCTTCAGTGGGTTGAGTTAAGACGGTCGGTCTTAACGTTGACATCCTACAAACCTAGCTATTGGAGGCTTATGTTGCGCTGTTAATGTTAACCCATCAAAATGAAAGAGATGTTTCTGTGTGTCCAGACATTCTAATTGGTGGTAATGGGATGGTGTTGCACGAGTTAATGATTCAGCTCGTTGGTTTTGAACAGCTTTATAGCACACTCGCTTCTAAATTGAAAGCACTTGTCACCAACACTTCACATTGAATCAAACTAAAAACTAGCCTCTTTCAGCTGTCTGAATAAAAGACGGGTGATCATTCATTGCTGCTTTTCGCGCTGTGTCTTAGCCATCGGGACATATAAAACACTGGCCCTCCATGCATTCAAATGGTGTTTTGAACACAATAAGCAGGAGAACAAGCATGTGTAAAAGCTACATTTATCACATGGTAATGATAAAAACATGGTTTCACTTTGTACCAGACTATCAGATCAAGAACATGAATGGAACACATAATGCAATATCCTGTACATCTAACAATCAAGCTAACAGAGACGGCTTAGTTGCTTAAAGAAACGTGATGAAAGGAAATTAACATGACCATGAAAGCAGATCTACAACTTTCCTTTTCTTAATAAATCTCCATTGCCTTGGCGATTTTGAAACTAGCATTGTTCCTTTGTCACAATTGCATTAAGTCAAAGTTGTATTAACTTTGCAAAACAAAAGCTACGTATAAAGAAAAAAGAGTCCATTTTGCATTTCAGTCCCACTTGCCTACTGTTAACCTCAGAGGAATACAGTCATGCTGCAAATGTTCTATTCCATGAGGGGGGCATAGTCTGCAATTCCATACCGTATATGGCACCCGTTGATTAATCAAATGTAAACCATGCCTCTCCTGAAGAAGGAATCGGGCTTCAGAGAAACTTGAGTCCAACATCCTTGGCTCTTACTGGAGGCAGTAATGAGGTTATCAGGCGATAGCACCCTATGAGGTTGAATGCTGCAGATCCAAATGGTTACCAGATAGCGGCAGTTAACCATTTCATCTGTAAACTGTAGTATGTGACCAAATTAACCAACAACATACAAACCATTCATGCCTTTCAAACAACCTCCACTGCAGACACTTCCAAAATAGATTATGAGATCACTTCTACTGAAGGTGATGCATTTAGCTTCCTACCACTGCCTGGGAGAAGCCACTGGGGTAGAGCAGAATGGGTTACCTATTTTGGTACCTACCTGTGTGTCATACTTGAGTTTTTGAGAACCATGTTGGGTTTCTGATGGGCTACCCAGGTACTAATCTCAGGCTGCTTTCACACATTACACAATGGGCTATTTTAATAACTGTAGATAATGCTGGGTATTAAAATTCCTCCGTTTTTGTAATGTGTGAATGCACTATTCCTCTTTAATGCTGCAAGAACTCCAGTCATTGCAAAAGCCACATTTGGTGGCTCTTACAATGACCCTAGATCTTGCAGCATAAAAAGGGAATAGTGCATTCACACATTACAAAAATTGCAGAATTATAATACCGAGTATTAACTACAGCTATTATAATAACCCATTGTGTAATGTGTGAAAGCAGCCAGATACCCCAAAAGTCGATAATTTCCAATAGCAAATTTTTAATTTTCTGGATACCGATCAGTAAAGCGGGATAGAAAGCCGAAAAAAATCGAGATTGGAAGTTGAAAAATGTAAGTTGACATTCCTGGGCGGGAAATCGACATTCCAAGATATTCCAGGACATCAGGTATCCGAATCAGTTTCGGTTCAGGAAATTCAATGATTATACCTGTTTTTACAGGTACTCATTTCAGCGCTACACTGTGGTGTAAGAACATATCTCATCCAGCTGCCAATGAGGGTCGCTTCCAATTAATTTCTTCTGTGAACTAGACCTGTGCCCATCCTGGCTGGTTAAGAGCTGCCGGGAGACAATGGGGCCATTGCTGGCCAGGGCAGTCAGTGCCTCCCTGCGGGAGGGCAGAGTGCTGGGCTGCCTCAAGGAGGCGGTGGTAAGGCCTCTGCTCAAGAAACCATCACTTGACGCTGACTCCCCTGTCAGATATCGGCCTGTCTCTAACCTTCCCTTTAGGGAAGGTTATTGAATAGGTAGTGGCTCAGCATCTCCAGAGGCATCTTGACCCTGTCGGTTACCTTGATCCTTCTCAGTCTGGCTTTCGTCAGGGCCATGGCACTGAAACAGCACTTCTGGCTTTGGTAGATGATCTCCGCCATGAAAAGAACCAGGGTCACTCAACCCTATTGGTCCTATTAGATCTTTTGGCAGTGTTCAAGCAAGGAGAGGGGAGAAAAAGCAGATCAGATTCTAAAGTGACGACAAGGATAAATCTAACTGGAGTCTGTGGCTTCCAGACGTTTGACAGCTCAAACAAGCCATAAGGCTCTAGAGAGGGGAAGGAACATGAGAGGAAGAAAAACTGGGAGCTATAGAGGAAAGACTTCTTTGCTGGAGCCCTACCAGAGGGAAGGAAATTGAGAAACCGCCAGGGGCAGTTAGAAGAGCCAAATCTAGGTTGCCCCAGGAACACAATCGAAAGTACTCCATTCCCAAGAATTCATTTTGTCAAAAATCTATACTTTTCCAGTTTTATTGAAGGAAGGGAATGTCTAAGCATGGGTCAATGTACAAATTGCCATTCATAAGTAAATGAGCCCGTCGTATCTATCTGTCTGAATCTCATCAGAAGCTTGATTCATGAGTTTCTCTGCTTGGACAAATCGAAATGTGCCTTTGCCAGCTTTGGCAAATGAAAGGCTGAAAATCTGAGCACAAAAAGCACTTACGAAGATGATTCCACAACACTGTACCCCAATCGCCAGAGCTTCCACTAGATAAACAGAGCACCAAAGGCACACCACTGCTTTTTATCATTTCTATAGCACTACTAGGTGTACACAGCACTTTACACAGTTTTTTTAAGATAGATCCCTGCCCAGTGAGCTTACAATCTAAGAGAGACAAGGGTGAGGGGAGCACAAGGACACACATATTCCCATTTTATAGGGATGGGCGAACGCGGTTCGGAAGTTCAGAGTTCAGACCGAACTCAGTCTGTTCAGTCGACCGAACCGAACTTCCGAACCGAACTCGAATTTCAAACCGAACCTAATTACCGAACTCAGTTCTGTTTGCCGATCCCTAGTGGCAACACACAAAAAAAAACCTGGTTTTGAATGGCCGAACTTGGTTCGGAAGTTCGGAATTCGAACGAACTTGGACTGTTCGGTCGACCAAACCGAACTTCCGAACCAAACCGAATTTCCAACCAAACCGAACCAAACTGAATTTTCGAACTCGAATTTCAAACCAAACCGAACCGAACCGAATTTCCAAACTCTGTTCTGTCCGCCCATCCCTACCATTTTACAAATAGGGAACTGAGGCTGAGCGATTGTGACTTACCCAAAGCCACGTAGTGAGTTCATGGCAAGGACAAAATTTGAATCTTGGCTTCCCAGGTCAAAGTCCAGCATCTTATTCACTACATCACACTGGCTCTTGGGTTTAACCAAGTTCCCAAAGCCACAGGCCTGGTCCTCATACATCCTCAGAGACTACAAGACCTTCTTGACCACAATAATAAGCCAAAATGTCTCTAGGAAGCTCCCTTCTTGCAGCTGCTGGCCAGGTGTGGAGTTCACAATATTCGGAAAGTTCCAGGATAGAAAATTATAAAGGGGAGGAGTGTGGAGATTACATCATCCTGAGACTATGTAACCACTGGACTCCTACTGCCCCATCAGGGAACAACCTGCTGTGTAGTGCCTTCAGTGGTGGCTCAGACAAACTACCCCTGAACTACAGGTTAACACCAGAGAGATTGTATACCCACCATGGACCTACCTAAGGGAACATAAGATAACCTATATGCTTGTGTTTTTTGCTTGCTTTTAAGGCAATTTAACCTTCCAAATAGAATTCTTGGAAATATCTATTTTTGCAAATATTTCCCCTTCCAGCCACCCACCCCCAGAACACTGTGTAAAATATTACTACTTAGAATGTTTACCAAGTTAATTTCTTTTAAACAACACAGTTTGGCTGCAATAATATCATACCTCAATGGATGTTTTCAGATGGATGAGGGGCTGGCCATCTGTTCTGGGGATGCACCCCCACATCTGCCTGCTTGCAGCCCTGCCTGAGTCAGGTTTAAATGGAACCCGAGGCTGCCATGGTCCACAGTCCACCTGGGTGGCGCCCCCTCACCCACACCATAGAGTTGTGGGCAGATCACCTGATGCTCTAGGCTGCCGCCCACAGCTCTATGGTGTTTCCCAGGGCAACCTCCATCCAAGAGCAGAACTGCAGCAGCCATCCTCTGAGCAGACGGACCGCAGCTCCACCTTGGGCCGGTGCTCCAGGTTTGGGTGGGCCGCTATGCTGGCGGTGCTGCTGAATGTTCCGGAGCACCGCCAGCGGGGCTGGACCTCTACTCCTCCTGCAATACTGGAGGCCCACCGTTAGATGGACAGGCCACCCGGGGGGGGGGGAGGCGGAGCAGAGGCCTGGCTTTTGAACATCTAAACGCACCCAGTGTAAACACCCAAAGGGAATGGGTTTAAATTGAAGCAATGAAGATTTTGGCTAGACATTAGGAAGAAACTTTCTAACTGTAAGAACAGTTGGGCCATGGAATAAGTTGCCCCAAGATTTTACAGTCTCTTTCCTTTATGTTTTCAAAACTGATCTAGATAAGCATCTGTCTGTGATGCCCTAAGCTGAAGATATCTTCTCTTGAGCGGAAGGTTACCCTAGAACTGGGAAAGGGAAACTCAGGCCCAGAAGCCAAATGCAGCCCCTGGCTAGTTTTTAATAATGGTCCCTTTTTGTTTCCTGAATCTGGTCCCTAGGATCAAGTGTTCTACTACTGAAAAACTACTGAGCTCTGGGCAAGGGAGCAGAGTTGAGGCCAAGCACACAAGACTAGGGGAGGGATCCATGGCACAGGTCAATAATCTGGAACCTCCTCTTCCTGGGCACACCCATTAAGCACCTGCTAGTCACCTCTATGTTGCCCTCAGAGCTTGTACTAATTTTCAAAGCAGCCCCTGGCTGGGGGAAAAATTCCTTTATCCCTGGTCTGGACTAGAACATCCTTAAAGTTGCTTCTAACTCAGGCTGTGCGCTTGGGTTTAGTGATTATGCCCGAAAAACCAGCGGTTCAGCTCCGGTCCTGATCCAAGCACTGAACTCTGTGCCCTGCTATGCATCTGGGATCTACCGCTCTTTACGTCTTTCTTCTAGCCGCCTGAACAGGGAACCTGCAATGATCCCTACCCATGTGCAGGGGCTGTCGCTGCCTCTACCATGAAAACTTCAGTCTGGCCAACCCAACCCAGACTGGATCTGCCCAGGGATCCACTGTGTGAAAGTCCCGTTCATGCCCTCCCTCAGTTTAGCACCCCCCAACCCCATGGAGTTCCCCCTCGATGGTTTTCCCAGTCCCATGGAATCCCCCCCTGTCTACCACCACCCCCAGTCCCATTGAGCCCCAGTAAGTGGAAAATCCATGCCCCCCAGGCTAGTGCCTATGTAAAATCTCTTGGGGCAACTTATTTCATGACCCAACTGTTCTTACAGTTAGAAAGTTTCTTCATAATGTCTAGCCAAAATCTTCATTGCGGGTTCCATGAAGTTCTGTGGAGCTGTGGTGCCAGTTCCGTAGTGGTCTATGAAGCTATGGGGTGCAATCTTCCCATTACAGTCACAAGGGAGCTGAACCACTGATTTAAATGATCGGAGGATGTGCCTTTGGTGTCCTGTTCTGCAGAGGTCATGTGTTATGTGTGTTCAGGTAGAGACAAAGTAGTACAGCGATATATTTTATTGGACCAACTCCAGTTGGTGGAGGCATGCAAGCTTTTGGACCTTACAGGGTCCTTCATCAACGCGGTTCGGAAGTTTGGAATTCGGACCGAACTCGACCAGTTCAGTCGACCAAACTGAACTTCCGAACCAAACTCGATTTTTGAACTGAACCAAACCGAATTTCAGAACTCGGTTCTGTTTGTCCATCCCTATAAGATAATATTCCATTTAGTGCAATGTGGTTTGAATTTCCGAACTCTGTTCGGAAGTTCGGAGTTCAGAACAAACTCAAATAGTTCGGTCGACCGAACCGAACTTCCAAACCGAACTCGATTTTCAAACTGAACCGAATTTACGAACTCGGTTCTGTTCGCCCAGCCCTATAGGAGTTAGAACTGAAGGCAGAGCAAAGCCTGAGGTATAGACAGTGGGCATTTTTACACACACGTTAAAGTTCCGGATGATTCAATCTACTGGGTTTACAAGCCCATAAGTAAGTTCCGGATGAATTCTTCTCACACTCACACTGCCCTGAGGCAGCCTAAAGTAGCCGCAGCTGTAAACGTGACAGGCTGCCCTGGAAACCAAGTGACCACAGCTGCCTGGAGCAAAGCAGTTTACCAGGAGAACCTTTTACACACAAAAGTTCTGGGAGAAGTTCTGTGCAGAAGTTCAAAGATCCGGATGTTTAAGATCTGGGTGAGTGATTTAGACACACAGAACGTTCAGGATGTTACAACAAACATGCAGGAGAAATGGGTGTGTAAAAACACCCAGTGTTTGGAAACAATGGCAAAGGAATGAGAGGGCGGAGAACGTGAGAACAAGTCCCAAGTAGGAGGTCCGCAGTTCAAAAGTTAATTTTAAAATTTCTGTTATCCTCTCTACCAACTTCCTAGAAATCATTCTAACCGCTTTGTCTCCTGGTCTATAACTGACCCTGTCAGCTGAATATTCAGCCTTTGTGTTACTGTGTGAACCCAGTTCCTTTGAAATGCATATCCCCTTCACCTGATAAGCTCTTTCCTACAATACCCCCTACTCATATGTTTACCTTCTCTCTGTGTTTAACCACTACCTATTGTTTCTTTGTCTCCTACACCAATATATAATTTTACANTGGTGATATCTTTTATTTGACAAACTGTAGTTGGTGGGATTATGCAAGCTTTCAGGCCATACAGGGCCTTTCCTCTGGCATGTGACAAGTCAGAACTATAGACTGAGCAAATGTAAGACAGATATATATGAGAGGGGACAATGGGCATTTTTACACACACGTTAAAGTTCCGGATGTTTCAATCTTCTGGGTTTACAAGTCCACAAGTAAGTTCCGGATGCACACACACACTGCCCTAAGGCAGCCTAAAGTAACTGCAGCTGTAGACGTGAGTGGCTGCCATGGAAACCAAGTGACCACAGCTGCCTGGAGCAAAGCAATTTACCAAGAGAACTTTTTACACACACACGTTCTGGGAGAAGTTCTGTGCAGAAGTTCAAAGAGCCGGATGTTTAAGATCTGGGTGAGTGATTTAGACACACAGAAAGTTCTGGAGGTTACAGCAAACATCCAGGAGAAATGTGTGTCTAAAAACACCCTCTGTCACTTGAGACCAACGCGGTTCTGGGTTCAAAAGGTGGGAGCTGCTGTCCATCGGTTTACACCTATTGTGGAATTGTTGTTCATCGGTCTGCTAGCACAGCAAAGCTCATCACAGACCATCTAGTATGTGGGGCAACACAGCACAGGCTGTGCATGGGTGCCTTCTCCCACTATTCTCCCCACGGTTGTGTGAATGAGCTGTTATCACTCAAACACAGAATCATTGAGACAGAGGAGCAGGAAGAGTTTTAGACAAGATTAAGAATGTGGGTTGGGGGTCAATGTGTTGTCTGCAGCTTAATATTGCCAAAATTGAGGATCCCAGAAGCCCTCTGGGCAAAAGCTCCAAAAGGGTGCATTTGAAGCTATGGTGTGTTCTCCTTTGGCATTGAAAAACAGGAGAAGAAGTCATGGTTTTAAACTCCAGGAACGCAGCTTTAGGTTAAATAATAGCAAAACCCTCCTAGCACTTACAAGAGTTCAGCAGTGAAAATAGTTTCCTAGGGGAGGTTGTGTAAACTACTTCCCTGGAGGAGAAAGTTTAGAAACTCCTTCTGTGGATGAGAAACTCCTTCCCTTGGTGGTTTTCAAGAATGGACAGGCATCACTCGGGGAGGCTTTTGGTCTAGGGAATCCTGCCCTAGGGCAAGAGGTTGGAAAGTCCTTCCAACTCCTCCGTTCTATGATTCTCTCTCACTGGCGTAACACAGTCCAGTGCTCCCTGCTTTGATGGAGCAATGCCAGCTTACACTGGATGAAGATCTGACCCTTGTGGTACAGCGTGAAGCATAAGAAGTTCAGCATTAGATCAGAAAGTCAAACTACCTTAATAGCTCCTGGCCTTTCTCTCTGATATCATGTCTCTTCAGGCATGGCAAGCAATTAAGCACTCCCCTCCCCCACAAAACCATTTGTTTGAACAACTAAACCAAAATAATTACAAATGCATGTTACACTACAACAATTGCATATTAACAAAGGCAGAGAGGCCAATTAATCATTACACCATCAATATCTCGTTTGCATAAAGCTATTCTCTTGAAAGACTCCATGTTGGGGTGGCAGGGTTACCTCATTGATTATGTAAATTCCCCATCAAGCTTCTACAGAAGCAGTCAAAAGAAATAAAAAAGCCTGTCTGTTACGGGGAAGTCAACAACACCCTACAGTCCTGAGACCAGACAACCTGAAACAATAAATACAGCCAGGATGCACAAAAGCCTTTTCAACCAGCCCTGGGAGATGGGTGTTGTGCTTCAGAATGCAAAACTGAAAAATAATATGAACTGGTTTTGTAGCAGGTGGGTTAGTGAAGCATCTGGAATTTGGCAAGTTATTAAGGAAAGAAGAGTTCAGAATCCACCTCCCACCTCAACATACCTCCCAACAGCCTCTATTTAGGAGGGACAGTTTCTCTTTGGGTGCGGAATCCCACTGTCCTCCTTTTCAGGGGTCAAAGTCCCTCTTTCAGGAGAGGGAGACAAAAAGACCAGTGAAGTCCTTGCTGACAGGGGTAATCAATGCCTCCCTTCGGGAGGAAAGAGTGCCGGGCTGCCTCAAAGAGGCGGTGGTGCGACTTCTGCTCAAAAAACCATCACTTGATGTTGATTCCCTTGCCAGTTATCGGCCGGTCTCTAACCTTCCCTTTTTAGCGAAGGTTATTGAGCGGGTGGTGGCCCAGCAGCTGCAGGAGCATCTAGACCACACTCTCTATCTGGATCCCTTTTAGTCTGGTTTTCGCCCAGACTATGGCACGGAGACTGCACTTGTGGCCTTGGTCCATGACCTTTGCTGTAAATTAGATCAGGGTCGTTCGACCCTGCTAATTTTGTTAGATCTGTCGGCTACTTCTCATGCTGTTGACCATGAGATGTTGGTGACTCACTTGCAGGGTCAATCTGGAGGCGGCGGGATCGTTCTTGACTGGTTCTGTTCCTTCCTGGCTGGTAGAACTCAGTGT
This sequence comes from Sphenodon punctatus, assembly GCA_003113815.1. Taxonomy (NCBI): domain Eukaryota; kingdom Metazoa; phylum Chordata; class Lepidosauria; order Sphenodontia; family Sphenodontidae; genus Sphenodon; species Sphenodon punctatus. The sequence goes on along the minus strand of QEPC01000412.1, from coordinate 17,077,972 downwards.
GCAGCGCTTGGGGATTGTTCTTCATCTTCACGGGACCTCACCTGTGGTGTCCTGCAAGGTTCTATTTTGTCCCCGCTCTTGTTCAATGTGTATATGCAGCTACTTGGCGAGGTCATGAGACCCTATGGGGTGCAGTGTCATCAATATGCGGATGACACCCAACTCTATCTCTCGTTTTCATCTGACCCAGACCGGGCAATCTCAGTGCTTACCCAATTTCTGGGGACTGTTGGGTATTGGATGAAGGCGAGCCGACTGAAGTTGAATTCCAGCAAGACAGAGGTGATGGTGGTGAGAAGGGCAGTGGATGTGGCGGTTCCCATTATTGATGGGGTCCGCTGATATCCCAGGTCCGTAGTCTGGGCATGTTCCTTGAACCAAAGCTCTGCCTAGATCTCCAGGTGGGAGCTGTGGCGAAGAGTGCATTTTGTCGATTATGTCTGGTGCGACAGCTTCAGCTGTATGTTTCAGATAGTGACCTGGCCACCATCATCCATGCTTTCATTACCTTGAGATTGGAATATTCCAACACACTCTACGTGGGGCTACATATAGTGACAGTCCAGAGACTGCAACTAGTGGAGAATGCTGTGGCCCGTCTCCTTATGGGGACGGTCCATCACGAGCACTTTGTATGTGTTTTAATGTTGTAAGACACCCTGGGCTGCTTGGAGCAGGAGGGGCAAGGTAATCAAATATTTTATAAATAAATAAATATTCAAGCACCAGGCATTGCCTTCCTGGTTGCCTCCAGGGAAAAGCCCTTGCGAGGATAATGGGGAGATCATAACGATAAGAAACAAAGTGGGATAAGAAGCAGGAAAGCTTCTGACCCTCTTGATTAGGGGTGGGAAGCAAATCTGAACCGAACCAGAAGAGCACAACAACTGGCCTGTTTTGGTTGGTTCTTAAATAAAAAGTAAAATAAAAGATTACTCCCCTGCACAAAATGGCCACTGGACAGTTCTGCGCATGTGCACCCTAGACCCCAAACGGCGGTGGCAGCAGGGTAGCCAGTCTGAACATGCAGAGAGAACATTTTGTGCATGCACAAACCAGCTGCCTTTTGAAAAATAGTGGCAATACTGAGACTGGTATTTTACAAAAGGTCATGCATGCGCAGAGCAGTCCAGTGGCCACGTTGCACACGTGCAGTCATTTTTCCATTTTTAAATTTATATTGAATTGATTTAAATATGGATCTGAATTAAAGATTGTAATTAAATCCGATAACTGTGGGGAAATGAAACACGGGGAGAAACGAAACAAAATAGATTTTCATCTGAAGGAGCACCCCTACCCTTTATGCACTGGGAACGTTGGGTAGTGAGTATGCGTGGGGTTGAGCTTAGTTGTGGAGAGTGGTTCAATGGGGCAGGGCGAGTCCTTCTTTGACCGTTTAAAATATATTAATTATTATTATTATTATTATTTATTTAGCAAACATTTATATAGCGAGAGCAATGTACCTGGTGCTTTACAAAGTAATGGAATAGACACAGTGAAAAGTATTCCCCCACCTTCCTGTGGAGTAAAAACATTACCAATTGAGAGAGGGAGAGTCCTGCTTCTTTGAATGCCATATGCCCTACCTCCTCACCCCCCCCCTTGGAATAGCACCAAGTGAAGTGGGGTGGTCCTGGTTCTATGGATAGGAGCTGGGCCCAAAAGAAATGTAGGTGCCTATACACAGGAGGGCAGCACCTAACAGGAGATAAGTGTTGGCCATGGGGGCTGGGAGTCTAAGTATCTAAGGAGGCCGGTTGAGTCTGGGCGTGGTATGGCAGACTCTGGGACCAGAAAGACAGAAGCTGAGCTCAGAGGATTACCAGGGAAGTAGGAGCCTTGAAGGGCTCTGTCTCACAGAGAACTAAGGATGCTTTCCCTTCCCACATTACTAAACGCGAACGGTTTGCCTCCATGAGAAAGTGAAAGAGGTAAATGCTGAGTGGCTTTTCTCAACTGGGAAAGCAAAGCCACGTGGCTTTGGTGCCGACCATGCAGAGCTGGAAAAATCGAGCTCTGCATCGTCCACATGATTGGTGCCAAAGCCGCTCAGCATTTGCCTCCCGCGGTTTCTCACGTAGGCAAACAGTGTGCATTTCGTAAGATGGGAAACCGCCCTATGCCAGCTCACCGCCAGGAGTTGTACAGGGAGAGGCCTGGCTACAGGGGAGATCATGTCTGGCCAGGGTCCATGTTAAAGGTACCCAGTGGGTTCTATATGAGAGTGCACTAACTGGCGTGCGGGACTGTATAGCGACTGTACATGTATATATGGTGAAGCGTTAAATGCAGTAATAAAGGACACAAAGCTGAAGATCCTGCATGGGCTGACCTCATTGGGGTATGGATCCTGGAAAAGACTTAACCCCCAAATGGCACCCTATTACAGGGGCACAAGGGGCAATGATGCTATAAGGAACATAAGGACCAAAATTAAGACCCCAAACTGAAGTAGAGATGTGTCCCATCTTTCCCCATCCTGTTTACATACCTATAAAGCTGAAACAGGTATTACTTGCTACCTGCAGGTAATACCCACATTTCTAAGTATTCTCTCAGGTGCTCAGGTACTAAACTGGGTACCTGGTTAACTGAAAACGTGGGTATTACTATTACCAAGTTGCTGATTTACCTTTTTGACAATGAGTAAAATGGTAAATCGGGACAGGGAGTGGAAAAAACGGTACCGGAAGTCAGAAAATCAATGCCAGGAGTCAGAAAATAACAATGAAAAATGGTAAATCAGTTCATCGGGCAGCCCGTCGGGCACTAATCGGGTACTGAGTAGTATCTGATGTTACCAGGTTGGGTCGACTACTGCAGTTTCGACAGGTATATCCATTGGTACTCCGCTCTACACACCTATCTCCTTGGTATATTATATAAAATGGGTGGGCAGCCTGTGGCCCGTGGCCCTTTTTATCTGGGCCCTTTCTGGATTTGGCCTTGTGTATCCAGTCCTGGCTCTCAAGCACTAAAAGAGTGAGCTAATGAAGAAGGCAGAAGAGGGCATCCACTCAAGGCTAGGGGGTTGATCTATGGTATAGATCCATGACCTGGAACCTTCCCTTCCTTTGCCATACTAAGCAAACCCTTAACACACCTCTGCCCCAACGCCTATCCACCTTGTAGAGCTTGTACTCATTTCCAAATTGACTTGTAGAAGAGAAAAGACTTCCCACCCCTGGTCTAAAGATCTGGTGTGCTGGATCTTTGAATGCGCCAGCTGCTCAGACTCCTGTAATACAAGTGTGTTTGTATCCTGAGACTAACATAACTCTTGCCAGTGTCACTGGGTGTAGTACACATCCATCAAGGGAAGAATGAATTTTCTTTATGATTCACGTATTCATTCTCCTTTAGCTTTTTTCTACAGGCTAGCACCAGTTCCTTCAAGCTTAGTTGTTTGATTCTGACATGAAGAGGCCACACTCGCCATGTAAATCTATAATTGCAAAATATTTCACCTGAATGCCTTGCCATTAAATATATAGCCCGGCTACAAATAGAATACACTGGGCAGCTCTAATCATTTCCAGCTGACTGTTTGCACGGCAAGACAAAGGACCTATTCTGCTGCTGCATATATTGTGTGAGCACTGTGAACCCTGTCCTGCTTTGCCATTCGGCTCAGGGAGCGCCAAAAAGTGCTTTTGTTGAACCAGCTAAACGAGAAACAATTGCTTCACTCAGCGGTCCCCAACCTTCTGTTGAACAACGGCGACTGCTAGAGCTGAAAGGAATAACCACCACTATTCAGTATCTGGGTCGCCTCTGAGATATCTGGTGGTATCTTGAAAGACCTGGATACCAAGTGATATCCATTTAGATTTTGGCGGACTCAGGGGTGGAAATTGGGAAATGGTTTCCCTCCCAGAGGACACTTTAAAAATTAGTACATGCCCCAAGCTGGGCTGCACAGACATGGTGGTCAGGGGTGCTTAAGGATGGGGGGAGGAAGAGGAGGATTCAGCTCATGGGCCTATGAGTGTGTGGCATTATCCCTGAGTGTGTGTCATTATCAGAGATCCTAGTTTTCTGTTTCACACGGAAAACCACTGAAAAATGCGAATTTTGTCTTTTAGCTGAGAATCCCACAGATTTTGCCTCTGAATATGCCAGCTAGCCTTTGAACGTGACAGGTCCCAGCCAGGACCAGCAGCGGTTCCATCTGGGACCTGTCACTTTGAAAGACTACCCCCCCCCTCTCTCTCTCTGTGAGAGAGAGCCTCTCATCTGATTTTAATTTTAATTACAGAAAAATGCAGATTTTCCATTTTTAAGCAGAGAATTTATGTGGTTTTTTTAATCAGAGAATTTCCAATTTTTTGTCACAGAAAACTAGGAACCCTGGTAATTATTTCTGATCCATTCTCCAGAGCTCGGTCTTTCAGTCCTTGCAGGTCGGAACCGGAACAAGGAGGCAGATCAACTAGAAAGGGGCCACACCAAAACTAGCTCCTGGCCACATTTAGCCCCCAGTCCTGAGGCTCTCCACTCCTGTCTTAGAGGATAGGACCATATATGGTTCTTAGTCAAGGTGGCTTGGGTCACAAGACCCTCTGACTATTGGGAGGAAGTGGACAGCAGGGACTGAATCACTGCATTATGAATCCATAATGGATACATTATTAGCTGTCAGAGACAGGATACTAGGCCGGATGGACTATTTGTCTGACCAAAGTTGATATTTCTTATGATCTCGTGTTCTTATGAAACCCCAAAATCAAGAACTGCATTAGTAAATTACACAACGGAGGCCAATTTCCATGGTCTGATCTGCAAAAGTCATCACAACCCATGCCATATGTACGATACCACTGCAAAAGTGTACTGTGTCAAAGTCTCCACTCTGGGGTTTTCAGCCCCCCAAAAGTGGATCTGGAAAGAGGAGAGAGTTTAAAGTGTACACAGACCTCTCCACTCCAAAAAAGCAAACTAGACTGATTAAAAAAAGAAAAAAGAAAAATAAAATAAAAAAAATAAAAAAAATGCCTGTGGGTAAATTTGAGCTGCCCACAGATCCCCAAGGGCAGCTCCAACTTGCCGTTGAGCCATTTATGTGGATTTCAGTCAAATTCTAATTTTAGTGTTCATTAAACATGGATAATTCCCAAGCCAATCGCTGCATCACCTAGTGTACATAATGCCTTGGCAATTTAGGTCAGCCAGGCTTAAAAAACATACACAGACATCAAAGCACAGCCATTTCATTACAAGCATTAACATTATAAATAATTATGAACTTTTGTACGGCTTTTAAAGGTACAGAGCAATTCCAAGTTTTGAATACCATTAGAATGGTGCACGCAGAGCTAGGCATAATCATCCGAGAGACCGCCTGTCCTTCCATTCCCCATTGCAGTCCCTGCGATTGGCCGGGAGCGCCTCCCTGTGGGGACCATCTGTTTAGTCTTGTTCGTACGAGGGCTCACAGGGAGGCATTCTCAGTTGCTGCCCCGATGTTATGGGATTCCTTTCCCACGGAGGTTTATTTGAACCTGAGCATCTTCCAGAGGCGGTGTAAGTCCTTTTTTTTTGTAAAGCCATTTGGTGGGCAGTGATAGGGGTTGGGGCTCTTGGTGGGTAGGGTAGGGTTGTGAGGGGGGGTGGATGTGGGAAATGGGGAGGTGGTATTAGGTAGGGTTTGTGGGGGGTTGGGGAGGGTTGGTTTGGGTTTTTTGCCTTTTACTGTTTTTAAGCGATGTGCGAACGTGGTTCGGAAGTTCAGAGTTTGGACCGAACTTGAATAGTTCGGTCGACCGAACCGAACTTTTGAACCGAACTCGAATTCGACTGAACTGTTCGGTCAAATCCAAACCAGTTCGGAAGGCAAAAAAACCCTGCTTTGAATGTACAAACTCGGTTCGGAAGTTCGGAATTCGACCGAACTCAAATAGTTCGGTTGACTGAACCGAACTTTCGACCCAAACTCGATTTTCAAACCGAACCGAACCAAACCAAACCGAATTTCCGAACTTGGTTCTGTTTGCACATCCCTACTGTTTTTATGGACTTCTTAATATGCTTTTATATATATTTTACATGTTTATATTTTGTTTGTAAGCCGCCGTCAGCCTTTATTACGGAAGGGCGGGATAAAAATTTAAATAAATAAGAGGCATATAGAGAAGAGTAAATACCTCTTACTTATACTGACTGATTTATATTGTTGTTATTTTATAGTTTTTATTGTATTTTGTGATATTGCTGTGAGCCGCCCTGAGCTGCCTGATGTGGGAGGGGCGGGCCTACAAATTTATAAAATAAATTATAAATAATAATAAATTAAGAACAGGGATTCAATTCATGATGCTGAGAAGGTGCCTGATCGGCAGGATGTGTGATAGCGTCATGATTAGGGCTGAACGTTTGTTTCAGCGGTTTTTCCCATTCTAATTGAGAATCCCGGTTCTTGATTTGTCTTGAGGATCGAGAACAAACCGAGAACTGGCAGTGTCTCACTGTGATTCTTGGAAGAGAAACAGTGAAAAAAGCAAAACAAGAAACATTTTTTAAAAATGACAAATAAAATAAAATGAAATTTAAACTCACTGTGGCCCTTTTCACATAGACACTCTTACACTGATGACATTTCATTACAAATGTTGCAGGGCTGCAGTGTGTGGTCTAGGGGTGCCCTGCAACATGTATACTAAAACGTAACGCCCATTTTGTCAGTGTTAGAGTGTGTGAAAAGGGCCTGTGAGCTCTGGAGATGGAAAGAGGAGAGAGTTTTAAGTTTTAAGCTGCCTCGGTCCCGGCAGCAGAGGCTCCTCAAATTCTTTGAGGGTGGAGGGAGAGGAGGAGAGCACCCAGCCCAAAGATCTGGCTGGCCACTTGGAGCTTGCGGGGAGGTCCGAGGAGCTATTCCTGCCCAGGAAGTGCAGGAGACTCTTATGCTCGAGGTGGGTGGGAAACCTGAAGATCAGTTGGACATCCACCTGATCCCTCCCCCCTTGTCATCTTACAGCTTGAGCCACAGAAATTGACAAGGTGGCAGCCATCTTGAAACCCCCCTTGCTCAGACTTCATTGGTCATTGTAGCAGTTTTGGTTGCTGCACCCATAGGAGACCAAAATTCAGGAGGGGGAGGGAGAGCTCTGTCCCCTTTGCCTCTCCCATGTTTATACATACAGTCCCAATACTTGGCTGAGATAGAAGATAGGTTGCGCAAATTTGGTTTTTCTATAGGGCTTCAATGACAATGCCATTTTGTATTTGTGAAGGTTATTTGGATAGTCACATATCTGTTTTTTTCAGTGACCTCATTTTGGTAATTTCAGTATTTTGTTGACTTCGTTATTTGTGCGACTTTGGTAACTTTGGAGTGGGGTGGTTTTTTTGGAATTTTTTTCACTTTGACAATACTATTTGGCACTCCTGCACAATATATTGTTGTGTAATGGAGCTAATAACATGATGGCATTGGCAAGGTATAGTGTGGCAAAATTAGCATTGCCAAAGTGAACAAAGTTCCAAAACTGAAATACAAAAATGAACAAAGTTACCAAAATACTACGGTTACAAAGTAAATAAAATCAATATTAGTTTCTGTACACGAGGTTGGAAGCAAATAGCACTTGTTATCAGCAATTACTTCTTGGGAGTGATTTCCTTGCTCTCTGTTTTTGCTGTGCATAAAAAGAGGGAGAGGTTATCATTCTTTATTTTGTAGCGCTGCTGTGCAACCTATAAAAGGATTTGAGATCCTTAGATTAAAGTATTATTATTATTATTATTATTAAACATTTATAAAGTGCCAGTAACGACCTGGCGCTGTACAGAACATATAATCAGCTGCGGTCCCTACCTGTGGCTTACAATCTAAAAGACAAGGAGGGGGAGACAAGGAGAGGGGACAGCGGGAGAGACATGGGAGAAGACAAACAAACATTCAGGCGGATGCGAAGTCTCAGGTGCGTGTACTTGGCTTGGTTACAAGGTGGTCGGTAGCAGCAGTCAGCAGAGGAGGGCTGACAGTAAGAGCAAGGGGAAAGACTAGAGGGCATTGGGAAAGGCAGCATGGAAAAGGTGGGTCTTGAGGAGGGATTTGAAGGAGCGGAGGGAGGAGGCGAGGCGGACGTCGGCAGGGAGGGAGTTCCAGGCATGCGGGGCAGCGAGGGAGAAGGGACGAAGGCGGTTGGGCGAGCAGGAGAAGCGAGGGAGAGCGAGGGAGGGGACAGCGGAAGAGCGGAGAGCGCGCGCAGGAGCGCGTAGGGCGATTAGGTCCGAGAGGTAAGGGGGAGCTTGGTCATGGAGCGATTTGAACGTGAAAACCAGGAGTTTGAACAGGATACGTTCAGGAAGGGGGAGCCAGTGAAGGGAGAGGAGGAGAGGCGTCACATGGTCGAAGCGACGGGCAGAGTGAATGACCTTGGCGGCAGAGTTTTGGATCGCCACAAGGGGGGACAGGTGGGAGCGAGGGAGGCCAGCAAGGAGGAGGTTGCAGTAGTCGAGGCGAGAGATAACCATGGCATGAACAAGGATTTTGGCCGAGGAGACAGATAGAAAGGGGCGTATGCGGGCAATGTTGAGGAGAGCGAATCGGCAGGATTTGGCCACAGAGTCAATGTAAGGTTTAAAGGAGAGGTGCGTGTCAAAAATGAAGCCCAAGCTGCGGGCACGGAGAACAGGACGGATGGTGACCCCATCAATGCAGATGGTCAGGTCAGAGGGAGAGGAGGGGGATGGAGGAAAAATGAGGAGTTCAGTCTTGGCCATGTTCAGTTTGAGTTGGCGTCGGGACATCCAGGCGGAGATATCAGAGAGGCAGTCGACGAGGCGTGAGCGGACAGAGGAGGAGAGAGAGGGGGTAGAGAGATAGAGTTGGGTGTCATCAGCATAGAGATGGTATTGGAACCCGTGGGAGGCAATAATTTCACCAAGGGACCGGGTGTAGATAGAGAAGAGGAGAGGGCCAAGGACAGAACCTTGGGGAACCCCAACCGAGAGGGGAAGGGAGGGGGAGGTCGACTCGGGGAGGGAGACATTAAAGGAGCGGTCAGAGAGGTAGGAGGAGAACCAGTCAAAGACAGAGCCACGGAAGCCCAAAGAGTAAAGCGAGTCCAAGAGGAGCGAGTGGTCGACAGTGTCAAAGGCAGCAGAGAGGTCAAGGAGGACAAGAACGGAGTAGTGGCGCTTCGATTTAGCGACAAGTAGATCATTGGTGATCTTGGCCAGGGCAGTTTCAGTAGAGTGGAGGGGGCGGAAGCCGGACTGGAGAGGGTCGAGGGAGGAGTTGGCAGAGAGGAGGTTCAGGCAGCGGGAGTAGACGACACGTTCCAGGAGCTTCGAAGCAAAGGGAAGGAGGGAGACCGGCCGGTAACTAGAGGGATCGAAAGGGTCCAGGGTAGGCTTTTTGAGGATGGGGGAGACAGTGGCATGTTTGAAGGCAGAGGGGAAGGAGCCTGTGGAAAGGGAGAGATTGACAACATGCAGAAGGGGGGGAGCGACAGTGGGAGCAATAGAGGTCAGGAGGCGGGAGGGGATCGGGTCAAGGGGGCAGGTGGAGGGGTTGGATGAAGAGAGAAGAGCAGAGATTTCCTGGAGAGAGGCAGGAGGGAAGGATGCGAGGAGGGAGGGGGGCGGGGGAGGGGGCGGGAGGGGGGCGGAGGGGGGCGGGAGGCAATATCCCGACGGATCTTGTCAATCTTGGAGGTGAAGAACGACGCGAGATCCCGAGCAGCAAGGGAAGAGGGCGGGGGAGGGCAGGGGGGTTTGAGAAGGGAGTCGAAAGTAGAGAAAAGGCGGCGAGGGTCGCGGGAGAAAGTAGACCTGAAACTGTTACCTAATTCAGTGCCTGTAGGCAATACCTGTATTTTCAATTACCGTATTGGGTAACGATAGGGATGGGCGAACGCGGTTCGGCTGTTCGGAGTTCGGACCGAACTCTGTCTGTTAGGACGTCCGAACCGAACGTCCGAACCGAACTCTTGAATGAGCGAACAGTTCGGTCGTGCTCGGATGAGTTCAGATGAGTTCGGGGGCAGGAAAAACATCTTTTCAGGGCCAAAAATTAGGTTTCGGTTTCGATTTCATTTCGTTTTCACTATTTTTGAATGTTCGGTCAAGTTCGGCCAAACCGAACTCAGCTGAACCGAACCATTGAACCCGAACTCGGTTTTCGAACCGAACGACCGAACATCCGAACATCCAAACTGCATTCTGTTTGCCCATCCCTAGTAACCGATGGACTGCCAGTTACCAGAATACTTGAAATGTTGGTCATTTCTGTTACTGATTTACTAATGTCTTGGTTACTGATTGGTAAATTGGGATGGAAAAGAAATTTTAAAAAAATGGAACCAGAAGTTGACATCGAGTAAGAATACTATCCAAACCCTGCAGGTCAATTCAGGTACCAGATATTCGATGAATATACCCAGTTTTATGGGTCCTCATTTCAGCTCTAGAATAAAGCTGGTGGGGATGATCCCAGGCTTGTGCTGTCACTGCAAGCCCCATGCCAGGGGTGCGCGTGGCTTGTGTATGCATATGTGTGCGGACACCACATATGCTTCAAGCACCAGTCCATGGGGTTGGGGATCGACCCCACCGAGCACAAAGTGCCAGCAGATTGCATTCTTCTTTCAGACTCTCAGACATCCCATGCACTAGAAGTAAAACAGAAATAACTAGGCCTGAAACAATAAGCCCTTTTGTTCTTGCAAGATATCTCATGAGATTTCAGGCCGGATCCGAGAACCCGCTGAGATCTTGGCCCCAATATGATCTCACAAAATATCGTGCAAATAAAAAACCCAAGCAAATAATAATCACCGCACGTGCATGAACGGCTGCTGGGGATGTTCTGTGCACGTGCAGCACTTTCCCAAAATGGTGCTGATGCCTCAGAGCCATTTTGAAGAACAAACCAAGAAACTGCCTGGTTTCTTGCCAAGTAGAGTGAGAATCTCGAGACATCCCTCCCTCCCCTTGCATTTGAAAAACAACAAAAAGGTCTTTTATAACCTTCCCGTCCCCCCCCATCATGTACTTACCTGACTGCTCCAGTTGCTAGTTCTCTCATCTCTCCGCCTCTTTGTGGGGAGGAGGAGGCAATAATAATAATTTTAAAAATCACTGTGTATTCACATACGTCCACCTGGGCCGTTCTGCACATGTGCCACCCTTTTCCAAAATGGTGCCGGCAGCGGCAGGGGCATTTTGGAGAAGGACAGCTGGACTGCTTATACGCAAATGATGCTGCGCATGCACTAAACCCTATGCCAGCACCATTTTGGAAAAGGGTGGCACATGCATAGAACAACTTGGGTGGCCATTGGCACACCAAATGGCTTTGGATTTATTAATTTTTTTAAATTGCCTTTTCCTCACACAGAGAATCAGGAGGTGGAGACCCAGCAGCTGGAGCAGCCAATGGAGTACAGGATACAAGAGGGGAAGGAAGGAGGGCTATAAGACCCCCTCTTTTTTGTTTTTCAAGTGCAGGGAGAGGCGAGGGCTGTCCGTCCAGGCAGTTAGTTTCTCAGTTCGTTCTCGTCTGCAAGAACAAGCTGAGAACCCCAATTCTCACTGAGAAAAACAAGAATTCGAGATCCGAGTTTCAGCCCTAGAAATAACCATGGGGGGAAAGGCCCTAGAGGTGCAGGCAGGTCTCAGAGTGAGAAAGTGCAGCCCCTGCACAAATCAATTACTGTTCCTTTTGAGCAGCATCTGTTCCTAATCTAATAGCAACATTTCAAATATGCGCCCTTGCACGGCATTAACATATGAGTGGATTAAATGTATTTTGATTGCTCGCATTTTAACAGCTCCATAGCTCACATTGTTTATGGGCTGCCAGGCTCTTTTTGTATTAATTTATATTGACTTTTAGTGCTGGCAAAAGCAACGCCCGATAGCTCAGGATCCAGCCAAGCAAAATGCAAGGAAGGGCTGTGCATGGTTCCCCACACAGATCTACCAGTGCAATTGGTCTGTAGCTTGCAAGAGTCTAACAGTTTTGGTGCCAGGTGACCTACAATGAGTGACGAAGGCGAAAGCATGTGCTGCTTTTTGCAGTGAAGGTGAGAGTGTGGGGGCGGGATCAGCAGTCAAGAGACCAGATGCTTTGAATTTTCTGGCCAGTTCTTGAGAAACTCTTTTAACTCTTCACTTGTCTACTGATTATGAGGCACATGCTTATTAGCAAGTCATGGGATCATTTTTCTGAAGATGAACAAAATACAAATAAGTCACATCTATAACATCATACTCTCCTTATCACCTCTTCACTGTCAATTAGTCCTGAGGCAAGAATGGCTGTTTCCGAATCATCATGAAATCCTGATTTTTCAGAAACAATTGCAAGAGTTCTTTGGTATTTCTGGAGCCTGTGATTTTACATCAATTTCCACAGTTTCCGTCATTTACATCACTTTCATCAGTTTACGTCCATCACTTTATGCCACTTTCATCCAGAAGTAAAACATTTCACATTTACAGAGAATGAACTTGTATAGACACAAAATAGTCGATGTCGCAAAAGTCAGAGTCGATGACACAAAATAGTCGATGTCGCAAGTAACATTCTGGCTTCATTTAGGGTTCATAAGGTAAAATATTTGCTGCATTGTTAAAGAGGTCGGCATAGTTCGTTTGTCAAGGGTTCAAGTGAGTCAACTGTTGTTCATCACTTCTCCTTTGGTGCTGTCGATCTTTTTTTCGTCCTGATATTTATTTATTTGTTTTAAAATGTTGACAACCCACCCCCTCCTGCCTAGGCAGCCTGGGGTGGCGTACAATATAAAAAATATAATATATAAATATAATATAAATAAATACAATTAAAGCTCATAAAACTCCAAGTAGGTCATAACAGCCCTCCCCTAACCCAACCCCAACCCTCCCACTACCCATCTCCCCCACCAAAAACCCAGTGGAACAACCAGGTTTTACATTGATGCCTGAAGGAGAGGCGATCCAGGGACTGGCGGATCTCTGCCAGAAGGGAGTTCCACAAACGAGGTGTGGCAACCGAGAGCCCCCTCTCCAATGTGCCCCCGCCGAACATAGGGGACTTCCAAAAAGGCACTCCCAGCCAACCGCAGAAGCCGTTCCAGAACCCAGGGGGGGTGAGGTGGTCCCGTAGATAGTAGGGGTATCCATGTCATTTTTGTTATATCAATAACAAAAACAAAAATTGTCATTTTTGTTATTTTTATTGCAATAATGAAAATGACAAAACAATAACAAAATCAATAACAATAATGAAAGTCATTATTGATTTTGTTATTACATAGCAGCCTGGCAGCTGTTTCTTGGAGAGAAATGTGGTGAGGGGAGGAGGGAGCAGACATCTCGGAACCAGAAACAGTGTTGAACTCTTGAACTGAGCCTGTGATGGGACAGGAAGGACTTGATGGATGTAATTACTGACCAATAAGCAGCACAAACAGGTCCTAGGCAGTTGAATGGCACCCTGTGATTGCTCAATGCCTCCTGCCTCCCAAAACCAATCAGGGGAGCTCTGGGAGAGGGCACTGCAACCCTTTATAATGCAGGGCTGGGATGCTTGACTCTGGTTCTGTGTTAGCTATTGCTCTGTCAAGGTGCATTTGCAAAATCTGCTGGTGCTTGCACTAAAAATCCTCACATATATATCCCTACCACTTTACCTTTCCAATCCTTATTCCTTACACTTATATTTTACATTTTTTCTTTCCCTGCCTGTCTCCCCCAATACACGTGTATGTAGAGATAGATATAGATAGTATAGTTTAGATATATATATTAGATTATAGATATAGAATAGAGATAGATTAAAGATAGTGGATGTACCTCTGAGGTTTCCTTTTCCCTTCCCCTGTCTGTCTCCCCCTGACCATATATTATATAGATATAAATATTTTATATATATTAGGATTTATAGGATAGGAATATTTTGTATTATACATAGGTTAGGTATATATTATTTAAATAAAACTAGATATTGTGTCTATACCAATACCAATAATGATACCAAAACCAAAAATTTTTGTTTGAAATTGGCATCGATACCAATAACAACAACGATAACGAAAAACAACATTTCATTATTAACAAAAACAAAAATGACACATGTTAATAATGAAAACGCTAACGAAACACAACATGGGGCTCTGGTTCACACCCCTAGTAGGTAGGTGGGACCCCAGCCATGTAGGGCTTTATAGATAAGCACCTAGTGGCAAAGACACTGCTCGCACTAGAGCCATGGCTTCTTACTGCGCCCAGGGGCTAAAAATTAAACAATCAATGATGTGATCTGAGACGTGCTGATGGTTTTGTATTTATCCTGAGTGGGTCGTTAGTTTCCCACTCTTGGTATCGATGCTTTGTTTTATCCATCTTATGGTCTGTTCAGTTAGCTACTTAGTTAGCTTTATTATGCTATTTTATTATGCTATGTTAACTTGTCTAAGATTTGTTTTATTTTAATTGTACTTTCTTTTTTGAAATGACCCATTGGGTTACTCAAATAAACATTTACTTACTTACTGCTTACTGCTAGATAAGGACCAACACCTTGAATCGGGCCTGGAAGGCTATAGGCAGCCGGTGCAGTGAACGAAGCACCAGAGAAAGGTGGTGCCTGGTGATGTGTTCATTTACAAAAAACCCTTCATTTTCGGGGGGTTTCATAAATGAACCAGACCATTTCCAGGTTTTTTTCAGGGTTTTTAAAAATGTTGTTTTATTAAAAATAAAAAAAAAAAAAAAAATCACTGCACATGTGCAGACTGGCTGCCCTTTTCCAAAATGGCACTGACATTGCCAGAACCATTTGGAAAATAACGGCCATTTTACACATGCACCGTTTTTTAATAACTAATATTGCACTGTTTTGTTCATTTTCATCTGTTTTCGTTACCTTTGGTATTGTATTTTTATTACTAAAACAAACGAAGCTCTGTTAGTTTTAGTAATTAAAATAATGTCAATGAATTGCACCCCCTTGCTTCCTCTGGCAACTCACACAAAGTTTTTGCCTGGCTCTCCTTGGACTGGCCCTGTCATGCCCTTAACACAGCTGAGCCAGTTACTCCCAGAGATGCACCTTCTTTCCAGCCCTAAGATGCTCCTCCTTAGAGAGCCAGTTGCCCACACGGAGGAACTCTGCCCTGTTACTGTCAGGTCCCGGGTGCGAACCCTTGGCCTTGGGATGCGGGAGAGCTGCCTTTGGGGCCTGCGCTACCTGGTGGACTTGTTCACTGCCCGCATTTCTCCTCTGTAGGCCTTCCCCTGTCTTACTGCCCTTTGCATGGCTGCACCCTCTCCCAGCTGGGGCTTGTTTCCCTAGCCCGCCCACCCAGCTTCCTGATTGGCCACAGATGGTACTTAAACACTGATGCGGCCTCAGGAAGCTGGGGGAGCAATGTCTCACACCTGCCTGCTTGATGTTTATGTTTTGTATCAAGTGCCTCTTCTCCTGCTGTGTGTTTGCCCTGTATCCCTGTCCCCCCTATAGTCTGCATGTGTTTCCCCAGCTTTGGCTCCCTAGCCCATTGTTTCTTGTTCCCTATTGTTCCCCTCATCCCTGTTGCTCCCTTGCTCTGTTTCCCTAGGCCCCTGTCTTTTGTCCCTTGTTGTTCCCCTTGTCTCTAGTGCTTCCCCATCTCTGGTTCCCTAGCCCCTTGCCTCGTGTTCCCTGTTATTCCCCTCATCCTTGTTGCTCCCCTGCTCTGGTTCTCTAGCCCCCTGTCTCTTGGCCCCCTGTTGCTCCCTGCATCCCTGTTGTTCCTCCCCCAGCTCTGATTCCCTCGGCCCGTGTCTCTTGTTCCCTGTTGCGCCCTTCATCCCTGTTGCTCCCCTGCTCCAGTTCCCTAGACCCTTGTCTCTTGTTCCTTGTTGTTCCCTGCGTTCCTGTTGTGCCTCAGCCTTGTTTTCCTAGCCCCCTATCTCTTGTCCCCTGGGGTTCCCCTTGTCTCTGGTGCTCCCCCAGCTCTGTTTCCCCTAACCCATCGGCTCCAGCCCCTTGTGGTTCCCCTTGTCCCTGTGGTTACCCCCTGCTCTGGTTCCTTAGTCCCTTGGTTCTTGCCCCTTGTTGTTCCCCTCATCCCCATTGTTCTCCCTGCTTTGGTTTCCTAGCCCCTTGGCTCTTGTCCCTTGTTGTTCCCTTCTTCCCTGGGGCTCCCTTTGTTCCTCGTTTCCCCCTATTATATTCCTCTCTTCCTTGGGGAGGATCTTGGTGTGTGGGTCTTCAGTCTGCTCCTTGACCTCAATGATGAATCAGACCCTCTCTGACATAGGCTTCTAGGCCTCAAGATGAGAGCAGGCTCTGTAGACTCCAAGACGCTCTGAGAGGTCCATTTAGCCTACAGACTTCCGTAGACTTCCCTTCCCGGGGTCTCTTCCCTTTTCCTTCCTTTGGGAGCGCAGTCCTTCCCCCATTCTGGCCCCCCTGTTACCCTGGCCCCATGACAGTTACACAGGGTTTGGCAACACACAATTGAGAGAAATGGTTCTTGAAATTGGGATTGTTATCAACAGGAGTTCATTGTCCTCAGTCTGTTCTACTGAGATTTGCCTCACCATCTGGATTCTGGATCGGCCTCTGTGGTCAGTCGGGGGCGCCCTCCTTGAGTTTCCTCGGGTTTCCCAGATGTCAACCATGAGGAGGGTGTTTTCGGTGGCCGCTCAATGGCTGTGGAACTCCCTCCTATTGGAGGTCCACCTGACCGTAGACCTCTCCTCCTTTCGTAGACAGTGTAAGACCTGGCTGTTCCCACTGGGTCTTTTTCGAGGGTGATGGGATGGGTGGGTTGCTTTAGGGTGGGGGTGTTATTGTGGGGTTATTTTAATGTGGGGTTAATTTTATAATTTTATATGTTTTAAAATGTTGTTTGCCACCCCAAACTCCATGTGCAGGAGGGGGCAGCATATAAATGCAATAAATAAATAAATAAATAAATAAAATAAATTTGACTGTACCTTTAGTGAAGTCAAGACTTGTCGACAAAGCTGTGAGTCTTTTGAAGAATCACTAGCAATTTCTACTGTCAAACTCCAGGTTTAAAGAGGTTTTAGTTGCAATGTGTTTGATCTTACCTTGTGAATGCTCCAAATGGGTAAGAGTTCTACCAATGGGCTGTGTGAAGTAGCTAACTATTAGGGTTAAAATGAATATGCAGTTCCATAGTCATGAATGGAATGTGTATATTTGGTCCCAGACACAACCAAATATCCACACTCTTTGCCATTTATGCAAAATTCAGACATTTGTTTTGGTCGTTAACCTTTTCTCAGTTGGTTTATTTACCTCATTATTGAATTCATTTGTTCATTTGAACCTTGTTAACATCAGTAAAATTATTTTGTAGTACCATTTGTTATTAACAGCACTATGAAAACTAACAAAATACCAGTGCAAATTAACTAAATGAAATATTTGAAACAAAATTAATGATGCAAATATGTGTGGTTTTTTTAAAAAATGAATCAGGAAGTGATTCTATAAGTTTTGTTAAAATAGAAACGAATATGTGTGAGACTCGGTATTTGTTCCAAATATTCGTTCAAGCTCTACTAGCTACACAGTGGGTATTTTCACACAGACGCAGGGGTGCACAAACCCAGGGCACATCCAGGGGTGCACCCCTGCATCTGTCTGCTTGTAGCCAGGCCTGGGTCTGTTTTAAACAGACCCGGCAATTGCCGGGAACAACGGTCTGCCCCTGTGGCACCCCTTCCCTACACCATAGCGTTGCAGGCAGATCACCCACAGCACTATGGCATTGCTGGGGTAACTCCTGCTAGAGAACGGGGCTGCAGCTGCCATCCGAAAAGCTGATGGATGCCAGCCGTACCTATGGCCAGTACCCCAGGGTTGGGCTGCCCGCTCTGCTGGCGGTGCACCGGGATGTTTTGGAGCATCGCCAGTGGAGCCATCCCAGAGTTGGGACAGCCTGTCGTGCCTCTGCTCTGCCTAAACATTTGGCGGGAAACCTTTAAACTGACAGCCCACCCGGAGATGAGGCAGGGGAGTTGTCCGTGTAAAGGCACCCACTGAGTGTTCACATGGACAGCAATGGCAAGGGGTATAAACCCCCACGAGTTCATTACCTGAGTGTACTGTACCCCTTACAGTAACACACAAGCAAGTCCTGTAGCACGTTGGTTGCGTTAGCCCAGGGATTGGGATACCTTTTCACTCCCAGAGGCCACTTTGAAAGTTAGTACAAGCTGTGAAGGCTGCATAGCAATAGGAGATGCATGCACGTAAAGGGTGCACTCAGGAAGGGGGGGGTCCAGATCATGCATATGTGCCATAGGCCTGTCCCTTATCCTTTTTTGCATGTCTTCATGATTTATTTATTTAACTATTTTATACCCTGCCCCTCCTGCAAAAGTAGCTTAGGGTGGCTAACAATTCAATAAAAACACAAATAAAATTACAATAATATAAATACAAATATACATATAAAGAAATACACCTTAAAACATTTTACCATCAGGGGAACGTCAAAAAATATACAAAGACATAGTAAAACCCTCCCATCCTACACCCTCAAACCCCACACCCTCACCCGTCTCCCTCACCAAAAGCCTGATGGAATAGCCAGGCTTTTCATTGAGTTGACATCGAAAGGAGGGGAAGTCCGGGGCCACTTAGACCTCTACCAGGAGGGAGTTCCACAGCTTTGGTGTGGCCACCAAAAACGCCCTCCCCATAGTCACCTCCTGAGATACCCAGGGGACTTCAGGACAGCTGCTTCTGACTGATTACAGAGGTTGATCCGGAGCCTTGGGAGCGAGGTACTCCCACAGTTAGGTGAGGCCTAGGCTGTATAGGGCTTTATAGGTAAGCACCAACACCTTTACTTGGGCCCGGAATACTATAGGCAGCCAGTGCAGAGAATGAAGCACTGGTGTAATGTCACTGAGCGATCGGTCATCAAGATCAGAGGGTAACTCCCCTAGAGCAATCTGGAACGTCTCTGGTCCCATCAGTCTCCGGGGGCGAACCAACCGAACTGATTCCGCACCTTTCCAGAAGACGTGTGCCAGGAGACAGGTCGGTAGGAGGTAATGATCTGTCCACGACAAGGACACTGCTGACACTTCTCCTACTAATGGATCCCCCACCTCAAGACTGGTGCAGAAAATCAGGTCCAGGGCATATCCTCCATCATGTGTTGGGACAATAACTACTTGAGACAGACCCATGGTTGCCATGGCAGCCATGAACTCACGCTCCGCCCCCTCCAAGGCTGGCATCGGCGTGAATATTGAAAGCCCCCGAGACCAACGTCTTTGGGCACCACAGTACCACCTCTGACACCAGCTCTGCTAGAGCATGCAGGGATGCTGCTGCTGTATAGGTAGGTGCATGGTATACTAGCAGCACTCCTAATCTGTCTCCTGTCAAGCCAATCACAAGATGGAGACCCTCGATACCCAACATTATTCTTTTCTTCCTTACCCTGAGCTCAGTCTTTCAGTGTTTGTGGGGGAGGAAATGGATGCAGGGGCCAGACTCAGGAACTGGAAAAAGGGTAAATAAAACCTAGCAGTGGGCCACATTTGGATCCTAGGCCTGAGATTCCCCCATCCCCTGCCTTAGCCAATTTGAATACAATCATCTCTTGATTGTATTCAAACAAAAACACATGGGATTGTAATAACAATTCTTACAAACTCTGGGGCGGGGAGAACTAAATTAAATAACTTGTTAACTGCAGAAATTAACCAGTCTCAGCAACAACATACACACCAACCACAACCAAAATGCCCAGAACACGTATTCAAGCCAGAGGGGAATGCAGGTGGTTGCAGAGCATATTCTCAAAGTTTCTGCACCTTGTTAATGGTTGTTTTCCGCCTGCTGTGACCTTGAGAGGCACCATTCCCTTTGGGCATGCCAATAGTTGTAGAACAGGGAGCGCCGTGCGAAATGGATATGGATAGAATGAAAGTGAATCTGTTGTCCTTTTCACACTCTTTCAGCGAGATGTTGAACGCATTTGAATGTGATCCATCAAGACATTGATCCCTTGGGGAAAGTGGAGATGTGTCAGGAAACTTCAAGTGCTTTCAAGCCAGATCTACCTACAAGGAGAATGTCTTGCATGGTATACTAAGGAGATACATATATTATCAATAGGACAAGTTACAATAGAGGTGAGGGAAAAATCAGATGTGTCCTGGGGCTCTGGAGGTTATATATTCTCCTGGAAAATGAGAAAAACAGAAGGTCTCCTTAAGATATAAGATGCAAACCCAGTGGTCTTTTAGCTGCACAGCTCTGCATTAAACCCCTCTGTAGAGAAAATGTTGAAGCTATATAGAACAAATACTTTCTTAATAGAATCTTGGGCCAAAGACACTGAAAATACTTCCTGGCTACCACTAATTCATAATTAATTTTATTAACTATTCATAATGGTTTATTATTCTTTTCCAAAACTGCCAAACTTTGGAATTAAAATAAAAATGAATGATGAATAGGAAGAATGTTCTGCTTATGTTTAAAAAATTAAATCAAAATCCTCCAAAGCCAGAGCTAAGTGAAGGGAGACTCAGAAGCCGGCCTTGGCAGCGAGTTCTGTCACCAACACTGGCTTTATCCAGCTTAAGCCACTTCATTCTTTGATCAGAAAGGAGGATGAGGGGCTCAAGTGTCAATTAGTTATTTGACATGGAGTGAAGGCGGAGGCATGGAGGAATAATCCTGCACTATTAAGCGGCCCTGATCCTGAAGGCGTTGACGTTGGGTACAATGCCTGCTACGCAAGTCAGCACTGAAATCAATGGGGCTGCATGGGCTCTTGATCTCTATGTATAGGGAGGACGAAGCTGAGAGTTTCCCTCCATACAGTGGCA